>CM061134.1:207970899-209170899 GCA_030789695.1 Scilla litardierei | reverse complement strand
ATGCGACGTTGATTTCTACGTGATGCATATTGTGGATAGGCATACGGGACATGATGGAATGGTGCACGACGAGAATTATTCATATGATGAGGTGGGTGTACATATGCATGTGTGGGAACACGTGCGTGAGGGTGTCTCACATGGTGTGCACGTGCCCGAGAATGTGTTGCATAAAAATCATCATATGTGTGAGCCGGTGGAGTAGGACGTGTGTTCCTACGTGGCATGTTATTAGTGTACATGTAGGCATGCCCCTTCTTTGGAGGTCCACCCAAAGTGGGTTTCTTTCCGAAAGAGGGTGTGGACGAGGTGGAAGCACCATTGGTAGATGAACTACCAATAGAGTGTCTGCTCCCACTCGTTGAGGCTTCGGAAGTTGGCCTAACAAAAGTAGTGACCGACTTGGATGAATTTCCCATCATATACCCCAAGCCAATGTGGTGTTTGGCCGGAAGTAAATCTTTTAGGATATTATCCAAATAGCCCTTACCCTTGTTGAATTTGTTGATTCGGCCCAATGTGTCCTCATATTTCTCTTTGAGAGAACGCAAAGAAGTATCCAAAGTGGATATTTGCGATGTGAGCACATAAACACGAGATTTAAGATTCTCGTTCTCAATACTCAAAGTCGAGTTTTGAGAAGTTAAATCCGCTATCTCATGTTCTTCCGCATCCTCAATGCTAACATGTTCAAGTTTAGATTTGAGATTTACAATCTCATTTCTTAACTCTTCAACAACGGTGTCGTTGTTGGTGATGATATTCTTAGGCGATGTTTGAATGCTAGCTAGGTCATCTTTTACCTTAGTATATCTATTTACTAACTTAGTGTATTTTGACCAAAGTTGAGAGTTAGCATTTCTAAGATCATCCATCGATACCTCATCGCTTTCGTCATCACTATCATCGGAAGAGGAGGATCCTTGATCGTGCTCCTCTCTTGCCATGAAACACATGTGCGCTTGCTCCACGTGTTCATCGTCCGACTCACCGCTTGAAGAATCATCGGAGTCGGTGAAGGTAGCTCCGACAAGTCCCTTCTTGTTTCCTTTTGTGTACTTCTTGGACTTGTCATACTTTGGCGCCTTCCACTTCTCCTTTTGCTTATTGAGGGGACACTCCGCTTTCATGTGTCCTGGCTTATTGCACTTGAAACACAAAGGAGAGGAAGAGGCGTTAGAAGAACCAAATTTACCTTTGGTCTTGAAGTTACCTTTTCGGAAGAAACGGTTGAACTTCTTGGCCATGAGTGCCATGGACTCCAAGTCCAACTCGTTTTCCGAGTCTTCATCATCGGTTGATGTGGATGTGGATGGAGCGGCTTTGAAGGCAATAGCCTTTTTCTTTGGCTCGTCTTGCTTTAGATAAGACTTCATCTTTTCTTGCAATTTGAGCTTGCTATCCTTGCGTACCTCGTACGACATTAAAGTACCCATTAGTTGAACTACGGTGTACTTATTCATGTCATTACCTTCCTCGATGGCGAAGGTGCGTTTCTCCCAAGAAGAAGGAAGTCCTTCGATAAGCTTTGAGCACTTCTCCTTTTGAGTGTAGGACTTGCCGAGGGCCTCTAACTCGTTTATTATGTCAACGAAGCGAGCGTAATATTCTTTTATCTTCTCGCCCTGTTGCATATGAAACATTTCGTAATCTTTGTTTACGACTACGAGTTTAGAGTCTCTTACCCGACTCGTCCCTTCATGTAGTATGAGGAGGGAGTTCCAAATTTGATATGCACTCTTACATGTGCATATCTTATTGAAGTCCTCGGGCTCCAATGCGCATTGCAAGGCGTTCATTGCCTTGGCATTGCTTACCTCCGCGGCGACCTCCGCGGTTGTCCATTTCTCAAAGTCTTCTTCTTCGGGCTCGATGTACTCCTTCATTGTAGTCCTCCATAAAGATGCACTTCGGAGGAAGGTTTCCATCCGACATTTCCAGTACCCGTAGTTGGTACCGTTGAAGAATGGAGGCCTCGTAGAGGAATGTCCTTCCATCACCGAAGATGCTCCTTCACGGTTCCTGAAGGTGTCATAGTTGGAAGGTGGACGCACGGTCTTGTTGTCGTTGGCAGACATAGCTGAGTATCTGGCTCTGATACCAAATGTAATGCCCTACCAGCTACTGCACAAGTACTAGAGGGGGGGGGGGTGTGAATAGTACTTTAAAATAATAAGGAGTATAATTCCAAATTAAATTGCAAACAACTACCAAATCAATTTGCGGAAGCTTAAATTGAATGACAACACAAAATTAACAATGCAAACAAATGATGTTAATGGGTTCGGATCCACCCAAGTCTCCCCGACTTGTTCCCGGTGATCTTACGTCCCAACCACCCGGATCCCCTCCGGATACTTAGGTTAGAAACCCTAACCTAAGATTTCCACTATGAATATCTTGTGAAAAACTTTCACAAGATCAAATCATACATGCAATGGCAAAGTGAATCCCACAACCCGGGATCACAATCTTCTCTCACAACCGAGAGAACCAATTAGCAATATTAAAGAGTTTAAATGAAATAAACAATCTTACCACAAAATCCTATACCTTGAGTTTTTCTTACCCAAATGGTGAAATGAAGGATTTGAGGAAGATGAAGTCACCAAGACCTAGCACCAAGGAAATGACCAGCAATCGGTGCCTAGGAATGAGTTGGAGACTTGGATCAAGCAATAGCTTGAAGAGCTCACCAAGAACAAGCTTCTCTCTAGATCTAGAAATGAGAGAGAATGGGTTTCTTGTGAGGAAGAGAGCTTTAGATTAGAGTGAGAATGGCTATCTCTTTAGAACTCAATGAATCTCTTAATGGCAGCTCTAACCTAGATAGAAATGACCTAGGTTCGTATTTATAGGGTCCCATAAAAACAAGTTAGGTCATTCACCAACGGATAGAAATCTGTGAGAGTTAGTCGGTCAAAGAACAATCACTGACCGACTAGTTCATCAACTAGTCGGTCAGTCAAACAACGTGGACCGACTAAGAGTAGATCTGAGAAGAGATAGAATTTCAGACCTAGAAATCTAGTCGGTCCAAGAAGACTGTCTGACCGACTAGTTTCACAACTAATCGGTCAGCCAATGAACGTAGACCGACTAAGAGCAAAAAGAATTAGTCTGAGTACAAAGTGACTTAGTCGGTCCAAGAACAAAAGTTGACCGACTAAATTGTCAACTAGTCGGTCACCAAACGTTCTTAGACCGACTAACGATAAACAGTAGCTTAGGAGAATTTTAGCATGAACAGTAAGTCACAACTAGTCGGTCAAAGAAGCATCACTGACCGACTAGTTGACAAACTAGTCGGTCGGTGAGTCAACGTAGACCGACTAACTGTAAACAGTAAAGTCCAAGAACTTAATGAATCAAACTAGTCGGTCCAAGAACAGTTGCCGACCGACTAGATCACCATCTAGTCGGTCAGTACTTGTTCTTGTACCAACTAACATGCACAAACAAGTCCGAATCGAAGCGCGACGCTTCGAGGAAGTTAGAATGAACTTGTGCAAGGATCCTAGAGCTACGAGATGAGCGTAATGAAGATAGAAACGTAAGATATACTCAAGGCTTAACATTCTATATATCGAAGCTAAAAGACTATAAATAAAACCTTAATAAACGGTCTGTGAGAGCTTCGATTGAATCTTCATATCTTCCAAAGCATCGCAAGAGCTTCAACGAAGCTTTAGGCATGAATATGAGCTTTGGGAAGTGTTGAGATGTCGATTTGAATGTTCTCATGAAATTGGCGACGATCTCCAATACTGCGCTCACAAATTGTTAGTTCATGGATTATTTATGTTTGCTCATCATCAAAACCAAATCCGGGGAGTCCAATATTCAACAGTATAAACTCAACCTCGCTTGCCTCTTCTTCGGGCTCATCAACACAAGAACGTCTCGCCCACTTCGTTCCCAAGTGTGTGCATGATCGACTCCTCTATTTCCACCATGTCAACGACCAATTCCTCAATGACTACTTGACACGGCCTAGCAGAAATAGTAGGTGCTGGCATGATAATTTCCTCCACCGGCTTAACCAGCTCCTACATGCCAACACTTGGTTCCTCAACAACTACTTGGCATGTGGCACTCAATTCATGAACTACCAGTGGTGTGAGATCCACAAAAACTTCTTCATCCGGGGCTTGGTGGACCAAAACTTCATGACTTGGCTCATTTGGAGTCACAACCAATGTGTGATCTTCCTCCTTGTAGGACTCCAAATAACGCAAAGCCGCATTCTCATCCATGTCCAAAAAGTGGCCGTTGTCCAACAAATCCACAAAATTCTGCATCTCCGGAAGCAGACCCTCCAAGAAGAATCCAAGAAGACGCACTCGGTCAAATCCATGATGTGGACAACCGTACACTTACTCTAAAAAACGCGTCCAAGCCTAAAAAATGTCTCACCGATGCGCTGAGCAAAGTTCACCATTCTTCCTTGCCATGTTTTGGTCTTGTAAGATGGAAAAAACTTCATACAAAATTTTTGCTTTAGTACAGGCCAAGATGGAATAAGATGTGGGAGATAAACTTTAAACCATTTTAATGCACTACCATCCAAAGAATATGGAAAGAATTTAAGATAAAACTTTTCATCACACGTGTTCCCATCAAAATGAAGCTTGTAAGCACTCTCAAACTTCTTAATATGTAGGTAGGGGCTCTCCGCATCCTTACCAAGGAATCTCGGTAGGGATTTGGTCACTCGCATGTCAAACCCAAGAGAGTTTGAAGTACTTGCCATGTTTGAAAAAAAAACAAAAGAAAACAATCAAAAAGACTCAAAAAGCGTAAAATAAATAAGGATGAACAATAAGTGAAAGATGAAGAATCGAAAAGACTCACACTAAGAGATAGTAGTATCACACTAAAACTTTCAAAATCAATCAAAAAATGCTAATAATAGAAACCGTTGTCTTCGGCAACGACGCCAATTGATTGAACCGGAGGACGCGCAAGGAGCACGCCTTCCACTCCCAAGTGTAGGAGCGTCAATACAATAAATTTATAAATAACCTGTGAGTACCGGGTCGGATCACAGGGACAAGTTGTTCTACACTCGCAAAATTGATCGATAAAGATAGGTAAAGCGTGTTACAACCACCTCGATTACGTGAATGGAAGTGGGAAAAAGTGTGGTGAATCTACCTTCCTAGCCTACACACTAAGGGTGGACAGCCGAATCGGCAAGCAACGAGGAGGACTCATGTGGTGTGCATGTGAATTAGGCCGTGGGCACAAGAAATCATCCCAAATATAACTCAATTGATTATCCGGCTAAGGAAGCTCAACTGAAAAATGCGGCATTTCTTCGAACAAGTGGGGTGTAATAAGTAATGAATGAAACCTATGCGAGTAATAGACAATGAGCACATTAGAGAGGGACTGCTAGGATGATCCTCTTCTTGGATTTTTCCTTAGGGTTAATAAACAAACTAACTCATGTTTCATCCACCAATTTAGAAGATAAACACATGCTAGAGATGAAATTCACAACCCAAGAACAACAATCACATAACACAACCACACAAGCAAGAATTAGAGAATCATGACGAATAAGGAGAAGTCTTTACTCAAAACTATCATCCAAATTACAACACAAAAACCTAAATCAAATACACAAGAGATTAAAGAAATTTCACCCAAGTGTCACTCCAAGATGAAATCTTCCTCTCCCAAATGCTCCTCCAAGCTCCTAGCATCATCAAGCTTTCCCCCATGGCCTCCAAGGTCACCAATTTCAGCTAAGGAAGAAGAATAGGGCTCAAAATCCCCAAAATTCGCAATAAAACTCGACTTCAGCTCAAACGGGTCTGTTTTGGGGCTTACTGGGTCGAAAAAAGACCCCAGACCCACTAAAAAACCGCACAAAACCACTCTTAAAGCCCTGCGGGTCGGGCGGGTGGGGCGTGATTAGGGTTCAATATTGTATATTTTACCCCTCATTAGATGGAATTTTGTGCATAATTTGTATTCATTTTGGCTCCGATACGCGTATTTTGATGATATCACTTAATATTGGAGCTTACCGTTTTTATATGCTTAAAACATAATTTTTACAGCTTATTAGCATCTTCATCTTGGTCTTCTATTATTTTTCAGTTGAATTTCGTGAAGTCCCAATTCCAACGCATATTTTTCCAGAATTTTTGGAGGTCGGAGCAATTTACTGCATTTTTTGGAAGACAATGTGACGGTGCTGAAAATTTCTGGGCTAGAAAGTCTGCTTTTCCCCTCTTGTGCAGAATTCTGTTATCATTACAGCATATATTTCGATATAATGATATTTTTCTGATATTCTAAACTTTTTTACGGTTCCATCGCCGCCTGGAACACGTCATTCCGAGGTCAGATGAATTTTCTAGAATTTTCGCAAGACAGTGTGGCGGTGCTGAAAATTTCTGCAGATTTTCCCCTCTTGTGAAGAAATCTGCTATCATTCCAGTGTATTTTTCGGCCTAATGATATTTTTTTGTTAGAGTACACTTTGTTACGGTTCCATCGCCGCCTGGAACACATCAATCCGAGGGCGGATGATTTTTCTAGAATTTTAGCAAGACAGGGTGGCGGTGCTGAAAATTTCTGCAGATTTGGGCATTAGTTGCGGGTTTGGGCGCGGATCCGATCCGTTTGGGCTGTTTTCAGACCCGAAATTCTGAGTCTATTTCTTGGGCTTTCCTCCCCTCTTTTTCACTCATTCCACTCTCCTTCTTCTTCATTCTTAGGGTTAGAGGCCATTGGAGAGGAGCAAGAAAGCTTGGAGGAGCACTTTGGAAGAGAAAGTTTATGTTTTTCTTAGAGAGATCTTGGTGAACTCTTTCCCTTTCTTTGTGTATTTTGATTTGGTGATTTGTAATGATATTGTATGATGGTTTTTAGAGATGAAAATGTCTCTTTTATTGTTATGAGTTTCTAGATCTCATTGTGTGTGGTTGTGTGGTGATGTTGCTTGCTTGGGCTATGGAATTTCAATCTTGCATGTTTAAAAGTTTATGTGGTGGGATTTTTTTTGGGATATACTTTGAATTAGGGATCCTAGTGGGTATCCCTAGAGTGGAGTTTGCCTAGTGGTACCATTCATATATGTTTGGTTGTTTATTATCTCGATTTTCCATACCCTACTTTCATTGCACACAAAGTGTTTGTTAAAATGCCACATCCACCGATTGCGCTTTCCTTAGCCGGAAAGACAATTGAGTTATCCTCGGATTGAACCCATATGCTTAGCAACCTCATTCCCACACACCACACAAGCTTCCTCGCCTATTTCCCTCTCTGATTCTCGAATCCTAGGATGTTGGTTTGGTAGATGGTCTCACTCACATTTTCACGCGCATTTCCACCATTAGCTTAGTTGATTGTAGTTTCATCTTTATCTCTCCTTTATTAATTGAACTTGCGATTGCAAAATGACTTGTCCCCGTGATCCGACCCAGTCTCACCGGATATAAATTTATTACTTGACGTCCTCCTACACTTGGTAGTAGCGCTTAAGCATCACATACTTGAGACGCATTCAAGCAATTGGCGCCGTTGCCAGGGACAACGGTTTTTTGCATTTACATTTTTGATTGATTTAGGAAATTTTGGCGTAATACATCTGTTTCAGAGTGTTTTATCACTACAAAAGTGTTGACCGTGGACTACCCGGTCAACGTGGTCAAAGGGCCGACTTGGGTCCCTCGGGTGCGTCGAGTCGGCGCAGACACGGCGTGAATCGGAGTTGCGGACGACATGGAACGCGTCGGCTGGGCCGAATCAGGATCCTCGGTCGCAAGGGGGGCGAGGGGAAGCCTCGGCCCGGTGTGAGACGCTCGGCCTCGGACAATCGGACGACGAGGGGTGATCGCTCCGGGACGTAACCCCAAAGAACGGTTGTAGTTTTACCGCAAGTGCACGGTGTAGCAGCGAGCGGGTTATCGAACACAGGGAGGACGAATGACCGTGCTTGTTCTAATCAACCTGGCTATTTAAGAAGAGAGAAATTTGCCTTTGGCGATCCTGTCACAATCGTCAGACAAAGTACGGAAATATCAAATCAAATAAAGAACGTCTAGGGAATGGGGAATTCCCGCTACTCACCATATTTCGTAAAAGCGGTTCATCGGCATCAAAATCGCTAGAATAAGATTTTGGATGAACTAGTTGCAACTGAATGTAGAACCAAGCTCACGCTCTCGCGCTGTTGCCGGCCTATAGCTATCCTAGGTTCGGGCCCAATCTCTTGCAAACCCTAGCCTAGGGAAGCTAGCATTAGGATCAACATCATCGTTCAATCGCGCACCGAGCCCAATCTCTTGCAAACTCGGCTCACGACCTAGATTGGGATAGTTCCTACCCGTCCAATCTCTTGCAAACGGGTATTGGCGCGGAATTGGAACCGGAAACCCTAGTATCGGTCCAATCTCTTGCAAACTGATACTACGGAAATTCGATTCCAACCCAATTCGGATTTCTAGGGTTTCCTATCGAATTGGGATCCACTCTCTTGCAAATCCCAATCGATGTGAATTCCTAGCCATCCGTAGTAAATTGATCCCAATCTAATCCCTAATAGTAATTCTAACGAAATTCCTATCAATTCATCACAATTATGAAATAGGACTTGTAGGGTTCATCCCCACGCCCCAAGACGTGGCGACTACTCACAATTCATAGCGAGATCACAAAAATAATCAATGAAATAAGCAATAGAATTCATCACAATATTGAGATATGCAATAAAAATAGAATTTTTAGAGAAGAGAAAACACAAACCAATGGAGTTCTTCAATTAATCCAACAAAAATCCAATTTTGTCTCCTCTCCAATCTCAAGAACAAAACTAAAAAGCTAATCTAAAAAGCTGCAAAAAATCTAAGAGAAAGGCTCTCAAAACTAGGGTAAAAACTGTTGGGGATTGGGCGGTCCCTTAGGGCACAAAAATTCTAGTCCCGTCCTAAGTCGGACGGAACATAGACACAAAAATTATAGCAGCGGAAGAAAAACTATGTTAACTAATTAACATGCAAGTTAAAACAATTTTAACTTGGCCCTAAGGTCCAAGACCCTATGCCAAGATCTATGCCGACTTGGGATGGGTCTGACCATCCCAAGAAGGATCTAGCCTACTGCGATTAAACTAAACTAATGCTAATAAAACTTTAACCACATACCCGGAATCTCAGCCCTGGGGCAGGCGAGATGTTCCGCGCCGTCTTCCGAGCTGCTCCCGTCCCACGCCGAGCCGCTCCTTGAACCGCTCCCCGAACCGCTCCTCGAACCGCTCCGCATCCCGAGGCGATCAATCCCCGTGCCGCCGAGCCAACCAACCGCCGAAGAAAGTTTCACGCGAGTGAAACCTCCGCCAAGATTTCGGATCCAGAATCCGAACTCCTTTGAGGCTTTGCTAGAGCCCGCAGGAGTAAGGCAGAAATTTAGGGAGAAAGAGAAATATTTATTTAAGCTTAGATCCGAGCGTGCTCCAACATTTACGAGAGCCGCTCAGATCTAGAGCTTGGGACGAGTTTTGAGAAAGGGGGGAGATCCCTATTTATATAGGCGGCGGACTCTCCCCATTTCTCAAAATCCGATGTGGGACTAAATAATTGGGTTAGTTAAAATCAAGTTAGTTTGCACTTCACAAAGTGCAAACTTCCGTGAATTTTAACTCACTCACCGTTGAGCTTCAGGATCGATACAACCTATCAATACGACAAGCGTTCAACGGTGAACGCATAGGAAAAAACCGTTCGTCAATCGGAGGTCGTTTGACCCTCCAATTGATCGTCCAAAGATCAGCCAAAACCCACAAAACCGCAAACAGCCAGCCGCCAAAAATACACGCTGCCCTAGGCAGCGTGTGGCCTCAGGCCGCGTGCAGTGCACGCGCCTCAGCGCGCGCACAGTGCACGCGCTGGGCGCATGCAAGGCACGCGGCGCGTGCTGTGCACGCGCCCTGCGTGCACAGAAAGGGCGGGGCAGGGCCCCGCCCGCATGATTGCGGGCGGGCCCCGCCCGTGATGACTGCGGGCGCAAATGCGCCCGCTTTGTTTGCTGTCCGGCCCATCTGCCTCTTGGGCTGATGTCTACATGGGCTTTTACTGTTTTGGCCATAACTTTTGCGTTTGGTGTCCGATTTGGACGCCGTTCGAACCTGGGTCTAGACCGGAATATTTCCGTCTTACCCGTGAACTTTTCCTTGCGTTTATATTATTAAATATTGTATTAAACAATTTAATACACATTTAATCGATTTTGCATCAAATGCAAAATAGTCCATATCTAAGCTTAAATTATCACATTGCATCAAATGCAATTATCTCTTCTTTTGCATCAAATGCAAATATTCTCCCTAACTAATTTCTACCTATTACTAGACGAAGCGTTGCACTCTGTGTGAGACCCTACAGCCTGACCCTTACAACAGGTTGGGCTCGAAGCCCTATACGGCAGTGACCACGAGCAGTGGTTGCCGTCCATGCTTCAGGAATCATCATTATGTGGTTAACTCATTGACATGAGTATTGTCGGGACCACCTGACTGTTTCCGTGATGAATTCCGCAGTTATAGTCTTTTCGTCTTAAATATGTCGTGTAGATCAAGTCTGGGGTACGGTCAAACTGTCAACCCCAATAACTTGACTCCGGTTAGTTTCTATCGATCTTTAGTCAACTAATGTTGGACTTCTTCCAACATACTCTGCGCAGAGTTTTTACTAAAGACCGAACTAACTCTACGACACTAACTCCCATTGACCGGGAGAGACGAATCCTCTCTTGGTCATTACTCGCCTCGTACGTTTCAAGTGTCACCCAATCAAAAGACCTTTCGACAGGCATTGCCTCGAAGCTAGGTCAGTTGATATAAGTGGTACCGTTCACGCACAGGTTTGTCAAAATGACCTCAAGTCAAAAGACCAACTATCCTATCATCACTCAGAGTTATCACTGACAGATTGGTCAATATAACCATATGATAACTCTAGTGGATCGTTCAGTGAACTCATTCTAATGAGCACCTGTGTCTCGTCTTCGACTTCGCCAAGTCAAGCGATCATGAGATCATTGCCACCGCTAAACGGTGAAGACTAATACACAATGGTCTATCCGATGTTTCGATATCCTTGTCTCGAAACATCTATGACCACGAACCATTTTAGACTTATGCTACAGACGGTCAAACGTTTCTCCATGATCGAGATACTCATCTCGATACCCGTTTGACCTTGCATAAAGTCTCAGGACTTTACCTAAGTCGATATCTAATTACAAAATAACTTAGATAAATTATTACCAAACAGCTTACTGTTATTTCGAACAAGATGTTTGTGCTATTCACACAGGAATAAATGGCCTTGAGGGCATCATATTCCTACAAAAACAGGGGTTAAATAGCCCCCAAAATCGTCCAAAAACTGTGACCAAAATACCCCTGCGCAGCCTGTTTTCCGCAATTTTCGCTACAGGCAGCGCGTCGCACTCGGCCGAGTGACAAAAGTCGCTCGGCCGAGTGAAAACCCTGTAATTTTCCAGTAAGTCTCGATCTTCAGGGGTCTTCACTTCGGGGGCGGCTCGGCCGAGTGAGTTGTCGTCACTCGGCCGATGGCTTCATGGTACTCGGGCGGTCGGGATTATCCACTCGGCCGAGTGGGTCTTCTGAAGCTCAGGAAGTCGAAAAACAGTAACATGGCGATTTTTGAAGGGCTTCGTCTGGGCGCCACTCGGGCGGACGGGGTCTCGTCACTCGGCCGATGTGGTCTCCGTCGCTCGGCCGAGTGCACATATGAATCGTGTCTGATCTGGTCGGCCGAGCGGTGTCTCGCTGGTCGGCCGAGTGACTCCTTCACTCGGCCGAGTGGGACACTAAAAATGCCCAGATTGCTTATTTTGGCCTCCTCGTCGCTCCTGCGACGTCCGTTCTTCTTCCGCTCCTCTCCAACAGGAAAATACCCCTCGGGGAGGTCGTCGACGACCCTCTGGAGTAAGCGCATCTCGAGATCACTCCAAATCGCGCCAAACCACCTGAAATGCGACAAAAACAACAAATCATGAAAAGCATCGCAATATCGTCGATATATCGTGAAAAACATGATTTGGGCGATCTAAATGGAATGCAAACATGCGGTAAAAAAGTGTAAAATAAGGAGTGATCAAAATCCCCCAAGCTTACCTCTTACTCGTCCTCGAGGAAGATAAGTAAAAGGCGAACCCGGTGGATTCGGAAAACGAAAACGGCAAAAAAAAATGAAAAATGAAAAACGGAGAAGAATGAAAAACGAAATAAAAATAAAGAAGAAAGAAAGAAGCGAGGAGGTAAGCTGCTAGATCATTTTCTCAGGACGTGGGTTCCGCTTACTCATATAGCATGCACTGGACGAAAAACACATGTCAAAGAGTTTTATTTTGATATCATAGTATAATAGTGCAAATAGAAATAGAAAACCCACGAGCAACAATATAAACATGAAAAACGGAATAATTTTAGAATTAACATCGTCTGAATCATTTAAAGCGGTATACAAATCACAGATCACACACTTTTCAATTGAATGCTTTCTATCAGGAGTATAAGAGTATCACACTATAGAATAGAGAGAATAGAAAAGTATGGATTTCATGAAATGAGTGCTAGGCTTAGATTTCTAGATGTCGTAAAGCTAAAAATAATCTCACCGAGTATAGAATATTACTTAGCCTAGGTTGTCGTGCAACGTCAAGTAGTCACTCTCTCACACATCAATGGATCCCCTCCCCCAAGCTTATCTATAAGCATGGTGGCATAAAAAAAATATTTACATCCCCATTTTTATAAAGCTCCAAAAGCAATGAAAAGAGAAGAGAAAGAAAGAAAGTGAGATGAGATCTTTTATTGAGGATTTTTCCTCTTTTCTTTTTTCTTTTTTTTTCTTTTTGTTTTTTTTGAAGCAATAGCATATATACACAACGATCCCAACTCAAAGAGAGATAATGATAGACAAGAATATTTTCTCTTTTCTCTTTTTTTTATTTTTTTTTGAATAAGAAATTTGGAGCTAGGAATTAATAGCGGGGGAAATGCCATATAATAGAATCGCTAAGGGGAGATTCACCAATGATTTTAAAAGTAGAGAAATGATGTTCAAGATTTGTGGATAAAGAAATAAATATATCACTCGGTTCACTCTATAAGACATGCACGACAACTTCAGCAGGGTAATCTAATCTACTCAGTTTCGATCACAAAAAAGGCTAACTAATCCAGATTTATCATAGCTAACATCATTCAATCATCCTGAAGTGAAATGTACAATTCATGCATATAGAAGTGATATAGGAAAAGAAATCAGTATTCCAGATATAGGCATTCAATGCGTGAATCTTGGTGTGTTTTCTGTGATAGCATACATATGAATATTCAGACTCAGCTAATAATAAAATTTCATCCATTTTCATGTGGAAAAAGTGTGGGTTACTATCTCTGGATGCAAGGCAAGTCATAGCATATGATATCAGAAATAAAATCTAAGACATGACAAATAAAGCATGCATATAGAATAAGCTAACTCCACGTCATCATCATCACAGAAAAGTCATCTCTAGCATGAGATAAAAAAGAAAGAAATAAAGATAAAGGGAAAATAGAACTATTTACAATGCGGCACACAGAAAAATAAGAAAAACGTGATGCATGGCAAAATAAAAGAAAAATGATGAAAATAAGTGCAAAAGCGGAAAAAGTGTGAAAAACTAACAATAAAGGTGGCAAATCGAAAAAGAACGTGAGAACTCACTCCCCCAAGCTAAATGGCACAGTGTCATCAATGTGCAAAGTGTGGCACACCGAGAGACAAGTAATGTGAGGGGTAAGTGAGGATGCATGCATGATGGGAAAAAAAAGGAAAATAAACGAAAAATAAAGAAATGAAAAATATGATGCGGACATGATGCATGCAGGAATGGAGTGATACAGATATAAAGGTGGGGCACCAAAAACTCTCCCTCTCTCCCAAAAAAGATATATAAGGATACGGTCTGAATGAGAAACCCAAAATAAGTGAGGGGAGGGGGGTGGACAAAAATGCAACAGGACCCAGCAGAAACGGGCAGCACAACGGCAGGAAAAATCGATGGCATCAAGGGTGCCTAAGAAGGTGGTGCTGCGCCGTCTCCATCCTGAGGCGGAAGAGGTGGTGGTGGCTGGACAGGCCGCTGAGCGGGTGTGGGTGTGGAAGTGGTAGCAGGCTGAGTGTGTGTGGAAGTGTGGGTGGGAACCTGCTGGGTGGGTGGTGGTACGCGGGGGAGACGCTCCAGGACCTGGGTAAGACAGTAGTGAATCTGGGGGATCAGGTCAAAGCGGCCAGCCATCGCAGAGACGGTGGAGGACAGAGTCCTAAGGTCGCCTCTGAGGCCACTCACCGCCCCCTCTAGAGCACGAATGCTCTGAAGTACAGTGTCGGGGGGAGGTGGTGCAGAGGGACGCACCGGTCGGGGCTGTGCAGGGCGTGGCTGGCGTACTCGGGTCGCGTATGTGACGGGCTCAGCGGGGAAGGGAACGAAAGGCGTTGCGCTCGCAAATGTGGGCCTGGCCTCAGTGTGAGGCCGGGGCACCGGCTGGTGAGAAGTGGAGGCAGCAGCAGCGAAAGAAGAGTGCAAAAGTGGCAGCGAGGCGGCCAGAGAGGTCAGTGGCACAGAAGTGTGGACAGACGCCACGACACTCTCGGAAAATACAGCAGCAGTGGAAACAGAGGGCTCTCCGCACTCAACTACGGTCGGTGGGCGCTCGGGTGGTGCAGAAGAAACAGGCTCAGCAGACAGAGGGCCAGTGGTGGTGGTGGTGACAGCCTCGGAAGCAGTGGAGGTGGGCTCAGCTAAGGTACTCCCAACACCGACAGAGGTGGGGACAGAGGTGTCAGGAGCAGCGGAAACATCAGGTATAGGCTGAGGGGCCACAGGGTCGACAGGGGCAGCAGGCTCGGTAGGTGCAACAGGGTCTGCGGGGGGCAGCGTGGGCCTGCTCGGCCTCCTCGGCCTCGAGCACGTAAGCAGCGGGGATGAGAACATCCATCGCAGGGAGCCAGTCAACGTGGGCTGGTGCAATCTGAGTCCGAGCTGGGCTCGGAAGAATCATGTAATCGGCACCGTAAGGGCCGTGCAACCAGACCCAGTGACGCTCACCGTGCAGACGAAGCATCTTCATCCGGGCCATAACATCAATCGACAAAGAAGTGGGGCCCGGTACTCGTCGCAGGTCGTCAGAGAAGTCCTCGCCGGTCATAAGGGCAAGCAAGGTGATCAGGCCGCCGCAGCATATCGGTGAGCGAGCGCCCACCGATACAATGATGCGGTCCAAAAACCAAGCCGCGACATCAATCACGACGGCGGGGACAAGCTCATCGCCATCCCTAGATAGAGCTTTGGGACGTGTCATCGCGTAGAGCACGTAGAGCTCCGGCGTAGACATCGTGCCCGGCTCATATCTGGCCAAAAAGGTCGTCGCCATAAGGCGCTGAGCAATACGGAGGCAGGGGTGGACAATGGCCGAGGCCTTGGCCATACTAGGGTCAAAGGCAGCGTGAAGGCCTGTAATCCGGGCCCAGAAGGCACCGGCGTCAAAGGAAGGTGGGGGGATATGGGTGGGGCCGTAACCGCGATCGGCTCCGGGGACAGCGGGCCACGAGAAAAATGCTCTCATCATATCGAGAGTGACCTGGCACTCCCGGTCCATGAACCGAAACGAGCATCCCTCGTCGGTCCGGGCGATCGAACTAAGAATCTCAAGTGTCGGGCGGGTAAACGTGTCCGCCGACACCTGAAAGAAATCTCGCCAGCCCACGTTGTCGTACAACGTGAGCATCCCCTCTAGTACCCCCAGGCGTCCTAGGTCGGCAAGGTGTGCAAACCTGGAGGGTACGATCGAGCGCTGGGAGATACGCTCGAAGACGGCGCGGTGTGCGTCGTCTCGGAACGTAATCCCGAGCGGCCCGACCAGTGGAGCCGGAGGTGGTGGCTGTGGAGCGGCAGGGAGTGGCTGTGCGGGCTGTGTGGGCGCTGCAGGCTGTGCGGGGTGTGCGGGGCCTGCAGGCTGTGCTGGGTGGATGGGGTGTGTGGGAGAAGGCGGAGGAGAGTCCTCCAACTCATGGGAGGGGCCGGCATCATCCGACCGCTTCCGCTTGGCGGAAGCTCTCTTCGACCGCGGCCGTGTCCGGGGCGGCATATCGGCCCCGAGCGCGCGCCGAAAAGTGTAAAAAGTGCGGCGTGTGCAAAATAAAGGAAAGAGTGTACCCCGACACGCCGCGAGTGCTAAGCAATGGAAGAGTGCAAAGACAGCGCCTCCGCGAAGCCCAATTCAGTCCGTAGAAGCTCCCCTGGGCTCCCCTAAGCTCCCAAAAACAACTAGCGCATGAAATGGAGATATCAGCGGGTAATATTCAAAACATATGGAGCATTAGGGGTATAATAGATAGATATAGAAATTGATTAGGGTTTGGGGGTTGTTTAACACATGGATCCTCGAAAAATACACAAAAAGAGCAGAAAAAGGCGAAATTGGCGATACCGGAGGTGGTCGGAGCGGCGGCCGCCGGCGGCGACTCGGGCGAGGCGCGGCGGGTGCTCGGCCGGCGGTGGCTGGCCGAGCGGCGGCGCGACGACGGTCGGTTGGGCGAGTGGGGGCGCGAGCGAGGGGAACGGGAGAGTGGAATGCGAAGTGTCGCGGGCGATTTGGGTTTTTGCGTTTCGAAAAACGTGCCCCCCCCTCGGCCCCTTATATAATAAAAGTTACGACTCGGCCGAGTGACTAGGTCACTCGGCCGAGTGGGATTAAATGAAATATCCTCCTCGCTTACGCTTCGGCCGAGTGGCTTTGCCAGCCTCGGCCGAGTGGAGTAAGTCCATTCGGCCGAGTGGCTCAAGCTACTCGGCAAGACTCGCCCTAGGAGCGTATCCGTTTTACTCGGCCGAGTGAAAATGTATACTCGGCCGAGTAGCAGTTATACTGAAATCAGGAAAATAAACAGAGAGTTGGGTACAGCAGACTTCCCTCGTTCGTGAGCGGCTCGACCGGACAAACTTGTGTACTCGGCCGAGTGACTAGTATACTCGGCCGAGTGAGCCTTGTGTTCTGCTGTTTGTCTTCGTTTGGGCTCTAAACTCCGTCTTTCTTCCTCCAGTCGATTTCATCTTACTCCTAAGCATCGAGCGTCTTTCTGGGGCGCTCCTCATCGTCTCGTTCATCCTCCTCATGATGGATTTACCTATCTCCTCTCCTGTCAAGAAAAATAGGACCCGTTATCACAAAATTTTTGGGCGAACGACTCAAAACACTAAAAATTTCTAAAACAAAAATAAAGAAAAAGTAAAAATAAAGCATTAACCGTCGGGTTGCCTCCCGACAAGCGCTCGTTTAAGGTCGTGAGCTCGACCCCCTATGATTTTCAATTAATGCGGGATGTTTGGTGCATATGAGATGCACCCATCAAATTTTCCGGGGAGAACGCTTGGATTCGGAAGTTGCGGCAGCGTGTTCTCCCTCGGTGGTCTCCCGTCTCGAATAGTGTTGGGGGGAGGCTCCCCCAAGCTAGCGTTTGCTCCGGTCAACGGCTTCACTGATGACGCCGATTTCCGTATCGGCGGAGCTTTCTTTGGAGACTTTTGTTTCGAGAGCTTGCAGAGCTCTCGAATCCTTGCGACATCAGCGTCGCCTTCATCACTTTCAACGGAGAGGTCGGGGGAATCATCTATCTTCTCATCTTGGCCTAAATCCGGGCCTTCCTCGAAATCCTCATCGAAAAGAGCGCCAATCGAGTGGGGGATCGCCTCCTCAATTACCTCATCAAGGAGGTCCATGTAGTCAAGTTCCTCGTGGTAAGGCATGTGTTTCATAGCCTTAGGAATGTGAAGTTCCACCTCGATGTTGCCGACATTTAAAGTTAGGGTACCTTCGCGCACGTCGACAATGACTCCGGCGGTGGCGAGGAACGGGCGTCCAAGTATCAATGAAGTATCTCCCTCCTCCTTAACGTCCATGATCACGAAGTCACATGGCAAGCATATACCCCCCGGGACTTGTAGCGGGATGTCTTCGGCGATCCCTACCGGCCTTGTTATTCGCCCATCGGCCAATTGTATCCGCATGTCGGTAGGTTTCAACTTCGTCCCGGTGTTTAGCCTTAAGAACATGGAGAGAGGCATGAGGCTCACACTAGCCCCTAGATCTACCAACGCCTTTTGAAGAGGGACGCCGCCCAAGGTGCAAGGAATCCGAAAACTCCCCGGGTCTTTAAATTTGGCCGGCTCCTTCTCTTTCTTGGTGAACCAAGAGCCCTCCTCGGCTAGCATGATCTTTTCCTTCCTCTTTCTCCCCGAAATCAAATCCTTTAAGAATTTAGCATATGTGGGGATCTCCACGATGGCGTCGAGGAAGGGAATGTTGAGGCTAACTCCTCTAAGATACTCGAGAAACTTTGCTAGCCTTTTCTCCATTTTCACTCGAGCAAGCCTTTGGGGAAATGGGACCAGTGGCATGAAGCGCCTTTCCTCAATCAATTGCTCCGCTCTAGATTTCTCCTTTTCTTGTGGCTCTTTCTCCTTATCAACTTCAACTACCGGCTCAATTGGCTCCGAGCTTTCCTCCACGGGCTCCTCGGTAGGAATCATGGTGGGGTGGTATCCTTCCCGCCTCTGGTAGTAACGGCAACTACGGCGTTGATGTGGCCGGTGTTGCCCCGTGGGTTTTGCTCGGGTTGCGCCGGCAATCGTTGAGTGTTACGATTGAGCAACGCCAATTGCTCCGATATTTGAGCCACAACGGTATTAAGGGAGTCTTGCCCCGCCTTCAAGGTAGCATTGACCTTATTTTGCTCGACCATAAACGCCTCCACTCTAGCTTCGAAGTCGGATCGTTGTTGAGCTTGTGGAGGGTTTTGATTTTGATTCCTCCACCCTTGATTGTATCCGGGCGGCCTATATGGTGGAACTTGTTGCTTCGGTTGGAAATTTTGTTGTGGAGGCCCCCTCGGCGGATAGTGTTGTTGTTGGGGTGGTGGTGGTCGAGCTTGTTGAGGTGGTTGTTGTGGCGGGTTCAAAGCTCCTTCATTGTTGGCGTAAGAGAATCCGGGATGATTTCTTGTGGCCGGATTGGCCCAATATCCTTGGTTCCCCGCGACATATTGTACTTGCTCCAAGGATCCTTCTCCTTGCTCTCCTCCCACATATATGGCTTGAGATTGGTCTTGCCAATCGCTCATTTGGTTCATTGGAGCGGAGGTGGAAGGGGTTCCTTGGGGCTCTGTGATAAACTTCTCCAGTCTCTCCACTACCTTGTGGAGAGAATCAAACTTGCTTGTAAGCTCCGCTACGGCCTTCGTCTCATAGATACTAGTTGGCTTCAAGGAGGACATGGAGTGTCCTCGCTCATCGCCCCATTGTTGGTTGTTTGAGGCCATCTCCTCAATTAGGGCCGTAGCTTCCTCGGGAGTCTTTGACAAGATAGCACCATTCGCCGCGGCATCAATAATTTGTTGGGTCCCCGATTGGAGACCGTTGTAGAAGCTATGAACTAGCTCCCAATCTTCAATGCTATGGTGCGGGCATTGATGCTGCAGATCCTTAAAACGCTCCCAAGCCTCATAGAGCGTCTCTTGGGGTCTTTGCTTGAAGGACATGAGAGCGCTCCGGATCTTCACCGTCTTGGAGGGCGGATAGAACTTGTCAATGAATGCACTCGCCAACTCGTCCCAAGAGGTGAAGATTCCCTCAGCCTACGTCCTCAACCAATAAAGTGCCTTGTCCTTTAGCGTGAAGGGAAAGAGACGCCGTCTGATGGCATCGATGGAGACCCCCGGCATTTGGAATGTGGCGCACTTCGACAAGAATAATTGGATGTGGTAGTGAGGATTTTCATGGGCATTCCCATGAAATGGATCCTGCCGCATCAGAACCACTAGTCCAGTTTTTAGCTCGAAGTTCTTGTCAGCCGCCAACTCCGGCATGGCAATGGATGAGGTCGTAGAAGAGGTCTTAGGCCGAAGCCTATCTCGAATAGAAATTATCCTCGCCATCCTTGCCGCTAATTGGTCCGTAGTTTCCGGGTTGGTCATAAACCTCCCTTCCGGATTTTGTCTCCTTTCCGCTCTAAGTCTCCGCGCGGTACGTTCGATCTCGGGATCAAATAATATAGCTTCAGGGTCCGCCGTAGATCTCGTGTACATGCACAGGGAAAACAGAGTTTCAAAGAAATGATTAGTACCGTGGAAGGGTTAGGTAAAAATAAAGAAATGGAAATAATAATTATAATAATAAAAAAAAGAAATAGAGAGGGTGGTAAGATCAAACGCAATCGCCTCCCCGGCAACGGCGCCAAAAACTTGATCGCTCCGGGACGTAACCCCAAAGAACGGTTGTAGTTTTACCGCAAGTGCACGGTGTAGCAGCGAGCGGGTTATCGAACACAGGGAGGACGAATGACCGTGCTTGTTCCAATCAACCTGGCTATTTAAGAAGAGAGAAATTTGCCTTTGGCGATCCTGTCACAATCGTCAGACAAAGTACGGAAATATCAAATCAAATAAAGAACGTCTAGGGAATGGGGAATTCCCGCTATTCACCATATTTCGTAAAAGCGGTTCATCGGCATCAAAATCGCTAGAATAAGATTTTGGATGAACTAGTTGCAACTGAATGTAGAACCAAGCTCACGCTCTCGCGCTGTTGCCGGCCTATAGCTATCCTAGGTTCGGGCCCAATCTCTTGCAAACCTAGCCTAGGGAAGCTAGCATTAGGATCAACATCATCGTTCAATCACGCATCGAGCCCAATCTCTTGCAAACTCGGCTCACGACCTAGATTGGGATAGTTCCTACCCGTCCAATCTCTTGCAAACAGGTATTGGCGCGGAATTGGAACCGGAAACCCTAGTATCGGTCCAATCTCTTGCAAACCGATACTACGGAAATTCGATTCCAACCCAATTCGGATTTCTAGGGTTTCCTATCGAATTGGGATCCACTCTCTTGCAAATCCCAATCGATGTGAATTCCTAGCCATCCGTAGTAAATTGATCCCAATCTAATCCCTAATAGCAATTCTAACGAAATTCCTACCAATTCATCACAATTATGAAATAGGACTAGTAGGGTTCATCCCCACGCCCCAAGACGTGGCGACTACTCACAATTCATAGCGAGATCACAAAAATAATCAATGAAATAAGCAATAGAATTCATCACAATATTGAGATATGTAATAAAAATAGAATTTTTAGAGAAGAGAAAACACAAACCAATGGAGTTCTTCAATTAATCCAACAAAAATCCAATTTTGTCTCCTCTCCCATCTCAAGAACAAAACTAAAAAGCTAATCTAAAAAGCTGCAAAAAATCTAAGAGAAAGGCTCTCAAAACTAGGGTAAAAACAGGGGTTAAATAGCCCCCAAAATCGTCCAAAAAACTGTGACCAAAATACCCCTGCGCAGCCTGTTTTCCGCAATTTTCGCTACAGGCAGCGCGTCGCACTCGGCCGAGTGACAAAAGTCGCTCGGCCGAGTGAAAACCCTGTAATTTTCCAGTAAGTCTCGATCTTCAGGGGTCTTCACTTCGGGGGCGGCTCGGCCGAGTGAGTTGTCGTCACTCGGCCGATGGCTTCATGGTAACCGGGCGGTCGGGATTATCCACTCGGCCGAGTGGGTCTTCTGAAGCTCAGGCAGCCGAAAAACAGTAACATGGCGATTTTTGAAGGGCTTCGTCTGGGCGCCACTCGGGCGGACGGGGTCTCGTTACTCGGCCGATGTGGTCTCCGTCGCTCGGCCGAGTGCACATATGAATCGTGTCTGATCTGGTCGGCCGAGCGGTGTCTCGCTGGTCGGCCGAGTGACTCCTTCACTCGGGCGAGTGGGACACCAAAAATGCCCAGATTGCTTATTTTGGCATCCTCGTCGCTCATGCGACGTCCGTTCTTCTTCCGCTCCTCTCCAACAGCAAAATACTCCTCGGGGAGGTCGTCGGCGACCCTCTGGAGTAAGCGCATCTGGAGATCACTCCAAATCGCGCCAAACCACCTGAAATGCGACAAAAACAACAAATCGTGAAAAGCATCGCAATATCATCGATATATCGTGAAAAACATGATTTGGGCGATCTAAATGGCATGCAAACATGCGGTAAAAAAGTGTAAAATAAGGAGTGTTCAAGGGGTAGCCTCGGCGCCTCGTGAGCGGAGGGGAAGCCTCGGCTCGGATGGACGTGCTCGGCCTCGGTCGGTCGGACGACGAGGGGTAGCCTCGGTCGTCCTGCTTGATGCGTGGCCGGCATGGGGCGGAGGGGAAGCCTCGGCCCGTTGATCTGACGTCCTCCTGCACAGACGAGAACACTCGTCAGGGGGGCCGGACCTTGGTTCCGGCCAAATCCCCTCCGATGCCTAAGTCAGACGATGATCTGAAAGAGGAGACTCGGCGGAGACGGTTCGACTCGTGAGGAGATCGGAACGACGTCTACCGGCGCGAGCGGGGGAGGAAGGAGAAGAAATGGGGGAACTAGGTCGTTGATGGATTACCTTAGGTTTTAGTTACCTGAGATGCCGTCCCTTGTCTAGTCGTCCTTCTAGCCCTTTTATAGGCCTCCCGTCACGATTGCCCACGACTCACGTCCCTCGTCCGCCCCCGATCGTGCCCCCTCAATCCACCTCCCTATCGCCGTTCCCTGCGCCATGCCAGCACCTCCCCATTACCGCCATTAAGTGGTCGCGGGCCCGGGGGAGCGGTTATCGCTGGAGTGAGCGAGGGATTTGCGCGTTTCCGGGGCCGGGTAGGATCGCCGTTCGGGGGCCCTCAAAGGGGCCATGTCGGGCGGGCCTGATCTCGCAGATGGGCTTCTGATCGGTAGTTGGGTTTCTAGCTCCATGTTCTTTCGGGCTTCGTTTGGTGGGCTGCGCCTTTGGGCCCATGCTGTTGGGCTTCCGTAAAATAGACGTATCAATTGCCCCCATCGGTGGGGCCGATCGGCCTTGGCCGGCTCGGTTCGACCGATGTGACTCCTGGGGTTCCGAGTGGCGTGTCAGTCGAGGCGTGGTCATAAATGAAGGTTATGATGAGGCGGATCGATTGGACTTCCTTTGGCGCCGATTTCGAAACGCCGTCGGCTCTTTGAAGCGTGCCACACGTTCCCGTCAGGCGTTTCGAATTCGCCCCTGGGTTTGGTATATAAGATCCCCGGCTGCGTTGATCCCAACTTCTCCCTCGCTCTTCCCTCTGTTCTAGGCTTTCCACAACTCGGAGTCTCCCGCCGCCTTCGCTTCCTTGTCTTCTCCAAATTAACAAAAAGGTAACTCCTTTCTCCTTTTCGTGTTATGGCTGCTCTTAGGATAGGTGGTTCTGGCCAAGGGGCGAGGGACCGCCCTGAGTCCAGGCGGGGCGGGTCCCGGTCTGTGGGATCTGGTTCCTCCACTGGGAGCCGTCTCTTCTGAGATAAAGGGAAGGGGAAGCTTTTCCCAGACTATGTCGGCGATGAGGTGGCATTGGCTGCCGTGCGGCTTAATGTACCTCTGGTTATCCTCCGAACGCCGTCGAGGACTCCTCTTCCCGCGGCCGCGGAGATCCGGGAACGGTATCTCTGCTACCCGTATGATGTTCGAGTCCCCTTCATCGATGAGCGGATCTGCCTCCCGAGGAGCAATGAAGTCGACGTCTATGTCGATATGTTCCGCCTGGGTCTTCGTTTCCCGCTCAATCCCTTCTTCATCCAGGTCATGGAGTTTCTCACGGTGCCCCTTTGCCAGTTCACCCCATGTTCGATTGCGGTACTGACGGGCTTCGTGACGCTCTGCTGTACTCGTGGTCTGGAGCCATCTCCCCCCTTCTCTTCTACTTTTATCAGATCCAGACGGTCGGTCCAGGGTCGTGGCTGCACCTCCGAGCCCGCTCGAGGAGGGAATGCCTGATCGGGCTACCCCGTTGGTCGGGGGATTGGAGCTCGGATTATGTCTTCGTGGTCTTCCTGGAGGATGCCCAGATTTTGACAGGTTGGGGCGGGTCGGTCCGGCCTTGCCCAACGCTGGCCCTTTCTGAGGCTGATCAGGCGGCCGTCGCGCTGCTGTCGACCCTCCCCTTGGAGGCGAAGTCTATCTGGTCTTTGTTGGACGACCTACTCCTGAAGGCCGTCTTGTGGTCTCCGGGTAGGTCGCTTTTTCAGTCCTGGATTGCCACGTGGCTTACTCTGATTTCGGTCTCCCTTGCAGGAATGGCTGGTCGCGAGTTCACCCGTGATGTCGATGAGCTGATCCATCGTGGAGCCGCTCGGAGCCGGGGCAGTACCTCCGGAAGGGGGCCTCGGCGGATCGTTGAGGAGGAGGTGCGCCGAGCCGAGCCCTCCGTGGGCAAGGTGGTGGCCGCGCCTCCCGCCTCTTCTTCTGGCGATCTCCTCCCCGGGGGGGGTCGTAAGGGCCGGATCCGCCCCACCAGTCCAAGAGGCGGGGGGCAACGACGGGTCCGGTGCAGATTCCCTTGCGCTTGACGTGCCCCCTCTTGTCCCCGAGGGTGGAGGTGGCTCGAGGCGGAAACGCTCCCCTTCGGCGCCTGCCGAGCCTCACGAGGGGAAGAGGAGGAGGGAAGGTGAGGCTCCCTCCAATCCGGCGTGCTCCGTGCCCCTTGCGGTGTTTGCCAGGGATCTTCCGGTGGCCCTGACAACCACCCCCGTCGCGGCGTCTCCGCCCCCAATATCGGGAATCGGTGCCCTACTGGCGGGCAGCTCGGCCTCCCTCGAGGTCACCCCGGGGAGTTCGGTGTTTGTCGACCGAGCCCTGGCTCAGCAGTTCGCCGAGGGTTCCGTCCTCCCCCGGGACCGCAGTCTCCTCGAGAGGATCCCCGCCGACAATGTGTCAGACACCCTGGTCTGGATCCTTCAACAGGTTCGGCTATCCTACTGTCCTTTCCTTTGCTCTCTTCTTGGGCTCATGTCTTATCTTCCAGGGTTCAACGCTCGCTGTTGAGTCGCAGCGTCGAGCCGTCCATTTGAGGGAGCTGGAGGAGTCCTCTGCGAGGGCCCATGAGCGGACCGGGGCGGCGGAGGTAGCTATGGTGGAGGCCCAGATGGAGTCTCGGCAACTCAAGCTCCGGGTGGCCGAGCTAGAGGGACGAGTGGGTGACCTCCAGGGAAAGTTGAAGGACGCTCGGCAGTCGGCCGAGGAAGCGACGGAGTCGTTCTGCCTGGAGAGGGAGGAGCTTCAGAGGGAACTGTCGGATCGGCGTCATGTGGCGCGGTTTGCGAAGGAGTTGGAGAGGGGCGTCGTCACGACTTTGGGGAAGAGGATCTTCGAGGTCCTCAGGGAAGCCTTCGGTACATACGAAGGCCTCATCGGCCCCCGGATCGTCGAAGTCGTCCAGTCTTCCTTCCGGGATTGCGCGGAACGCGTCCAGCAAGCTCCTCCACCTGTCGATCCCCCTCGCTCCGAGCAGGGCGAGGCGCCCGAGGATGTGTCCTCTCGAGCCCGGGCCCCTTAGGTCATCCTTGTCTTTATCCTCAAATTTTTAGCATCCGCTTCGCTTTGGCCCGGTCTACTTGAAATGGATCCCAGACCTCGCAATCTCCTTCGGCTTTGCTACCGGTTCCCGGCTTCGGAGCGAATAATTGCTGGTTGCATGGATGTTCGCTTAGGCCAGCAACTTTGTGTTCTTGGTCGACAGGTTTTGCTCTGCCGTCGCTACCCTAGTTTCCGTAGGTGACAAGTCTTGTCGTCCGCCGAGGGCGGATTATATGTAGGGAGGCTTCCCCGCTTCGATTTCCTGTAAATAAGACACACTTCTATACATTGGTTAATTATTGGAAATGAAATGGACTTACTTGAACTTCCCGCGCATTTTGCTTTGTTGCTGCGACCTCGGCTTCTCTGCTGATGGTGGTCGCTCTCCTCCTTTCTCCGGGGGATTGTCCCTTGCCCCTCGATTGGAAAGGTCGGTCGACGTCCTTGATGACAAGGGGGGCTGCCCCCAGTTTTATGAGCAACGAAGTCGGTCTGCGGGGGTGTAGCTCCTCGGCTATGGTTCGGTCGGAGTCAATGCCGCCTGGGGGAATTGCCTCCCGAACTTACGAGCGAGGGAGTTGGTCGGCGAGGGCAAAGATCCTCGGCTTAAGACCGGTCGGCGTCCGCGCTGGCTTGGGGAATTGCCCCCAGACTTACGAGCGAAGGAGTCAGTCGGCGAGGGCGAAGCTCCTCGGCTTAGGACCGGTTGGCTTCCGCGCTGGCTGGGGGAATTGCCCCCAGACTTACGAGCGAAGGAGTCGGTCGGCGAGGGCGAAGCTCCTCGGCTTAGGACCGGTTGTCTTCCGCGCTGGCTGGGGGAATTGCCCCCAGACTTATGAGCGATGGAGTCGGTCGGCGAGGGCGAAGCTCCTCGGCTTAGGACCGGTTGGCTTCTGCACTGGCTGGGGGAATTGCCCCTAGACTTACGAGCGAGGGAGTTGGTCGGCGAGGGCAAAGCTCCTCGGCTTAGGACCGGTCGGCGTCTGTGCTGGCTGGGGGAATAGCCCCCAGACTTACGAGCGGTGGAGTCGGTCGGCGGGGGCGAAGCTCCTCGTCTTGGGTCTGGTTTTGTCTGACCCCCCATCCGGTGAGGCAGCGGTCTTCACTCTTATGCACCCTTAGTGAAATGTTGATTCCGTCGAAGATAAAGAAAAGATAAAAGGGAATGCATTTGTACTCTTAAGGGTCCTATTGGACTAGTACATTTGGAGGAAAATGAAAAAGGAAATAAGGATAGACGGAGGGATGTAAACCTAGATAATCTCCTCCGGACTAGGCTGCGATCGGGGGGAGGGGCCTCGCCTGCTCACTCTATGATGCGGAGGGGTCCTTGGACGGTGTTGACCTTCTTCGACTTGTCCGGTTGCATGGAGGTTCCTTCTCCGTGGGCCGGCTCGTCGGCTAAATTCCTTGCGTGCCCTCGGCTCATCAGCTTCTCAATGTCCTTCTTTAGGTGCCAGCAGTCCTCAGTGTCGTGGCCATTAGTCCTTGTGGTATTTGCAGTACTTTTCCCCATTCTTCCCCCCTCTTTTTGTCTTTGGTGGGGGGCGATCGGCGCGCTCTTCCTTTTGCCCTTGAGCGAGGACGGCGTCCGGGGTGGCGTCCCTCGTACCCTCTCCCCGCTGCCTGTTTCTCGTCCTCTTCTCGGTTCGGTATCCTTCGGGGCTGCGGCGCTCGCTATCGCCGCGTTTGGTCCCTCGTCTAGCTTTTCCTGCCTCAATGGCCAAGGTCTCTTCGGTCAACATGAAGCGCTCGGCCCTTGCCATGATCCCTGGGAGGTCCTTCGGGGGATCGTTGTGCAGAGATTTCTTCAGGCCTCTATGGCGCAGACCTTTCTTTAGGGCCGTTTGGACCACAAGGTCGGGAGGGCTGTTTACGTTCAGCCGTTTCGCGTTGAAGCGGCGCATAAACTGTCGGAGCGGCTCGGTCGGGCCCTGCACTATGTTAAACAAATGTTCAGCATCAGGCATTACCTGTCGCCCTGCCATGAACTGTTTGCAGAACAGCTGGGTGAGTTCCTCGAAGCTATCGATGGAGCGGCTCGGTAGGCTGCGGTACCAGGTTCTCGCCGCTCCCCTGAGGGTCGAATAGAAGCCCCTGCAGAGCAGGTCATCGTCGGCTCCTTGGAATGACATGTCCCCCTCGTAGTCCATTACGTGGTTTCCCGGGTCTCCTATCCCGTCGTACTTCCCCAGCGCCGGGATCTTGAATCGAGAGGGGACCCGCGCGTCGGTTATTCTCCGCGACAGGGGGCACCGGTCTCCGTGGATGCCTCCGGGGGTCTGACACCCGCCTACCTCTGGCTCGTTCGGTGGTGGAGGGGGCACCGGCGCCGGCGGGGCCGGCTCCACGGCCCTCGCCACACTGGGGGTCGGGCTGACCCGGCGTTCCCGGCTCCTCCGGCGGGAGCTTTCGCTTCGCCGTGATCGGTCCCTCGAGTGGTGTCGATCGCTTCTTCCGCGGCGGGGTGACCGTGGCCGACGAGACGACGCGGTCACCGATTCGTCCCCCGTGCATTCGGTTTCTCTCCGGCTCCTTTCACGATAAGGGGAGGAGGCGCGTGATCTCGCCTGATGGGAGCTGGGCAATGTGAACCGACGCTCCGTGTTCGGTCTTCGGTTCCCGTGGTCATCGACCACAGCGGACCGTAAGAGCGGGGGGCCCCCCTCCCAACGATGGCCGTCGCCCACCGCGTCTCCGTTGGCTGGCGCAGCGCCGACGAGCTGCTGTACCGTCGCGACCAACGTCTGGATGCTCGCGTTGGTCTCTTGGGCTAGGGCGCGGAGCTGCCCCTGCGTGGCTAGTTCTGACCCGCCAGTCTCTTCAGTTGAGGGGGCGGGGTGATTGTCGTCGGGTGCGCCATTCCCCTCCTCCGGGATGGGGGGCATGCGTCTCTTTCCGTAGCAGGCTCGTGCCATTGCTGGTGCGGTTTGTTTCTTCGTGGGACAGCTCGTTCCCACAGACGGCGCCAGATGTTTCAGAGTGTTTTCTCACTACAAAAGCGTTGACCGTGGACTACCCGGTCAACGTGGTCAAGGGGCCGACTTGGGTCCCTCGGGTGCGTCGAGTCGGTGCAGACACGGCGCGAATCGGAGTTGCGGACGACGTGGAACGCGTCGGCTGGGCCGAATCAGGATCCCCGGCCGCAAGGGGGGCGAGGGGAAGCCTCGGCCCGGTGTGAGACGCTCGGCCTCGGACAATCGGACGACGAGGGATAGCCTCGGCGCCTCGTGAGCGGAGGGGAAGCCTCGGCTTGGATGGACGTGCTCGACCTCGGTCGGTCGGAGATGAGGGGTAGCCTCGGTCGTCCTGCTTGATGCGTGGCCGGCGTGGGGCGGAGGGGAAGCCTCGGCCCGTGGATCTGACGTCCTCCTGCGCAGACGAGAACACTCGTCAGGGGGGCCGGACCTTGGTTCCGGCCAAATCCCCTCAGATGCCTAAGTCAGACGATGATCTGAAAGAGGAGACTCAGCGGAGACGGTTCGACTTGTGAGGAGATCGGAACGACGTCTACCGGCGCGAGCGGGGGAGGAAGGAGAAGAAATGGGGGAACTAGGTCATTGATGGATTACCTTAGGTTTTAGTTACCTGAGATGCCGTCCCTTGTCTAGTCGTCCTTCTAGCCCTTTTATAGGCCTCCCGTCGCGATTGCCCACGACTCACGTCCCTCGTCCGCCCCCGATCGTGCCCCCTCAATCCGCCTCCCTATCGCCGTTCCCTGCGCCATGCCAGCACCTCCCCATTACCGTCATTAAGTGGTCGCGGGCCCGGGGAGCGGTTATCGCTGGAGTGGGCGAGGGATTTGCGCGTTTCCGGGGCCGGGTAGGATCGCCGTTCGGGGGCCCTCGAAGGGGCCTTGTCGGGCGGGCCTGATCTCGCAGACGGGCTTCTGATCGGTAGTTGGGTTTCTAGCTCCATGTTCTTTCGGGCTTCGTTTGGTGGGCTGCGCCTTTGGGCCCATGCTGTTGGGCTTCCGTAAAATAGACGTATCAACATCCTACTATTTAGTGTGAGTCTTTTTTATTCTTTATCTTCCATTTATTATCTTTTATCTTTATTTATTTTGCACTTTTTGAGTCCTTTGCTATCTTTATTTTCATTTTCTTGTATAAAAATTCAAAAAAAAGCTATGGACTTTAACGGCATAAATTCTTTGTATGATGCACTTTCATTTTCTTTGCACAGGACCTCTTCTTTGAAGCTCAAAATTGCCGGTTTTGCTCAAATTGACGGTGAATCCTTCTATCAAGCTTGGAGGAGGTTCATGGATTTATTAAGCGGTTGTCCACATCATGGATTCACGATGGCCCATCTTTTCAAGTTTTTCTACGAGGGACTGTGGGAGGAGATGCAAGACTACATGGCGATGATGGATGATGGAGCTTTATTTGACATGTCACCTGAGGATGCTTGTGAGTACCTGGAGTCCATGGAGGATATGGACCGACCATTGGATGGGACTTCAGGGAGTGAGCCGTTAGCGCTTCATTGTGATGTCGTTGGAGCATGCCTTGACCAAGGAGAACCAAGCGTGGACGCACCTTTGCAACCCTTGGGTGAGGAGCTTCAATTGCTTATTCAGACACATGATGCTCAATCACGATACTTTCTTCGGAGCATGGAGACTCGGAGCCAGTATATTCAGGAGATCATTTCGAGTCTTGCATTGCTTTCCTTTTGCTTGGGAGAAGGCAATCCAACCACTCAAAAAAATTTATTATCTGATTTGGACTCTTCTTCACTCGCTGGTATTGTGTGCAAAGATGGAGAGGACGAGCGTGATATTTTGGATGGACAGGAGGAGGAGCCAAGTATGGCCACGAGCTCATCGATCATTTTGGTAGAGCCTGAAACGTGCCTTCCCCTGGTCTGGTCACATGATCATTCATTCCTTTCCCCCATGGTGGAGCATTGTATCGAGATGGATGCAACCATTTTAGGGAGTTTTCGTCAACATATTTCAAATTCTTTATTTTACTTTGACGATTATATTTGGGTCACTTTCATCAAAAGGCAACGGTGCCCACTTTGGATTGATACAGCTCATCTCTTGCAGGACATGGTCGCATATTTTAGAGAGATGCTTGGAGTTGTGTTGCTAGGGTCCAAAGTGATTCGTGGAGGGAAGACGCTCTCAGAGGAGCGTAAGGATCTAATTGAGCTACTTCCTCCACCGTTGGACATACGTGATCCGCCTTTTGATCCCGGTGACTTCTATCCAGTAGTGAAGAAAATTTAAATTTTTGCACTTTCTATGCTTTCTAGGATAGTTTTAATTCAATAAATGTATTCTCTTTCAACATTGAGGACAATGTTTGTCTTTAGTTGGGGGGGAGTAGTATGTGGTTTTAGGATGTTTAGTTAGTTGTTTTGGTTTATTTTTTTTTGTTTTTTTGGAGACATCCATTTTGACATCACCAATCATTTTGCAAGTATATCATTTACCCTCATTGCTCTCTTGCTAGTTATTTGCTTAGTCCCTTGCATGTTTCATTTTCGTGCATGTTTTCGGGTTCAAATCTTATGTTCAAATTCCTAAATTGTGATTGTCATGCATTTTATTGCTTTTTCTTCATGAGATCAATTTTAATATGCTATTCATAAAACTAGCGCATAATTCGATGAATTTTGTCTTCGATGTGGTTTGGATTAGTTTTGTACAAACTTTGTGATGCACGAGTTGGATTAAGTCATTAGTGTAGATTGGTGTTCAATTTGATGGAATTTGGCCTTGGATATACGCTTGGTTTATGCTTGAGGAGTGGTTGATTGGTGTGTTGGATCAAAAAAAGAAAAAAAGAGAAAGAAAAGAAAAAGAAAAAAGAATAAGTGCATCGTTCTTCTAGTTTTGTCAAGTAGCCGGGTCCTCATGAAACATTGGGGATTCGTGTCGAAAGATAGGATTTAGGGGAGTGCACGAGAGAAAAATAAGTGAATCTTAGGTGATTCGAGTTACTAGGTCCGCGAGGTCCTTTTTGGCCCAGTGCCACAAAATCTTCTGATTTGGGAGTCATTGACCAAACCCTCGTTACATGGGTCATTCTAAGTTTCATATTAAAAAAACATGAATAAACATGATCCACATATCAAACTTCCATGAATTAAAAAAGCTAAGTGTTATTTTTGGCCAAGTTCTTGAAGATTGTGATACTATGAAACGCTTATGTTTTAATCTCAATGGATGCAAAATTTGCTTGTACTTTGTTGGTTTGAGCCATATTGGAGTTTTGGTCTTGGATTTGCTCTCTTTTATGAGTTGGTATATTGGAATTGAGTTTATATTGAAAAAATTTTACGAGGATCGCGAATACAAGATCCATTTTGGGATTTGAGCTATGGGGATTCTAGTATTAGGTTAAAACGTTTAGAAAGAGGGTTTGGGAGTTGTAAATCGATTTGATACCAGAAAATTACGAAATTAATGTGGAGAGCCCTAAATGATCATAGGATGCTATTATAGAAGTTTGAAAACGTTTTGAAAATGTTTGTATAGAAAATTAATTCATTGAGCCAAAATAGTAATAATTGAAATTGAATTTTTATCAGAATTATTTTGAGTATTTGAGGAAATCTGAACTTACTGAAATACGTTATAATTAGTCTAGTGCTTCAAAATATTTTTGGAAGAAATTTTTGAAATCAGTTTTGTTATAAAATTCTTGACCAATATCTATAAAGAAATTTTGAAAATACGTAAATAGCTGTGTTGAAAAATATTGGTCGTTACAAGTGGGTTTTAGGAGAATAAGACACATAATTAGGTAATGTGTCACCATGAGATTTTATTTAAAATTTAAAATTTTAAACAATAGAAATGCATTTATAATACCATATACCACATACCACACCATGTATTTCATCCAATACTTCATCATTTATTGAAAATACACAACAACAATACATGTATAAATACGATTAAGAGTACATATATAATACCCGTACGTATATAATACCCGTACAAGTGAATACATGGTATTACAAGATTAAATATGAAAATACAAAAATATGAAAATATTATATTTTAGTACAAACTTATAATCTCTGATTAGTAAACATCAACTTTTTTTGTCAAGCAAGGAAAGTGAATTTCTAGTCCATGGATGAAGGTTTAATTTGAGAACATGGTACTGTAACCACTAAAATGAATATCACTAAAGATTTTAAGAATCATGTAATGAAATAAAAATTAATAAACCAGCCGATTTCATAATTATTGTTATGAATAGGTCCATGAGGCCCACTGGGTAGCCACTCATTCATTGAAAGCTATATATATGAGGGTATGTGGGCTCCTTACCCCTTACACCTATTACTCTACTTTTCCCTTCACAAACGTTATCATCATGATCACGCTCGTAGGAAAAGGCGACGACGCTCAAGGAAGGAGATCCATCCAACACCCAGTTTTAAGAAGATCGTATTCTTCTCAACGGGGAGCGTAAAGGGCATCATTCATCAACCGTCGTCTAGATTCCTTTGTCAAATATAGAGGTAAATCCTCAAAAATTTTAGATCTAAACTTGCTTTTCCAGTAGATCTGCATGTTTTAAGATCAAATAGTTTAAAAACATGGTAAAAATCACATTTTTATTTTGATCTGCATGTCCATAAACAATAAAAATCGACTCCTTTTAGATCTGAATGTCTAAAAAAATCCGTTTAACCCTCTTGATCCATATACCGCACGCCCAAAGGGCACGACGACGGCGTCTTTTCAGCGCCGGCGGCGGCAAACAAGCCGTGGCCAGAAGCCGCGGCCGGCCGGCGGCCGCGGCCGGCCGCTCCCCCTTGGCGTGGCCAGCCGCCATGGCGGCCACCACCGCCCCCATGATTTTTCGAAACCCTGGCCCTTAGCGGGCCAATTTTTAGGGGAGGCCCAATTAACCCTATTGGGTTGTTTTCATGGCCCAAAAGCCTGGAAATTAGCACACTTACACATAATTTTTCTTTTTTTATTTTGGCCTTAAAATCCTAATAATTAAAGAAATTTTAATTTTGTGATAGGGTTGAGCGGAAAGATAAATATAAATGAAATGGATCAGGATTAAAAGTTTTCAAAATCATTTTTAGCACATCACTTTCTTTTTAGATTATTTATTAATCTTTATATGCCTGTGATATAATTCTCTGCGTGGTTGTATATTTATATAAAATCTGCGTGGATGTGCTATTAGACCATGATTTTAGGGATCAGCCAGGTTTCCGACACTTTTTCTTTTCTATAAATTTTCTTTTTGAGAGAAATTTGTAAGTGAGGTTATATTTGTAAAAAGCAGCTGAAGGACCACCCCAAGGAGTTGAAGGCGCTAGCATAAAGAAAAAGGGGCTTCTCTCAGAAGTTCCTGAGTTGTCTTTATTTTTATTCACTTTTTGATTAATGGGATGTAATTTCGGACTTTCTTTTTCTGTTAGTGTCGGCTGGCTGATCCCCATAGTTCTAATTTATTTTCATTGCCTATACATTAAATGCATGGATGTTTACTTTAAATAGTTAAATAACTCATGCTATTTTAATGTTGTATAAAAATGCATGCGTGTTTATTTTTAAATAATTCATGATGTTTATTTTTAAATAATTCATGCTATGTAAATACTGCTAAATTGCATGCGTGAATGTTTACTTAAAATAGTTAAATAATTCATGCTATCTTTTGTTTATATTGTTAGATTGCTTAAATGGCCAGACTTGCAAATGTCGATTTTTCGGTCCTGAAGGCCGATGGGTCGAACTACTTGAGTTGGCAGTTGGACCTGAAGTTCCACCTGCGCTCTCATGGGTTCAGTCTAACACCCACTGAAAAGGCAACAACAAGTACTGCCGCAGCTGAAAAGGATGCTTCTAAAGAAGCCCCTAATACAGAAGAAGTTTCCGATATACTTAAGGCGAAAGCCATTATCAGGAAACACTTAGACTCGACCCTGAAGGACGAGTATCTTACTGTAGAGGATCCTTATGAACTGTGAGATGCACTTAAGGAGAGGTACATACATCAAAGGGATGTCATACTCCCTCGTGCATAGTACGAGTGGACTCACCTCCGCATACATGATTACAAATCCGTAGCAGAGTACAACACAACACTATTCCGAATCACCTCACGCCTGAAGTTGTGTGGAGAGAATGTGACTGAGAAAATGTTGCTATAGAAGACGTTCACGTCTTTTCATGAGAAGGACATGATCCTCATGCAACAGTACCGTGAGAGAAAGTTCAATAAGTACTCTGATCTGCTCTCATGCCTCCTAATGGCTGAACAGAACAGATATTTGTTGGTTGCCACTCTCAACCTGCGCCCTCCTGGCTCCACTCCACCGCCACCTCCTGCAGAGGTGCATTTCCAGTCTTCTCAGAAGAAGAAGAAGGATAAGAAGGCAAAGTTCCATAAATAGAAAGAACAGAAGCAGTGGAAAAAGGCTACTCCTCAAGCTCCTCCCCAGAACCAGAAATTCGCGACAAAGAAGCAAAAGTGGATGCCTAACAAAGGTGGTACTCCCAAGAAAGACTGAGAGGATAAGTGCTCTAAATGCGGAATGACTGGACGACGAATTTATTTTCTATTCAAACGTATTCAAAACGTTTTCAAACTTCTACAGTAACATTCTATTATCATTTAGGGCTCCCCACATTAATTTCAGAATTTTCGGATATTATTTCAACATAGAACCCGCAAACCCGCTTTCAAAACGTTTTGGCCTAAAACTTGTACTTCCGTAGCTCAAATCCCAGAACGGATCTTGTATTCACGATCCTCGCGTCGATACAATCTCGTGGGTATGTTTTCGTAATTTTTCGGAGTCGTTTGTGAAAACGGGCTAGTATTCCTCCGGTTTTCACTAATTACAACCGCTAATTACTTTCTACAATTACCAAGTTACTTTTAACTTCTTACTTCTACCCTAAACCCTCAACCAACACCCTTTAATCAGCCTTCCCTTAGCTGGTGGTATTAAAAATGTTGGATCTCACCCTCCTACTTAATAATCTTGTCTCCCCCCACTAATTACAAGAATACCACCCCTAATCCCTATAAAAACCCCATACGCCTCACAAATATTTGCACAGTAAACTTTCCCCTCTCTCATTTTTACGTTCGAAAGCCCCGGCCTTGTTTTTTTCATGCTTTCCTCTCTCCCGCTCATCTCTCTCTCTCTCCGCCACCCTCGCCTCCGGGCTCCGACCGCCCTCCGCCGCCGACCCCCGCTCCGCCGCCACCAGCCGCCTCCGCCTCCGCCCTCTCTCCGATTCCGGCGCCCGCACGAAGCCCCCGATGCCTCTGCACAGACCCACCGCCTCTTCCCGCCTGCAGCGTCGCCCAGCGCCCCGCCGACGGCCGCCCCGCTCCGCCGCCGCTCCGCCCCGCTCCGTCGCCGCTCCCCTCCGCTCCTCCGCCGCCTTAGCCGCCGAGAACAGCCCCCCCCGGCGTCGATCTCCGAAGCAGCAACGTGCGTGAGTTCCCAGTGGCACACTCGTAAATACGGAATATTTTCGTATTTTCAATTATTTATAATATGGTTTAATGGTTATAAATCTATAACTAATTATACAGGGACCAGAAAAATGCGAAACCAACTCTGGAAAATCAGAAACGATATTTCGGATCCAATGGCGCTAGTCTCACTACGAGCAGACGCCTACTTTTCCCAAAATCATTTTTTGAACCTAAAATTTAAATACGTATAAATCTTTCTAAAAATCGTAACTCGCTGTTTTCACTCACAATTATATATGATAAAATTATATGTGAAAGTAAACTTCGAGACGGTCGTTTTGACTGCTCATTCGAGTAATTCCGACTTGGATTGCTCCCGGAACAATTTACGGAAGTTACGCGCCACTTAAATAAATTGGGTTTTTAAACTAGTTTTGAGTTTCTAAAAATTATAAAAATTACTATAGACTTCAGAAAAATATTCCCTCTTGCAGTAAAACTATTTTTATCATATATAGTCTATATAAAAATTTAGGACCCTTTTCATCGCCGTTTTAACCAGTTTTAAAATCAGACACTCAACTTAAATAAATAAGAAAATAGGGTATTCTCTAACTAGTTATCTCTTGTGTTTACAGGTAGCAAATCTCGTGCATCGACACTTGATCCCGTCCCGGATCACCACCACCACCTCGAAGATCGTAAGTCACAGTAAATTCTACCCTTAGAAATATAGATAGTGTACTCGTATGAACATAGGACTTGACACCTAGTCTCGGAACAGTTATTGACCTGAACAGATTATTGACATTGCTTGACAGAAAGATTGTAATTGGAAATGTAAGAACAGTAAATGACTGGTAAAATTGCAAAGTACGGTAACCTGCACAGACACTGGGTTTTGGGGGTAACTTATAATTGCGGAAGTGCGGGAGCGACTAGTCCAGACTTTGTTGTCACCGTGCGGGTTCTAGCAACCCATAACAGTGCCGGTGACAACCATCACAGATCACAGATCACAGATCATAGTTTATTGCACAGTACTCAGAGAATTGGTTCGCCCGGGTAGCACCCGCGGCAAGAGTTGGCCTCTTGGTTGCTCACTGTACTTCCCGTTATAAGTCACGAACTAGGCTAGGCACAATTACTCTCCCTATTGCTATTGTCATTGCTATCGTCATGGTTATTGCTATTGTCATTGCTCGGTCACCTTTACTTTACGTGTCACCCTTGCATGCTTGACAGATGTACTTTACTTATCGCACTTGCATGCTTGTCTGTCCCTGCTTTACTTTCCGCACTTGTTTACTATAGACTGCTCCATATTTGTGCACTCCTCTTTTTCTATCGCTAGAATTGTTGTGACTTACCTTCGGTTCCATTTATGGCACCGGCAGACGACGACCTGATCGAGGAGATTGCCCCAGAGTACGAGGAGCCTGTATATGACCCAGAGGCGGCAGAGTTTTAGCTACTTTTCCGTTGGCGTGTGGGTTGTACTGTGTATTTACTTTTCCGCATTTCCTTTCAGTACTTCCTTCATGTATTTGTGAGAGAGAGCGCTGGTTGTTGTTGTACTTTAACTTGGACTGTAATAATGTTTGTACGCTGGTTTGAGTATTGTGATACATCTCTGAGTTGTGGCTATGCTGACTTCACTGGTAAACTGTGGAACCTGCGATTAAACCAAATAAGTAACGGGCCCCCGAGAGCGGGTCGTTACAGTTTTGGCGGCCCACACAGGTCCGTGCAAAATACCTCGTGAACAGTATAGTGAAACCAGAATGTATCGTATACGATACTTGACTAAGCTGACATTTATCTATGAATGCAGGTTTGACACTCGAAAGACGGACGGGAACACCTCAGAGAGCCCAATAGAGCTGACCTGTCTGGCCTTAATAAAAGCCATTAACAAAACCTAAATTTTGATAGGATTAATTAGTTGCTATAAAAATCTTTTGTATCGGTGGCACTCGTATGAATGATAATCTTCCTTCAATGGACCATGATACCGGTCAATGTGCTTGGCTAAAGTCTGTGGATCGACCTGGCTAGACTGGGCATAAGTGATCCTAGCTTAGTCACTTCCCTGACCGTGTCCGCTGGACCGCAAGGACGTGAATCATGATTATATAACGCCATCGATCTTCATCACTATCACCCTTCTTTTAGCTTGATGACCTTTCGATTGACCTTTCTTTCTAGTTTGCTTGAACTCTAACTACGGAGAGTAGCGTTCGAATTTTCGACCACCAGAAGTTCGAGTTCCACAACGGAAGCGACCACCATCATCTGCTCAGTAACGTCAACTACTCCCTCCTCAGCAGCAAGTGTACCAGCAGACTCCACGACAGGCGCCCCAGAGACGCCAAGCTTATACCATGACAGTGGAAGAAGCCGAAGCTACGGGCCAAGTAATCACAGGTATGTGATTTTTCACTAAGCTACATGCTCTAATATTTAGAAATCGTAAGCTTAGACTTGATTCTCATCACGGTAGGTACCGTCTTAATAGCCGGTAAACCTGCCCTCACACTGTTTGACTCAGGAGCTACACATTGCTTCTTGGCCAGTCGTTTCGTTCAAACACATGCTATCACTGTTGAACCTCTGACTCCCGTTGGAAGGTCGAAACCACTGGCGGTTCACTACCAGTAGCTAGCGGATGCCTCTAATGATCTGTTGTGATTTGTAGACGAGATCTCTTTGTCGACTTCTTGGGATGGACTGGTTGAGATCATTTCATGCCACCATTGACAGTCGTCAAAGGAGGGTAGAAATCGATATACCCAATCATCCAAAGTTCGTGTTCCTCAGCAAAAGCCGTTCAGAAGGACCAGTGGAGTATCGAGCCAGACCCAACATGTAGGCTGTTGCGTTTTTGCATCCTTCTTGAGCTCGTGTTTCTCTTCTAGACCCTACTTTCATCTTGTACCCGATTTTTTCACGTGTTTGAATTCTTTCCCGCCTACCACCTCCACCTCTCCCCTCTCGCCCGAGCTCCTCCGGCCTCACTCCCGTAGCTCCGCTACATCCCGAAGTCCCCGCCATGGATCGACAGCCAGTCGCAGCTCTCGCCGTCGCGGATCGCCAGCCTCCGATGGCCCGCCGACGACCTTGGGGATTGTTGGGCTTAGTGACAGCCCTCACCGTCGCCCTCGCTATTGCCGTGTGGTCAGGATATTGGGAACCCGCCGCTATTGGTATTCTTGGGAGCTCCTTTTTCTGGTTCTTCCCCCTTGAGCTGCCCAGCTTCGATTGCTTCTTAGGGGCGCTCCTTAGTGTTTTTGGGTTCATAAGTTTTTGGTCATTAAATTGCTTAGGGCTGATGGTGTTAGCCGTAGATGTCGACCAATGGCATTGGGGAGCAGTATCACTTGGGATGAGTATCGGCTTGCTATTGGCCTTAGGTGTTGAGATGAGATGCCAGTCTTGTGCCCTGATTTGGAGGACAGCTTTGATGCTGGCTTACTGTTGGATATTGTGGAGATTGCTGGAAGCAGTGGTAGCGATGATCGTGATCCTTGAGAGTTGGCCTTATGTCTGCCTTTTTGCGTTGATCTGGATATTGGCTTGTAACTGGTTGGCGTGGCAGATGAAGTCTTTGGTGTTCTGCTGGTTAAGTTGTGACCGCTTGCATGCATTTGGATTAGTCCTCACGTTTTTGTATGCTATGGCGAAGATTTACTTGGTTAGGACCCAGTATGCATTAATGGCATGAGTTGTAGTTTTAAACTTTATGTTGTTAAATAAAGCTTGCTACTGACTTATCACCTCAGGTTCCAAGTTCGAACAGAGGTCATCATCATGATAGCCCTCATTTTCATGTAACGCCATTATCTCATATTTTGGCTACTTGATAAATCGGAAGTGACTATGGTGATGATACTAGGTTTCGAAACTAGTTACAAAAACTATGGTGATATTATGTATTTATGTGTTCATCTTTTGCTTTCTTAAATGCTGTGATGTCACATTATATTTCATGCTATTAACAACTTATTTTCCTATGTCGTGATCGTTCGCCAAGCCTTCCGGTCGATCGTTTAAATTGCTTAGGCGATTATCGATCCTCTTAATTCCGAGGACGGAATTATTTTAAGGAGGGTAGGATGTAACGGCCTGTATTTTTTAAACACTTCAAATACGCATTTAACGTATTTTTCAACAATTTTAAATTCTCTTTATAATTGTTAGTCCAGAGTTTTATAACAAAACTAGTTTCAAAAATTCTTATAAAAATATTTTGAAACACTAGACTTATTATATTGTATTTCAGCAATTTCAGATTTTCTCAAATGCCCAAAACATTTCTGTTAAAATTCATCTTCCAAAATTACCGTTTTGATTCGACGAATTTATTTTCTATTCAAACGTATTCAAAACGTTTTCAAACTTCTACAGTAACATTCTATTATCATTTAGGGCTCCCCACATTAATTTCAGAATTTTCGGATATCATTTCAACATAGAACCCGCAAACCCGCTTTCAAAACGTTTTGGCCTAAAACTTGTACTTCCGTAGCTCAAATCCCAGAACGGATCTTGTATTCACGATCCTCGCGTCGATACGATCTCGTGGGTATGTTTTCGTAATTTTTCGGAGTCGTTTGTGAAAACGGGCTAGTATTCCTCCGGTTTTCACTAATTACAACCGCTAATTACTTTCTACAATTACCAAGTTACTTTTAACTTCTTACTTCTACCCTAAACCCTCAACCAACACCCTTTAATCAGCCTTCCCTTAGCTGGTGGTATTAAAAATGTTGGATCTCGCCCTCCTACTTAATAATCTTGTCTCCCCCACTAATTACAAGAATACCACCCCTAATCCCTATAAAAACCCCATACGCCTCACAAATATTTGCACAGTAAACTTTCCCCTCTCTCATTTTTACGTTCGAAAGCCCCGGCCTTGTTTTTTTCGCGCTTTCCTCTCTCCCGCTCATCTCTCTCTCTCCGCCACCCTCGCCTCCGGGCTCCGACCGCCCTCCGCCGCCGACCCCCGCTCCGCCGCCACCAGCCGCCTCCGCCTCCGCCCTCTCTCCGATTCCGGCGCCCGCACGAAGCCCCCGACGCCGCTGCACAGACCCACCGCCTCTTCCCGCCTGCAGCGCCGCCCAGCGCCCCGCCGACGGCCGCCCCCGCCCCGCCGCCGCTCCGCCCCGCCCCGCCGCCGCTCCCCTCCGCTCCTCCGCCGCCTTAGCCGCCGAGAACAGCCCCCCCGGCGTCGATCTCCGAAGCAGCAACGTGCGTGAGTTCCCAGTGGCACACTCATAAATACGGAATATTTTCGTATTTTCAATTATTTATAATATGGTTTAATGGTTATAAATCTATAACTAATTATACAGGGACCAGAAAAATGCGAAACCAACTCTGGAAAATCAGAAACGATATTTCGGATCCAATGGCGCTAGTCTCACTACGAGCAGACGCCTACTTTTCCCAAAATCATTTTTTGAACCTAAAATTTAAATACGTATAAATCTTTCTAAAAATCGTAACTCGCTGTTTTCACTCACAATTATATATGATAAAATTATATGTGAAAGTAAACTTCGAGACGGTCGTTTTGACTGTTCATTCGAGTAATTCCGACTTGGATTGCTCCCGGAACAATTTACGGAAGTTACGCGCCACTTAAATAAATTGGGTTTTTAAACTAGTTTTGAGTTTCTAAAAATTATAAAAATTACTATAGACTTCAGAAAAATATTCCCTCTTGCAGTAAAACTATTTTTATCATATATAGTCTATATAAAAATTTAGGACCCTTTTCATCGCCGTTTTAACCAGTTTTAAAATCAGACACTCAACTTAAATAAATAAGAAAATAGGGTATTCTCTAACTAGTTATCTCTTGTGTTTACAGGTAGCAAATCTCGTGCATCGACACGTGATCCCGTCCCGGATCACCACCACCACCTCGAAGATCGTAAGTCACAGTAAATTCTACCCTTAGAAATATAGATAGTGTACTCGTATGAACATAGGACTTGACACCTAGTCTCGGAACAGTTATTGACCTGAACAGATTATTGACATTGCTTGACAGAAAGATTGTAATTGGAAATGTAAGAACAGTAAATGACTGGTAAAATTGCAAAGTACAGTAACCTGCACAGACACTGGGTTTTGGGGTAACTTATAATTGCGGAAGTGCGGGAGCGACTAGTCCAGACTTTGTTGTCACCGTGCGGGTTCTAGCAACCCATAACAGTGCCGGGTGACAACCATCACAGATCACAGATCACAGATCATAGTTTATTGCACAGTACTCAGAGAATTGGTTCGCCCGGGTAGCACCCGCGGCAAGAGTTGGCCTCTTGGTTGCTCACTGTACTTCCCGTTATAAGTCACGAACTAGGCTAGGCACAATTACTCTCCCTATTGCTATTGTCATTGCTATCGTCATGGTTATTGCTATTGTCATTGCTCGGTCACCTTTACTTTACGTGTCACCCTTGCATGCTTGACAGATGTACTTTACTTATCGCACTTGCATGCTTGTCTGTCCCTGCTTTACTTTCCGCACTTGTTTACTATAGACTGCTCCATATTTGTGCACTCCTCTTTTTCTATCGCTAGAATTGTTGTGACTTACCTTCGGTTCCATTTATGGCACCGGCAGACGACGACCTGATCGAGGAGATTGCCCCAGAGTACGAGGAGCCTGTATATGACCCAGAGGCGGCAGAGTTTTAGCTACTTTTCCGTTGGCGTGTGGGTTGTACGGTGTATTTACTTTTCCGCATTTTCTTTCAGTACTTCCTTCATGTATTTGTGAGAGAGAGCGCTGGTTGTTGTTGTACTTTAACTTGGACTGTAATAATGTTTGTACGCTGGTTTGAGTATTGTGATACACTCTGAGTTGTGGCTATGCTGACCTCACTGGTAAACTGCGGAACCTGCGATTAAACCAAATAAGTAACGGGCCCCCGAGAGCGGGTCGTTACAGTGGTACTCCCAAGAAAGACTGAGAGGATAAGTGCTCTAAATGCGGAATGACTGGACATTGGTCCAGAATCTGCCGCACTTCCAAACACCTACATGACCTCTACCAGGCAAGTCTCAAGCCCCACGCTGAGACAAACCTGATAGAATGCACATCGTTACCAGAGATTACATGGAATCCAGAAGATTTCATGGGAGACGACACTCTTTAGTCATAGACCATCTCCAATTTATTTTCTAGCAATGTATCTTCCTTTCCTGCAATGTATCTTTCTTTATGTCAAATTATTCTCATTATTCAGCATCTTAATATAAATGCAAGTATCTTCCCTTTTCTTTTCGTATTATTTATTGCTTGAATGTTTTTTATATAGATATGGAAACCATATGTCTAGTGGACAGTGCATCAACGCACTCAATCCTTCAAAGTAAAGACTACTTTACGAGCATTAGTCGATATTCTGGTCCATTGAGAACAATCTCAGGACCAGCTAATATAATAGAAAGATCAGGAAAAGCAATCATAGTGCTCCCAAATCACACACTCATCAAACTTAGAGATGCGTTATACTCACCTAAATCAATCCGAAACCTCTTAAGCTTAAAAGATATCCGTTTAAACGGATACCACTCAGAGACAGTCGAGGATAATAAAAAAGAATACTTGCACGTAACGTATTTCACAAATGGTATAAAAATCCTTGTGGAACGTTTCGAGGGACTCCCCACGGGACTCTACCAAACAAGTATTCACTCTCCAGAAGCATTATTAATGGAGCACCTGCAGTGCCCCCAAATACCAGAATTCCAACTCTGGCATAGTAGATTGGGACACCCTGGATCTGTTATGATGTACCACATCATAAAAAGCTCAAGAGGTATAAATTTGAAGAACCTGAAGATTCTTCAAAAAGGTAAATTCCCATGTCCATCCTGTTACAAGGGTAAACTAATTACAAGACACTCTCCACTTAAAGTGGACTTCGAGTCTCCAAGTTTTCTGGAAATAATCCATGGAGACATTTGTGGGCATATATACCCATCAAGTGGTCCTTTCAGGTACTTTATGGTCCTGATAGATGCATATACTAAGTGGTCACATGTGTTTCTACTGTCCACCTGTAACTTAGCACCGTCTAAGCTTTTAGCTCAGATAATCAGGTTGCAGGCCCACTTCCCCGACTACCAGATAAAGAAACTTCGTCTGGACAATGCGGGGGAGTTTACATCATAAGTCTTTTTAGACTATTGCCAAGCACAGTGCATTGAAGTCGAACATCCCGTATCACATATTTACACCCAAAATGGGTTAGCAGAATCTCTAATTAAGAGACCGCAATGGATTGCTCGTCCATTATTACTTCAATCCCAGTTGCCAGTAAATGCATGGGGTCATGCAATATTGCATGCTGCATTCTTAATAAAATTAAGACCTTCTGGAGATCAGTCATCTTCTCATATGCAATTAGCACTTGGAGTTCCACCAATTGTCTCACATTTGAGAATATTTGGTTGTGCGGTATACGTCCCTATAGCACCACCACAAAAGACAAAGATGGGTCCACAACCTCGTCTAGGCATTCATGTTGGGTTTGACATGCCCTCCATAATAAGACTCCTAGAACCCCTTACGGGATACGTTTTTAAGGCACGTCTAGAAGACTGTGAATTTGATGAAACATCATTTCCAAAACTATGCATACAAACCAAGAAGCCTGAAGCTTCAGAGAGTATTACTTGGAATACAAAGTGCCATGCCCTATTGAGCACTATACGTATATTCGACTGAACACACGTGGTATTTCTACCTACGGTGCATACGTAGGCATGAAATAAACGTGGATATCGATGTATGTAACGTAGTGCACGGGGGATTGGGTCCGTAATACATGGCTAAGGGAAGAGAATGTGAAATGTGAATGCAGGAGAAGTGCAAATGACGTCATGGGTGTAAAACAACAGGAATGTGTTGGACGTGTGTGCGTGGGTCATGTATGCATGTGTAGGCATGCATGGGTATGTGTAGGAAAGCCATGCAAGTGTGAAAGGGGTTAGGGGTCAATGGAAACCCCTATAAATTTTTAGAAAGGCGAGGGGCAAAATGGTCATTTGGACCAAAAGTGCTGTGTGTACATACTTAAGTGGTCGGTGCGTAAAGTAATGGAAAACTTGTAAATACCTAAAAGTTGAGGGGCATTTTTGGAAACGTATTTTAGTCATTTTGGGTGATTCATGGTTGGGGAGCAAGTAAGGGTGTGTAGATTTTTCTAAAAGAAAATCATTTTTCTTTCTTTTCGTGAACTTTCTCTTCTCTTCTCCTTTTCTCCTTTCCTCTTTCCCCTAGCTATGGCTGGTCACTCTTTCTCCCTTTTCTCCATTCTCTTTAACTCAAAACCCTAATTCTTTCTCCCAACAATCATGAAACACAAGTGGTTGCAAGATAGAAAAAGGTGGAGAAGAAAGAAGAGAGGAAAAAGAGGAAAATTCAAGTTTTGAGGTATGAAACTAACTTGGTTTTGGAAATCTCTTTAGGGTTTCTTTCTATTATGTTTCATATTATATTTTATCCAATTTATAGTATGGATAATCAAATTTATGTGCCATGATTCAATTACACAAATTTCCCCTTGAAAGTCCAAGCAAACCCATCCCTTTAGAAATTCTGATTTTTGTATGGTTTTGTGCGTTGAGCAATTCTGAATTTTGTATGGTTTTGTGCGTTGAGCAATTCTGAATTTTGTATGGTTTTGCGCGTTGAGTAAGTCTGATTTTTGTATGGTTTTGTGCGTTGAGCAATCCTGAATTTGTATGGTTGTGCGTGGTGAGTAATCCTGAGTTGTATCTAGAATTAAATTCTGGAAAAATTATATTCGTATAGCCCTTGAAATTCTACCCCAAATCCATATAAAATATGCCACATATTCAGTACAGTAATTAGGAGTAAAAATTCCATCTTTACATCATGTCGGAATTTCATCCGGTCTGGACACAGTTTAGTAAAACTGATCTCAGCACCTGCACACACAATGGAATTTTATGATCTTGGTCTTATTGGAAATTTAACAAGTTTTTCTAAAAATTCATCAGAGTGCTTATATATTGAAGTTCTGGCTCCAACATGCCCAAAATTGGCTTTCAATACAGATCCAAAAATCTGTCTGAAAAACAGAATTGACACACTTCACCAAATAATTCACCATAAATCAACTACTTAATATTTTTGCATGAAATTTTATCTGTGAATCCAGAACTAGTATATCTATAACTTTCATTTGAGAGAATTTATCAAATTCTCATTGAAAACTGAAGTTATATGGCCATGTATTGTCACCTTCTGCAATTTCAGCAAGCTGAATTCATTAAGCGATGTTCTTATTCATTAATTGTGGTTAATTGGCCATCATTATTCTTGCTTATTATGATTGTGTGGTGGAATGAATATTTCTGCCCTTGGCACATGTAAATTATATTGTGTTTCCTTGATATAAATTACGCCTATCATGTGTTCGCTGAAATGCCTCAATGAAACAAAAGTTGAGAAACATGCGGTACGGGCATGTATTTATTTGTAATATGAGAAATGATGTGAATGAGCAATGTTTTAGGACACGGATGGCACTACGTGGAGCAAGAGCCACAGTAGGAGGCGGGGGAATTTGCTGTGGGCCGTGGCCGTGTAGGCACCTCTTGACTCCATCGGTAGTTGCCATAGTTGAGAACGGAGTAGATCACGATACACTTGCACGCCGGCACATTCATGGAATCCCATTGCATTGCATTGCATCTCATGTTGCATCATGTGCATCATTATGCATCATTATATCCATTGTGTGTGATGTGTTACATATATGCAACGTATGCGTGTTGTGTGTTGTGCATTATATGTAAATTTATATGCTTGTGCCTTGTATGTGTATTTGTGTATGTGGTTGTATAAATATTTGTATTACTATTCGTGCTAACCCTTTTCTTGCAGTAACTTGACATTGGACCGCAGGTATGATCCTATTACTTGGCTATTTACTCTTCGCTATATATTTAGGCACATGTCATATTTCCCATGCCTTGCCTTGTGGATTAATAACCTTAAAATGATGTTCTAAATCCAAGTTGGTTCCTACTGGGGCACGCATTGACGTGCTCCCCCTTATTTTTCAGGTAGCAGGGACAGCATGGTTGGTGGTGACTTGGAGTCGGGTCTAAGAGGTAATACTTGGTGTGAGCTGTAGTTGTGGTGTGACATGGTTGTCTTGGGAGGTGAGAGTGATGGTGTATATGTAGTGGTGTACCTGGACTATGTAAATTAATGGGAGTTGTTATACATATGATATGATGTTGTAGATCTATGTTATTTATGAGGTTGTATTGATATCATTGTGGAGCTTCACTTGTACTATCCCATCATGTGCGCAGTGGCCTGCTTGTTCTATTACTTCTTTCTCTTTCTTTCCTCTCTCATCACCATCATTCTTTAGGATACTTGAAAAAATATTTAAATGCCGGGTATTCTGAGGAACGGGGCGTGACACAAAGACATTAAGTCACTTTGATGCGCCCATAAGTCAGTGTGAGGTGGAGGTCCTGAAGATTCTCCATATCCAAAACACTGTCCATCTCTTGCCGGACAAATTTACTTACAACCAGAAGATTGTCAGATCACACATCCCTGCTGCTAACACTCCAGCTAGGATTGACATACCACAAAATGGATGCAATCCGTCTGTAGAAGAGATGGTTGGACCTCTTAAAAAGAGAGGACGACCACCGAGATCCAAGGACCAAGTCCCTCGAAAGAGTAGGACCCTTGGCAATGGTAAAACAATACCACCACAGGATGCTACTATAAGCACTGCTACCACATCTCTCCCAAACTCTCAAACAGAGGAAAATCCGGGAGAAAATGAAGTTTCGATACATTATGAATGAACTGGGGAGTATTTGGACAGAAAGAGCACAATTATAGATGACACATTTGCGTGTAATATTGCCATCAACGCCGCGTACTGCGACGATGATATTGAACCACACTCTCTGACAGAATGTCAAAGTAGAGATGATTGGCCAAAGTGGAAAGCGGTAATAGGAATGGAGTTGGATTCACTTACAAAACGCAAGGTCTTTGGACCAATTGTCCAGACACCAAAAGGTGTAAAACCTGTGAGTTATAAATGAGTATTTGTTAGAAAAAGAAATGAACAAAATGAGATCGTTCGCTACAAAGCAAGACTTGTAGCGCAGGGTTTGACCCAACGTCCAAGGGTGGATTTTGACGCCACATACTCCCCAGTCATGAACGCGATCACCTTCCAATTCCTTATTGGCTTAACAGCTCAAAAAGGTCTGGATATGCAGCTTATGGACGTCATGACTACATACATATATGGCAATTTAGACCGAACCATCAATATGAGATTGCCTGACGGTTATTCTTTGCCTGCAACAAAGAGAGACAACGTGACATCTACTCAGTGAAACTACAAAGATCATTATATGGTCTAAACTAATCTGGAAGGATGTGGTATAACAGACTGAGCGATTTCCTTACAAAACAAGGATTTAAAAATGACCCAGTCTGCCCTTGCATCTTAATAAGAGCAAGGGCAATAGGTTTTGTCATTATAACCGTCTATGTGGACGACTTGAACCTCATCGGATCTCCTGGAGAGATCACTGAGATTTCTAGAAACTTGACAGAGACTTTCGAGATGAAAGACCTCGGAAAGTCAAAATTCTGTCTAGGTCTTCAAATAGAGCATCTTAACGATGAGATCTTGTTACATCAGTTAACTTATACATCGAACTTGCTGAAGAATTTTCAAATGGATAAGTGCCACCCCATCAGTACCCCAATGGTCGTCAGATCATTGGATGTACATAAAGACCCTTTTTCGGTCGCTGGAAGAGGGGGAGGAAGTAATAGGCCCTGAAGTGCCTTATCTAAGTACAATCGGTGCACTCCTGGCTAACTGCACTCGCCCTGACATAGCATTTGTAGTCAACCTACTAGCCAGATATAGTGCTACACCTACACAGCGGCACTGGACCGGAGTTAAGCATCTTCTGCGCTACCTCCAAAGGTCCATAGACTTAGGTCTATTCTACAGGAAAGAGGCAAAAACAGGTTTAGCTGGTTATGCTGATGCATGTTATAGGTCCGATCCTCATACATAGATGTCTCAAACCGGATACATGTTTACCTATGGCGGCACTACCATATCCTGGAGATCTATGAAGGAGACCATGACGCCCGTCTCATCCACTCACTCAGAACTTCTAACAATCCATGAAGCAAGTAAAGAGAGCTTCTGGCTACGTTCTGTGATCCAGCACATTCTCACCTCCACCGGCCTGATGACCGGCGTTCTTGTGCCTACTCCACTCTATGAAGACAATGCATCATGTATAGCCCAGCTACAGGACTGCTACATCAAAGACGACAAGACGAAGCATATCTCTCCCAAGTTCTTCTGGACGCATGACCTTCAGAAGCAAAAGCAGATTGAGGTTCAGAAGATCCAATCTTGTAATACGGATTTGTTTACCAAATCCCTGCCTACTAGTATCTTTGAGAAACTTGTAAATGAGATTGGGATGAGGAGAGTGAGAAAATGTAAACTGGGCCAGGATGAGAGAACTATGAATGTATAGATACATAGGAGACTAATGTATAGATTCATAGGAAATCGGCAAGGCTGAAGATTGGTCAGATAAGGGGGAGTCAACTGCAGTGTTGTACTCTTTTCCCTTGGCTACTGGTTTTTTCCCACATAGTTTTCCATAGTCAAGGTTTTGACGAGGCAACCTCGTTGACTCTGGTTCCTGAAGTATCCACCCCTAGACACATCCCTAAAACAAGGAAAGTTATGGATAAACTGTTCTTTATTTAACAAGGCAGTTATCCTAACTCGGATCCTGAAGAATCTACCTCTTATTCAATGTTGGTTGGATAAAGGGAAGTGTTATGAATAGGCCCATGAGGCCCATTGGGTATCCACCCATTCATTGAAAGCTATATATATATGAGGGTAGGGGGGCTTCTTACCCCCTTGCACCTATTTAGGAATGGCAATATTGTGGGGCGGAGCGGGTATTTAACTACCCAAGCTTGCCCCGTCCCGTCTACGGGTCGGGGCAGGGCGGGTCTCGGGCCGGGGCAGGGCGGGTAACTTCTTACCAAAACCGGATCGGGCCGGTCGGGTCATGTCATTACTACCATCCCTATGAATCCAAAACGAAATTTTTATTTCAAAATTGGGAGAATTGTGATATATTTGGTAATTTGGAATTGTGAATTGGCTCAATTGGGAGAACGGTGGAACAAAGTATGAGTTATGGGTTATGGACTGGCCGCATGGTCCGCATCAAAATAGTAAGGTTTTTTTAGAACTTTTATAGTTTACCGGGGCGGGCCGGGCCGCATACGAAGCCCAAGCTTGCCCCGACCCGTTTGCGGGCCAGGGCGGGCCGGGTCAAAACCGGGTCGGGCCGGGTGGGGCCAGTTGGATCAGGCCATTACTGCCATCTCTATACCTATTACTCTACTTTTCCCTTCACAACAATTGTTTCTTTTTAAAAAGCAAAGAATCAATTTGTTAAAAGAAGAATCCTTTTGCATATCTTTCTTTTTCACAAATTATTTTGTTTTGGACCACGTCGCAAAGTTAGAAGGGAGCAACACGTGTCGTGCAACGATTCGCAGCAGCTAAATGTTCGTAAAGGAATGTTTGTTGAGCCAGAAAGTAGACGGTTGTGGTTGAGATTACATGATCAGCTGATAAATAAAAATACGAGGATGATAATGTATATGTCCTAGAAATCGTCCGTGCACCAAGTGTACGGAGAAAAAAACCTCCCATGAACACGACATGGAGCACGGACGCAACCGAGAAGGAGCGAGAACTGTGGGTGTATGTGTCGGCAGCATCAGGGATAAAAGGGGAACAAGCACATAAATAAGCGCAAAAAACCAAGGAGAAATATGCAATTAAGTGGGAAGTTGGGGGGGTTTGTAATTAAGTGTGAATGTTTGGGGGGTGGCAATTTTTTTATTTTTTATTTGTGAGTGGAGGGCATCCCACACTGTTGAGGGGACACTGTCACGTGGGACAAGCCCGTGGCAGGTCCCCTCAAATGTAAGAAGGATAGTTGACATCGGAAAAAATTTTGTGCCAATTTGTGTGTGCACACACATATCATTTTATTTATTTTTAATATTTTTTAAGGGTCTGTTTGGTTGCATAGAAACAGAAAGAAAGAGAAAGAAAAGGGATTGAAAAGTAAATTTCATTTGTTTGGTTGGATAGAAAAGTTAAAGGAAAGTAAATGAGGGGGAAAGTGAAAGAAAAAAAGGTGAACAGCTTTTCTCCCAAATTTTCTCTCCCAAATCGAGAGGAAAAAGATTCTCTCCCAAAATTTCTCTCTGCTTTTCTGCGACATTTACACTGGCTCGTTCATCGCTCGGCGAAGATCATCGACGAAGATCATCGACTGGCTCATTCTCGGTGAAGATCATTTGGGGATTCCACTGGCTCGTTCTCGGCGAAGAAGTCATCGGCTCGTTCTCATTCTCAATCGATCGCTCACGCGTCTTCGTCTTCGTTGATCTCTCGCTTCTGAATCATCCTCCTCCATCGACCGCGGCTCTGTCAATCCGTCGATCTTCCTCATCCACCCGGTATCCTTTGATCCTCATCTCTCGTTTCTTCTTCTCTTTTTCTAATATGCCCTAGATTTTCTCATAATTGTAGCTCGATTGCGGATGAGGATATTCAAGTGCTCGGATCTAGAGTGAGTCCTTCTCTTTTAAGATCTCCATCTGTTTTTACTTATTTTAAGTCGTTTTGGCTGCTGGATTTTTGGGTCTTTAATTTATTGATTGAGCACTGTTGATTCAAGTGAGATTATTCTCCAACTAATTTCATTCATTCCGTTAATATTAGAAATTGGGTACCTTTTTGTTTATGATTTGTTTGTTAATAGTTCTTTGATCACCGGATATAGTTTTTTTGATGCTGGAAGTAAGTGTTGAGCTCATTTAAGACACGGGTTCTCTAATTTTTGCTGAATTTACTATATATTTTGTTGCTTATGGAAATTTGTTGTTGGGTGCTGTAAATTATAGATTTTTGTATGTTAACCTAGTTGATTCTAATATACAGATAATGCGATTTTGTTGTAGGAATTTGTGTGATCCTTGCCCAAGTCGGATTAGGTGATGAATTTGTCTAAACTTCAGTAAGTTATTGGCTTTGAATTTTTGTGTACACTTGCTCGTTTACTGTTTGGTATAAAGCCATTCTATGTATCTTAGGGGTTCAGTCCTAGGTCAAAGGGACATGGATTGTATTGTTTTATCATTATGTATATGGAGTAAAAATGGGAATTTCATAGTTCACCAGAGCTTTGCATAAATACTGATCATTTGAAAATATTTTGATTGAATTTTGTATCATTGCTATATTTGCAATCTAACATTTTTAAAAGTATTGTAGAGTGAGCATAATTTAAATAATTTAGTGTCATTTCCATTTTTTATCTGGTTTTCCCCATCTATGTTATATGGTCCTGGTGCTAGGTTATGTATTTAGTTTGCATCTTTGATTGGGTATTTTGTGTGTGTCTTACGTAGTTATCTTTACCCATTTATATCCAATTCTGATACAGTTGTCAATAGATGGGTTTGCAATTCTTTTCATTCTGATATGGCATCTCTTATGATCTCTTTGTGTGATGACAATGTATGATTGCATTGCTCTGCTGTATTCCAGCTATATACACATACCGCGTGTAAAGGAATTTTTGGTGCATAAATAGTTAGGGCTTTTGTTTATTTGTCATGAACTTCTTAACATCTATATTCTGTTAAATACATTTTATGTGAGGGCTATGCATCATCTAGGTTTTTTTTCCTTTTGATACCTCATCATAAGTTCATAAAGTGATCTATTACTTGACTTTTGAGTCTTCTGAAGTCATAAGAATGAACTTATAACATTCATCTCTCCTGTGTTTTCAATTGAAGCATTCGAGTATTTCATTCATGAGCAGTAAGTTTTTTATTTAGTATATACAAAAATAAAATTGCACGGTTGGCCATGAACACAATTAATTACTTATGATTCATTGCCAAAGGTTATCTCCACAGTCACTGTTATTTGCATCACTGTTATTTGCTTCTTTTCGCTCACATTCTACACCATCATAAATTGGTTGTCTATCTTTGGTCATCTCTTCTATAGGACGCATCGTTATAAGTTATCTTCTCATCCCTAGTTCATGCCTCTTGATAAGTCGTTAGTAATGTTGGATAAAACACATAAGAGGCAAAATAATCCAGTTGGTGGCAGGTACAAATTCGACAAAAGGGGAGATAGAAGATGGGGATATTTTTCTAATCTTTAGGAGCAGGTTATTGAAGCATCAGTTGATTGTTGCAACTCAAATCCTGAGAAATCTTGTGCTAATTTGCATCTTGAGGCACTGGTCTGTGATCTCTCTTGCTGAAGTAGTGTTACGCCTGAAAGGCCGTGGCTGTGCAACTCTCCCCAAAGTTAACGCTATGGCGAAGTTATTAGTATGGCTGATGGTATTCCTATGAATACGCAGCCATGTTGGAAAAATGGATGCTTAAAATGTAGGCACTCTCATGAAAGAGAAGAGTGCAGCTCAACATCTGCTGCTTCTAAGTTTTAGAATCTAGGTCTTTCATCTTGTTTGACTAGCCCATGGCGCTTTTAATAGCTTCACACTGAGAGTGGAACTACATGTATGCATATCAGAAGATATAGGTGAAGAAGAAGGAAGAGACTCAATAGGAGGTACAAGGGACAAAGATTCTGTTAATTCCTTTTTCAAAGGAAAAACATGCTCAAAAAACTCTGCATCTCTAGACTCATCAATAGTGTTATCGTTAAGGCATGAATCTATATAAAAACAGCATCATATACTCTATTAAGTATATGGCAAGCAGAGAGAATGGCTTCCCCCCACATGTCATCAGATAATCCTGAACTTAAGAGCATGGCATTCATCATTTCTTCCAGAGTCCTATTCTTTCGTTCAGCTATACCATTTTGTTGAGGAACATAAGGAGCACTGAACTCATGTATGATTCCATTCTTCTCACAGAAGTCTTTTAAGGTATAGGAGCTATATTCTCCACCTCTGTCAGATCTAAACCTTTTGATTTTTCTATCAAGTTGGTTTTCTACTTCTGTCTTATATTTAATGAACATTTCTTCAGCCTCATCCTTAGTTTTTAGAAGATATACCCTAGTGAATCTAGAGTAATCATCTACAAAAGTGATGTAGTAATATTTTCCTCCTTTACTTCTAGTAGATTTGAAGTCTGCTAGGTCTGAATGAATTAAACCGAGAAGTTCTGACTGCCTATCAGCAACAGGTTTACACGGTTTCTTAGTGTAGTTTAATCTCTTAATAGTCCAATGTATATTCCAAAAGAGCCATTAATTCCAACAATTAGTCGTATATTCCACGGTTTCTGATGACCTTCCAAAATATGATACAAATGCAACCACTTGAAAGAAATCACCAAAAGCCATTGGTACCATTTATAATGTGAAGATGCTAAAATCATATAAAGAAAGAACTTCAAGTGGATGCCTACAGGCAAATACCTAACATATTTGCTATCCGTTGACTGATGTGATGATTATTGTGTAACAGTGATCTCTCTTTATAGTTTTAGGTATGTGTGTAATTAATGTCCAAGCAGTGGGAGGTATTATCTTAACATTATGCCAAGCATGCTCATCTGTCATTATATATGTCTAATACATGATCTATTATCTATTGTAGGTTCACATCAATGTTCAAACATAATGCAGTGTATTCTTCAATATTTTGTAGGAACATGTTTAGGATTGTGTTGGAACCTTCAATCTGGCTAAACATATTTTGTTTACAGTGAATTCTTGGTAGACTAGCTGAATGTGTGTCTGATACCTGGCTGCTTCATTTTAAGTTGATGACTTGCCATTTTTACTTCCGTAAACTGTTATATTTTTTAGTGAATTCTTGGTAGACTAGCTGAATTATGGATAGATGATGTACCCCCTGACCCCTCGGGAATGTCTTGTGGATGTAGCATTTGAGATTCTGCGAGGTTCGCAGAGGTCACTTGAGACTGAAAATCCTGATTGCAGGTAAAGTTGCTGAACAAATCTTCGGAAGGAACACAAAAACTGGAATCTCTTGCCGCATTGAAGCTTTCTAAGGCTGTACTTGAGACACAGTAACCAGTAATCATGTTTATATTGCTAGCTTCAAACTGTAGATTACTGTAAGTTTCGCTTTGGCTAATACTCTCATTAGACAAGTCCCTAATTCCACAAGAATTAGATATCTTGGGTAAGAATTGGCATTGTGTTTTTGGGGTCATGTTGTATCAGAATACTATCATGTCTTTTGTCATGTTTATTTTAGTGGACACTTTGTTTCACCCCTTCAATCAAATGAAAAGATCTTTCTGGATTCTTTAGCTAAATCTGCTATTGTTCGGATTGTTATAAAGCTAACTAGATTGTTGGGTTGAATATTGCTCAAGGGGTTGCTAATTCATTTTCTATCTTGTTAAAAGCGCTGAGCATGAAGCATGTTTAGTTCTTTAACTAATATGAAGAATCAGTTTGTCATGCAAATATTATGTAGATGCTGGTAGTGTATTTTTTGTTGGTTTTTAATTGTGTAATATGAGTGCACATTGTTATGAGATATGTTATCAAACTGAGAGCAAATTGCATATTGATCTGCATTGACCCAAATGTCAGAAACCTCGCTCACCTTCATTGCAAGAGAGAAGCTACTTTAAGCAACTGATCTTGATAGCTAGTTCGCCAATAGCCAATTTGTTATGTTTGTTTGCAACCTCTTATGCGTTTTCTATACTTTTGGATATGTAGGCATCTTTGAAGATGGAGCTTGAGCATGAGAAGAAGAGGGAGATATACTTCACATAGAGGATGCATGTTATCAAGGACATTAGGCATAATGTCATGTTTTAAGTTGATTCTATGTTTCTTGTTATTGAATACTAATATGGGAAGCATTAGCAACTTGTTTTTATATAATGAAGATCAACAATGTGAAAGACAATGGACGCATTAGCAACTTGTTTTTATATAATGAAGAGCAGCAGTGTGAAAGACAATGGAAGCAATTGCAACTTGTTTTTAAACATCTTGTTTGTAAAGACAATGGAAGCAGTGCCATGTGAAAATTTGATGCTGACAGCTACTGTTGCATGTTGTGGAATTATAATGGGATTGTCCATGTTCAAGAGTTGTGGATAATGGAATTGTACATGTTCAACAACTTGTTCAACATCTTGTTATGAAATTTCCCAATGTTTTGATGTGTACTTATTGTAATGAGATTGTCCATGTTAAACTTCTTGTGAAATTTCCTAATGTTTTGATGTGACTGATTGTAAATAGATTGTCCATGTTAATGTACTTAAACTGCAGGAATCTTATAAATGAAGCAACATTTCCAAATAAATGAAGATTATAATGATCTTTTAAAGAACTATAACAAAATGCACTAGCAGAGCCTCAGAGAGGTCTAGCTCAAGTGCTTTCAACCTTGAAGCAATATCAGACATCTTCATTATATGCTCCCTGATGTTTCCTTTTCCTTCATATTTCATTGAAGATAGGTTTGTCAAGAGTGTATTAATTTCACCCTTTTCATTCTTGACAAACTTCTTTTCAAGCTCTATAAGGAACCATTTAGCTGTGGAAATTTTCTCTGAAAGAGAACCCCTGAGATATTCTGGAATGGCATTCTTTATAAGCATTAGGCTCATGCGATTTGATCTCTTCCACTCCTCCATCTCCCTCTTTTCATCAGAGGTACTCTCATCAGTGAGTGGTGGGGGACAATGAGTCCTTAATGCCAGATCAAGATCCATGACTCCGAGGATTATCAAAAGATTCTCCTTCCATGCCTTGAAGTTAGTGCCATTAAGGACTGGAATTGATTTTAGGTTGGCAGAAAAATTATCAGGAATAATAGCTGAAAAAGAGAACAAGAAAACAATTTATAACATGTTCATATGAGTATTAAATACAACAACAAATTCAAATGAATGCTTTTCCCATCTCAAGACATCCCCCACTAGTCCAATATTTATCTTTGGATAATCTATTGACTACTCACTGACATCTTGTTGTAGCAATCAGACAATGACAATAATAACATGCCAAAAATAAAACTTCCTTTGGGCCGAATTAAATTTGCATGCATTGAACTCACTAATCATCACCTTGTCTATTGCCACAGGTGCGCATGAAATGGTAGAGAACTGTAATCTTCCTTTGGGCCAATTTAGCATTCTTACACAAATCACGGGCACATTTGATTCTTTTTATATTCATGAAATGAAATAATGCAAATCAACAGAGCCCACTTTGGCGAGGTGATGATTGCACGAAATCATTTCAAAAAATATATACCTTTGCAAAATTTGAATCTAAGTCGCAATTTAACACATGAATATACTTTAAGTGGAGATATTCAAGTCCACTTTTCTTCAAAGTCAAATTTAAGGCAACCAAAATTTTCATACAAAAGTATGTATTTAACTTGTTATATTTCGAGATTAGAACTGATCTTCACAAGAAAACCCAGTTTGGTGAGTTGATGATCCAATCATTCTATATTCGAAATATATAATAATTGTGCCAAAAAATTGAAATTGAAACTAAACCGAATTTAACAAAAAAAATGATTACAACAAGTGGAAATATATATAAGAACTTTTTATTCCACCCTTCTAATCATTTATATTGAGTTAAATAAAATTTATAAATTCAACACAAATTTTCTTCTTCAAAAATGGGGTATAAAGGTATACTAATGTGTTTATGAACATACATATAAAGTTATATATATAAATACAAACCCTAACCCATTTCATATATAACTTTAAAATGTGTCAAATTTCCTTAAGGCCATTTGCTTGATGGTTAGTGCACGAAAATTCTTTAAGGCCTTTTTAAACGTATTCTTAAGGAGAAATATATGTTAAAACTTTTTATTTGCTCCTGAAGAAAACACCTGAATTTTGTGTTTTAATTTAAATCTAAATTTAGGCAAACTGAATTTTCATACCAACGTATGAAGTCAACTTGTTATATACTGAAGTATATATATATGGTTTTAAGCCTTAAACTTAGAATTTAAATTTATTTTGCACATTTAACACAAAATTTATCTTTGAGGAGAAATATACATTTAAGCTTCTTATTTCCTCCTTCAATCCAAATTAAATTCAATGTTGGGCAACCAATCATACAAAAGTATGTATTTAACCGTTTATGTTCCGAAATAATAATAATTTAACAGTAAAGCCCACTTTGGTGGGATCCCGTAATAATTAAAATTATTTTGAAACATATAATTTAATGCGCCCTAAAATTGAATTTAAATGAAACTGAACTTAAATGTAAATATACAGGAAAACCTTTTATTTACTCTTTCGATCCGTTTAAAATTCATCCAGGCAACTGATCATACTGAGTATGTATTCTAATCCGTTTACATTCCGAAATAATAACAATTTTAATAGTGGAACCCACTTTGGTGGAATATCACAAAAAATCAAAATTATTTCGAAATGTATATTTATAACTGAATTTTTTGCCTAAAGAATTTAAAATTCGGAATAGACTTAATTTCAACGCACAAATAAACCGAATGAGGAAATATATATTTAAGATGGCCTTTTATTTCCTCTTATTATTTAGTGCATTAACATATCCAAAATTGGGCTTCAACAAGAAATTAATTGTATCCCCAAAAACAGGGTCCAAACATATCAAAAATTCAAGTTTAAGCCCAAAAATGTGAAGTGCCCAAAACAGGGCCAAATTAGAAGCCCATATACTGAAAAATTAAATTATTTTGAAAATTCAACTGTTTGGGCCCAATTTGGCCCAAAAGTCTGCTAGGGTTGGAAACCCTAGCAGATTTGGCCCATCCAGTGGTCAGCCGCCGCCGGCCCCTGTCCAAAAAATCAGCACCTGATAGGGGCGGCAGCGGCTGCGGCGGGGGTCGGGGGCCGCCCCTTTTTCCGACCAACAGGGGCGGCGGTGGCCGCCCCTTCTCTGCGACGCGCAGGCGCTGATGGCGCCTGCCGTCGTCAATCAGGGGCGGCAACCGCCGCCCCTTATCCTCGGATCGCAGGGGATGGGCGGCGGGGCGCCGGCCCCTCCCCGGCCGTCGGGGCCGAATGGGGGCGGCGAACCGCCGCCCCCTTCCCGGTGAGAAACAACACAGCAGGCCCCCCGGAGGGGGGGCCTCTGTTTCGATCGGAAGGGGGTAGGGCACCCCCTTCCGTCGCCGGAAGACGCCCGACGGGGGCGGCGAGCCGCCCCCTCTGAAATCCGACGGGGGCGGCGAGCCGCCCCCCTGTTTTGAAGTCCGACGGGGGGGGGGGGGGGGGTCGCCCCCCCCCCCCCCCCCCCCGTTTTCGTTCGCCTGTACATACCCCCACCGACCGGTGGGGGTCAGATCTACCGGCGACGGGGCTAGGGCACCCGTCGTCGGGTCTTGCCGGAGAAAAAACGCCGGGGGGCGGCGAGCCGCCCCCTCTGAAACCAAACAGGGGCGGCCAGCCGCCCCCTCTCGCTGTATCGACGGTGGGGGGGGCTGGAAGCCGATCCCCCCCCCCCCCCGTTCCCTGTTTTCAAAAAAAAAGAGTTTTTTTTTAAAATTACAGGGGTGGGCCCCTTTCTGATCTGTGACGTTGCCGGCAACGCCGGCGCCGTTCTTCCGATGGGGACGACAGAGCCGCCCCTCTTTTGCTGTGTCGGGCGGCGGCCGGCGGGCCGCCCCCGATCTAGGGTTTGTAAAAAAAATTTTTTTGTTGGAAAAAATAATCAAAAAACCAAATTTTGCACAGATCCGAATAGAAAACAGATTAAAAATCAGATTTTTATCAGATCTATTATGAGCAGGCAAAAATTTAAGATCCTCTGCATGGAGGCTCTGATACCACTTGTTGAAACTAAAGATCTAGACGTGTACAAACCGAATAACACAGATCTAGATATATGTAACATGCGGAATCTTAAATAATTAACCTACTCGGATTTAGCGGAAGCGTACCTGAGTCCATCGCTAATAATCTGAAAGATCCTGACGATAGTGCAACGGTCGATCTTCCAGAATAGCACGAATCAACCGGTTGGAGAATCCCTTTAGCTTTCTCCCGGTTTCTCTCCTAGCGACGGGACGTAGAAAAGACGGCTCAACTTTGTTCGTGTATTCCGGGGACCATGACCGCTAATATTTATAGGCTAGCCTCCATAGCCCTAGGGTTTCCAACTCGGCCCATCAACGAGTTGAAGCCCAATAGTCTCTACACATAAAGGCCCCACAACCTGTTTAACTCATTTAGCCCATTTAATTAATTAAAACCAGATCACTAATGTATTGGGCTTAACATGACAGCGTAGCACTTATATAATTATTTACCGCATATAAGCCCAACGTTGGATTAAGATCCAACTTAGTTGGAACTTATTGTAATCTTAATGCTATTCTTAAATATTCATTTTTGAAAATATTATTTATATATACATCTGAATAAGTCAAATTTAAAAAAATTTATCATCAACAAAAAATATCTTTTTGTTATTGCTCATTTGTTTATTTCAATAGGATGGTTTTGGATTGAGTTTAATAGAAAACTGAGACCCTTTAAAAAATTAATTATAATTAAAATCATATTTTCTGTCTAGTTTTCTTTTTCATTTTCATAAACAACCAAACATGAGAAATCATTTTCCTTACCATTTTCCTTTTAATTTTCTTTATAATTTTCCTCACTAACCAAACATAAAAAAGAAATTGATTTCATTTTACTTTTCTTTTTCTTTCCATTTTATTTTCATTTCACTTTTCTTTCTCTCAATTTCCCACCAATCAAACGCAGCCTTAAAGATATGTACTATATATCATGGATGATCAGTATATCAAAAATCAATTGAACCCAATGTCATTTGACTGTCGATCTTACCATAACAAATTTAACAGTTACAAAACCTTCTAGATCGATTGTCAAATTCCTTTGGGGTTTACTCATCTTTGTCATTTTGTGTTTTAGAACACGTACAACAACCTTAAAAAACAAGTTTCAGTTTTTTTAAAAATAGGTTTTAGAAGCAGCTAACATAGTAAATTTCATGCATCGATTATCATCTTAAAAATATTTAACTTTGATTTTTTCTATTTTAATGCTTTTTAATATCTTGGGTATTATACTGCTCTACCTATAGCACACACTACTTAATGCGACAATGCATTCCTTGGACTATCTAATGAACGCAAGAGTGCACAACACACGCTATACACCGCGCACTGCGCACCCTAGCAATTGCACTTGCGCTCCCTTCCCTTAACGGAACCATACAGTACCAAATATGAGACAAATCTTCCAAAAAGGAAAGGATTTTCTCGAATAAGCCAGTTCATTTGGGATGTGGGGCCCAGCAGATGCATTCTTTTTCCTATTCAAAGATCAGCCCTTCATGCTCTATTGGGTGGGACTTTTTTTGACAAGGAACAATTCCATCGTGGTTAACTGCTTTTGATTTGAACAATTCCACTTCCAAGAACTGTCCTATAACGTGTGGAATTGAATGAGTCCCAGACAAACATACTCACAAAATATCAAACACTTGATCCTTTTCATACCAATTTTTTTTGTCAATTCTCTAAAGTAATGCAATTTTTTCCCCCACAAATGAAAAGGTAACAGAAGGCAAATTTGGTTGTAGACCAACAAAAACACATTTGCCTGGTGGATCTGTCACTAACAAAGCTTATAGATGACCTGTTTTCTCTCTGCTCACATCCTTTTGAGCCATGGTTCATGGACCCGAGACGCTGAGCAAATTCTGGAATGTACACTCAAAATAGGAGTATCGTGTGCAATCAGGGTGGCCGACACGCGTACCCAATACGGCACTGCTATATGGTTGCGGCCTCCGTGCTACCAAAGGTCTTGAGCTTTTATGATCATGGAATTCCTGCCTAATAAAAAGAGTGCACCAGATAAGATTTTGCTCGATGTCGTTATGATACAATAAGATGAAGCACTCTGTTTATATTGCAGAATCTAAATGAACAGCTACAACATTACCCTGCATACCTACTGTTTTCAAGCTGCAGATGTTGGCTAGAAAACATTCATTGTGTAATAATGGTCATGATTTCTGATACTGTTGATTAATTTTTGATAGCATGTGCATGAGGAATAACTACAAAAGGAATATCACTAACCTCATTTCATCCTTCAAAGCAGTCCATCAGCTGTTACAGTAACATAAAGAAGACAATTTCTCAATACCTGCAGCCTACTAATGGAATACTGTAGGATGCTTATCATGAAGTAATCGGGGCTAAATAAGAAATTTCTTGTGCGCGACTAACCAAAACTGTGCTCAAATTGTGACCTCAAAAATGTATTATCATCATTCTATGCATTTGAAGAGCAATATGGATTCGGTTAAGGAGCACAAAGGCTCCATGAAGATAAATTGAAGTTGATTTGTTGGACAAACAAGATCCAGCCGGAGACAGGGAAGTTCCATACAAATTCAGATAAAACTGCAATATAAACTTTGTAATCCCAAATGCTACTTGGGATTAATTTGAATATTGTGATAGTGTGACGAGAATCCAACTTGAATTCTCATTAGTGTGTTAGTGTTTAAGTCGATTTGATCTTTATGGTATTTGAGTCCTTTAGTATTTTGTTATTTGAATCTGTGTGTTTGAGTCTTGTTAAGAGTCTAAGTATGTGTTTGAATAGGAGTTTGTTTCTTCTCTTATAAATATGAGAATAAACGTTGAGTTTTGTAAACATCATTTGCAACTTCAAACTTTTTGCATGAGACGTACAAGAGTATGCTTGACCATCTGGACGAGGGTTCAAAGAAGTCTTCGCGTGTGAGACAGTGAGACGATGAAGTCGGTGATCACTTGAATCCCATGATAAGAAGCTTAAAACCTATTATATCCTTTAGTTCTATAAATTCATAATTATTTCTTTCCTAATTTCGTCCTCCACATCTTTACTTCCTTCCGTTCTGCATCACAATGCCTCACCATCCGAATGAGATCCATGAAAAGAGGCGGGGAACCAAATAGAATGTAGATTGCACGGCTTTGCTGTTAGGGAACTCTAAGGGTTCCAAGTAAACCTACAGGGAAGCATGAAGTAATCAAATTTCGATTATTTTCTTTAGACATCCAATGATTATTAAAAATTGAGGATTTGTTGGTGATTAAGAGCTAATTCTGTGGCCAAGTGGGTGAGGTCAAGGGAGGGTTGTTGGGGCCTTCGATTATTTTCTTTAGACATCCAATGATTATTTAAGAATTGCGGATTTTTTGGTGATTAAGTGCTAATTCCAAGGCCAAGTGAGTGAGGTCAATGAAGGGTTGTTGGGGCCTGAAAGTCAACAGATTTGAAATGTATTTGGTTGGATTGTGATGATTTGTTCTATTTTTATTTTGATCACCAGAACAATTGAGTCTTCGTCAATAGCGCTGTATAGTTCATCTCCAAAGCTAACCTTCAAGTTCATTAACCTAGCTCTTTGCAAAAGCTTGAGGACTTATTCCCAATAGCATCCACATATGACGTCGGCAATATATAGTTTGAGTTGCAATAACTATTGAATGACAATATAAAAATACATGCATAATTCACAGTTGGATTTGTTTTCTGAACTAAACGCTCATTTGGACATGACTATGCTCAGCCTGCCCTGATACCATTTGCTCGCTTGCATGTTTACAATCAGCCATTTTATAAGATATATTGTTTGTGTTAGCCAATGCAGTATATAGTTTATCAGAAAAGACAACAGCTCAACATCCTAATATCCCACAGTTTATAGCCGTTAATAAACATGCTGCATTTTGATAACTAGGCTTGGACAGAACTGCTACGGGGCAAATCTTTGAAAAAAAAATTTCTGAAACAAAACAAAGAACATTCTGTTATTGATTTTTACTACAATCAGACTGGAAAGTGTTAGGATTAGGGTTTATGTGAATAATGTCAGATCTGTAATTTCTGGACACGGTGTGTGTTTTTAATTTTGTGGGTCCAGTGGCAGATTTGTAATTGTGGGTGAAACCCGTAGGTCAAGGGTACTATGGTAATTTAGGAACGATGGCTCAATAGGAATCTATTATATAAAACACAACTGTTTTTGAATTCTAGGACTGACTAGGACAAGATAAAGAGTGGCTGAGATTTGATCTTGATGAATCAACGGTTGAGATGAGGTTTTGAGAAAAATTGGGGGGAATCAAATTGGTTGGAAAACTCGAAATTTTATAATTTTTATGAAAAAACGTAACATCCAATGGCATCTCACACATTATCCAATGTCATTAGTAATTATGGAAAAACGCAGTATCAATGGCAGTGAAAAATGTTGAGGATTTGAGTCAGTTGGAGCCGAATCAACTTTGCTTAGCTGAGTCCCACCGCCCCCATTTGTAGACTGGGAATCTTGAAATGGACATTGTGCTTTTAATGGCACCAGAGAAACTATTAACAGTAATTATATAAGTGCCAAATATTGTTTTGCCTTATTATTTTATAATTATTTGTTCATTTCCCATTCAATGGTCCATTTTTGTTCTTTAAATTTAGCCCGCGCCGAAGCTAAATTTTTATTCGTTTAAATTTTAGAAGTGGAAATAATTTTTGGGGAGAATAAAGATTTTGAGGACACTGGCCTAGCACCCGCACTGATGGCACGGGGGCACAGGTCCGCGCCGAAGCTAAATTTTTGTTCGTTTAAATTTTGGAGGGGAAAATAATTATTGGGGAGAACAAAGATTTTAAGGTAATATGTGATATCTTAAATGAACCGTGTTCGAGGGCACGTGTCCACGCTGAAGGCGTCGAAGCTAAATTTTTGTTCGTTTAAATTTTGGATGGAGAAATAATTTTTGGAAAGAACAAAGATTTTGAGGAGATATCTTAAATGAACCGTGTCTGAGGACACTGGTCCGCGTCGAAAGAAGCTAAATTTTTGTCCGTTTAAATTTTGGATGGGGAAATAATTTTTGGAAAGAACAAAGAGCGCCGAAGGCGCCCACGCCGAAGCTAAATTTTTGTTAGTTTAAATTTTGGAGGGAGAAATAATTATTGGGGAGAACAAATATTTGAGTGGATATTGTTCATGACTAGTCTTATTATAAATAACGGGGGAGATTAGAGAGGGTGGAGGATATGGAGTTTTGAGAAGAATATGGTAGATCCCTTAGATCTAGTGTAGATTTAGGCTTTGATCTCGAATTCAAAGCTAGGAGAGAGGACTCCTCTCGAATCGAGGTCACATATCTTGTATTTTTTTAATTTTACCAATAAAAATACCTCCTTCCTACCCCAAATCTCTTCTCTAGCACTAAAAATCCCACCTTTACCATAAAAATACCATCTTTCACCCAAAAACAAAAAACCCATTTTAATCTTAAATCCAGATCCTAATCGCATCAAATTGGTATCAGAGCTTAGATCCTAATGGCAGAAACTTTCAAGAAAGGACATCAAGCGTGGTTGGAGCGGATGAGAAAGGCGAGAATTGCGTCAAACAAAAAGTTTGACGTTCTCATGCAAGCCATAATGCAACAAATTTCAGATGAAAAGGCGACAACTTTGGTCCTAACGAAACAAATTTCAAATCTGAAGACGTCGAAGAATTCAGATTTGGATGGCAATCCAAATCTCAGATAAAAGGTGAAGAAGTCGACGAAAATTCAGATATGGGCAAAAAACAGATTTGGTGCAAACAGCGGCAACTTTAGACAAGAAAGAGAAATCAGCCATTTTGATGAGGAGATCCATCCCGACGGTGATCCAGCTTCAGATCTAAACATCAACGACGACTTCGACGCGAATCAGGACCTCAAGAAAGCGGCAGGAGACAACGATGGACACGACAACCCCCATGTCTCGCTATAGGACAGCCGCAGCCCTGCAGGCTGCCCGCGGGTCTGCAGGTCGCCGCAGACTGCCTGCAGGGGACCTGCAGGCAAACTGCAGGCCCGCTAAGACCTGCAGGCAAGCCTGCATGTCCTGCAAGGCCTGCCTGCATTTCCGTGGGCCCGTCAGCGTCTGTTCGCCGTCTTTCATGGTCCGCCATGGCATGACAACGCTTTTTGGGGCCTGTCACGGCCCAACATTCTCCGAGACATGCTATGCAGCGTAGACACTTTTGCAAGGCCCCAAGGCATGTAGTTTGTACATGGACGACCTCCCGATCTTCAACATTCGTACTTTGGACACGGAAGACCTCTGAAGAGCTTGACGACTACCATGAATTTCATCCGGACTTCGTGGAGGACGATGGAGACCTTGGATGGCCTTTTGATCCAGGGGGAACGAGCATCACCAGTTGGAGGGGAATAGCAAACGCACTTCATGCACCACCTTGAGGACGAGGTGGCTTTTCGGGCGGAGTAGTATTATGATTAGGGTTTATGTGAATAATGACAAATCTGTGATTTCTGGACACATGGCGTTTTTGTAATTTCGCGGGCCCAATAGGCAGATTTGTAATTTTCGGTAAAAACCCTAATTCAGGGGTATTATAGTAATTTAGGAGCGGCGCCTCAATATGAGTCTTATTATAAATAAATGAGGAGATTTGAGAGGGGGGGATATGGAGTTTTGAGAAGAATATGGCAGATGCCTTAGATCTAGTGGAGATTTAGGCTTTGATCTCGAATGCAAAGCTAGTAGAGAGGCCTCCTCTCGAATCGAGACCACCTATCTTGTATTCTCTTTATTTTTATCAATAAAAATACCTCATTTCTTCCCCAAATCTCTTCCCTAGCCCTAAAAATCCCATATTTACCATAAAAATACCATCTTTCACCCAAAAACCACAAAAATCCCATTTTATCTTAAATCCAGATCCGGATTGCTTCAGAAAGGTTCCCCATTTTTATTCGGACAGAAAAGACAGTTGTTGCATGAAGCAATGAGAGAAGCTAGGATAGAAACATTCCACCAGCAAAACAATGGCTATCAACTGAAGGAATGACCAGACAGTGGATCGTCTCATCAACAAGGTCAATATTGATCAAGCAATCAGAGAATTCTCCACGACAGCATCCAAATCTATGTTGAATGCTAGCTATTACTCTCGAGCATTATATCCATGTCCCCAGATACACAAGTGCAATGCAAGACGTTTTACTAAGGGGTAACTTCCAAGTGCAATCCCATCGGAGATGTCGGCAAACACATCAAGTGCAATTAGGAAGTTGCACCATCGCAATAGCAGGTCCCAAACGTGTCCCCTAAAACTGATTACCGTCCAATATGGACTTCCTATTTATTTGGTTGAAAGTAAATAATCAAGCGGCAATGTAAAATGTCGACACTTCAAGAAATGAGTATAATAATTAGCCTGCATGATGCTAAATCTCTAAATGAAAAGTCAAGATAATTTTGGCCATGAATGAAATTTGTACATTTGTGTAAGAAAGGTAATGGTTTTTCTTACATTTCAGTATCGCTTATGGGAAACATAAAAAAGTCTTCAGGCATCGTGGTTGAATATAGTGCATATTGACAGTTCAAAAGCATTACCTACCCTACTGAAGAATTGAACAAGATCTGCAAATCGTAGCAAAATATCTCATAGTTCTTCAATTTGGTCAGCTTAGTACTACATGTTAGTCCTACAACCTACAAAGACCGTGAGTTTTCTAAACATCATAACCGCTCTTGAAAGCTCTACTTGGATACAATCTAGACAATGACTAATTCATTTGGGATGCGCTAACAACAAGCATGAGTACTGACCTCCAACAAAATATTAAAATTTTAGCAGAAAGACATACCTGTGATCCATACGACCGGTTGAATTCTAACCTCTCACATGGTGTTGTTTTTCAAAAATTTAACAGCTCCACCTGCTTCTACAGTAAAAGAAAGGGTCAATTCTATAGATTTTTAACAGCAACATGCAACTACATAAGGATTACAACAGCAGGCTCATAAGACATTTGTGTCAACAAAGGCCAACCAAAATTGCCACCATTAACATGTCAGAAGAAACAGTCAGAGCAGGATATCAGTTAAATAAATTAAATTGGGTTGGTTGAACAAATGAAGCACACGTCTAAAGGAAGAATTTCATGGTTTAGCTGTAACATACACATATTCAAAAAGTTCAGATATAAAAATACCTTATGAATTTGGCATTTGCTAAAAGTCTATTTAGCAGTAGTCATTACAATGAAAATGCAAGCTTTGGTGCAACAGAAATGTGCGTTCTTGCATCTTTTACCCCATTTACCTGGAGGTCATTCGTTTGAGTTGTTAAAACAGCCTCTCTGTGTTGTGAGGGCCAAAGTCCTGTCCATCTGGCTCTCCAAAGATCCTGAAATGATGGGAGCCATGTGCGCTGGCTGCCCTTATTTTATTTATAGAAATATTGTAACATATTGCTCAATGTGATTCCTTGGATGGAAAATAATTACCAAAGTGCACACCATGACTGAGCAAGTATAAGATGAAGTTGTAACATAAAATTGCAAAAGCAGTTACTCATATACGAGCACATCATCACAAGGGTCCCCAAATTTCCCCCTTGGGCACCTAATAAGCTGTAGGAATTTACCAAGTAGGCTAGTTTTCAAAGATCTGCTTGACTCTCTGCAGTGGAATGCTAAAAGAACGTTATTCTATTCTGAAACAATTCTGCAATATTCCTAGCCACAAAATAACTAACGAAAGTGTGGTCTGGATTGGAAATTATGACACATGAAGATAACAGAACAGTAACATGTGATTAAAAAATTGCATTTGTTTGGATATTGTAATAAACATGTTTCCCATATTTAACCAAACATCGCAATATGCTCACATGAGTACATTAAGATTAAAAGAATGCTCTCTAGAATAATAAAATCATAGCAAACATAGGGTGTTTGGCAATGTAGTGACTAACGATCATCAGTGGACAGATGATTTACTGTAACGTTATCTTATTAAATAGAAAATCAATACATGATTGACCAAATGATCCAGAATATTGCAATTTTCCTTGCAAAATCAACTGAACAAAACATAATAAGAATGTGCAACATTGGCATATGTCATTGATGTCAAAATTGACCATGCAAAACCAATTTTCTAGGGCTACATAACTAGGAAGAATCATTCTTTTTTTTCTTTCACATGACATATATTTCCTTGTACTTTACATTTTTGGTAGAGCTCCTTCAATCAAACAGATCAGATATATACACCAATTGGTGGAAGGAAACTGGGAATCATTCGGCTGTCAAATTATTGCATAGGGAAAGGGGTCATGATCCTTCCTTTTAAAAAGGAAGATGATGACGACGATGACGAAAGAAAGAGAAAGAAAGAAACTGTGCCATCATAAAATCACGATGCATGTATCTACAACCATTTGGGGTTGGGTCCCCTCATTCATGTTTCATTCATAGTGTCAATGATAAGACTACATCTCCGTTTAAGAAAATGACCGGACATGCAGTTACAATTCAAAAATTGCTATCATCTACAAGGTTGGATAGCAGGACACACTTACTCTCAAAAGCACAGTGATGATGTTAGCAGCACGAGCAATTAATGAAATAAAAGGACAACTTTGCATGCCTAGTCATTTTACATGTCAGAAAGTTTCCTCAACTATGTCCATGTCTCTGGCACCACTCCGATTTGCAGCCATCGAACAAGCTCCAGTCACTGGAGGCATGTCTAGCGAGAGAGCACCTTCCAAAACCATAACCACCTCGCTAATCGAAGGCCTGAGGTGCGACCCATCTTGCGCACACCATAAAGCCAACTTGACCACCCTCTGTACTCCTTCAGCATCAACCCTCCCTTCTAATTGGAAATCAACAAATTCATGCAATTGTCCATTCTCACATGATCGATAAGCCAAATCACGAAGATCAGCCTCTGAACCTTCCCTCTTTGCAGCAAGAATCTGAAGCAGAATCATTCCAAACATGTAAACGTCTCTTTCAGGAGGAGTTTCTGAAGAAGATGTCGCATGTTCTTTCTTTAACAAGCTCTGCACGCCAAAATCTGTCAGTTTTGGAGTCAAGTTCTCGTCTAGCAAAACATTCTCCAGCTTCAAGTTCCCATGCACTATGCATTGCTTGCACTGCAAGTGTAAGTAGGCCAGACCTCGTGCTATTCCGATGGCTACATTTAGCCTCTGGTGCCACACTTCCCTCCTATTTTGCTTTCTGCTAAGCAACCATTGATAAAGAGATCCATTGCATATGTATTCATAGACCAGGGACCTGTGCTTCATTTCATAACAGAAGCCCTTCAAAGCAACAAGATTCCTATGGTGAGTGCTTCCCAAAGTTGAGGCCACCAATTTAAATTCTCTTTCAGAAACCACTGCAGTATTAAGTACTTTAACAACAACCATTATTCTGTTGGGGAGGAAACCTTTGTAGACACTTGGGCCTAATCTGTTCCCAAAATCTCTTGTCAACATTTTTACTTCTTCAAGTGATAGCCTCACCAAAGCACTATAATGTGGATTCATGCCTATATCCTTCCCAAATGGGTTCCTCTTCTGCTCTTCAGTACTCATCCTTCTTCTTTTATACAGCACAAACCAAAACACAACCACCTCAAAAACCAGAAAGACAAAGCCTGTGATCAGAAGCAGTCCCACGATGGCGGCCATATACCTCTTATGACTTCCAACTATTTCGGTCACTGTTGGTTGCTGCTGCTGCTGTGTTAAAGGTGATCCAGCATTTCCATGTAACCTAGCTGCCTGAGCTGATGCTGCTTCTGGAACTAAACATACCTTCATGAACGAAACAGCCTGAACAGAAGTGTAGCTGTACCCACTGATAAAGCTTGTCTTTTTAATTGTGCAAACGCCTGAGCCATCATTCTTCACAGTCGCAGCAAAACAAGAGCTATCATTCATGCAGAACTGCTTGCAAGCCTTAACACCAAGCATGACATCAACATCATGCGGTGGATAAAGACTATAAAGGGCAGTCTGCTTGAGAGTGGTCATGCCTGATCCTCTTTCGCAGTTTGACAAATCTGACATCCTCTCGCACTCACCCAAACCTGAATCTGGATTCAAGCACCCACAAGTAGGGCCGTCCGAGCTGTAACTGCAAATGCTATACAACCCACACGAACCAAACACATCACACTGGTTCTGAACAGCTTGCCATCCGACCTTCCATGACGAACTAACATTGTCCCAGGAGTAAATCCTCAAGTTCCCATCGGCGTCTATCCTCAACCTCCTAAACTGCACAAAAGGGTCCTCAAAATCCTCGCTCAACTGTTGCCAAATAACGCGACCGCTATAATCGAACAACCCAAACATCCCATCAGGCTTGAGCCTAGCTTCCTTAACAAGAGCAGGAGAGCTCAATTGGCTCCTCCAGTAAGTCACATTGTCCTCCCACACAAGATAAATCTCCCCAAAGCTCTTAACTTTCAAGCTATAGTAACTCGCAACCGGGTTCGGCGAGGACGCCTGAAGGGACCTAGGATAATGAAAGGGCTGTCCGGGGAGTAAAGTATCGGTCGGGCAATCGAAGCTCTCCCAAATGATCTTACCTCCAAACCCCACAAGAACCAAGTCGCCATTGTCCATCAGAGTGGCAGACCGAACGCCGAGATCGCCGGTGTTGCTGCTCCAAACCGGCAGACCACTAGAGTATCCATCAAAAAGGACCAAACTCCCATCTAAAGACAGCCCAAACGTAGAATTCTCACAAACCCTAACCCCGCCACCCCCAACAGTCCAAACCGGGACCTTTTCACTGCTACTGTCACTGGCATGGAAATTGTGCCATATCCCAACCAAAAAGCCATCATCTTTTTGGTAATCCCCAAGGAACCCAAGTGCAAAGATGCCATTTTGGGAGACCCAGGTGGTGTTCTGATGGGCAGAGATCTGGGAGCCAAGCGGGAGGGACACCAATGGGATCTCCTCAGACATACCAGAAAGGGGGAGCATTGCAGTGAAGAATAACAAAGCGAAGAGTCCAAATGAGCGATCAGAGGAGAGATTACCTGAGAGAAACTTGATGGGTCCGGCCGAGTAGTTGTGATTCGTGGGGATCTTCTTCATTTTGGAGGGTTTGGGCTTCTTTGAGGTTTGTTGAGAGAGCTCATAGAGACTTCGTTTATTAGGGTCTTTTGGGTAGAGAGAGAGAGAGAGAGAGAGAGAGTGGGGGGAAGTGTACTGGCTACCGAAGACTAGTGTTGTAGGGCGCTTTGTTTTTTTCGCGTTGGGGGAAGGATAGGAGACAGAGAAAGCAGATGCAGTATTTTGGGAGAAACAAAGATTTTACAGTTTCCAATACAGTCAGCCACGCCTGCCTTTTTTTTAAAAATAAAAACTATGTTTCCACTGTTATGAACGAGGGAGGCATTTGGCCTCCCCTTCTTCATTATCCATTCATTAGGTCCCCATTACTTAGAGTAATGGGGACCCTTGGTCTACTAGAGACTCTTGGCCTCCCCTCTATGAGATAAATAAATAGAGCACCATGGCTCTTGGCTATGGTTACTCATTCTAAGCAATGAAATGATCTATCTCTCTCTCTCTTGAGTTCATCATCATCCAACACGTTATCAGCACGTGTTCTCCATTCTTGAGCAAAAATCTTCATCTACATTCATCCCTACGCGCAAGGAATCTAACGTTGCTGCGGCGGTTCGTTGGAGCGTTGCGGCATCCTAAAAGCGTTCGGGAGCTAGGATTATTATTTCTACGGATCATCGTCGCGTTCTTCCCTAGATCATTGATCTAGAGGTAAAACCCTATAATCCTGTAGATAAAATTAGACTAAATAATTTTTACATTGTTTTAATATACAAGTAAAAAAAAATTTAGTCTAATAAAAGAAAAAAAATTTATCCCTATTACAAAGTTTTTTTTCTATGAAATTTTTTTCCTTTTGCCATTAAAATTCTTCGGTGGGAAGAAGAACCGGAATGAAATCCTCCCCTTCCCCCTGATGGAGGAGGGGGCCTTCCCACAATGCCGACCATGCCCCCCCCCCCCCCCCCTGCAGTGGAGAGGGGGGCCTTCCGCGCCGCCGCCCCTCCCGCTGAAAGGGGGCAGCCTGAGGCCGAGGCAGAGCCCTGAGGCCGAGGCCGATGGCAGGCAGAGCCCTGAGGCCGAGGCCGAGCCCTGAGGCCGAGGCCGATGGCAGGCTGAGCCCTGAGGCCGAGGCCGAGCCCTGAGGCCGAGGCCGAAGCCGAGCCCGAGCCCGAGGCAGAGCCCTGAGGCCGAGGCCGATGGCAGGCAGAGCCCTGAGGCCGAGGCCGAGCCCGAGCCCGAGGCCGAGGCCCGAGGCCGAGGCCGAGGCCTGAAGCCGAGGCTAATTGTTTATTTTTGGCTCGAAGCCATAATAATTGCGACAAACAACTTTGCAGAACTGCGGAACGGGCCACAAGCGCTTATACTAAAAATAATTTTTGGCCCGAAGCCACAAAATTCTACAGAAATTCGGCTTCTTCATAATTTTAAAGAAGAATTAAATTTGCAAATTGAAATTTATGAGAAAAACTTTGTAAAATCAATAATTACATTTATATGTTCCTCTATTTATTTAAACATCTCTCTTGCAAATTATTATGAATGGTTTACTAGAATTTTTTTTTATAAAAAAAATATAATCATCTCAAAGATCCTGAGACCGCTCTGCCGTTAGGTAACTAACCTAACGGTGTATGACGTTTCCACGTGGTCTACGAGATAGTTATATTTTCTAGTTTACGTTTTCCATATTTTTTTTATGCTTGAGATATATGCGTGGTTGTTTAATTTATGCATGTAGCATATAAACTGCGTGGATGTTTAAAATAAGTAAAAATGTGTTTTTCGGGATCGGCCATTGTATACCTATTTACTTTCCTTGCACTTTTATTATCTTTTGAGAGAATTTGTAAGTGAGGAAATTTGTATTTAAAAGCCCAAGCTGGATGCAACAGCACATAGAATTGATGAAAACTCCTTCAATGGATCATGATGTCGGTCAATGTGCTTGGCTAAGTTTGCTGGACCAACCTAGCTTGACTGGGTAACAAGTGGTTCTGGCTTAGTCAATTCCCTGGCCGCGTCCGCTGGACCGCAAGGAGTCGATTCATGACTGTGTAAGCCAAAGCTCGACGCAACAGCATAAGAAGACGGATGCAGAAATAGGGACCCACCCGGGGTTTCCAAAGTTGTATTTTTCATTCTTTTTTCTTTGGACTGTTTATTATTTTGGGTATCTGGCCGATCCCCGCATTTTTACTTATTAATTTATGCATGGTTTGTTGAATTTATATTAATTCATGATTATCTTTAAATTGCATAGATAAAATGGCTAAATTGGCAAGCGTCGATTTCGAGGTGCTCGATGCAGCTGGCAAGAATTACTTGAGCTGGCGAGTGGACCTGAAGTTCCACTTGCGCTCCATGGCGCTCCTGCACTCCATTCTGGCCCCCGCAGTGGCCCAATCATCGGCTCCCGCAGCATCCGATGCATCTGCTAGCAAAGCCCCAGAAGCGGCCCTTTCAGCTGGCAGTACCTCTACCACTGTCTCTGACATGGATAAGGCGAAAGCCATTATCTATATCAGACGACACATAGATCGGACCCTGAAGGCCGAATACTTGACGGTAGAGGACCCTCTGGAGTTATGGACAGCGTTAGAGGCACGCTACAGACATCAAATTGATGTCATACTCCCGCGTGCCAGCTATGAGTGGGAGAACCTCCGACTTCAGGACTACAAGTCCGTTGCTGAGTACAACTCAGCACTTCACAACATCACCTCACGCCTGAAGTTGTGTGGTGAAGAAGTCTCGGAGCACCGCATGTTGGAAAAGACATTTACCTCGTTTCACGAGAAAGATGCTATCCTCATGCAGCAGTATCGTGAACGCAATTTCACGAAGTTCTCTGAACTGCTCTCTTGCCTCCTTAGGGCAGAGCAGAATAGAGACCTTTTACTGGCCACTCATAACCAGCGCCTGGCAGGCTCAGCTCCTATTCCCGAAGCCCACAGTGTTCACCCCCCGAAGTGGAAGAACACGAAGAGGGGCAGAAAGAACAAAGGAAATGCCCCTATGAAACCAGCCATTGCTCCTCCCCAAAGCAAGAATAACAAAGGGAAGAAAAACTTCACTTGGAAACGTAAGAACACTGATACAGTGTCAAATCCAAAGAAGACATGGGAGGACAAATGTCATCGTTGTGGCATGACTGGACATTGGTCCAGAAACTGTCGTACACCTCGCCACTTCCAGGAACTGTATAAGGCGAGCCAGAAGCCTCCGCCTGAAACAAACATGGCAAATGTGGAACATCCGACGAAGTTCACTTCCAAGGATTTCGAAAATGACGACCTGCTCGATTGAGCCTCATCTTTATCTATGCTTTTCAAAGAATAAATTGTAGCTTCATCTCTAGTATGCTTAATAAAGACGATCTTTTATTTTGAATGTATGCATTTTACATTTCCATCAATAAATTTTCGTTTTTGGCTTATATAGATGATGTATGAGTGCCTAGTGGACAGTGCCTCGACGCACACTATCCTTCGCGATGAATGCTATTTCAATAGCATAAGTAAATATGACGGTCCTGTCATTACAATTTCAGGACTGTCCAAAATAATCGAAGGATCTGGTGATGCAATATTATTGCTCCCAAATAACACAAGACTAAAAATCAATAATGCACTATTTTCTCCCAGATCAAATAGAAATCTCATAAGTTTCAAGGACATCCGTTTAAACGGATATCACTTAGAAACTAGAGATGAAAATAAGGTTGAATACCTGTATGTCACTCTTCGTAAAGATGGCCAGAAGACCATCTGCGAAATATTTAAGGGACTCCCGTCGGGTCTCTACCAAACATACATTCAACCAGTTGAAGCCAATATGACTGAGCACCAGACGTGCCAGCCAATGCCACCATTTCAACTATGGCATAACAGACTTGGTCACCCTGGATCCATTCTGATGCGACGCATCTTATCTGAATCCCGCGGACATGATTTGAAGAACCAGAAGATTCTTCAGAAAGGTGAATTTCCTTGTCCCCCTTGTTTCAAGGGGAAACTAATAACGAGACCATCGCCCCTAAAAGTGGGTTTAGAGTCTCCTGGCTTCCTTGAGAGGATACATGGTGACATTTGCGGGCCTATTCACCCCGCAAGTGGCCCATTTCGGTACTTCATGGTACTAATAGATGCATCCACAAAATGGTCTTATGTGTGCCTCTTGTCCACCCGTAACTTAGCTTTTCCAAAGCTGTTGGCACAGATAATTAGGTTACGTGCTCATTTCCCCGATAACCATATCAAGAAACTATGTCTTGATAATGCGGGCGAATTCACATCTCAAGTCTTCGAAGACTATTGCCAGGCAACGGGTATAGAAGTTGAACATCCAGTAGCTCATGTTCACACCCAGAATGGATTAACAGAGTCCCTTATAAAGAGACTCCAATGGATTGCACGTCCATTGCTTATGCAATCCCAATTGCCGGTGGATGCTTGGGGGCATGCTATTCTGCATGCCGCATCTCTTATCAGGATACGCCCCTCTGGAGGCAATACATTATCTCCGATGCAACTAGCATACGGCTCAACTCCAGATATATCTCATTTGAGAATATTTGGTTGTGCGGTCTATGTTCCAATAGCACCACCTCAGAGGACCAAAATGGGTCCTCAACGTCGTTTAGGAATCTATATTGGATTTGATTCACCCTCGATTATTAGATACCTAGAACCCCTAACGGGGGACACATTTAAGGCACGTCTTGCTGATTGTGAATTCGATGAGAAAACTTTTCCAAAGTTGGGCAAACATTCCAAGAAGCCTGAAGCTTCGGAGACCATTAATTGGGAAAATAAGTCTTTGTCCTTTTATGATCCGCGTACAAATCTGTGTGAAGATGAGATCCTGAAGATCCTTCACATCCAGAATACAGTACACCAATTGCCGGATAAATTCACGGACAACCAGAAGATCGTCCGTTCACACGTCCCTGCTGCTAACACTCCAGCTAGGATTGACATCCCTATAAATGGATGCAATCCACCCGCAGCAGAAATGGCTGTACCTCAATTGAAAAGAGGACGGCCACCAGGTTCAAAAGATAAAGTTCCTCGAAAGAGGAAGATTCCTGGTGAAAATAAGATTATCCCTCCACAGGATACTGAGCTCAGGACAGCTACCTCTCCCCTCCTAATTTCCCCTGCAGAGGAAACATTAGGAGAAACATCATTAAACTTTGTACGTACTGGGGAGGTACTGGACCGACATAGCACAGTCGTCGACGACGATTTTGCGTTCACTATTGCCGTTCACGTCGCTGAATACGACGATGACGTCGAACCACTTTCTCTAGCGGATTGTAAACGCAGAGATGATTGGCCAAAGTGGGACGAGGCGATAAGAGTAGAGCTGGACTCACTCTCGAAACACAAAGTCTTTGGACCTGTAGTCCAAACACCAGTAGGTGTAAGACCTGTGGGATATAAGTGGGTTTTCATTAGAAAAAGAAATGAACAAAATCTGATCGTCCGCTACAAGGCGCGTCTTGTAGCAAAGGGTTTTTCCCAAAAGACCGGGTATCGATTATGAAGATACATACTCCCCGGTAATGGACGCTATTACATTCAGATTCTTAATAAGCCTATCATCTCTGGCAAGCCTAGAAATGCAGCTCATGGACGTTGTGACTGCATATCTTTATGGCGATTTAGATAAAAAGATCTATATGAAACTACCAGATGGGTTTAACTTACCCACAGAGATGAAAGAGATACCTCGGGAGGTATTCTCTGTTAGACTACATAGATCCTTGTATGGACTAAAACAGTCAGGCAAAATGTGGTATAATAGACTAAGTGATTTCCTTGCACAGCAAGGATTCACTAATAACGAAGTCTGCCCGTGCATCTTTATCAAAAGAACGGGAAAAGGATTCGTCATCATAGCAGTTTACGTTGATGACTTAAATCTCATCGGCTCTCCAGCAGAGATTAATGTGATATCTGCAAGGCTAAAGCAAACTTTTGAAATGAAAGACCTAGGCAGAACGAAGTATTGCCTTAGCTTACAGATTGAACACCTACGAGGTGGAATCCTCCTACATCAATCCAATTATACCAGGAAGCTTTTAAATAAGTTCCAAATTGATAACTGTCATCCTTTATGTACCCCTATGGTCGTGAGATCATTAGACGTACAAAAGGACCCCTTCCGGCCTCTGGAAGAGGGGGAGGAGATACTGGGTCCAGAAGTACCCTACCTAAGTGCCATTGGTGCACTTCTTTATCTGGCTAACTGCACGCGTCCCGATATAGCGTTTGCAGTCAATCTCCTAGCCAGACACAGTGCAGCGCCTACAAAGCGCCACTGGAATGGAGTAAAGCATCTTCTGCGATACCTCCAGGGTTCCGTAGACCTTGGACTTTACTACCAGAGAGGTGCCTCCTCCCAGTTACTTGGTTATGCCGATGCAGGCTATCTTTCAGATCCGCATACGGCAAAATCACAGACTGGTTTTGTCTTTACCTACGGAGGTACTGCTATCTCCTGGAGATCGGTAAAACAAACCACTACTGCTACATCTTCTAACCATGCAGAGCTCATCGCGATCCATGAAGCGAGCAGAGAATGTTTTTGGCTACGCTCCGTCGTCCAACACATTCTCCAATCCACTGGCCTGAAGACCGGTGATCTGGAGCCTACTGCCCTATTCGAAGACAACGCCACGTGCATTGCTCAGCTTCAGAAGGGCTACATCAAAGGCGACAGGACAAAGCACATTTCTCCCAAGTTTTTCTGGACGCACGAGCAGAAGAACAACAAGCAGATTGAAGTTCGACAGATCCAGTCATGCAACAACTTAGCTGATCTTTTTACTAAGGCATTGCCTAAATGTACTTTTGTAAAGCTTGTAAAGAACATTGGTATGCGACAGTTGAAAGACCTGCAAGCCTGAAGCTTGTACGGATCAGGGGGAGTAATCTGTGGGTTGCACTCTTTTTCCTTAAGCTGTTGGGTTTTTCCACTGGGTTTTCCACAGCTAAGGTTTTAACGAGGCAAACACACTTACTCTGGATCCAGAAGTATCCACCCCTTGCCTCAGTAGCTGAGACCGAAGTGATGAATGTGTAAGGGGGAGTGTTATGAATGAGGGAGGCCTTTGGCCTCCCCTCCTTCATTACCCATTCATTAGGTCCCCCATTACTTAGAGTAATGGGGACCCTTGGTCTACTAGAGACTCTTGGCCTCCCCTCTATGAGATAAATAAATAGAGCACCATGGCTCTTGGCTATGGTTACTCATTCTAAGCAATGAAATGATTTATCTCTCTCTCTCTTGAGTTCATCATCATCCAACATCCACCAGATTTAATGGAAGTGAAACAGTACAGTCATTGGTGGGGACGGTCAACAATCCATTCTAATTGTGAATTGCTATCTGCACCTCAACAATTGAGGTGCAGATAGGAATCCGTGTCAAAAAGATGCAAATTTTGGATAAGGAATGGTACGATAGAAAAAATGTAACGTTATAGATTGCTATTTTGAGGAAGAGACCGTACCTGCACCTCAATTGTTGAGGTGCAGGGAGCAATTGTCTTCTAATTTTATTAACACACGTACTTTTCGTCATCCACACTCTCAACTCCAAACAGTTAACTTCGAAGTTACTACGAAACAGCCCACCCAATTTTTTCAGAATTTTGTATAACAAATCTAATGAAAGTCTTGGTACATGGAGGTTTAAACTAATAAACCCTTCTCTGTTTTAAATAATTTTCTTAAAATGTTTGGTCGACTGCCTTTTTTTTCTAAACGACCCTTGACATTGCGCATGAACCCCAACCGATTTCTCCATTTTCCATAATTGTGTAGTTGTTAGAAACGACTGGAAAAACATCAGTGGCACCAATTGAGTGTTGATTTATTCAGATGTCCTCAGTATTATTGTTGTTGTTGTCTTTCTCAAAATTAAAAAGAAATGGCTAAAGCTAATGCCAGTACCGCAAGTTACAAAGTAAAATTATTAGCAAAGGGTAAAGAGAACAGATGATGCAGACCATGGGCTCCAAACCTTCCAACAAATCAACTGCTGATCAACAACGGAGGTTGAAAACTGACAGTCTGTGGGGATTGAGGCCATTTGGATTTTGCTGAAGGCAACATTTCAGCCCAAAATCAGAAGCAGTGTCTGCTGCTCATTGAGCCAACCGCTGCAGCCCTCCAGGTTTCTAGCCAACTACAAGCTTTGCTTTTGCACAACAACAAAATAAATAAAAATAGAAGGAAACCGATGACTACTGTTTCTTTGTATGTTTCATCACAAACTGTGCATGTATCACAAGAAGTCCAGCAATATAATAAGCAGCAAAAGAAATAGACTGACGGTTACTAAACCCCAGTTAAAAACATGATAAATGATAAGATAACATGAACACACACAAGTTTCTTCAAACACCAGATACAAGTATACCTCACAAGCTCGGTAGGAACTTACAAGACTGCTAAAAATCTAGATTCATATGTACCACCAAAACATCGTATCGTGAAATTACTGCTTAAGCCCCCTACACTTCGCTTGCTGCAGAAAGTAAAAGGAAATATGATAAGTCCCAAAACATATATTGTGAAATTACAATTGAAATAAACGCGGCAGCCCTATGAATCTAGTATCGTATGTGGGGCAGAAGCTGCTTAACCAATCGATATGCATATAAAAGCCACATGTAGTTGGGATTACAATCTTCAATCTGATCACTTGCATACCACTAGCAGTGTAAGGAAATTCATACCAAGATTTAATAAAGTCCAAATCTTGCAATGAAATCAAATTATCACACACAATATTGATTCTCCCAAGACATTAAGAGCAGCGTGCACATAAGCATAATTAAAAACCAGTTACCACTACTAGACTTAATGTATTTTGAGTAGGTCAAATTGGGCAGAAAAAATGTAGAAAACATGGAAACCAGATAGCGACCAAATTTTCGTATGGGTAATTGCATCATTCTTTTCAAGGCATGCCCCAAACTAAATGGAGGGAAATATCATCCTAAAATGACGTGTAGATAATGTGAGTGGTTTAGTACGTAAACTCACATCAATGGAAAACAGGACGTTGTTTAGAACTTCCCACAAATTTTAGACAATTTAAGGCAGTGGGCACCTAGACATGTACATAACCCTCCCACAATACACTACCTACAACATATAGAGGGATTTAAACAACACACTAGAAAGAGCCATAGGCCATGGTGAATGGAACTGGTGCCATGTTAGAGCACTAATCATGACCCGTGCCCATAGGGCACGGCGAAGGTCGTCTCCCGGGTGCGAAACCGAGGAGGACAGTCAATGCACGTGTGAAATGGTAAAATGATAGTCGTCTCCCGGACGCATTTTTATTCCTCCAATTAAGATCATTTTTTTGGCATTCAGAAAGGTAGCTTGTTATCTTTCCTATACAAACATATAAAAGAAAATCTAACCTTAGAGAATTGTGTTGCTATTTGTATGTTTCCGCCCAACGTTGACTGTAAACTACCATTAAAACAGATTTGGAAAGAAATTATATCAATTAAGCGTGTGTCCTCTTAATTGAGCGATATCAAAACGTGGCATGTGGCATGTTTGGCATCAATTAGAATTAGAATAATGTGAAATCCCCACGCACAACTCACAATTAAAAAAATTGAGCGATATCCCCACTCACAACTCACAATGAGAATTGGAAAGAATTGTGTCCTCTTTGGCATCAAGCTTGTTGAATTATCTTTGTTCTTGGTTGCATGTCTAATCTGGATATGAGTGTGAGTAGTCTGTCACAATCTCTATCAATTAAAAGAACCGCCAACAAGAAGTTTTTTGTCTCATTATTATTCCTCCAATTAAGAGGACAAAGAAGTTGACATGAAATGGAAAAATTTTATGTTTAGTTGATTTTAATCCCTTTGGAACAGTTCACTTTGGCACAAAATCAGTTGGAACTCAATCAGTTAAATGAAAAGTGCCCTTGGGAACTCAATCATCAAAAATTTGAAATTCAATCTGCCCATTGAAACTCAATTTGCCGAAGTCTGTGTACTTTAGATAGGGTAAGCCATGCACGGTCATAATGCTAATAATAATGGTAAACTGGGTTAATCCTAAACAGTTTATTATAATGATAATGCTAATGATAATGCTGAACTGTTTAACAAATTAGACCGTGTTCACCTGGGCAAATCTTAAAAAAATAATTAGAACGTGTTCATTTGCACGGTCCTAAACGAATAATGCTAAACTGGTAATCAAGGTCACTTTTCATTAGCATTATTAAACGAGGACCATGCAAATCAACACAGTGAATAATTCAATGAGGACCATCATAAACGATTCAAATAATTAAAGTAATGCTGAAGAACCATCATAAACGATGTGCTTATTAAAAAAATAATTAGACCGTGATCATTTGCACGGTCCTAAACGAATCAAATAATTAAATTAATGCTATCTGAGATTCGGGCATTAATGCTATCTGAGATTATGTCATGTAAAATTAGTTTTGATAATTAGAAAAATTGCTAATTTATTATAGTAGTCAAGGAAATCAAATCAAATCAATTGCTAATTTATTAGAAAAATATGAAACGAATATGAAATCAAATCAAACCAGTTGTAACCTAAGATATAAGATAGTAAAAAACACCCATGTGTTATTTGTCGCAGAGGGAAGGCAGTTATCAATTGAAAACGAAAAGGCAAACACCAAGTATATAACAAAATTAAATAAAAACAACAAAGGGCAGCCAATATCCTTGAAGCTAGGGCTTCTCTATCTTTACGCTGAAGAACTGATTCATCCAGCAAACCCGCATCTCTAAACCTCCGCCGCGTCATCCCCTCCTTCCCCCCTCTCCGCACCTCCGTTCTCGCCCAACGAAACCCGCGGCGGGGGCGGCTCCGCCTCCGAGGCACTGACGACCCCCTTCCCCTTTCTAAGAACCGAACCACCGACGCTCCTAGGTTTCGAGGCGTCGCCAAAACCCTAGGAGAAAGAGCCCAGCTCTTCCTCTGCGGAGTGAACATCAGAACTCGAGTAACATCAAACGAAAGAACCAATCAAAGAACCAGAGGACGTCTTGAATCGAGCATGTCGCAGATGAGTTCCGTTTGTGGGATGAAGATTGAAGGAATTTTGATACGATCCGGTGGATCGAATCAATAAAGTTTAGATTTTTAAAAGAGGAAAATTAAAAAAGAGGAATTTTATAGAGAATGATTTGCGAATAACACTAGATAAATGGATCTCCTTCGAGACGAGATCCGGTCTCCTAGCTTTGGATGGACGGATCAAAGCCTAACAACCCTCACAATTGACGACTCGATGAGTTTTCACAAATCAAGCATAAGAAAATAAAATGACGGCTAGCCCTAATAAATAGAAAAGAGGGGATTTACTAATCTAGTCTGAAAAGACTAGAATACCCCTTGACTAACCCACTACGTGGTTCCATGCATCCTACGCCGCACGTAAGTCACCAAAGGGGAGTGGGCCCCCCATGCATGCCGCCGGCTCCCTTCCCTTGTGGATGCGGATCCGGATCCGCATCAATACCGCCCCCTAAAAGAGCCACCTTGTCCTCAAGGTGGAGATCTGGCTTGGAAGACCCCCGAGGGAAAACAGAGGCTAGGGTCACCTGTCAGAACCACCGTGCGAACCCCCTCCTGGAATTCCATCCTAAGCTGTTTCCAGTTCATCTTCACCTCGCCCAAGCCCCTCAGCCACTGCACGCCCAAAATCACATCGATATTGTCCAACTCTAGGGGCAAGAAGTCCTCTATGATCTGCACCCCTTGTAAGGTCAGACTCAGCCCCTTGCACATCCCACTGCTCTCCTCTCTCCTCCCTGTCCCTGAGAGGACCGTAAACGTCTCCAAGGTGCTTATCTGCAACTGATGACGATCCACCAAATGTCGAGAGATGAAGTTGTGGGTGGCCCCACTGTCTATGAGTACCGTCACCGGCGCGTCGTCTAATCGTCCTGACAACTTCATGGTATGGTTCGTGGTTACCCCTACCAAGGAGTTCAGGGACACCTCTGCTACATCCAGATGTGCATGCTCAACCTCGCTCTCTTCCGTCATCACTGGCCCTCTCTCATCTGCATACTCCCCCTCGTCCGGCATTAGCACAATCTGCATCAGCCTGCTCGCACATCGATGACCGGGACTGAACTTCTCATCGCATCTGAAACAGAGGCCTGCAGCACGCCTCGCCCTCATATCAGCCTCAGTCATCCGCCTACCAGGAATCACTGGTCGGGTTTCCTCTTTCTTCATTCCCGCGTCCCCTGGTGCTACTGTAACCCCCGGAGGTGGGACCGGTGCTGTCTGACTATGCTGGCCCTGGGCTCCCCAAATACCCCGAGTGCTCCTCTCCTCCGCATGCTTCTCCTCCGCCTTGTGGGCCAGGCGAAGGACATCCTCCAGTGTCCCCGGACTCTGCATCCTCAGCTCTGCTCGGATAGAGGGCTTCAACCCCCTCATGAAATTCCCGATCATCACCTCGTCAGTCACCCCCTTCACCCTACTGTTCAACATCTCGAATCTCTCCACATAATCCCTGACCGTCCCCTCCTGCCTCAAAGCAGATAACTGCTCGTAGAAATCTCCTCCCGGGGTATCCTGGAACCGGTCTAGTATCAATGCGGAGAGCTCCTCCCAAGTGCGAAAGGGTGTCCGTGCTGCCTTCCACCTGTACCATGCCAACGCCTTCCCCTCGAAGTAGATCCCTATGGCTCTCAGGACCTCTTCCTCCGTCAGTCTCATCACCTGGAAGTACCGCTCCGCCCGGTAGATCCATCCGTCCGGGTCTGTGCCGTCAAAAATCGACATCTTCAGCTTCATGAGGCGGCGGTCTGCATTAATGTCTCCCTGTGGACCCCCATCTCTACCGCGGTCTCCCCCACGGCCGAATCCTCCGCCGACTGCCTCAACGGGTCCTCCTCCGTCAGCCCCGTACAGCTCCTCAGGCCACCCGGGTCGCTCCCACGCCTCGGGCTGGTAATGATACCCCGGAAACTCCTGCTGTCGCGCCATCATGGGTCCTCCGGCTCCTCTGGGCTGCTGTACCGGCGCTGTCCGTCCTCCAAAGTAGCCCCCCGGGCCCTGTCCCCGCTCCGGAAAGCCATCAAAAGCCTGTCTGGGGTCCACCTGTGGTCTCGGTACCTGTGGGTGAGCCTCTGGTCTCCAAAATTGGGCTGCTGGAGCCCCAATCCTCGTGTCCCGGGCCCATCCGCCTCCATCTGGCCCCCATGGGCCTGTCTGCGCTACCGGGGGCCCTCGGAAAGTAGTTGGCGTCGACGCGGGCCCCCAGGGGGCCGCCTGCACCTCGGCGGGCCCCCAGAACTGGGCTGCAGGCCGGATCGGGGCTGCTGGGGCAGCGGCAGGCCTGAATGGGCCTGCCGATGCCGCAGCAGGCCCGTCCGGGCCTGCAGCTGCTGCGGCAGGCCAACTGGGCCCTGCCGCAGCTGCGGCAGGCCCAGTTGGGCCTGTCGCGTGCTGCGCAGGCCCAACAGGGCCTGCTGTGCTTTCCGCAGGCCCTGAGGGGCCTGCTGCAGTGGCCGCAGGCCCTGAGGGGCCTGCCGGGTCACCCGCAGGCCCAGGAGGGCCTGCCGGCCCTGTTTCCTGCTGGCCGGCCCTCCTAGGGTTTTGGGGGGCTACGTTTCGCTCCCAAAATGTTGCCGTAGCCGTCATCCCCTCCGGTTGCTCCCAAATCGCTGATTCAAGGGTAGAATCTCCTTGATTTTCTCCCCCTTGAATCCCTTTGCCCCGATCTCTTCCCCTCTCCATCGTGAGGGCTTGGAGCATAGCCTTTATCTCCGGAATTGACGATGTAGCCTCCCTCAAAATTTTCAGATCTGAAGTTGCCTCTTTCAGATCTAAAGTTGCCTCCTTTAGCCCTTGGATGTCGCGTCCCGCTTGCGCGGCATCCCTCCTCATCGCCCGAAGTTCGACTTGGATGTCCTCCTGTGAATGCGCATGGTCTTTGAGGGATTCCCCTATGGTTTTCTTCAACCCCTCGATCTCCCGGTTGAATTCTTCCCGAAGCCCTTGTACCTTCTCATCCACGCCATCCGCCTTTGACCTCGTGCTCGTCGCCATCGGATCTCAACGCTCTGATACCAATTTGATACGATCCGGTGGATCGAATCAATAAAGTTCAGATTTTTAAAAGAGGAAAATTAAAAAAGAGGAATTTTATAGAGAATGATTTGCGAATAACACTAGATAAATGGATCTCCTTCGAGACGAGATCCGGTCTCCTAGCTTTGGATGGACGGATCAAAGCCTAACAACCCTCACAATTGACGACTCGATGAGTTTTCACAAATCAAGCATAAGAAAATAAAATGACGGCTAGCCCTAATAAATAGAAAAGAGGGGATTTACTAATCTAGTCTGAAAAGACTAGAATACCCCTTGACTAACCCACTACGTGGTTCCATGCATCCTACGCCGCACGTAAGTCACCAAAGGGGAGTGGGCCCCCCATGCATGCCGCCGGCTCCCTTCCCTTGTGGATGCGGATCCGGATCCGCATCAGAATTGTTGAGAACATGTTGTTGGGAATTGTTGAGAACTTGTGAATGAGGGCAAAATCTGGTTGCCCTAGAGGCGAAAGGTTCAAAAATTAACTAATGAAATTGAGACAGAGAGAGAGAGGGGGGATGAATTAGGAATGATGAAGAGAACAGTTTGTAAGTGGGAATTTGAGGGATTGACGAAGAGAACTGGTTTTTAGTGGGAATTGTTGAGAACGGCGAAGGTCACGGTGAAGTCATAGCAGTTTTCAATGACGAAGAGAACAGTTTTTAAGTGGGAATTTGAGGGAATGAGTGAACGGGAATGTTGAAGCAGTTTTTAGAACCGCTGTTTTCCAAAACAGTTTTTAGAACCGTTTATTTTGTCAACGTCTAGTAGATTGTCCTAGTCATAATTTTGAAGGACACGTAGGACAAAGATGGGACACGTAGGACAAAAACGCCACATAGGACAAAGGTCCTGAATTGTATAATAGATTGGATAATTTTAAGATGTCAGCTTATTTTTGCACTTATAAGCCACCGCCAAAATATCTTTCATGCTTCTTAACTGCACCTTGTTAAGCATCACCTACTGGTTGCTGCATTCAAGCAGAAGCCATCTGACTTCCAGCAACACATTAAAATCAGTTATTATGCAAGCATGTCCACGATTCTATTAGAATCCACATGGGAACCAAGTCAGATTTAATTTCAAACCGTGGCTTCTAGAAACAACTAATGAGAATATTTTCTATATATCAAGACAAGAATTGTTTCTTAAGAAAAATTTGCCCTCATTTAATAAAACTTCAATATACAAGCATACAAAAAAAAAGCCTTCATGCAGACCAATAATGTAATGGTCCTAACCTACTATGTTATTTCTTAGAATAAAATATTTTAAATATCAAACATATTTTGAATACTTATTAGAATTTGTGGTAATTTTTCATATTTTTCTTTTTTTTATGCATTGGAAATTTTTTTTCATATTTTTCTGAATCTTATTTTAAGTGTTTTAATATTAAACTGTTAACCCCAAACCACGACCCGAAACCCAATTAAACACCACTACCCCACTCTCATGTAACCTCTCCCCATTAACCTCATTTACTACCCGCTAATACATTATTACTCATATTTAATTATTTTAATTATTAAATAAAATAATATATAATAAAGCTTAACGCGCACACACACATGCCCCCCCCCCCAAAATCCATATATATCCCTCATCTTTTTCTCTCCATCACTCTCTCAGCACCCTCCCTCTCCCATCTCGACATTCGTCATCATCACCACATGTATCATCGTCATCCTCTGCTCCATCCTCTCCTTCCCTGTTGGAAACCAGCAGCTGCTCAGAGAAACCAGCAACCAGCTGCTGGTTTCTCTGAGCAACCAGAAACCAGAAACAGCAGCCAGCAGTTGCCAGAAACCAGAAACAGCAGCCAGCAGTTGCAGTAATAGAAGCAGCAACCAACAATATATTAACAAGCAACAACGTGTGCCGTAATCTACCTCCTAAACAGAAATGAACACGACCGAACCTAGCAGCAAATCCAACAGTGAATCAGCCCCGATTCCATCATCAAAACATCAAAAATTTCAGCCCCAAACGTCGACACATTCAGCAGCAGAACATCAAAAAGGCGCACACGCATATGTTCGACAAAATGCCTCAACCACTGTAAGTTCCTAAGAATCCTCAAGTTAAACTTTAATTTCTAAATTATTAAAAGATCATTAAATATTATTTTGTAATATAAAAGGTGGTGCTATAATTTACACGTGTTTTCATGTCCTTCATTCTAAATGAACCTTGGAGTTCTGAATGGTTGAGCCATTTGTTTTGATATGGAAGTAACTCCGTGTAAGTTACTAAGTTCTTCTATCCTTCAAATTTAAATTAGCTTGGTATATTACATTGTTAAGATTATGACACTAGTTGTTTAGCTCGCTTAAGCTTATCCATCTGATCATGTTACAAGCTTATGATTATGCATCTAGTTGGACACCTACCGGTTTATATTACAAACAAGTTGCATTCAATTGTATAGTTGCTTAAGACTCCAATTTGACTACGATTATTGATTGGTCACGGTTGTTCATATACAATACATGCTAATATAAGTTAAGTATAATTATTAGGAAGACTATGAAATATGATGATTTGGATATTATTAACTTTGATTGGTATAGAAACCACTAGTAAACTTAGCCTATTTCGCTCTAACCATTTTGTTGTAAATAATGTAATAATTCTTCTATATAAAGAACCATGTGTGCTGTCTTGAATTGGCATACTAACTATTCTCAATTAAGTTCATGAAACTCTGATATTGACATACATAAATGTTCAAGCAAATTTATTTGGACTGTATCCGATTTCCATTGAAATTGTTGATACTATATTTGTAGAGTCTATAACTAAAAGATGGTAAAAAAGCTAGTAGATGTTTTGACTTCTAAATTCCTTCCACTTACTAAATACCCTGCCACAGCTTAAATCTCTTTACAGTAAGTATCGGTAGTCATTGTAAAAGAGTCTTGTATCCGTAATGTAGTACCAGTAAAATTCTTTCACTTTTTTTTAACATTTTCATTAGTTAACAACTGATAAGTAAAATTGAGTGTTTTATCAAACTAATCACCATAACATGCTTGATTACTCTAATATTGCCACCGCTCTTAAGATAAAAAATATGATTATATGCTTTCAATTGATTCACACTTTATCTACTTGATTCACATTTCCCATTTGATGATTTCCCTGTGTTCATTTGTTAGACAATAAGATGGTAATGTGATCATTCGCTTAGACAATTGCTTTTGGGTGTATTAAATGTTAAAGAAGAATATGTTGGGTTGAAACTTAAAGGAATTGCTTGCTTGATGAAATTATGATTGCATAATTATGTTGACTAGTTAAGACGGACCAATGTGGACATGTTTAATGAAATGGAAACATAAAAAATGTAACAACAAAATTGATTAAGGTAAAATATGTCATGTATTGATAGAAAACGAACTGATTGAATTGTGGTAACAAATGTCACACACTGATTGAGTACAAACAGGTTGTCACCACCTTCCAAAAATAGAGATGGTGTTTATTGATTGACTAATTGATTGAATAATTGAACAATGGTAGGTGTTTATTAATTGTCACCGTCACCCAAACATGAGATATGGGTTATGGATACTCAGGTGAGCACCCCCCGAGATAGGATGTTATCGTGAGTTGCATATTGTACCTTTAGATCTGGTCTTAACGATAGACTACATCTGAATTGAATAAATGAACAATTGAATAACCGAACAACCGGGCAACTGAACAGTCGTTGACCCAATACAGTTAGTATATTATTTTCCTTATTGATTGCCATGTATAGACTTCTCATGCTTATTCAGTTATTATCATGTGTACTCTTTCTTGTTTATTTATCTTGGCTGCTTAGAATAATGAATGTTAACACATCATCGTGTAGCCATACTAGCATTATTGGATTAAGTATTACACGCTATGACTCGATGACCTGATGTTTTATTATATTGGATAGTTTATTACTGAATTTGGGGAAACTTACTCAATTAACGAATATTTATATTTTCTATTTTATACTTTATTGTTATTTTTTGAAATATCAGTTAGGTATGAAAGACGACTTTATTGAGAAAATGCTTCTTGTAAAGTATCCGCTGAAGGATAAATTCATCACATAAGTTTCTTACCCGTATTCATTTATGTTCTTTCCATGCTACCACATCATTATATCTTGTTAGTCATATCCTACTCTCCTTAATATTATACTTGTTATCATTCCTACTTGCTAATTTAAGCTGTATATGCCATATTGTAGTTGCTCATTATTAGTTGTGTAAAAGGACAAGTAATTTTAATACAAATGCTTAACGTATCTATGGTCAAGGGGACAATCCCTATTGGTCTAAATAGGGACGTGCTAGCCATGTATCCATTTTTCTTAATAGTTTAGGAAGCAAGACATGACAAAGATAGGGTTGCAAGAAGACCTCATTTAACAATCGGAAGTGAAATAAACATGAGAGATGTGAAAATGAAATGGAGGTGCATAATTTGGGTTTGCAAGATGAAATTGACCAACAACTGATTGCCCTATCTCTACAAATATGGATATCTGAGTTCTAAGGCACTAACGGTTGATATTTCAATTCTGAATCGATTTTGTCCCTGACTTAATTTAGTTATATAAACTAATCATTCTCGTCTTTCCGACAAGTTCTTGAATTATGCATTATCATTCCTTTTTAGTACTTATTGTAATATTCTCTTATATTTCTTTAATTACCAATTTCGAAAAAAGAATGTATGGTTGATTATGTAGTCAACATGGAAGATGGATTCCCCAACCCCATTTTCTTTAGTGCACCAACTATGTAAGTGATTATCAATTTTGAATATTGATCACTTTGTTTGGTAATATGATTGAATAACCCATCTAGCTTGAGGCTTTTCATGCTTGAAAGAAATTTGATTGCAGATAAGAATGGAAATGGGCCAGGTTGGGCCGGGGCTAGGCCCTGATACTGGCCCCAATATACTTCGGACCTAAAATCAGGCCTCCAACCTCGGTCATGTGCCTTATAAATGACAACCCTAACCCTAACCTACGAGCTTGCAGGTTAGCCCTCAGGCTTTTAGGCTGGCTCTTTATTTTTAATAAATGCAATTCTAATCCATGATTATTAGCAATAACATATCAATCAAAAAAGAATAAAAATACACATGTAGCCTATAGATATAATAATAATGTTCAGGAATTTCATAAGTTTCTTTTTAGTTATGTGCTCATGATTACTGTCAAAAAGTTATATAAGCGATATCTTTATGAAAGAAAAGTTACACTATTGTATTTTTACGGTTCCTATCTTATTACATGTTTAGCTCTTCCCGTAATGGTTTAATCTCATATCATCAGATCGATGAGGACGAATTGATAAAACACGATGTTGAATCAAAGAATTGAATAAATAAGACATCAAATTATATTTCAATCAACAATTACCGATCTAATAAAAAATAAGTCAAAATTATTTGGAACAAATATGAGTTCATCATAACTTTATCTAAAGACAAGCAACAATTCAATTCAATTCAAAAGAGAGATTAGCTACCATCTTAAGATCACATTTGGATCACATTTTTATTTTTTGGAAGAAATAAATTAGAAAGATAGAAAAATCGAGATCAATTTTTTACAAATGCGTAGTTGGGTTTTGATTAAAGAGGGACATAGAATTAAGGGGTTAAAATTATGTGGTAATTTTTTATTTCATATGGGCTGAGCCAGATGTTTTGATGGAGCTTTAGGATTACACGTTTTAACAAAATAGAAGAATGGAGACGATGACAGGGTCAGGGCTGGGCCTAATGTCGGCCTTGGTCATGACACAAAAAAATTCGGACGTAAATGAAATCCCTAACCATAGTCTTCTTTTTGCAAGGGCCGGGACCAGAGCCAGGCTTTTTCAGTGCCAGATCTGGGGGCCCTCGGTCCGGCCCCAACCCATTTTCATCCCTAATTGTAGAAGAGCTGCAAAGGTTATATGATGATATAACAATGGTATAATTATTATATGATCAACACTAACTATTATAGATGTCATGGTTGTTTTCATTATGCTTATGTGCTCGCCACTCTCAAAGTTATGGGAAAATCAATATTGTGTGGGGTGATTTGCTTTCATTGCAAAATTTGGGCTTTAGGTTAAAATACATTAGTTCGTTAAATACTCTGACCTTTATTCTGAAATCTTTCCAACATCAAATCATGTTGGAATTTGTCAATAATAAATGTGAAATTGATGTGTTCCGCTAAAGTTCTGCAATAAAAAGGGATTTTTGGGCTGGAAAGAACGATAAAAATATGATTTTTATAATGGAATCGGATATGAAAATATAGAATAATTACTACAAAATAAGATATTCGCTAATTAACGACTACGAATAGATAAAGCAACTAGCTAGGAATTAATCTAAGAGAAATATGAAAATTCCTAATACAATTTATCTAGGAACTAAAGAAATATACTAGAGGAAATACTCAACAATTTTCGCATCCCCATTAGGGCAGGCTCTAGCCCTTTAAATAGAAAAGTTACATCATTTCATTTGTTACTTTACAAAAATACCACCGGCCTCCAAAAGTATTAGCCGCATCACTACTCCGCCCCTGAAAACCCACCCTGTCATCAAGATGGTGCGTGAAGTGTGTGGTCGGCTATTCCACTTGCAGGTGCTCCTGATCATCGTACTTGCCGGCTTCCAACATTACCACACTCTCTCCACCCTCTGCATCGTCATTCACTATCAGGATCTGAAGAGTACGGTCCCCGCACCAGTGCACTGGAGTAAACTTCTCGTCGTATTTGACACACATGCCCTTGGTTTGCTTGTCACGAATCTCTGCCTCTGTCATTCTCCGTGTATGTCCTCCAGGTCGTGGTACCACCTACTTCTCCTTACTAGCCGCTGCCCAGTCTGTGGATGTTGCCCCCTGTTGCCGCCTTCTGTCCCCCTCCAAGATCCGGCCCTTAGAAAGGAGAGCCTCCACATGACCCGCGAGTTCTTCTCTCTGTATCCTGATGGTCCTCCACCATCCTCGCTGAAGTCACCATCTCTCGTAGTTTAACATGTTTCAGTTGTCTCAGTCCCGATCTAATAGTGGGTTTCAACCGCTTCATAAAACACCCCTTCAGAGACTCTCCTGATACTCCACGAACTCTATTGCATAACATCTCGAACTTCTTAATATAGTCTCTGACACTCCCATCCTGGCTCAATGCATACAACCTCACATACGCTCCCCAATTTGTATCTCTCCAAAACGCTCCAACAAAAGAGTAGTGAACTCCTCCCACGTACGAAACGGTCGCTGCTGCTAGGGGTGTGCATGGGTACATGGTACCCATATACCCGATAGGAACCTACCCGAACGGATAGGTTCTGGGTAGATAATTATCGGTTCCGGGTAGGTTCCGGATAGGAAAATTAGGAACCGACAGGTATCGGGTCCGGTTCCGGTTCCCATTTATAGGGAACGGGTACCCGAAACCGGAACCGATATTTTATATATTTAATTTTTTTATATATTATAATATTAATGATCAAAATATATAAGAGTGATTCACCCTGGATGTATCTAATTTGAACTTATAATATTAGGGAGTACAACTTGCATCCTGAAGTTCTGAGCAACGCATAAGTTCATTAAACAATGCATTTGAATCAAAGATCATATTGTTCTCTTATGCGTTCAAAAGAGCAGTAGAGGTAAACGTGAATCATTCTTCCATATGTCTAGCTTTATCTAGTATAAATGAAAGATCCGTATACATTTATCACTGAAGAAAGAGACTAGAGACAATATTTTACTTCCAGATTGATCTTTATTCATGTGTATTTGAGGTAATTGTCATGCACAGATCATTTGGAAATCATTGTTCGTAATGCATCACAAATTAGATTTTTTACAGGGTACCTGGAACCTACCCGGAACGATATGGTCCGGGTATAGGGTCTAACTGGGTAGGTTCCGAGTCCAAATTTTAGGAATCGGTCCCTTACCGGGTAGGGTCCGGGTAACATAAAAAAACAGGGTACCCGGACCCGCACACCCCTAGCTGTTGCTGTATCCAGCGAAACCATCACAGCGCCTTACCCTCCAAGCAAACTTCCACTGCCCTGAGCCAGTCATCCTCCTCTATCACCGCAACCTCAAAGTATCTCTCTACCCGGGACAACCAATCGTCGGTAAAAAATGGGCATCTTCAGCTTTCTCACCCGATTCTCTGTAGCAAAAGCGCTTCTCTCATGTGGCTGGTCAGGGCACCTCAGCTGAAATATATGTGGTCTCTCAGGCACATATCATGCAACTGTGTCCCGAGCTCTTCCATCTGCACCATCCCACTGCCAGTCACCCCAAGCTGCTCCACCACCCCAATCATCTCCATGCAGCCGTCCGTAGTTCCCCTAGGGTGCTATCCGTGTGCCCTGGGGTCATCTCAAATCTCCTGTCACTCCCCCAAAAGGTGGAGGATGAGTTGACGATCCTCCAAAATGCTGCTGACGACCCCTCTGATGCTGAAATCATCCCACGAAACCCATCTGGGACTGAAAAGGTGGTGGCTGAACAGATTAGGCCCCGTACTGGGCCCACTGTGTCGCTGGAATGGATGTCGGAGCCTGTCGGCCCCCCACGTGGCTTGGCGGGACCCCAGGGGGTCGAGCGGGGCCTGTCGGCCCCCCGGAGGCTCGGCGAAGCCCCCCAAGGGGGCGGTGGGGCCTGTCGGCCCCAGATTTGGGCCGGCGGCCCCGTCGCTTTCCCAGGGGGCTGTCGGAGCTCCAGGAGGGGCGGGCGGCACTTGCCGCCCCTCCTGGGGGTTCGGCGGCACCCCTCCAGTGTGCCAGAGGGGCATCCGGCCCCCTCCGAGGTGCGGCACACCTCCCCAAGGTGGGGAGGTGGCCGGAAAGGCCTCCCAGTCCTTCATATCAGCCGTGCTTCGTTGGTTGCTCGCGTGGATACCTTCGTCTTCGATGTCTTCGAGGCCCCCTTCATCAAAAACCACATTTTTCTCCTTCCTCGCTGTCAAAGGTGGCTCCTTTTTGCTTGGATCTAGCTTTTTTCCAAGAGTCATGATACTTTGGTTGGCTAGTTGTATGAGATTCATTAGTTGTGAAAAACGTTGATCCAAGTGTTCCACCGATTCCTTCCTTACCTCTTGGATTTTTTTCACCGATTTTGCTTTCGAACTTCACCAACTTCTCTTCCAACAAATCGATCCGCTCCTTGGATCTCGTCGTCGCCATGGATCACGTGCTCTGATACCAAATTGATGTGTTCCGCTAAAGTTCTGCAATAAAAGGGGGTTTTGGGGTGGAAAGAACGATAAAAATAGGATTTTTATTGTGGAATCAGATATGAAAATATAGAATAATTACTACAAAATAAGCTACTCGCTAATTAACGACTACGAATAGATAAAGCAACTAGCTATGGATTAATCTAAGAGAAATAGGGAAATTCCTAATACGATTTATCTAGGAACTAAAGAAATATACTAGAGGAACTACTCAACAATTTTCGCATCCCACGTTAAGGCCGACTCTAGCCCTTTAAATAGAAAATTTCCATCATTTGTTACTTTACGAAAATACCCCCGGCCTTCAAAAGTATCAGCCGCATCAGAAATATATATCAGAATTAAAGTTTACATGACTAAACATGTATATTTACTAAACTATAGTTACTAAAATATATTATCACTTTAATTTTATGGTGTTTGGGAACAAATTTATGACAACTTTCCGACTGTAAGGAATTTGAATAATTAATAATCGCATGGAACATCACCATGTAGTTTATTGGTTAAAAGTATTTGGTATAAGTGTTCATTGTGTAGTTTATTGGTTTGCCTCTTCTTCTTGCTCGACTTACTCGACTGGTGTCTTTTTCAACACTTAATATGATAGAACATCAATATATATCGGCCACCTTCTAATTTCTCTCAATATCCAGGAATGAAATTCTCATAATGGCATGTCCTTCCAGCATGGTAGGCAGTCATCTAGCAACTGCTAGCAACTGCTAGCATATGCACACATTGGAACCAAAAGCAAGCTTATCCGTGAACTTTGGTATGGGTTTTGGATATATAAGATATGCTTTAAAGTTCAAATTAGTCCAGTGAGGTATTGCACATTACACAGTTCGCTGCAATTCAGTCTTTATTAGCACCACCTACAATCAAGGAATGCTAAAGAGAACAAAACCAAGTAAAATTATGGATTTATGCAGGTTCATCTGGATTTCATGCAGCTGGTGTAAGCTCATATGCTGGTGATGCGATCATTACTTACGAGAGGAGGAGGCGCAAGCATGACGTTCACGAGCCACGGAAGACCAAGACGTAAAACTGCTATGCGCACCACAAGTCAGGGAGTATTTACTTTATGCACTACGGGGTGGGAATAAAAGAGGCCAGCCGGCCCTATTTTTCTTTATCGAATATTTTGAGTGATTGTTCTTCCAATTTTCCTAGAGAGAGATCTAGAAGAGGTTTAGGCTTTTTCCTTGCAAAAGTTAGGAGAGGAGGATCTACTCTACAAAAGGAGATCCATTTATCTTATCTTGTTATCTATGATTGCTATTCCAATAAAAATTCCCACTTTTACCCAATTTGTGCTCTAGTTCGTATCAAATTGGTATCAGAGCATCAGATCCATGGCGAGCACAAGGCAGATGGAAAGGATCGAGGCATTGGAAGAGAAGATCAGAGCCGAGATCGCGAAACAAAAGGAGGAGATCGAAGGATTGATGGCTGATTTGAAGGAAGATTTTAGGGCTTCAATGAAGGCGAACAAGTTGGAGATGAGGAAGGAATTCAAGTATGCGATTGCGGAAGGAACAAAGGAGATCTTGAGAGCTCTTTCGCAAAGAGATCCACTGTCTTCAACGCCAGATCTGAATCACCAATCAGATCTAGCTTCGAAAGCACCTCCGACCACAAAGGATAAAGGAAAGCGCAAGATCTTGAAGGATATTGATGTCTTGGAAGAAGGATTGATATCCGACGAGTAAAGCCAACTCATCATGCTTGGCGAAAAGACACATCGACACAATGGAGCACTCGACGAGCCACGTGAGGTCAGAGCAGGGAGAACGGAGCCCTGGCGACTGCGCCAGGGCATTCCGCCGGCCCTGGCGCACCGCAAGGCCACCGGAGTGGCCCTGGCGAACCCGCCAGGGCCACCGGGAGGCCCCGGGCGAACCTGCCAGGGCCCTCGCGGGCCCCAGGCGGGCCGCCTGGGGGAAGGAGAGGCCCCAGCGACCCTCGCGGGCCCCAGGCGGGCCGCCTGGGGGAAGGAGAGGCCCCAGCTAATCGCTGGGGCCCTGATGACGGCTGGGCGGGTTTCGATGTGGGCCCGAAGGGCCTCAGAGAGCGTTGGGAGCATGAGCAGGGCACGTGGCTTCGTCAACAGTGAGTAGATGAATTCCGGCGTGCTGATTTTGAGTTTGAATAGCGTCATGAACACCGGGAGGCTGATCTAGCAAATGGAAGGGGCAGAGGACAAGGGCCGGAGTATGAGGAGTTTGCGCAGTAACATGAGGATGGCGGTGATGGTGATTATGACGTTGGCAGGTGCGAATGGAGGGATGTTGGACGACTAGCCAATGAGAGGGCTAGGTTTGGAGATCCCCACAGACAGTGGCACCAGGATCGATATGAAGAATGGGATTCCCGTGCTGATGAGATGATACGGAAGCTGAAGATGCACCTCTTCGAAGGTAGTGACGCATCTGGGTGGATCTACAAGGCGGAGAGGTATTTTAGGTATTTTGAGGTGACACGGCTGACAGAGACAGAAAAGCTGAGGGCGATCGGGATCTGCCTGGAGGGAGAGGTCTTATCATGGTACAAGTAGATGGAGCAGGAGAGACCTGTGAGGACCTAGGACGAGTTTAAGGAGATCTTGTTGCACCGTTTTAGGGAGACAAGGGGGAGGTGCGTACGAGCAGCTGCATGCCATCAAGCAGTATGGGTCTGTGTGTGACTATATCAAGCAATTCGAGGTGCTTGCGAGCAGGTTGCGAGGGATGCCAGCAGAGTTTATGGAGGGGCTTTTCTTGGATGGGTTGAAGCCTGCTATCAAGGCAGAGCTTCGTACCCATATGCCCACATATGCCCAGAGGACTGTTGGAGCAGATGGATTTGGCACAGTCGGTGGAGGACAACCTGGCCAAGGATCGTCGTATCAGAGGGACTTCGGGAGGGAATTATACTCGTCATCAGGCTGTGACAGAGGGCCGGCATGGAGCATCTGGAGGGACCCCCGCTAGTGGGGCAAGGGCTGGCGAGGCGAGACCGGCATAACCTTACAAGAGGATAACAGAGACTGAGATGCGAGATAGGACAAAAGGACTGTGTTTTAAATGCGATGAGAGGTTCACTCCGTGCCACAAATGTCGCAACCATGCTATTCGGGTGTGCAAAGTATTTGAGGGGATGTAGAAGAAGAGGAGGTTGTGGAGCTGGAGGTTGAGGTAGAGGTTGAGCCACTACTATTGGAGGCAGCTGAGGTTATGCTCAGTTCTATAGCCAGGTTCACACAGGTCCACACCACGAAGTGGCAGGCAGAGGTCGAGCCTTGGATGTGGTGATTCTGATCGATAGTGGGACAACACACAACTTTGTGTCCCCTAAGGTGATTGAGAAGCAGGGGCTACACCTCATGATACGGAGGGATTTGGAGTCATGTTGGGGAATGGCAAGGTGGAGCAGCGTAGAGGCATCTGCAGAGACCTAACAGTGTCCATCCAAGGGTGTTGATTACTGGTGACTTCCTGCCTTCAGCATTGGGCAATGTTGATTTGATTTTGGGGATGCGGTGACTTCATACATTGGGAGAGACTAAGTTCAATTGGAAGCTGCTGAGGATGGAGTTCCAAGTAGAGGGGAGAAAGGTGGTTTTACTTGGGGACCCGAGCCTATGTTGCGCATCAGTATCATATAAGACCATGGCCATGGCCCTTCAAATGGAAGGGGGAGGATTCTTGGTGAAACTTCAGGGACTGGTGACGAAGGATGCGGTTGGTACGACAAAGGTGCCTATGGACTTAGAGGAGGTGTTTGTAGTGCCCTAGGAAGCCACTGCAATTGTACTAGAGGGGGGGTGAATAGTACTTTTAAATAATAAGGAGTGTTATTCCTAATTATCGTGCAATTAACAAACAACGATGCGGAATAACTACAATCAAGAAATAATGCAAACGCAAACACAATGGTTTAATGGGTTCGGATCCACCCAAGTCTCCCCGACTTGATCCCGGTGATCCTACGTCCCAACCACCCGGATCCCCTCCGGATACTTGAGTTAGAAACCCTAACTCAAGATTTCCAATATGAACACTTGCGAAAACCTCACAAGCGCAATCGACCTACAATCGATGACCGTGACTCCCACAACTCGGGATCACGCAAAACCTCTCACAACCGAGAGTATACAATTCAAATATAACTGAAATGAAATGCTTACCAACAAAATACCTATGCCTTGAGATTTCTTACCAAATTAGGGCAAAGAGGATTTTGATGGAGGAAGAGTCACCAAACCCTAGCTTCAAGAAGATGACCAGCAATGGAAGCCTAGGGATGAGATGGATGACCTAGAAACAAGCCCTTGGCTTGGAAGGCTCACAACCAATGAATCTCTCTTGAAGAATAAGAGTGAGGGAGAGATTCTTGAGAATGGGAGAGCTTGAAGATGAGAGTTGAAAGCTCATCTTTGAATCAATAGAACTCTGGAAATAGCAGCCTTGGATCCTATCAAATAACCCCTCCAGGTATTTAAAGGATCAAGGGAAGAGAGAGAGAGAAACGTCGCTTTCAAAACTGCAACGGATCTAAATCTGAAGCAGACTAGTCGATCAAAGAACAACCACTGACCGACTAGTTCATCAACTAGTCGGTCGGTGAGACAACATGAACCGACTAAGAGGTGAACAGTGAACAGATTGAATTTCAGACCTAGAAATCTAGTCTGTCCAAGAAGACTGTCTGACCGACTAGTTTCACAACTAGTCGGTCGGTCAGTGAACTTAGACCGACTAAGAGTCAAAAACTAATAGTCTGAATACAAATTGATTTAGTCGGTCCAAGAACAAATGTTGACCGACTAGATCAACAACTAGTCGGTCGCCAAACGTTCTTAGACCGACTAACGATAAACAGTAGCTCAGGAGAAAATTGGCATGTACAGTAAAGTCCAACTAGTCGGTCAAAGAAGCATCACTGACCGACTAGTTCACAAACTAGTCGGTCGGTGAGTAAACGTAGACCGACTAACTGTAAACAGTACTGAACAAGAAAAGATTAACTCATACTAGTCGGTCCAAGAAGCTTTGCTGACCGACTAGATCACCATCTAGTCGATCAGTACTTCTTCTTGTACCAACTAGCATGCACAAACAAGTCCGAATCGAAGCGCGATGCTTCGAGAAAGTTAGAATGGACTTGTACTAAGATCCTAGAGCTAAGATATGAGCGTTATGAAGATAGAAATGTAAGAATTACTCAAGGCTTAACATTCTATAAATCGAAGCTAAAAGACTATGAAATAAACCTAAACGATCCGTCTTCAAAGCTAAACGATCCGTCTTAAAAGACTATCAAATCTTCATGATGTCCAAAAAGGTCCAAAAGCTTCAACGAAGCTTTAGGCATTGAATACGAGCTTTGAGAAGTCTTAAGATGTCGCTTTGAGTGTTCTCGTGAAAATGGCGACGATCTCCATAACTGCACTCACAAAATGTTAGTTCATGATATATTTATGTTTGCTCATCATCCAAAACCAAATCCGGAGAGTCCAATACTCAACATTCTCCCCCTTTTTGGTGATGACAAACCAACATAAATAATAATAAAAAATAATGAACTAAATGAAATATACTTACTCCCTCTGCATTGATGACACATTAGTTCCATATGAAATAATAAGCACATACATCAAGCAGATGAGGAAAGTAAAAATTCAAATCCAATATTTGAGATTTAGGATTTGTAATCCATTTTTATATCTTAACTCCCCCTGAATCTAACATATCAAATTAGATTCATGGTAAATTATCATTTAGCGCATGCCATTATTATATATTTCTCCCCCTTTGGCATAATCCAAAAAGAGCGGGAGGAAGCCAATGACAATAAATCATGGCCAAATAATTCATTAAGCATGGGAGTCTAAGAATACGACCATGTTTCATATGACACAAAAATAAATTCGAATAAAATCAAAGCGTGTCAATGAGACCATAGTCGAAAATCGAAAACTTAAATCATTAAAATATCAAATGTAAATTCACTTATTGACGAAATGAATTTACTCTCCAATATCAACATTTATAGCTATTTTAGTGCATGGAAAACAATTCTATGTTTTCATACAACTAAAGCTATTGAATCAAAATAAATCGTCGAGCGACGAAATCAATATCAGAGACATACATAAAATGTGCACAAAGGAATGAACCATCAGAAGAGTGGTGCACATCATAGAATATCAAATGTCACAATATCGATCGAAAATGAACAGAAAGTAAAAGCACATCAAAACTAAGTGAAGTGTGCGATGAGAAGTGACAAGGTGATAGAAGTAATACGAAAATCATCATTATAACTTTTAAAACATGTCATGCCAAAAATAGATATGAATTTCAAGGCATTTATGGCATTCACAATTCTATCATGCTAGGAGAAACAAAATGATACCAATGTAAAGAAATAGATTCTAACCAAGCATGCATTCAACCCTCATGGATACCAAATGTAATATTATACTTACAACATTAAGCTCCCCCTACATTGGTGCATTACCTAAGCACCATCAACTCCGTTTGAATGAAAGTCTTCGCAAATCGAGGAGTTGGTAGGGTTGGTATCCCACGGTGGATTGAACCTAGAAAACTTCATTTTGGTATCCAAAAACCCTTTTGGATCCAATGGGTTAGACAACAAATTTGAAATACGAAATAAAAATTATTGTAACCCATAAATTAACATAATCAAAATCAATTTTATAAACATATGCCTTGGTACCCATAACATGATCATAAACTCATGGTACCAAGCAATGAAGGGTTAAAGGAACTAACCCTTCGGAAACCAAGTCCAAGAGGAACTTGACTTCCCAACATAATCATCATTCAAAATAACATCATTAATATATGATTTCACATAAACATTCATAGCATCATCGCTAGTGTTCTTGGGACCCCAAATAGTGTACATTTTGGGAATCCTCTTCCTAGTGGTTGCATGCACAAAAGGTTGATTTCTATGTGGTGCATGTGGCCTATGAGCATGAGATCTAGCAATAGCATTATGATGAGCATGACATCCATGATGTGGTGTAGCATACATACGTGGATAAGCATGAGGATGTTTATGAGAGAAGGCATTCACATGTGGATTAGATGTGTGAACATAAGCATTAGGATGTGCATGAGCATGATTACGTGCATGTGGGTGTCTCATATGAGTGTTCGCACGTGCTCGTGGGTGCGGAGCATAAAAATCATTATTAGCATGCACCGGTGGAGTAGGATGTGTGTTCCTACGTGGCATAGCATGTGAGTACAAAAATGCATGACCCCTCTTTGGAGGTCTACCCAAAGTGGGTTTCTTTCCAATCGGGGGTGTGTACGAAGTGGAAGCACTATTGGTAGGATAACTACCAATGGGGTGTTTGCTCCCACTCGTCGAGGCATCGGATGTCGGCCTAACAAAGGTGGTAGGCGATTTGGATGAGTCTCCCATCTTATACCCCAAGCCAATGTGGTGTTTGGCCGGAAGTAAGTCATTTAGGATATTATCCAAATGGCCCTTACCTTTATTGAAATCATTGATACGGCCTAACGTGCACTCATACTTCTCTTTGAGAGAATGCAAAGAAGCATCCAAAGTGGATACTTGCGATGTGAGTGCATAAACACGTGATTTGAGATTCTTATTCTCAATACTCAAAGTTGAGTTTTGAGACGTCAAATCCGCTATCACATGTTCATCCGAATCCTCAACAAGAACATGCTCAAGTTGAGATTTGAGGGACTTCACCTCATTTCTCAACAAGCCATTATGAGTAAGCAAACTTGCTTTCTCATTGGCGAGAGTCTCAACAATGGTGTCATTGTTGGTGATGGTAGACTTAGGAGAGGTTTGGAGGCTAACAAGTTCATCTTTGGTCTTATTATATCTATCTACTAACTTAGTAAATTTAGACCAAATTTCTTGGTTTGCTAACCTCATTTCATCAATAGTATGTTCTCCGCTTTCATTCTCGCTACCATCCTCGCTTTCATTCTCGCTATCATCGAAGGAGGACTTTCGATCTTTTGCCTCATTAGCCATGAAGCAGAGTTTTGCTTTCTCCACTCTTCCATCATCCGACTCTCCACTTGAGGAATCCTCTTCGGAGTCGGTGAATGTGCCAACAAGTCCTTTCTTGTACTTTCTCGACTTGTCGTACTTTGATGCTTTCCCCTTTTCCTTGTGTTTGTAGAGAGGACAATCCGGTTTGATGTGTCCTGGCTTGTTGCATTTATAACACACGGGAGTAGAAGCATTAGTCGAACTAACTTTAGATTTATTCAAAGATATACCTTCTCGGAGGAATCGATCGAACTTCCTTGCCATACGGGCAATGGATTCCATGTCCAATTCGTCTTCCGATTCTTCATCATCGGTAGATGGAGCGGCCTTGAAGGCAATCCCCTTTTTCTTTGGCTCATCTTGCTTCAAGTACGCTTTCATCTTTTCCTTCATTCGGATCTTACTATCCTTGCGTACCTCGTAAGACAACAAGGTACCCATTAGTTGTACGACGGTATATTTATTCATGTCATTACCTTCCTCGATGGCGAAGGTACGCTTTTCCCAACATGATGGAAGACCGTCGATAATCTTCGCGACTTTCTCCTTTTGGGTATAGACCTTCCCAAGAGCTTCCAAGTCGTTTGATATATCCACGAAGCGAGCGTAATATTCCTTCATGGTTTCGCCCTGCTCCATATGAAACAACTCAAATTCTTTATTAGCAACGACGAGTTTAGAATCTTTTACCGTACTCGATCCTTCGTGCAATATGAGGAGTTGGTTCCATATTTGATATGCACTCTTACATGTGCATATCTTGTTGAAGTCCTCGGGCTCCAACGCACAATTCAAGGCATTCATTGCCTTGGCATTGGCTACTTCCGCGGCGACCTCCGCGGGAGTCCACTTCGCGAAATCTTCTTCGGAAGGCTCGACATACTCCGTCATGGTGGCTCTCCATAGTGAAGCGCTCCAAAGGAAAATTTGCATCCGGCATTTCCAGTACCCATAGTTGGTACCGTTGAAGTGTGGAGGCCTGACTGAGGATAGTCCTTCCATAACTGAAGAAGCTCCATCGCGGTTCTTGAAGACGTTGTAGTCGTTGTTCGTCATAGCTTTGAACTTTGGCTATGTGTAGCTTTGAACTTGGCTCTGATACCAATTGTAGTGCCCTAGGAAGCCACTGCAATTGTACTAGAGGGGGGGTGAATAGTACTTTTAAATAATAAGGAGTGTTATTCCTAATTATCGTGCAATTAACAAACAACGATGCGGAATAACTACAATCAAGAAATAATGCAAACGCAAACACAATGGTTTAATGGGTTCGGATCCACCCAAGTCTCCCCGACTTGATCCCGGTGATCCTACGTCCCAACCACCCGGATCCCCTCCGGATACTTGAGTTAGAAACCCTAACTCAAGATTTCCAATATGAACACTTGCGAAAACCTCACAAGCGCAATCGACCTACAATCGATGACCGTGACTCCCACAACTCGGGATCACGCAAAACCTCTCACAACCGAGAGTATACAATTCAAATATAACTGAAATGAAATGCTTACCAACAAAATACATATGCCTTGAGATTTCTTACCAAATTAGGGCAAAGAGGATTTTGATGGAGGAAGAGTCACCAAACCCTAGCTTCAAGAAGATGACCAGCAATGGAAGCCTAGGGATGAGATGGATGACCTAGAAACAAGCCCTTGGCTTGGAAGGCTCACAACCAATGAATCTCTCTTGAAGAATAAGAGTGAGGGAGAGATTCTTGAGAATGGGAGAGCTTGAAGATGAGAGTTGAAAGCTCCTCTTTGAATCAATAGAACTCTGGAAATAGCAGCCTTGGATCCTATCAAATAACCCCTCCAGGTATTTAAAGGATCAAGGGAAGAGAGAGAAACGTCGCTTTCAAAACTCCAACGGATCTAAATCTGAAGCAGACTAGTCGGTCAAAGAACAACCACTGACCGACTAGTTCATCAACTAGTCGGTCGGTGAGACAACATGAACCGACTAAGAGGTGAACAGTGAACAGATTGAATTTCAGACCTAGAAATCTAGTCTGTCCAAGAAGACTGTCTGACCGACTAGTTTCACAACTAGTCGGTCGGTCAGTGAACTTAGACCGACTAAGAGTCAAAAACTAATAGTCTGAATACAAATTGATTTAGTCGGTCCAAGAACAAATGTTGACCGACTAGATCAACAACTAGTCGGTCGCCAAACGTTCTTAGACCGACTAACGATAAACAGTAGCTCAGGAGAAAATTGGCATGTACAGTAAAGTCCAACTAGTCGGTCAAAGAAGCATCACTGACCGACTAGTTCACAAACTAGTCGGTCGGTGAGTAAACGTAGACCGACTAACTGTAAACAGTACTGAACAAGAAAAGATTAACGCATACTAGTCGGTCCAAGAAGCTTTGCTGACCGACTAGATCATCATCTAGTCGGTCAGTACTTCTTCTTGTACCAACTAGCATGCACAAACAAGTCCGAATCGAAGCGCGATGCTTCGAGGAAGTTAGAATGGACTTGTACTAAGATCCTAGAGCTAAGATATGAGCGTTATGAAGATAGAAATGTAAGAATTACTCAAGGCTTAACATTCTATAAATCGAAGCTAAAAGACTATGAAATAAACCTAAACGATCCGTCTTCAAAGCTAAACGATCCGTCTTAAAAGACTATCAAATCTTCATGATGTCCAAAAAGGTCCAAAAACTTCAACGAAGCTTTAGGCATTGAATACGAGCTTTGAGAAGTCTTAAGATGTCGCTTTGAGTGTTCTCGTGAAAATGGCGACGATCTCCATAACTGCACTCACAAAATGTTAGTTCATGATATATTTATGTTTGCTCATCATCCAAAACCAAATCCGGGGAGTCCAATACTCAACAGTGTTGAGCAAATATGGTGAAGTGTTCCAGTCTCCTAGCGGTCTTCCACCACCACGAGATTACGAGCACTCCATCGTTCTGAAGGAGGGAGTGTCTCTTATTAATGTGCGTCCTTACCGGTACCCCAGGTGCAAAAGGACGAGATTGAGAGGCTAGTGGAGGAGATGCTACAGGCGGGCATCATGCAGCCCAGTATCAGCCCATTTTGAGCCCGATGTTGATGGTAAAGAAGTACGGGAGCTGGCGCTTCTGTGTCGTTTACCGGGCTCTGAATAAGGAAACTATACCAGACAAGTTTCCTATTCCGGTGATAGACGAGCTGCATGGGGCTGAGTTATTCTCCAAACTTGATCTGAACTCTTGTTACCATCAGATACGCATGAAGGCGGAGGACGTGCAGAAGACAGCTTTCAGGACTCACGAAGGCTATTATGACTTCCTGGTCATGCCATTTGGCTTGACAAATGCCCCCGCCACCTTCCAGTCCCTGATGAATAGGGTGTTTCGGCCCTACATGCGGATGTTCGTGCTTGTCTTCTTCGATGATATTCTGGTTTATAGTAAATCTCTGCAGGAGCATACAGAGCACTTGGAGGTGGTGATGAAGGAGCTTCGAAATCATCAGTTGCCAGGCACATGTGGAGTAATTGGCACATAGAGTGTCTGCTGAGGGGGTGGCCGCAGATCGGAGGAAGATTGCCGCTATACTGGATTGGACTCGGCCTATGATTTTGCGAGCCTTGCGAGGATTCCTTAGACTGACAGGGTATTATCGGAGATTTGTTAGCGGGTATGGGACTATTGCATGGCTGCTAACGGAGCAGCTAAAGAAGGATAGTTTCAATTGGGGGAGAGGAGGCTACAAAGGCATTTGAGGCCCTTAAGCGGGCTATGACGACGGTTCCAGTTCTAGCACTGCCTGATTTATGCAAACCATTTGTCGTCGAGTTGGATGCATCAGGATATGGATTGGGGGCCGTCCTGATGCAGGAGCAGAGACCCATCACTTACTTCAGCCAGGTGTTGTCCGCCAGAGCACGGCTGAAGTCTGTTTATGAGAGGAAACTGATGGCGATTGTCCTCGCGGTGCAGAAGTAGCGACCCTACTTACTTGGGAGGGCATTTATAGTGAGGACAGATCTATGGAGCCTGAAATACTTACTGGAGCAGCACATGGTGACGGTAAAGCACCAACAATGGTTGTCTAAGTTGAGCGAGTACAAGTTTGAGATCCACTACAAACCCGGCTTTGATAACAAGACGGCAGATGCGTTATCTCGCAGGGATGAGGGGGTACAGATTTTGGCTATCTCGGGGCCAAAGGTGCTTAGTGGATATTCCCTCCTACGGGAGATTGATGCAGATGGGGAACTGAAGCAGATTCTGGAAGCATTGTCACATGGCTCGAGTGACTACCCCCGTTACTCAGTAAAGGGTGGAAAGCTGCTGTATAGAGGACGTTTGGTGATTCCACAGGGGTCGTTACACATTCCACTCCTTTTTTGGGAGTTCCATAGCAGCGCAGTAGGAGGTCATTCAGGGGGTACCCGACGTACCAACAGATGGCACGAGAACTTTATTGGCCAAGTATGCAGAAGGATGTGGCCCAGCTAGTGACAGGTTGTGACGTTTGCCAACGTCATAAGTACCAGGCGACAGCTCCCGTCGGACTTTTACAGCCTTTAGCACTACCAGAGAGGGTGCGGGAGGACATCTTGATGGACTTTATTGATGGGCTACCGAAGTTTGATGGGTTCACGATCATTTTTGTTGTGGTGGATCGCCTCAGCAAGTACGCCCATATCGTACCTCTGCGACATCCGTATACGGCGATGACGGTTGTAGCAGCATTTCTAAAGGAGGTTGTTCGGCTACACGGGTACCCAGCTTTCATTGTCTTCGACAGGGACAAGGTCTTCATCAGCACTTTTTGGAAGGAGCTGTTCAGAATGCAAGAGACCGCCCTCAGGCAGAGCACAGCTTACCACCCCCAGACCGACGAGCAAACGGAGGTGTTAAATAGGAGCTTGGAGACTTACTTACGGTGCTTTGTGTCGGAGTCACCTAGGCAGTGGGCGACATGGCTACCTTGAGCAGAATATTGGTACAACACCTCGTACCATTCCGCTGCACGTATGACTCCGTTCAAGGACTTATATGGTAGAGAACCCCCACACTTGGTTCATTATAGACGTGGAGATACACCGGTGTCTGAGTTGGAGCAGCAGTTGACGGAGCGTGACAGAGTGCTGGAGGAGTTGAAGCAACATCTGAGACGGGCCCAACAAATCATGAAAGGTAAGGCGGATAAGCACCGCAAGGACGTAGAGTTTCAGGTGGGAGATATGGTCTATTTGAAGTCGCGTCCTTATAGGCAGAGTTCAGTAGTGCAGAGGCGTAACGCCAAGCTAGCAGCGCGTTACTATGGCCCTTATGAAATCGAGGCGAGGGTGAAAAAGGTAGCTTACAGGCTGCGGCTTCCTCCTACTTCTGCTATACATCCAGTGTTTCATGTGTCGCAGGTGCAAAAGGTGATTGAGGACCATTCAGCGTCAGCGACCTTGCCACATACGTTGACAGAGGACATGAATGTACTGCAAGAGCCAAAGGCGGTCAGGGGAGGTGCGCCAAATTCGACCAGGATCTTCAGAGGTGCTGATTCAGTGGAGTGGGCTACCAGATCATGAGGCGACGTGGGAGCCTTTCGATACGATCTTCAGGCAGTTTTCAGACTTCCACCTTGAGGACAAGGTGATACTTTTGGGGGGAGTAATGATGCGATCATTACTTACAAGCGGAGGAGGCGCAAGCATGAGGTTCATGAGCCACGAAAGCCCAAGGAGTAAAAATGTTATGCGCACTACAAGTCAGGGAGTATTTACTTTATGCCCTACGGGGTGGGAATAAAAGAGGCCAGCCGACCCAAGTTTTGTTTATCGAATATTTTGAGTGATTGTTCTTCCAATTTTCCTAGAGAGAGATCTATAAGAGGTTTAGGCTTTTTTCCTTGCAAAAGTTAGAAGAGGGGGATCTACTCTACAAAAAGAGATCCATTTATCTTATCTTGTTATCTTTGATTGCTATTCAAATAAAAATTCCCACTTTTACTTAATTCGTGCCCTAGAACGTATCAGCTGGCTTGACCACTTTCTAAAGGGTTAATTTCGCTAAACCCCCCTTGAGTTTTGGCTCATTATTACGAAACCCCCTTAAGGTTTCTTGCCCCTTCAAACCCTTTCAACCATTTAAAAATTAATGTTGTTTGGGTTTTGCCTAAATTGATCGGAATGCCCTTCTTCGTTACGGCTTCATCCCCTAAAGCTCTTATCCATTATCCATCCATAAAGTGCTAAAATTATCCAAATCGTTGTTGTTCTCCACAAAAATAAAACAATCAAACATTTGGAAAATGTTGAAGATGTAGATTACGTCTTGTATTTACGCACCATCTTTCCACTACAACTTTTTCTTCCCTAAAAGATGCTTACATATTAGCTCATTCCTAAATTACTAAAAATTGCCCAAATTTATGTCATCTTCTCCGAAATTATATAATAAAAAATGTTTGAAAGCAGGCAAATGGACTAAACCTAGAATCTTTGAAAGAAATTGATAGTGGAATTAAGATTAAGGCTGGTTTCTTTCAATGGAAAATAGTTCTATTTAAGGGTGTGGGGTTAGATATAGCTTAGGGTTAAGAAAATTCATGCCCCGATAGAAAGAAAATTCATGCCCAGATAGAATTTTAAAGGGTGTTTTTGTCAAATCACATCATCATCATCATCATCATCATCATCACAACTTTCATCCTCAAAAAATTTAGGATTGGCTTCATGGATACCATCATCACCACGTGACATCACATGACATATAAACTTAATGGAAAGAGCTTATATGATAAAAATAAAAAAACATAAGGAGGCTTTGTGAAGGCAAAAAGAATTAAAGGGTAGTGTGATGATGATGAAAAATTGAAATTAGCCCCTATCTAAAAGGGGACTCATGGACAAATTAAGATGGAACCAACCAAGGTCTATGCTTGGCTAACATCGAATTTATGCATATGAAAAATCTGCCTACTACAACCAAAAGAACAAAGTAAAAAAACTCTTTGATTATATTTGAACAATACGCTTTCTGACATATCAAAACAAAAAGCATATAATGCCCGCAAATACAAGGAACCATGTAACATCCCCATTGCGAAAACATTAATACATACAAAATCACAGTATTTCCTCTTCAAAAACGCACACAACCAAATATCATGGAATTTTATGTTTATTTCCTACAGAATTCACACCATATGGGAGTCATAGCAGGAAAAGTAAGAGGTCACAAGGTCACAAATACTATAAACATGTTATTTTATCTCTAAAAGTATTTCAAGGTACATTAAAGTGGTTAGTCCATTATCCATATTAGAGAATGCTTGACAATATAATTGAGTATTTGTTGCAAAGCTTGAGAAGTACTATTAACTATTAAGTCACTCGAGTACTTACCAAAACCTTGGCTTAGGCTTATATTTGGTTAATTAATAATGGAAACTCAACTATGACTTGATAAGTGGTAACTACTGGAAAACTTAAATAATCTCTAGTACACCCATAACCCAATTATTTTTAGGTAATTTTTCTATTGGTCCCTTCAAATATCCTTGATCAGACATTAGTCTCAAAATTTTATATTCCTATTAGGTCCCCTCAATTAGGTTATTTCAAGTGTTTCCGGTTAATTTTAGCTAATTATGCAAATTAACCTAATTATGCATATATGTGATTGTTTTCTCTTGTTCTGCTTCTTTCTATTTATAATAAACGCTTAAATTCTATCTTCTATGTTATCAGAAATCAACACCTCATCCCTTTCACACTCGTTCCTCTCAATCTGACTTTCATGTAGAAAAAATGAATTGGAACAACTTATTGTCACCCTCTAGCTTGTACGATGTCTTATTAACCTTAGAGTGCATTTTGAGTCATACAGCAATTATGTCCCACGTAATTTCATTTCTTTGCAATTAGGATCTCTTCTGTATCAATCAACAAGGATAATGATTGGCTCAACTTATGCAGCTTATCCAATTACTAATTGGGTGAAGAAAATAAATAAATGCTTCCAAAACTCTAGTTATGAGATCTCTTTATATTACCAACAGCACTAATTGTTACATCTTATATGGTCTGCCATATTTAGGCCATTGACATGCCGGCCCACGGTCCATGGCTCATGGCTCATGGGTTGAAGAGCCTTCAATGGGGGGCGGTTACAACTTCATCATGGCCCACTTCAATAGCCATGAATTGAGCAATTAATGACTAGATTGATGGTGGCAGTTACGCCAAGGAGGCCACTTCATGAGTGGGAAGTTACAAAGCAAAGGAGGGAATAAATACTCCAGATGACCATGGAGAGAGAGGATGCCCAGAGCCTATCTGTAGGTATCATAATAATCTTTTCTTCTCCATTCTACATTTCTTCCACCATTTTGAGTCATCTATTGACTTAAGCATCGGAGAGGTTTGGTCGGGACCCAGACCCAACCCAATGACGATCTTTCCTGTGATGCAGATCAAGAGAGACATCATTGAGCTAGGCATGTCTTCACTGAGGAGATCGATCCTTAGCTCATCCCGACCCAAGATCTCCTCTCTGCGGGTCTCACATCTAAGCCGGCGAATGGTCCTCTCATCGAAGGTGTCCTCGTCGACACACTATTACTGGATGACGGAACCCATCCGTCAACAGTTGACGCCGTCTGTGGAAAACCAAGAGTTAACATCCCCGTATTTGCTAAACAAGAAGATTATGTCGACTCATCCCATCAACCAATGTCTGAAGAGGCATTATTCCCTTGTGAAGGATGCCTCAACTCCGTAGGATATTGGTGTCCTCAATATGATATCCGACAGACCTATTCAAAATGAGCCATCACCTCCTTGCAAAGTTATTATGATGGGAGGGTGATGACTACAGCTGTTGGGCGGAAGCGACCGAGGGATGCCACACTCCCAATATCATTTTCTGATGATGATCTTGAGGGTGTGGAGCTGCCGCATGATGACGTCGTCGTCGTCAATGCCACTTACACATTTCTTTGAGCTCATTTGATCTCAATCAATCATTTGATCTACTTCTCAGATTTCTGATCTCGTTTGATCTCAAGTGTTTGACCATTTAATCTCATTTGATTTAATGTCAAGTAATCGTCTGAACTGATTCACTTCTCTGACCTACTTTCTTTGAGGCATGTGGAATGATTAAAAGCCCCATCCAATCTTGTGCAACCAAGATCCGGCGCAATCACTGGCAAGGCTGCGGGCCGATGTGGAGAGGCACAGTGTTTCCAAACACATCGAGGACAGAGCTGACATCGTCGGCGACCCACAAACCTGATGAGCTCAATAACGGGCCTACAACACGACGCCTTAATGCTCCTCAGCCTAAAAATGAATGCGAAGAGGTCGTTCGAGATCATAGAGAAGCCTCTTCCTCCCGAGGTCGCGCAGCCAACCGATCTATTTCCATCCGAACTTAGACCCACCTGTAGAGCCCTTCCATAGAGCAACCGTCGTATAAGTATGAGGCTTCCTCCGTTTGGCGGATTCAAGCTCGGTCAGATGGGTACAGAAGAAGGTAGCGCCATCTTTCAGATGATGGAGAACTACATGAGTTCTTCGTCGATATACGCTCGCTCCCTGCTCATTCCATCTCCTTCAGTCTATCTAAACGATGATGACCTCGCCGCAAGGCAGATTGAATCGAAACAATCAGATTCAGATTATCTCTTTCACGGTTTGGTACTTTCTCCCTATATAAATTGACATCATACGTTGATTTTATCTTATGTTGCCCCCTTGATACACAGTTTGCCATGGAAGAGCCCTACACAGTCATGGGATGAGCTGGTTGTTGGCTGATGAAGGGACCGATACCCACGTCTATGACGTCGTTCGTGTCTCGCTGAGGAAACTCGCGCCACTGCTCGAGGCCACGAACATCGGGACCCTAAAGTTCGGGTCGACGGCCAAGCCCACCGGCTGGATCCACCGACGATCTTCAATACCATGGGTGTTGCTTCTCCCTCGCTAAGTGTGCTGGTGTTGATACCAAGTCTCACACACTCCCTGGAGTGGAGCTGACGAAGCTCGGATGAAGGTCACACCTCTAGTCGCTGAGCTCTGATTTCCCGTTGTCGAGCTCCGATCCTCTTTGCCAAACCAACCGAAAGCACACCATCCAAGCTAATAAGCTAACCGAGTGCCGAAGCGGCCTTTTACCAGACCGAACCAGCCCCAGCTTAATTTGTCGTCGAAGTTGGGCTTCGCTCGAGCTTGACTCCTCGTCGAATCCAATCCTTCGCTCGATCTTGACTCATCGTCGAACTCGATTTTTCGGTGGATAACTAGATGGATCGGATCACCGAGCTATGCCCTAGCTCGTTTCCTTCATCCAAGGGTCGTACAACTACAAACTCGATCTGGCCCTCAAGCCTCGATGACGCTCGACCTGAGCTTCTAAGCTTCGTCAAAACTCCATCTGAGCCTCCGACCAAGCTCTGCAGTTACTGACAACGATGCAGTCAACGGCCGAGTCTGCCCCCAAAGTCCCGAGCTTGATCTAGACTCTGTTTGAGCTATGCCCGATCTTCGATGTCCACACTCAGATCCAAGCTCTGAGCGATCAAGCTTGAGTCTGAGCGATCAAGCTCCCATCGTCCGAGCTCCAGAGTCCTCGCCGAGCTCCCTGAAATTCGTCAGCCCAAAGTACCAAGGAAGTAAAGGGTCAACATCGTCATCAATTTGAGTAGATGACAACCGATCAGTAAGAAAAGCCAAAGCTTGGTGTTGATGAATAGAAATACTGGCAATCGGTTTGTTGGCAGCTGTTGACAACTTTTGCATTTGTGTTAACAGCTTCTTCATGATCCTGATCGATTTGGCAGTTCAAAACATTCCTGATCGGTTATCAATTCGAGCTCGATGGAGCCCCTGAACCTCGTTAGCTCTGGATCGAAGCTTTATCCGAACATCCGAGCCTCTTTTTGAGCCTGAATATGCCTCCAGTCAAAGGCATATCCAGGATCGACGAGGCAAGTCAAGTCAGAATTCGGTCGATCTTCCAAATTCCGACCTTCCGATCTTGATTATTTAATACCGAGTCAAGTCAGAGTTCGATCGAGCATCCCAATCTCCGATGCCAACTTCTTGGCTCGAAACACCGCAACGAAGCAGTCTATCAGAACCGCAGCATCTCGATCCAATGGTCGAAGCACGAATGGCTCAACTCCCGAGTTGTCATTGGGGCTTATATGATCATTAATGGTCATTATTACTCTCCCTCCTTTCAAAGTTCACCGAGCAACTTCGCCAAGCCCACTCAAGATACTCCTCTGGTCTCTGCTCGTGCTTGATCTCCAACATGGCGAAGTAGCCCCAGACTCGTTTCGTTCCTGTGGCATCGCCTCAAGATCATTAATGGTCAATATTACACTCCTAGCTTGCGAACTTTCCTCCCAAGCTGGGGCCCTCCTACCTAGTAGCGTCTGCCACTGCTTGAGCCTGCCGAGCTCCATGCCTAGCTTTCGGATTGTCGGGATGCCTTGCTGACCTCGACGAGCTTTGACGCCACTTAGTTAATGCTCTGCTCAAACTAACTCATTTTCTTGGCAGGCTTACCGAGACGCATCTTGACAAGCTAGCGAAGCTACATTTGACATCACCAAGCTTGGCTTCTCCGTTGAGGTACCTCCATGAAGAGCCGCTTCCTGAGCTCCAAGCTCTGGGAGGCCAACCTCCGAGCTCTGAGCTCTGACTCCGATCTCCGATCCAAGCTGCGCGATCGACCCAAGTTGTCACCACCCAAGCGGCGCGATCGATCGGATCTGCTCCGAGCTCGATTTACATCAAAGCTCCGATCTGAACAAACGAGCAACGACTGAGCTTCGTCGAGTTCTAATTGAACTTGGAAGACGAGGACAGAGAAAATTCTGCCCCACTTCTTTTCATTACAAATTTCCTTAAAATTTTCACAATTTTCCACATTTCAATTTGTTTGACAACTATCAAGAGCTTTATCAAAATCAAATTGGACTTGACTGTTTGCCTCATGCACCGGCCGAGCTTCGCCCAATCAATCAAGCAAGCAAGCAAGATGTAGACATCATCGATCTAGCACAAATCACACCAAGATTGCACCAGGGCCTAACATAGAGTGCCCCAAGATGTGTCGAATGTCAGATCAAGTTGTAGGCCAAATGTTTGGAGCGACGACCAAGCTCAAGCTCATGCCAAGTTCATAATGTTGAAACATGCCCCTACCAAGAGGAGGCTTATCAAATACACATGCTATCCAAGGGAGCATGCCGAGCTGGGATCCTCCGGGACTCCGCCTCCTTGATACTCAGGTGATACATTGTTCAAATAATTCCTTTCCTTTACATGCTTGTGAAGCTACTTGAAAGCTACTCTCGCCATCACCAAGCTTGGCTTCCCTGCTAAGGCATCACCATGCCAAGCTGCTTCCAGAGCTCAAAGCTCTGAGAGGGCCAACCTCCGTCCATGTTCGGGCTCCGAGCTTTGATCCGATCTCCGAAGATTCAAACTCAGGGCTCCGTCCGAGACCTATCCGAGCTTCGACCAAGCCTGCAGAACTCAATTCTGAGGTGACCACAAGCTGGGCTATGAGGGCAAGATCAAGCTTGTGTCCATCTGAGTTCCATCCAATTAAGTTTTTGCCTCCAATCGAATAGCCCTAGCCTCTATCTGGGCTTGTTGGGCCAACCTTCGTCATCGCTTGCCGAGCTCCAAGCTCTGAGGGGGCTGACCAACCTCTCCGAGGCTCCAAGTTTTAAGCACTGAGCTCGGAGCAAGCTCTGAAGCTACCAATCACTGGTAAACTCTTAACCACTAGTAAACTATTATCCAACTATTGGCAAAATCTTATATCCCTCTTGTGAAACAAACCACAAAGGCTCGGACGAGGTGATTAAGTTCCAGTTTTATTTTCTTTGAACTCGTCTTCATTCAATTATGCTCGTTGTCAATTTTAAACCATTGATAACATGATGAACTGCATATTTCCAAATTGCAAGAGCCCCTCCAAGACAGGGAGATATGAGAACTTGCTGTCTGTTGCATGGACGCATGTGAGGAATGCATCTGACCTACCGACCTATCTGGAGGCAAGAATGACTCATTGCAGAGCAAGGATGACCTACCTGGGACAAATATGACACATCCAAAAGCAAAGATGACCTATTCTAGGCGAGGATGACCTATCTGGAGGCAAGGATGACCCATCCAGAGGCAAAAAACGACCAATGCAGGATGACCAGTCCAATGGGGCCAATCCAGAACGACCCAGGCAAGTTGGCCAGTCTAGAACGACCCATGCAGAAACGACTCAGGCAGGATGGCCAGTCAGAACGACCCAATATGACCCATGCAGAACAACCCAAGCAGAATGACCAATCCAGGATCATCTAATAGCTTGGATGACGTATATTTTGATAAAACAAACCCAACCAATCAAACTATTTAGTTCATTTTTTGTTGAACTAACACATGTTTGATAAGCTAATATATCTTCGACAAGTGCACCCTAAGTGTGCATTTGATCGACCGTATTTTCCACTTTATTAAAGTGTGCAGACCCCCAAGTCAGCTCAGAATACCTCGCGAGCCGGTCTTTTATACGATTGGGGGTCATTCCTTCGCGGACCGACCTTGTTAGAGCTAAAGGATAAGCATCATTACCCTCGTGGGCCACTCGGCCACACATTCGAAAAGCCAACCCTTTGCAGGCCGACTGAACTACACGAAACTCCTTACCCTCGTCGTCGGACGTAAGCTGAGGGGCCATCACCTTGCCACCGAACGACCCTCGTCGTCGGACGTAAGCTGATGGGCCATGTCCATCGCCACCGAACGACCCTCGTCGTCGGACGTAAGTCGCATGGCCACTCCCGTCACCACCGAACGACCCTCGTTGGCGTCGGTACGCTGAGTGGCCACGCCCCTCGTCGTCGACCGTAAGTCCAGGGGCACGCTCCCTTCGCCACCGAACGAAATGTTATATGATCTAAACCAATTCAACTACACAGCGGGGACCATACTTTGAAGTCATCGCATACGGATCTGCCGACGAAGCTCGACTTTCATTGTAAGCCAAAGGGCCGCTCCTCTCGTCTGCCGACCTATTCAGCTATAAGTTGAGAGGCAACTTGCCTTGCAAGCCAATCCGACTATCCGACCAAGGTTACTTCTTCCTCGTACTTATCACATCACCCAACCTCAACCTTTATAGCGGTTGAGGTCGGGCGATGTGGCCATTATTACATCATATATGGTCTGCCATATTTAGGCCATTGCCATGCCAACCCACGACACATGGCTCATGGGTTGAATGAGTCAACCCACACTTCTCTCATGAAGAGCCTTCAATGGTGGGTGGTTACAACTTCATCATGACCCACTTCAATAGCCATGAATTAAGCAATTAATGGCTAGATTGCTGGTGACGGTTACGCCAAGGATGTCACTTCATGAGTGGGAAGTTACAAAGCAATGGAGGAGGGAATAAATACTCCAAATGACCATGGAGAGAGAGGAGGCTCAGAGCCTATCTGAAGGTATCACAATAATATGTTCTTCTCCATTCTACATTTCTTCCACCATCTTGAGTCATCTATTGCCTTAAGCATCAAAGGGGTTTGGTCGGGCCCCAGACCTGATCTTTCCTATGATGCAGATCAAGGGAGACATCGTTGAGCTAGGCCCGTCTTCACCGAAGGAGCTTGATCCTATCTCACCCCGACCCGGGATCTCCTCTCAGCGGGTCTCACATCTAAGCCGGCGAAGGGTCCTCTCATCGAAGGCGTCCTTGTCGGCACACCATTACTGGATGGTGGAACCCATCCGTCAACACTAATGATTGCCACAATCACGAAACAACTCACCATACAACAAATACAAAAGGCATTCTTGCAATTAAATACTAAACAAGTCTCCAAAGTACCACAAGCTATTGATGCATTTAAAAGCATAAACTATCAGATCTGCATGGATACAAAAAGTAACATAAAATTACCATGCAATCTGAGACTCAGCTAGTTGCCCTCTCCATGCCCTCCATAACCAACTTCAATGTTTCCTTCCACAGCTCCACCTCATGTATGATGTGCTTCATCTCTGTCATCTTCTGTTTCTTTAGCTTTTTGTCCAAAGCATCTGCCTTTGCGACGTCTAACATCTCAAGCGCTTCATCCGCATACCTCTTCCCCATACTCTCGATGGCCTCCTTCAAAAATGGAAACTTGTCCTTCGAACTGCCCACCTTCTCCTTTAAACTCCACCCACCACTGTTCGTTTCAATGCCATTAGAACCCCTCCCATTGCTCTCAGCATCCTTGACCCAAATCTTCTTCACGAGCTCATAAACAGCCTCGTCATGGGCAGACTGCGGCGGCTTTCCACACACTGCACGGGCGGCAATCCCCAAATACTTATTCTTCAACCTCTTCAACTTGTCCACAAGCTGAGAACTGGTGCCTTCAATGCTTAGCTTCTTCTTGATGATATCATAGAAGCCACCGATCGCATCAATGTTCAGCTTTACATGTCCCTTTTCGGATTGGAATTGGGCCAGACCTCTGAGTATGGCTATCTCATCTTCCAAGGTCCAGATCCGCTGGAAGGCAGTAGCCTTGCCGTTGGCTTTCTCCTCCTTGACGGTGACGTCGGCCATGGGTTTGGCTTTCTCTTTCTTGACGGTGCCCTCTGCCATGGGCTTGGAGCTGATGGGAGTAACGAGCTTGGCCGCCTCAGAGTCGGAATCAGACTCGTCGTCATCGGATTCAGTTCCAGACCCGGTAGATTCGGATGCAGGTTTGGTGGACGGGGTCGAGGCGGAGATCTGGGGCTTCTTGCCGTCTTCTTTTTCTTCGCCGTTGTCTTTATCGTCGGCGGATTCTTCGTCGCTTTCGGATTCGCTCTCGTCGTCGGATTCTGCTTCATCTTTGTTTTTGGTCGGCGTTGGAGTGGTGGGCTTCGACACTGACTTCGTGCTTGTGGGCTGCTCATCATCGGATGAAGACGAGCCTTCCGACGAAGAGTCGACTTCCGACGATGGAGACGGTGGGGGTCGGGGTGATTTTTCCTCCATTACGTTTAGGGTTTGTATCAGGGGGTTTTGGGTTTTGTGGCCTGAGAATCGGAGGTTGATTCGGGGAATTGCTACGCGAACAGACCTTTTTGCTCAGTTTTTTTTCACAGAACGCTTAATTTTGCCGAAAATACCAAAAATATCCTTTTCGGATCTTTTTAAAAAAGGGAATTGCTATTGACACAGACTGTGTTGCTGGGTTCATAGACGTCTTATTTATAAGGTTACGTCTTATAAATAAGGTTGTCATTAAAAATATTTTGGAGGAGAGAGAGGAAAATCTGTTCAATTTCACCAAAAAATATCCTTCACTCATCTTCTTCCCAAAAAACCCCGAGCCGGCTGCTCCATGTTCTCCGCCGCCCCCCTCCCCGTCGGCGAGGACTCGCAAACCGACGAGTGATTGGGTGTAGGGATTATTAGTGAGCATCTTTTTTGGGTTTCGTAGAAAAATAAACAAAAAGAAAATTGGCTGTAGGGATTATGAGGCGAAAAAGACTTTCTCTCGAGCCTCGATTTCCATGGTTGACATTGTTGATGATAAGAATCAGAATGATTGCTTCTTCTCTACCTCCGCTTTAATTGGATGGAAGAAAGAGAGGCTTCTAAAAAGATGCTCCTCATAATCCTTCAGTTGGAGCGGCTTCTAAAATTTTTTAAGAGTCACGCCGCCCTCCTCCGTGACGTGAGCCGGCGAGGGGGTCTTCGGCGGCGATCGTGGAGAAGGGGGACAACGACGCGAATGGAGGGGGAGGAGTAGGATATTTTAGGAAAATGGTCTGTGAACTTAGAAAAATATTTTTACTGGTAAACTTGTAAATAAGTGTTCTGTGTACTAAGCAAAAGGGTCTGTGCAAATAGCAATTTCCTTTAAAAAAAACCCCCCGAAAATTTTTTGCTCTTCGCGTACGCAACGGATCGCCCCAAAAAATTGCTGAGTTCACATGCTTTTTTGCTCTAACTCGTACAGACCACGACAGTCAGGCAAGATTTCTCAAAGCACTATGAGTTTTGCGAGAGAAGTCAATAGATTTTGAATCAAGAGAGATCAAAATATTTCTTGAGAGATCAACCAAAGTTGTAAAGCGATATCCAAATATTTATGTAAATTTGTGATCTAAATGTGTGGAAATGAAAAGGAAAATGTGTTGTCTGATCATGCAGTTGGTAAGTAATGTTCCAAATGTCTTTTTGAAATGACAAATTTTGGAGAAGCCACTCAACAACCGCAACAACCGGATCCAACTTGATTTTTATCATTTCATATCATTGTAAAGGTTTGCTATCACTCTCTTTAAGGAAACTTATTATGAATTTTGTGGTGGTCATAACGAAAATTATTATGAATTATAATGAAATCTGTCAAGAAAAGTATTACGACTATTGATGAAAATTATTATGAATTTTGTGGGGGTAATAAGAAAAATTATTGTGAATTATAATGAATTTTGTCTGGAAAAGTATTACGACTATGAAGCAAAATTATTATGAATTTCGTCAGCAGCCTAAAGCGATTGGATTTTCTCCATGAGAACAGTAGAATTAGACAATGCACTCATCGTTCATTACACAGTGCTAAAAAGGCTGTCATCATCCTTAATTACACAGTGCAGGATAACTTCTCAGTAGCATTGTGTAATCAATGATGATGGAATTATTTTTAGCTCGAGAAAAATATGTACACTTTGATTCTAAAAATAGATTCAAACTTTGATTATGCAAACAAATTCATACATTGTGCAAACAGATTCATACTTTGATTATGCAACCCGATCAGTCCTTGTTGACCTTTTGAGGTGAATTGTGAAGACTAATAGCGCTTTCTTTAGCACTCATTTGAGAAAGGGCTCCCTTAGGGAAGACAGGTTCTCGCTATGGGTGTAAAACTTGTTGGATCCTGTGATGTCAAGGAGATACACTAGAGGAGTGTGAATAGTGTATATTGAATTATAAAATAATAATCTAAATTATCTTCCTAAGATTGCATTTAGAGTTACCTAAAAGAATCTTAACCAACAAACTTACTTTGCAATATAAAAGACAAGTACATCGGAATATAAAGAATGCAAGTAAGAGACAAACCAAACGTGAACAATCGCATACTCAATAGATTTATCAGGGTTCATCACACGGGCTAGTCCAGTCCCCAAAACTCTGGTGGGCCTTAATCAATTATTTCAAACAAATAGTACAACCACCTTTCTCCAATACGATTTTACAATCCACCTTGCATACAACAAGGATTTTACACCACCTCAACTACAATGAGTATTTCCCTCTCGCAAATACACAAGTGAGTGAATACTCAAAATGCTTGAAGATACAATTGCATATAGCATTGCTTGAAGCTCTTGTTTATGTGATGATATTATTGAAGGCTTGATCTAAAAGAGAACACACACACACACACACACACACACACACACACACACACACACACACACATTCGAGTGTGTCTATGATGTAGCACCAGGCGAATTGTTAGCTAGTGTGCATCATCTTATGAGAATACAACATGGTGTGGATCAACCAGAATAGGTATGCACCAACAGATTCATATTTTGATGCTTGAAATAGATTCTTACTTTGATTCTGCAAACTGATACATACATTGATTCTGGAAACAGATGCATGCTTTGCTTCTTGAAATAGATTCATACGTTGAGAAGGCAAACAGATTTATACTTTTTTTTGGCAAACAGAATTATACTTTTTTTTGGCAAACAGATTTATACTTTGATTCTTGAAACAGATTACTACATTGATTCTGCAAACAAATTCCTACTGTGATTCTGCAAACCGATACAAACTTTGTTTCTAGAAACAGATTCATAATTTGGTGCGAAACTTTTTTTAAAACAACATACATTTTTATGCGCTATATTACTGCGATGATGATATGACCTGCTTACCATTATTTGGTAAACTGTTTCTTATTTGCGAGTTTTATGTGATGGTGAGTCAACTTGGGGGGTCATCAAAACTTTGCTGGCAATTGCAGCTATTTACTAGGATACAAAGTAAGTTGGTTTGTGTGGGATGAGTAAAAATTTCTGTGAACTAAGCGGGCAATTCTGAGAAAATATGTTTCCAAAAGCAAAATATGTATCCATTTGCAGAAGCAAACTATGTATTTGTTTCTAGAATCAAGTATAAATCTGTTTCAAGCATCAAAGCACGTTTAACTATTGTATTATTGCGATGATGATATGCCCTAATTACTATTATTTGGTATACTGTTTATTATTTGCGATTTATATGTGATGGCGAGGTAACTTGGGTGTCATCAAATCTTTGCTGTCAACCGTTGTAGCCATTTACTGAGAGCAATTCTGATGGCAATTCTGAGCAAATCGGTTCACATTCTATTTGTGGGATTTTTGGTATCATACTATCATAATTTGAATATGGGCAAACTCATACTTGAAACAGATGCATGCTTTGATTTTGCAAATTGATACATATTTTGAATCTGGAAACATAAGCAAGCTTTGCTTCTTGAAACGGATTTATACTTCGACTCTGCAAATAGATTCATAATTTGATTCTTGAAACAGACTACTACTTTTATTCTGCAAGCAGATTACAAAATGGACGAACAATTACTATACTGCAAAAAGAAAGCTATCTTTTGTTTTCTTTGTATCATCTTGTTCAGTTCACTTTGGCCTTGAGGGAATATTCGAAAACCCCGGTCCGTGGCACGAGGGAAAATGCAATTTAATTTTGATTTGATATAACGAGAACGGAATTTTGTCGCATCTTAGGATATCTGGGTTTCGGATCCGATATGTGTGAACCCGATTTGCTCGTTTAGCCTAAAATTCCTCATTATTTCAATTAATTTTTTAGGGCAAAATCTATCATCTGTTTCACAATTTAAATCAGTTATCTACCTCATCATTGGTTTCTATTTTTCTCACTTAGCACTATTAACTTTTTTGTGTGTGACCAGACTCCCGAACTGCCTCACTAATGGGGTGGCCAGTCACCAAACTGAAGATATGCAAAGCTGACCCCCACATATCAGATTGAGGAAATTAAGTGAGATAACCATCGTTTCTCGATCTCTCGCCTCTTTAGAGAGCGAGAGAAACACACTTCCCACTTACCCAACCCCTCGGCAAATTAAGAGAGATTTTCAATTTCTTCGTACATAGATAAAATCCAACTATCGCAATTTGGTAGAGCAGTGAAAGCGAGTGGAAAGCAATGGATAAAACCAACATCGGTAATATAGTTAGATTTTTTTTCAAAAAATCAAAGTAAAGGAAGTCAAAATATTAGATTATTTAAAGATTATTTAAAGATTAACAAGTAGGAAAGAAACTAATTATTAATAAATAAAAAATATCTTTTTTCACACATCAAAAAGCAATAAATCAAAAAGTAATAAATCGAAAAATAATAAAACACGTGCCAGTCAGATCTCGATCCTGCACCTCCAAGAGGAAGGAGGAAGCGAATGCCATCGGAGCAATTGCTCTCTTCTTTTTTAACCGACGGGACGAAAATAATCCCCACATTCATACCCCACCTTAATCAAAACAAACTACAAAATTGGTTGAAAGTGCTACTATTTTTTACTTCTTTACTTCCATCTAACCAAACATTTGTGAGTGCACAACAAAATGATCGAAGGGTTCTTAACGCAAACAGATACACATGAATATGAACATAAACACTTCACTGCCCGTGAACGCAACACCCATTTTTTAGCCAGAGAAGATCAAAACAATGCAACTAGAATTCTTCGCAAGATAAATTTTGAACCCTTAAATGTTTATATTTCTGATCAGCATTTGCGGATCTTGCACACTCGGTCAGGCCTTTCTCCAGCAGCATCTTCAGGACGTCGATCCCCTCTTGCAGAGCAGAATCGATCTGGAGCAAGCAATGAACGTTATATATCCCATACAGCTTCAAAAAGTAAGTCGAAGGGCTGGGAATATATAAAAACATGTGAAATAAAAGCAAGGTGTTCTATTAGCCGAGTGAGATAATTTGATAGCGAAAAATTATTAATGTAGATTCAAACGAGGCCAGATTTGATCGTGCCCGCTGAGCACAGGTTTGGTTCATTTCACACCATTCATGGAAACATTAGGACTTAAGCATCGATACATATCATATAAGATTATTGAGTTATGTTTGGCATAGCGATGCACACACAGCATTTTCACACAAAAATTAAGTCTCCAGTAGCAAACTTGCACTTACCCTCTCCCGAGCTGTTCTATTGAATTTCTGGAGCAGGAAAGCCTTGGGATCCATCTGCCCTGGGGGTCTTCCTATGCCTTGAAACGGTACAAAACCCATCAGATTATGGAAATCAATACGCATACTTTACCATATATCAGGAAAAGAGTAGCGCAGATGTAGAGACCAACCAATTCTAAACCGACCAAACTCTCTGTTTCCTCGGAAGTGATAGATTACATTCTTTAGCCTGAGAAAGTAAACCGTAGCTCGTCAATAAAAAAAACTTAAAAATTTTCAAGCAATTTAAGTATAGGACCAGGTCTGCAGACAAGCTAATAGAACACATCCTTTTGCACATGTTTTCAATGCATCATCAGGTCTGCGGACCAGTATTGGACCAGCAAATGAAGTAGTTTAGTTTATGGCTCAGACGGCAACATATTCTTAAGTCTGTACTAACCTAGAAAGCAAGAATATCAACCACATAGTAAACAATCGAAATCCTTTTTGACCCCATTATCATGTGACCAGCGCACCATTGGCTGAATTTGTATGGCATATGGAAGCTGCTTAAGTTGAGTCCATGAAGCCAACCCCAATGTTTGGTATGAATGTTATGACGACGACGATGATAGATGCTTAAATATAAAAAGGTAAGCCCAGATTTCAGCGAACCGTATAGAAGCTTTTCGAAAATCCATATTTCAAGGGAAAAAAATAAGTGATTAACATATATCCAAAAATGTTCTTTTCCTTCAATGATATTTGGGAATTGGTGCTTCCATTTCGTCTTTAGTACTCTCTCAAGGAAATGTTAAAACATAGAAATAAATGTCGTCATCATTTCAAGTACAGAATGAGCTTGATGATCTGAGCTTTACTTATTCAAGTTGGGCTCTTGCTAAGCTTTTGGACGCCTTAAGCATGTTTTGGACACACCAAATATAAGTTCTTTGAATCCTTGAGCATGGTTGGGGACCTGGGGTTCGATTTGTGCCTGAAAAGTAATGTGCCAGCATGATTTGATAACTAAATAAGATCAGCAGCTTAAGCTTGGTTAATAAGCGTATTTATGTAAAACAAATGGGACATTGTTCTTACTTTTCAAACCTAATAAGTCAAGCTCAGTGATCACTCCAACTTCCAAAGTATTTTCTATACCATATGACATGGGTCATTCTCCAAAAAATTATTTCTATAGATCATATGATCATATTCATTATCATCAAACTACATGCTGCTGAGTCTAATTTGCACACGATCATGTAAAAGCAAGCAGCTAGTTTGAATCAAAGTTTGAAAGGATTTGCTCTCAGTCAGTGGCTCTTTCAAAGTTTCAGTAGTCGTAATGATTTCAACTTCTTCATTTTGAGTTTTCATTTCAGTTTTAATAAGAAATAGTTCAATTAATAATAATTGTGTTGCACGGACACAGATGTAGACACACTGACATGGCGACAATACGACATGAATTAAGCAACATTTCAAAAAAGTGTACTCAATATAGAAGAAATGGGTGTCCCATTCGTGTGTCGGATGTGTGTTCGATATGTGCCCGACATGGCTCTATGGTTAAAAGCGTCTGCTGCTTGGTTTATACAATATTTTCAGTGTACATGTCAATAATATGCTAGTTGCATACGCAGGTACGCCATGGACAACAAATGAATGCTACCCATATAATGTGTAGCCCAGGCATAGAGTCATCCTAAATGAAAACGTGTCACTGACCACTAGTTTTTGGGCATGTGCAAATGCGCGAGCTCACCATAATGAAAATATACAAATTTTAGTCAGGTGAAATTATGGGGATTTAACAAAACATTCATACCATGACACTCAAGTGAGAAAGAAAAACTTTCGATTTTCTATCAGCATTTTCTACTTTTATGGTGAAATTTTTGTGAAACTTCTTGGAGTATAAATGAGTATTAGTATACAGTTGACACAACAATTACATACATTTTCTTCCCCCAAATGATTAATGGATATCATTGGTTCATGCATGATTCAACCTGAACCACAAGAACAGAACCAATGAGCAAAATGAGAGATTACATAATAGTGATATGTGTCTTTTTTTTTTGAATTTTAAACAAATAATGAAATGAGATATTTTTGAAATTCCAAAGGTGAGATGTAGGTATCGTCTTCATCCTTGGCAGTGCTAGACTTCCACCAATGTGCAACCTTTTACATTGTAGATTAAAAAAATTTGGAAGCTTGTGGTTTACTGATAATGAAAACAAAAAATATTTTGTTCATAAAGAACATATGATGTCCTATTTTAATTAAAAAAATAAACTCAGTCTAGGTGTATTTATAAAATAAAAGGATGGTAGGTTTATTAAAGCAAATACATGTAGTTAACTCTTAGTGCTTAGGTGGAAACTTTGTGAAAAGGAAATGATGATAGGTGTCTAATGCAAATGCATGTGACAATTTAAATATAAATTTTTAGAAAGAAGCAAGGGGTCATAATGCAAAACAATCCAGTTATTTTCTTCGGAACACAAATTAATACAGATAGTTAAACTCCCAGTGCTTATGTGGAAATTTTGTAAAAAAGGAAATGATGAAATGTGTCTAATGCAAATGCATGCGACAATTTAAAAGTAAATTTATAGCAAGAAACAAAGGGTCTTAATGCAAAACAATCCTGATGTTTTCTTATGAATTCAAGTTCATTAGTTGTTGCGAAGGGATAATATAAATATGCATTATAAAGGGATTTTTACGCCCACTACACCAGGCTTCATTGCTATAGCGCACACAAACAAAATGCAGATGGTGAAGAAAATTAATATTAGGGGATCAATAGATGTGGGGCCCATTGACGCATTTTTTTCCCCGCTGGCATGTTGAATCGTATATTTTTTCATATACTTTTCTCCTTTTCCCATGGGGTCAGATGTCGGCTTCTCAATTGATGAATGAGGCAAAGAAATCGGGTTGATCCATATTGTAGAAATAGTTTTTTGTTATCTTGCGGCTGGTTACAAAAATTCGATCTGCAGTAAAGCCTCGTGGAGGCTTTCTGGTTATAATAGTAGAAATAGAGATGCCAATGTTGGGCAATGATAGATTCTTCTAAGACTCACTTATCATGTCCTTACAACAATTGTAACTCACGAAATTCCGACAAAAGATGGGAATGCCAAAAAGTTATAATGTACTGGGCTTTTCAAAAGTGAACTTGGAGGAATTTCTAGATTGCAAGAAAAGAGTCAAGCATTTTCTTTCTTGGTGACACTTAACGATGGATGCTATAAGTCTAGTCAAATATTGATAATTGTGGTGTTGGGACTTCATGTATTATGGCTTTCTATAGGGGTTAAGGCATGTAGAATTCAAGAAGAATCTCAATTTTCAGTTAGCCATCCATTTTTGCTTAAATATATTTATTTATATTTATTTATCCATTGATTTTTAAGTACAGAACTGCCGACGAAATGCATAAAGGTGCTTGACCTGTCAATTTGAATGGTATCTAACACAAGCTCTGACACATCCTGTAAAAACCCCACCAAATAAGCGTGAAGCAACATGTATGTTATGCCACAACCACTACTTGGAAAGGTACATAATGTGCTTTCATCTATTCTAAGCAAGTTACAAAAATAAGATTGAGAAAACTGTATAGAATAAAACAATCAGGATAAGGACTACGATGATTAAGATGGGCCAGGTTGCTCCAACATAGGAGAGTGTTTTGATTTCTCGGTATATATGACCTGTGGAGTTAAAATGTCATTCCAAACTCCCACCGTCACAAGCAAAGTCGTCAAAACAGTCATCCCCTGGTATGTAGAGTGATAAGCAATCCTAATCGTAAGAGAAAGATATCATCAATTGAGGAGTAGAACTTTGAGAATGATGTCACAATGGAAGGCCTAAGGAGATTAGATAGGAGGTGGAATATATGGAATTATTTGCCCAGCGGGAATAAGTTCACACAGAGAATATTGTTACAGAAAGCTGTAGAGGTGGCAGAAAGGAATATTGCAGTTGGCAAATTATAAATTGTACCACTCATGCTGAAAGCATTAACATGGCCTAACAGAATTCCACACAGAATGCCAATCTTGAATAGAGAAGAAGCAAAATTACTGGACAAAATAACTTATCAGAAACACTCGCATGGAAGCTTAGAAATTAAGGGTGTGTTTGGATTGAGAGAAAATAAAAGAAACAAAAATGAAATGAAAAAGAAATAGAAAAAGAAAGAAAAGGAAAAGGAGATGAGATTCTTTCTTATATTTGATGACCAAAGAAAATTAGGAAGAAAGTTAAAAGGAAAATATAGAAATTACATTTATTATGTTGCTCATTGAAAATGAATAAAAAATAATTTAACTGGTTGCGATGTGAATTCAAATCATTCTACCATCATAACAAATTAAAATTTTATTTTTAAATTAAAAACGTGTTAGTTATTTTGAAAAATTAATTAAGTTAGCAAATAATTTGTGAATAATTTGCTAACACTATAAATATAATGATTCATAGATGATATGTTATTAAATAGTACACAAATAATTTACAAATTTTGTTAAAAAGTTTGAAATAATTTGCAAGCTACTTGAAAAATTGATGAATAATTCGCGAATTTTTCGAATAATTCGTGAATAGATAGTTAATAATGTTGTTGATTTTTTGAAAAATTCACGAATTATTCACGTTTTTTGATACAAAACTATGAATAATTCGTGAATTCTTTAAAAATAACAACTAATTATGTTTGCTAAAAAAATATAAATACATGAAAGTGAGAGAAATTAGTTTGGCTCTTTTTTCCCTCATTTTCCTTGGGCCAAGAAGAGGAAAAACTCAAAGAAAAGTTTTAATATGAATTTCTTTCATTTTCCATTTCCTTTGTTTTTTCTTTTCAAACAAACAATGGAAAATAGTTTTCCTTCTAACTTTCTTTCCTTTTCTTTCCTTTTCCTTCAAACCAAACACACCCTAAAAGTGCAATTAAGCAACTTGGAAGGCCATCAAGCATGGAGATTAAAGAGGGAAAAATGAATATACAATTCAACTAACTGATGCGTTTCGCTGGGGATTTGATGATAAAAAGGGGATTTTTATTGGAATTTCAGATCTAGAATTAAAAAGAAACCCTAATACATTTCAACTACTCGCTAACTAATGACTAGAAAACAATCATTAACCTAGGGGAAAAAGCCAAATCCTAATACAATTAATCTAGGGAATAAAAGAAATAACTCTCACAATTTTCGCATAACAATTAGGGCCGGCTCAACCCCCTTAAATAGAAAAACACACATATTTGTTATTTTACTCAAATACCCCCTCCCTCCAATTACTAGCCGCATCACTACTCCGCCCCTGAAAATCCACCTTGTCCTCAAGGTGGTGCATGATGTCCGTGGGCCATCCATTCTACCAAGTCGATTGACATCCTCCTCCCGGATCAAACGGATGCGAGTGGTCCCCACCGCTTTCAACGAAGTCCAGAAAAATATCGTCGGGCCAAGGCGGCATCCAAAAAGCGTCGTCGGGCCCCCACAAATACTCTGGAGGGTCCCACCCTTGTGAATCCGCTCCGTTCTGTTGGTTGTACGGGTCGAAGCCTCCGTATTCTTCATTTTCTGGATCTTCCTCGCTAAAAATCACATTTTCTGGATCTGAAAATTTCAGATCTGGATCTGAAATTTTCAGATCTGGATCGCCGACAACCGCAGACTTCATATTTGCACCATTATTTTCCTCCGTCTCTTTCGGATCTGAATCTGAAAATTTCAGATCTGGATCTGATAATTTCAGATCTGGATCGCCGACAGCCGCAGGCTTCAGATCTGCACCATTTTCGTCCGTCTCTTTCGGATCTGGATCTGAAATTTTCAGATCTGGATCTGATAATTTCAGATCTGGATCGCCGACAGCCTCCGGCTTCAGATCTGCACCATTTTCCTCCGTCTCTATCGGATCTGAATCTGAAATTTCCAGATCTGGATCTGAAATTTCCAGATCTGGATCTGATAATTTCAGATCTGGATCGTCGACAGCCGCAGGCTTCAGATCTATCTTTGTCTTTGCAGCGGAAAGGTAGCGACGGTCGATCTCCGCCACCTCCTCCTTGTAGCGACGACTGATCTCCGCCAAATCATCCACTATTTGACGGCACACCCTTTCCCTTCTCTCTACCCACGCGTCGATCAGATCCATAAATCGGGTGCTCGTCCTGGATCTAATGCTCTGATACCAATTGATGCGTTTCGCTGGGGATTTGATGATAAAAAGTGGATTTTTATTGGAATTTCAGATCTAGAATTAAAAAGAAACCCTAATACATTTCAACTACTCGCTAACTAATGACTAGAAAACAATTATTAACCTAGGGAAAAAGCCAAATCCTAATACAATTAATCTAGGGAATAAAAGAAATAACTCTCACAATTTTCGCATAACAATTAGGGCCGGCTCAACCCCCTTAAATAGAAAAACACACACATTTGTTATTTTACTCAAATACCCCCTCCCTCCAATTACTAGCCGCATCACTAACACCTATACTTGGAAACATCGGTAAGAAGGCCCTCCCCTGGTATGGGGAACCTCACTATCTGTTTACCATGATTTGTAAATTAAACAGTCAACTCCAAACCGAAAGTTGACCTTAAAGAGTAAACAGATACATATAAGTGATTCCATTAATAAACTCAAGTCAACTGCAAAAAAGATGGCTATTTAAAACGTTACAAGATGTTTAAAATGCTAAATGAACAGAAACTGGATATTAAAAAAGAAAAAGAAAAAGAAAAAGAGAGCGGTTGCATGTGTGATAGAAAAATAAAAGCTAACATAGAGCTGACTAGAGTCATATTCTGTCAAAAAAAATATATCAAAGAGTCATGAAAGTAAAAACATCTAGAAGCAAGGGATTCCACTGTTATATCGGAGAAAAAAGAGCAGGCAATTTAGCTGGTTTCATGAAGCATGATAGGATTTAATTATCTAAAAAAAGGTTTTCTTAAAGGGATAAAAATATGTAATTCATCCACGAAGATTAAGGAAAATGGTCAGATATTTTCTCCAAAATTTTACAAATATCGATGGGATCCGTTGGGATGAATTATTGTTTCTATTTTCTCTCCTGCCCCTGTGCATTATGGTATCTGAAAGAGTCATGCCAATTGCAGGTTACTTAGAGTAAATAGTTGCTTGACACTTAAGCCCGCTGACTAGCAAAGTTTTTATGAGTTGAAACTCAAAAGTGTCAGGCTAAATGATTTTGAGTCCGTACTTATAAATATGAAAGCAATACATGATTCCCTTCATAAATCACCAACACCATCGTCTTCATGATCAAATATAAACCGAAGTTAAACAAACATATTGTAATTATTGAGAATAATAGTTCAACATTTGAAAATAAAATAAAATAAGTTGATGTCCATAAATTAGAAATCGAGCATCTATCCATTAGCTTAAGATTTTAGGTCACATATGATTTCAGTTACTGTTTATGGCTTCACTAAAATTATTAGTTGTGCACATCCACTTAGTCTTGTTTCGTATTCTAATATGATATCAGAATCACTTGATTCTCAAGCTAAATCTCATAATGACCGTTTGTCAACATATCCGTTTTGTAATATGTTCATCTATCTTGTAATCATATCCGTTCATAGATTTCATCATATCCGTTTGTAATGGCCTAATGGCCTCATGTCTTGTAATCTTGTCCGTTCAGAAGTTTCATCATATACATATGTAATGACATGATCCGGATCCGGATCAATATGAATCATGGTCATGTTTCGATTCTAAAAAAAGTCTACTATCCAAACTCAAGGCTCCCACCTTGAGTTTGAGGAGTGTGTTGAGAATAATATTCCTACATTAAAAAATTAAAAAAAGTTGATATCTATAAATTAATTTTTTTGATTCTACTCATTGGCTTAAGATTTTAAGTTAGATATGGTTTCAGTTACTATTTATAGCTTCAATAATATCAATAGTTGTGGGTCCCCTCTAAGTCTTGTTTCTTGTTCTCGCAATGATGAGAATGTATGTGACAATTTTCACTTAAGTGTTAGAAAATGGTATTAGTTATCCAGACTAGCATCTACAAACATCATCTAGGAATGAAGAAATGCTTCTTATTCATTAGTAATTGTCCATTGCGGAGTACTATCTATTGGAATGGAGAGGGGGGAAATACATGAAAGAGAAAATACATAAATAAAAATATGAGGTGTGCCTCGCATACCCTTTATGGTGTGCATGCCCACCTCGTGGTTGTATACGGAGTACTCCACATGGTAAGTCCATATCGTCATATATCTACATATACATGCCATAACACATATTAGCCTTCACTCCTCAATCCTCAGCACAGTATTACAGTTGCTGATAAGAAAGCTGAGTAATAAACATACCACAACTACACGATTCAGTGGTAGTTTGTAATAAGCTGCAAGCGGACCAGTCTGCAATATGCAAGAAAAAATAGTCATCTCTTAATACATAAAGCTTTTCATAGAGCTTCTGAAGTTCCAATTTGCAAAAGTGTCAACATCATCAATTAAAATAATGATTGCATATCAATTATTCTGAAGTTTTTCTACATGCTGAGATACAAAGAATATAATAGTACCTAAGATAAGCAGATCATGTGGCCAACTCTATAGTATACTGTTCTGGTAAAGAATTTTATTCCAATCATTGTTTACACCTTCCACTAAGTACCCTCCCAAATTACACGGACTTCTTGTACCCCCCCCCCCCCCCCCCCCCCCACAAAAAAAAAGACAGACAGAAAGAAAAAAGAAACAAAAACAAAAACAAAAAAAAACAAAAAAAAAAAAACAAAAAACCCAAATCAGCGAAGCTGGCACTTAAAGCCCCTAAAAGTTAAGGTGTCTATGAAACTCTTTTCTTTCCAATAAATATGTGATAACAGACACAACATCATCTTTACTATATTAATTAGATAAGAGGGACTGTGCCTGGATGTGAACAGCTGGCATTTTCTTTTTTTACTCAGTTTTAGGTGAGTCCCACATAAAGATGAGAAGCATGCGAGTGCTAAGAAAATTTGTGACAGACTTCGCTCATTGAGTGGTCTTGGGAATACGTTGACCCCTTTGTAAACTGCAAATTCATACCGAACATGTATCCAGATAGGTACAGGCGGCTTTGCAACAGGAATACATAAGGGGACCCCACTCTTAGCTCATTTTATGGGCTGTGAGTGTCATCTCCATAAAGTCACATAGCACTTTTATATGAGGCCTCTTTATGCAGGATGGAAGCGGGAAAGGGTGTGGTGAAGATTTGAGAAATAAGTAAATTAAGGATTTTATAACTTTTCGGGCCTCGCATCCCTGTGATATAACAATCACCGTTTCGCATGTGGAGATTTTCGAACTTCTCGCATATGCAACCAAGACCACTCTCGCACTCCAATACAAAAAATTTGATTTTGGAGAAACTTAATGTTTACACCAAATTTTAAATTTCTGTTCTCTTCGTTCATTGACAAAATAAATAAGTTAAAATAAATAAGTGTGTGGTCTTTATACAAGCTTACAACTAGGCTTTCAAAGTTCATATCTCATGTGGGATAAAAACTCTAAAATAAGTAAAAGAACTAAAATAAATAAAAGACACGAAAAATTCAAACTCTTTCCTAAATAAAATAACCAAAATACTCAAAATAACTAGAATACTCAATGGACTCACTCTATCTCTATCTTAAATCTGAAATAAAAAGATTTAACCTGAAATTTAAATTTGATCTCAATCATTCTCTCTGGCTTGAGAATTTCACCGTTTGGTGAACGACAATATGAATAACATAACCAGACAAATATTAGCAATCCCTTATAATTAGAGAAGATGCGCCCACAAATTTTGAAGTGTAGCAGGATGTAGATTTACAAACAAATATCTTTTGAAAAGTATTCTCAAATTAAAAAAGAAATGAAAGCATATAGAACCTGTTTGTTGATATGATGTGAATGAAATGATGACAAACTCGATGTGCTCAATTTTCTCAAGAGATGTCTCCAAGCTAAGTGCTAATATATGATCAACATGTGGCTTAGACTTAATTGCTGCCTTGATATCTGGTCAGGCTTTTGTTCAACCTTCAAATGTTTCCTTGTGCTCGGCCCTTTGGAGTTCAACACATTCTGTTAAGAAACTCGAATCTTGGGATTGAAACGTTTCAACACAATTCTATTCCCTTTAAATATAAATGTGTGTTTAACATGTTAGAACTCGTCACATATAGATCGTATAACCAAGGTCTCCCTGTCAAAATATATGCTGCATCCATATATATAACATCTCATCAACTATAATCATGATAGGTTGTAAGCTGGATGGGCACTAAACACCATTGGATAATTGAAGGCGCGGTCTTATCAATGTAACTGATGTTATATGGTTATGGATAAGGCTAAGCTGCTATGCCCTATAAAGCCGACTTAACGATAATAGTAATGCATCTACCTTCATCGATTATTAATTTGTATGACTTATCACATACCTTGATGTATGTATGAAAAAAATTGTCCTTCGTCAATCTTCCTCATCTTCAAGTGTTATAGGCAGATATCTAATGATATTGGCATGAACACTGAATTCACATAAATATTCATTAACATTATTATTATTTTCATGTGCATAAACTTCTTCAATCATTCTTTCAGATTATATCACAAAATGAACAGGTTAAGAGGTAACAACAGTGATGATGGGCGTGGGTGACAACAGATATAGGGTTTGAGAAATCGAGAGCAGTAAAAAGCTATTTCCTTCTTCTTTTCTCTTTTTTCAAAAAAAAAACTGTTCTCTTTTTTCTTGGATTTTATTAATCTCTTTTTATATTTGTTTTTAATCTCTCTTTTTGTTGATTTTTTGTTTGTTTTTATTTTTTATAGCTTCTATATATATATATTTTTTCTTTGATCTCTCTTTTTGATTTTTTATCTCTCTTTTAATCCCTCATTTTATCTCTTTTTTAAAAAAATCAACAACTAATTGGAAGAAAGGAAAAAAGAAAAAGAAAAAGGAGGTTTTTAAGATGAAGGGAAAAGATGAAGAAAAAGTTAGGGTTTTTAATCTAAAATCATAAAGATAAGATGATGATGGTGAATAAAAAGGAAAAAAAGAAGAAATAACGATTTTTTTATCTTTAATCTAAAACCTAAAAAAAGAAAAAATATTTTTATAAGAAAAAGAAAAGAAAAGAAGACAACCCAGATTTTGGCTCTGATATCAAGTTTGACGCAGACAGAAACCGAAAGGGTTGCGATGGGAATTTAAGGAAGAAGAAAATTAAGAATTTAATAACTTTTCACACATCAACCCAGAGTTCTAATGATCATCAACTCGAATGTCTAGCACACAGAGATTTTTCAGACCTCTCGGCCAGGCAACCACTCACACTCTCGCACTCTAATGCAAAAGATTTGATTATAAAGAAACACAGTTTACACCAAATTTAAAATTTCTATTATCTTTATTTATTGATAAAATAAATAAATTTATGGCCTTTATATATACGTACAACTTGGTTTTTAAAATTCACATCTAACGTGGAATAAAAACTCTAAAATAACTAAAAACCTACAATAAATAAAAGACTCGATAGGACTCAAAGTTTATTCTATATAAAATAACTACAATAATCAATGGACTCAAACTCTATACCTATCTAAAATCTAAAATAAAAAATTCTATTTGAAATTCAAATCGGATTTCTATCACCCCTCAGTTTCAATTATTTATGTATTCAATATGAGATCTTATGTTGGAGTTCTATAAAACATAGAATTTGACATATGTAGCCTAAAAGTGTATCCATTTACATTTTGATCCTTAGATTATGACAAATGTAACATTAAATTATTCTTATTTATTCTTATCCTCATAAATATATTATTTGTAAATTTTATGTTTGCAAACAACATGCTCAGTTATAAGTTCTAAATTGTATAGATATATCTATCAAGATGAATCACATATGCACACATTCACTAAGTTAAAATGTTACATCATTATTTTACATACCATTATATTTTTTCACATATAAGTGTATAATCTTTTATGTGTGTATGTGATTTTACTTGAATACTTCACTATATATGTTGAAATGAATCATATATTACTATTCAATTCGCTGGCGTTGTCGCAAAGGAGCCGTATATGACTGGGTGTGGTACTAAACCCATGAAGTGTGCCAGGCTCAAGACCGAGCTACAAATTTTGTTTAAAAGATAGTAAAGAACGTTTTATTTGAATATATTTTAATTCTTTTGTATTTGCATTCATATGCATTTGCATGTACTGAGACGACTAGTAACAAATAAAGTACAAGCAATTCAAAATGAGTGTCGTGTCAGTGTTGGACTCCGACACTTCCAACACTTGCATGATAGTTGCCCAACACGTATTTGACACTCCATGTCAACATTAAATTAAACCTAAAAAATCATGTTCTGAACCCTTTAGAGCCACATGTTTTCTGAAAATAATATAAAAATAATCTTAACTGATTGAATGGTATGTTAATAAGTCAAACATTACTTTAACTAAGTTAGGTATTAATAGATTTCTTTTCTTTATCATTTTGTTTGAGTTCATTACTTGACTATAGGATGCGGGTTTTTGTTATTGAAATTTTCTATTGTTCTCCTTTTTTATTCATCATATAATGCATCTTAAAACTTTGTGTTTTGATGTGTATTACGTATTTACATATGGGTACCATACATGCACATCACGGTTGAATTGCCATCTCTCCATGTCATGCTTCTTAAGAATTTGACGTGCATTGTATCCTTAAGGTGTCGTATCCATGCCCAGTATCCGTGTCCATGCTTCTAACCATTCACTTATTGCAGTACTTGATTGCAGCAGCGACATTGTTTGTAATAACATGAAAGATGCATCAACAAAGAGAAATCGAGGCTATAAGAACATCAGCAACAAACAATATTGGTTCAACCCCACTGACATGATAGATTCTTCCAATTACCTACCCATAATTCCACATCCGATGAATGATTTAGAATTCAGAAATTGTCTCGATTACTTCTTGAAGTATATGTCTATTGCTGGGGTTTTATGGTTTTTTTTCATTTTTTATTCTTCAGCTTTGAAAACCATGTTAATGATGTCCAATTAAGCTCTTAACGTCAAGTTTTATTGACCCCGGCCACATGTAAGAAAATGATTGGATCTTTTCTAAGGTCGGGACTTGCCTGGTTACGCACTCAATTTTCCTCAGCATTACCCTTGATGATAAAAGATCAACACATTAATGTTAGATCAAGAAGCTTTTGAAAGCATAAGTGAATCTTCCATAAACAGAAATTCATTGGTTGAGAGGATAGTTACTTGGGGTCATTCTCAATTATGGTGATTCATTCTTTAAAAGGATAGTTTCAATTAGTGGCCATTCTCAATGCAAGAAAACTCTGTTGTCCATGAAAGAAATGAATGAAGGTGTGGCAAGGACAAGGTAAGATGTACGGACCGTACGGTACTTCAATACGTTAGCAACCTTGAACTCTTGATTGTACGCATGCCTTTGTGTTCCTAATGCAAAATGACCTGCAATAGGGTGGGGTTCAATTATTTTAAATTTGGCATTGTAAACAACTTTGCATGTTTTTCTTTTTCTGCCTTTTTGAAATCTTAAATCCTAAATATTGGTTTAAAAATTTAGGATTTGGGAATAAAATTTAAAGTAAATCTTAAATTAAAGCATACATACATACATACATACATACATCAGAATTTAAATCTTTTTAGATATTTCTTCTTTCACTTTCAAGACCATACATCCTATGTCCATCTAAGTTCTCCACTCCAACTTTTTAAACCCTGATCATGAAAGACGACAAGTAGATGTTTTATAAAATTGTGCATAATCCACAAATTTCGCATCAACAATTTTTTTCTTTTGATGATTAATATCAAAGAGTAATGTGGGAGATAGATGCTTTGGAAACAAAGAGACAAGTGCCCAATAGCATAAACTCACTTTTTGAATGGATATCTTTATAAGGAACTTTCTCAATGAGAGAAAGCTCTATGGAAGAACCCTACCGGTTATAGAGAGTGACCATGTGACATGGACCCGGTGGCATCTACATTAGTTAATTTTAATATGCTAAAACTTGACGATTGAAATAGTGTAGAAGCCATTTCCAAGTAAAAGGAAAACACCAAAATGGCTCTAGTAATACTCAAATTAATGCCGTGGGCACTATATGACACATTTATACCCTTCTATGAAACACATACACTTTAAAATGTGTGGTGTGTTCGTGTTGGATACCAACACTTGCATGACACTTTTGTGACATGTACCAAACGCTACGAATCCTATCCAATGTTAAAAACTTAAAAAGTGGCATGTTCAATCCATAATCCATGTCGGCTTTAAATAGAACATAAAGATAAAGTATCAGACACTTTAGAGGCATGTCTATTGAAAGAAAATATAAACATGATCCTCTTAAATAAGTGGGTACTATGTTAACAAATCCTAAACATCACTAAAACTAGATTAGGTATCAACTATATTATTTTAGATATTATTGATTGCTTTTGATTAGAAGCTATGATTCATGGCATAGCAGTCATGCACTGTTTTTCATTTTATTTATAATAGATGTGTTCTAACCACTGTCAATTTTGTTATGTATTATATATAAACTAGTGATTGCCTGTGCCCGGAGGGCACAGTTGCAGTCGTTGTCCGGGCGCAAATGCAGATCGAAGCAGTCGCCAAAGTGAAAAAAGCATGAGTGTGTGTGTGAGGATGGTCGAAGGGTTAAAGGAGGAAAAGCATGGACTAAAACGCAAAAAAAAATCACCAAAAACCCACCCTAAACCCAAGTCTAGAACCATACCCAACCCTCACGGTGCCCCCACCGGTGTCCCAGTCAGCAACCCAAAATATGACTGGGACAAAACTGCCACGTAGGACAAAATTCAAAAAAAGGCCTCATTTGTATAATAGATATCTATGCATGTAGACACATGATTATATCGACATGTCCGGCCTGTTTTATTTTTAAGAATTTGTTGTGTTATATATCCGTGTCATGACGTACCTAATTACATTGCCAATGTTCATTAGCTACCAGCAAACAGTCTAAATGCATAAATCTAGAAAGGTGAATGCTCTTACCCATTCAAATTCAGAATCCATCTATTACCCACAAGGGCCACAACTACTAGAATTGGTTAACTAAAGGCTGGGTTAAGGCATGAAATGAAACTAGAAAATAAGCATACATCAAGATGTCAACATCTTTTGTCGAATATGAAAGCTACCCGGTGATAAGAAATTAAAATTAAAATTTGTGCGAAAGAACAACATACAGGAATGTAAACATTATAGGTTGTCTATACCTACAAATAGATAAAGCAAAGATACCAGAGAAGAAAATGTGACTTTCTGTTCATCCAATCCTCATCCCTCCTTTCCCTTCACTCCACCTATGTGCTCATTCATCGCATTGAAATCATTACAAACTCTCACATTTGGAATTTACTTCCAAAATATGACCATAGTGCACTTTTCCTTCTTTTATTTCCATGAATCATTTTTCTACCACATTCATGTCTGAAGATAATCCGTTGTTAATTTCAAAGGTTTGGTCCAGTAATCTATAGCAGGAAGCATCACATCAAATGAATAAACCATTCCTTCGTCGTCCGATTCCATTTCTTAAATCGTCATGATGCTATCTCTTCAAGTATTTATCACATGACCCTATGGACTTTGGATTGGCCAATTGATGTCAGCTATTTTAATCATACTAGTAGAATCCAACCGATTAGCATTAATGAGAATAGTGTCCCCTCCCTCCCTCCCTCCCTCCTCTCTCAACCCTCTTTTACCATTTTCTATCTGCAACCAGTCCATGGCAACGGATAACTTCACAAAAAAATAAAGATTTATCCATGCAAATGAGAAGATGCAACTTGAAATATACTTCTAGGATTATACATTTAGTGATTTTATGCTAGCTAAACAAGGTAAAATGCATCTCTCTCTCTCTCTCTCATGCTAGCTAAACAAGGTAAAATGCATCTCTCTCTCTCTCTCTCTCTCTCTCTCTCTCTCTCTCTCTCTCTCAAACCTCTTTTACCATTTTATATCTGCAACCAGTCCATGGCAATGGATAACTTCGCAAAAAATAAAGATTTTTCCATGCAAATGAGAAGACTCAACTTGCAATATACTTCTAGGATTATACAGTTAGTGATTTTCATGCTAGCTAAACAATGTAAAATGCACATCAACACAAACAATTCAACTAAAAAATCGTGAAGGAGTCATCTTTTTTGGTGCTAACAGATTCCCCACTGAGATTCATATACGTCTGGGGTTTTGCAAGCAGAACCGGCGTGTCCCCGACCATTCCTAAAAAATTAAAATAATAGTAATAACAAATGGGTCACTATAAAAGAACCAAAGACGCAATTTCCCCACAGGAAAATCACAGAATATAAAAAAATGAAATAAAAAAATAATTAACAAAAACCTTCACCAAATAGGGCTTTGCAGTGAACGGAGCTCATGGGGATGCCTTGCGACTCAGAAAACGCGTCGATCATATCGAACCCAACCTGCAATATATCACAAAATTTCAGAGAAAATGAGATATATGGCAACCAAAAAAAGACTTCTTTTTCAGTGAATAATAGATTGAGAAGAAGCTGAAAAAGAAGTCAAGAAGTCAATTACATTGTGCCTTGTGGTCTTGTATTTGTCTCCAGGATTCCCAAGGCCTATCAAAAGCCATGGCTTCAAAATGTTATTGTTTAAGGAAGAATAGAAAGAAGAGGAAGACGAAATCAAACCCTTGGAGAGATGATGACTGCAGGAGAGCATCAGAGTCCCCCGAAAAAAAAAGAAAAGGAAAAGGAAAACTCGAAACCCTGAAGCTTTGAGTATCGGCATTCGGCCGACGAGTAAGGCACGAATATTTTTGGGGATTTACTATGAGCACAGACCACATTGCTGAATAAACAGACCACTTATTTACCAGTTTGACATTCCAAATTTACATGTATGCCATTTCAACTTGTTCCTCTTTTACCCACCAACTCCCCTCCTCTTCACTCCTCCTTCCTCTTCCACTTCTCCGCTACCGATGCCGGCTGCCACTGCCACCACAGGATGTTGCAGCAACAATGGCGGCGGCGGCGGCGGCGGGTGGTGTGTGTGTCGTGGGCGGATTGTCTACCCCAATCTCGTGTGACACTTATCTCTCTCTCTCCCTCTTAGAATGACGAAGTTAGACTTCTCTCAAACACTCACACTCACACAAGAACATATGATAGAACTTGGAAGCGGAGAATGCCTTTCCTTCTATTGCTTGCAACGCTTTATGGATACAAGTGACCTCCATTGCATCTTGTTACGACCTAAAGATCGTGGGAGCCCGACTCCCACCCGGATCCGTTAACATACCCCATTAACTCACCTTTTCACAAAAGGGCCGCCGCCCCAAAAATCCGGGGCATCATGGAGACAGGCGCGCCTTGCAGCGCTCCCCGAACCGGCCGGGGCGGACCCCCGCAGCCGGCCGAGGCGGACCACCGCAGCCGGCCGAGGCGGACCACCGCAGCCGGCCGAGGCGGACCACCGCAGCCGGCCGACTCTTAGTCCGCCGCTGACGACAAACAACCTAAGGATAAGAACACCTCTGACACATACGTCACCCGACCATCCGGCAAAGCACCCCCTGACGGAAGAGCCGCCTGACAGATAACGCTTTCGGCCCTGACATCCCGACAAAAGCACCCCTGGGCCGTTGCGCCGCCTGACAAAGGCGGGTCAGGGACTCCTGTTCCCGGCGTCCTTGTCCGAAGCCTCCGCCGACACCCGAGCCAGCTCAGCACGCCTAGTCATCACCCGTCAGGTATAAATACCCCTTCTCCTCTTACGGAGAGGGGGTTGGCTGCAGAATTCTCTCTCATTCTATTATTCACACACGAGTGCAAAGGTCTTCCATATCTTTGTTCTCCCACCTATAGCTCGCCACGCGCGGTCGACACACCGTTAGTCCGACCGACGTGACTAGCCCCCCATTTGAAGCCCTATCACTGACTTAGGCATCGGAGGGGCTAAGGGTTGGACCCCAACCCAGCCCTTCTGACGAGTTGTTCGTGTTGCAGGAGAGATCGCCCATCAACACAAGTCGGCGTCACCCCCCTGCCCTTCAACCTGATTCAGCTGCATCCGGCGAGATTCAAACCCGTGACCATCACTGGCGACGGGATCGACTTCTTCACCCCACCAGTTGCTTGTTAAACAGCCCACCTAAACCCCCTTCTCCACATAACCACCGTGCCCTTGGTTCCCATTAATACAAATTCATTGTACGCGAGTTCCACCTCGTAACAATTGGCGCCGTCTGTGGGAACGAAGGGTCACACCCATGTTAGATTCCATACCGATCTCGCGGAACCCGGACCACGGCAAAGATCCCGTGGGACAGGAACCGCTCTCCCTACAAATCACCCCGGCGTCCGACCCCCTTCTGGGGATGGGCTCCGAGATCGAACACACTTCAGTCCCCGCCGTCCTGAAGAGCTTCGAGGCCGTTGCTCAGGCCAGGGGAGGCTATCAGACGGCTGGAACGGAACCTCCGCCCGGCCCCTCAGAGCCCCTGAACGTGAGGCGAAACCTCCACCCTCAGTTCGAGGAGGAGGGGGAGCATATGGGGCTCGCTGAGGAGATTGCGGCCCAGCAAAGGCTCCTGGAAGAGGAGGTAGAAGTTGCGCAGCGGTGGAGGCGCCTGGGGGAGGCGGCTGTTGGATCCTGTCCAAAACAGAGTTAGGATCGATAACATGAAGTTTAGACTTACGCTTGCGTATGCGGCACGGTAGTCTACGAACTTCGCCTTCGGATTCGCCACGACGGATCGAGTCTACTCACGAACGGAGTAAGGCTACTAATCCCACAATCTAAATCTCTATTTTAGATTAAGAACTTGGATGGAGGGAGAGGAAATATTTCTGCAGAGCTTCGCTATGAAGAAGATGCATGCATGAATTTCATGCAAAATGTGTTAGGAAAATGGCTACCCTTGGGTCTTATTTATAGCCCCCAAGGTAGTTATTTTAGGGTAAGTTGTTCCTTTGGAACAACTTAATTAAGGTGTACCATGATACATGGCACATTATAAGCTTAAGTTGTACCATATGCATGGTACAACATAAGCTTAAGATATTCCCCCTTTATTAGCCATATGTCGCATGCACTTATGCATATATAATGCGACTTTCCCGCTCATACAGAGATCCTCTCCGCAAGGGAACAGATTCCCTTTGCACAAGACTTAGTGTGCGCGACGTTCGAGGTCCGTATTCCCTCGTACATCCCCCACAAGGGTGTACAAACGTCTTCCATATCCAACATCTCCCACTCACACTTGAGGGGATTGTAAGAGAACGTCTTTCCCTTAGTTCTTTCATCTATCATACCGAGAAATAGACCGTGCGACCGTCATGCGTGTAGAGTCTGTTGTTGTGCACTTGTTAGAGATACACAACGACCTCGAAGGTGCAAAGTTGAGTAGTTCAACGCATGTTTTACCCTAGATTATTTCTTCACATTTCTTATACTTTATATTCAACAATTGAATCCCATCTGGATTACAATTGGCTGGCCAGCTTTGAATCATTAAAGTCCAAATGCGAACATGAAATCAATCTTCCTCTTCTTGAGAACCTTATGATCTTGACTTGATTCGCTTTTCTAACGTACCCCGCCGAGCCGAATTACCATAGCCCATTAGTAACACGCTAAGATAGCGATCATCTCGTCAAATCTAAAGGAACCAATTGGAGTCCTTGAGGGTAAGAGTTAAGACCCGTATGGCCTTTGAGTCTCACATAATAGTAAACACTATTGCTACTAACTCAGTGGTCGAAATGCATACGTGGTATGAACACGTATTACAACATCACTCCTTTCCCAGGGAGAGTATGTCTTAATGATGTTGTACGGATGAAAGATCAGACACCACAGTGCCTATCTTTTGAGTCCCCTTACTACTCAGGAAATATTCCCGGACTCTCATCCTGCATTAGACAGATAGGATTAAAAAATCCAATGAGATCTTTATATCCTTGTGATACAGATCTCAGATCTTTTGTAAGCATCCATATGATGCAGATCTTTCATTCGACTATCTTGTTAAAGTCTTGACTCTAAATCATTCGTCTAATGATTTTGACTTTAAACTAGTCTCATCTCTATCTTATCCATCTGATAAGATAAGGCGGTTGCTCATGTGAGAGAGCCAACCTTAATCTGTCCGACATACACACAATTCAGCTGAGATTTCAAAAATGTACACAAACATTTCTTAAGAAATTCATATGCAATGTTGGAAAAAGAACTTATTCTTTTATTAATTTTGATCATTTCTTAGACATGGGAATATATATTTGGTACAACTCAGCCCATACGCAATCCTTGAGATGATAAGTGTTTATAAAACACATTTCTGGGGATCGCTTTCGTAAGCTGATCCTCTATCGTCTCATGCGTAGATATGTACCTTATGTCTACCTTCTTGGTTTTATCATAGTCTTTTGCAAATCTGCAGTTCCTTTAAGATACTGCATTATCCTCTTAACCGCTTTCCAGTGTTCTTGCCCTGGGTTGGATTGGTAACAGTTTACCATTTCCAACGGCAAAACAGATGTCCAGTCTCGTACACACCATAGTGTACATAAGACTATCAACTGTACTGGAATATGGAAATTTTTCCATAATTTCCTTTTCCTTTTGGTTCTTTGGACGTGATTCCAGATATAAATTATCGCATATGCTTATATGAATATCAATGGACTTGCAGTCCTGCATATTAAATCGTTCTAGAACCTTCTTTATATAAGTCTCCTGTGAAAGAGAAAGAAGTTTCTTCGAACGATTCCTTGAAATCTTAACTCCAAGGATATATGCGGCTTTTCCTATGCCTTTCATCTAAAATACTGATGAAAGCCAAGCCTTGATACTCATTACAAAGCCCTTGTCATTTCTGGCTATTAAAATGTTATCTACATATAGATACATGATAATATACTTGCTTTTAATCCTCTTGATATATACTCAGTTATCTTCATCAAGCATGGAAAAAATCCATTTGATAAGACAACTTCTTGAAATCGTATATACCATTGCCTCGAGGATTATTTAAGACCATATATGGACTTACGAAGTTTACAAACCTTATGTTTGTTTCCTTCTTTTACAAACCCTGTTGGTTGTTCCATATAGATTTCCTCGTCCAATTCTCCATTGAGAAAGGCAGTCTTTACATCCATCTGATGTAATTCGAGGTATAAGCAAGCTACCATTGCGAATCAAGGTAAAACGCACAACAGGTGAGAAGTTTTCTTTGTAGTCTATCCCTTCCTGTTGCGTAAAACCTTTCGCGACAAGGCGAGCTTTATATCTATCTATAGAGCCATCAGCCTTATGCTTGATCTCGAGAACCCATTTGTTCCCAATTGCTCTATGTCCTCTGGGTGAGTTAACTAAGTCCCAGACTTGGTTAACTTTTATGGATTTCAATTCCTTCTTCATCGCTTCCATCCATTTGTCTTTTGCAGGGCATGATGTGGCATATTTGAGATTCTTCAAGTCCTTGTTGACTCGAATTTAGATCAATTCTAATATCACTCCCACTTGAAATGTTGTTAGAATTGCTCCCACTTGGATCATTATTCCCGTATGGAATATGATAATCGTCATTCGTATAATCCATTGGTGAAGGTTGAAAAGTATTTTCGTTTTCACCAAGAATTCTCCCACTCGAATGAGGTAATCCTTCTTGATCACAAATCTCAAATAGAGATAAGTCCTGACTTATCTCGCCCTGTCTTGGAAACTCGTTTTCCAAGAAAGTGACATCCCTCGACTCAAACTCAATTAGCACACCATTGTCTTCCTGACTAACAAAAACATAACCTTTGGAGTTTAATGCGTATCGTTTAAAGATACATTTCCTTCCCCATGGCCCAAGTTTGCCATACTTATGGGAGGAAATATGTGCGTTGAATGCACAAACTCAAGGTAAAATGTTTAAGTTAGGAGACCTTTGGTTCCACAACTCATAAGGAGTGGAGCTAACTGATTTCGAGGGTACGCGGTTTAAAATGAAAACGGTTGTCAATAATGCATCACCCCAGAAGGTGATTGGCAAGTTAGCTTGCGCCATCATTGAACAGACCATTTTTCATTAAAGTCCTATACCTCATTTCTGCAACACCAATTTGTTGAGGAGTATAAGGCATAGTTACTTGATGTGCTATGCCTTTTTCATCACAAAGTTCATTTAAACTTGTTGATTGATATTCACCGCCCCTATCGGTTCGCATGACCTTAATCTTGCGATCTAATTGATTCTCCACTAAACTCATATAGTTTTTAAAGCAGGTTTAGTGCTTTCACTTTTGTGGGATATCAAATAGATATTACCGAATCGGGTGAAATCATCAATTAAAAGTGATGAAATAGGACTTCCCGCGTCTTGTCTTGACATTCATCGGACCATATATGTCCGAATGGATAAGCGGTAATGGAACCTTGGCCCTTGTGCCGGTTCCAAACGGCTTGCGACAAGATTTCCTTTCAAGGCAATGTTCGCAGGTCGACATTTCAACCTTTGAAACATTAGATAGAAGGCCACGTTTGGCAAGTCTATCCATACGCGTTGGTCCAATATGACCAAGCCTTGATTGCCAACAAATTATATTAGACTCACTAGTCAAAGAATTTGTCATAAGGAAATGAGAAATCATATATTGTACTTATTACAATGAATCCTTTAAATACATAACCCAGAACCAATAAAGGAATTATTACAAAAATAGGTCCATATTACAAACATGAAGGAACCAACTATCACAAAGACCCATTAAATTGACCACAGTTTTAATATTCCTTTGAATATATGGAATGAAGAGAACATCATGTAGTAGGAGAGTGAGGCCGTTGTCCAAGACAAGCTTGCGAGTCCCAACGCCTTTCACTTCAACACGTGTGTTGTTTCCTACATTGATCCACTTCATTCCTTGGGTATCCGGTGATACTCCACGAAGGACCGTCTGTCCTTTGCTATGTGGTCGGTGGCACCTGAATCAATTATCCAAAAATGGATTAGATTCCACAAGAAATAGTGGACTAGAAACACATATGTAACTAGTATTACAAGTTACCTCGTCACTTCCACTCGTACACGAACGAGCATAGTGACCGAGCTTGTTGCACTTGAAGCAATTGATCCTTTTCAAGTCTTTCTTCTTGTGCCATTTCTTGTGCCCACCCTTATGTTTGGGTTCCTTGGTAGACTCAGGTTGCTTATTACGTTCATTAGAAGACTTCGAACGATCTTTACGTTTCTTTCCCCCATGTGAGGAACTAGCAACCACGTGCACTTCTGCACTTGGCTTGGCAGCCGCAAGCCGCTCTTCCTCTAATTCGAGGTGCTTGGAAACGTCGTTGAAGGTCTTGATGCTCTCATTGTGAGTGAGATGCATCTTCATTTGATCCCACCCATTTGGTAGGGAACGTATGACTGCTTGGATTTGTTGCTCATCAGTGAGCACATGACCTGCGTCCTTTAACTCCGAGATAAGGTTCGCCATATGTCGCAGATGTTTCCCCATGGAATGATCTGGACGTTTCTTATATGTATCGAACTTTATAGTTAAGGCGCGAAGTTTGGACACCGATGTGCCACCGAACTTCTCCTCTAGCTTGGACCATATGTCCATGGCTAGGTCATGTTCTCGGAAGATGCGCATTATGTCATCAGCCATACTGCTTAATAACGTAATGCGCGCTATCTTATTCTTCCGAGACCAAGCATCAAAAGCTTTCTTGTCTCTTCGGTGTTGGGCCGTAGTGCCCAACTCGGGTTCAATCATTACGTTCTTTAGAGTTTCGAGCACTTCTTGCTCCTCTAAAACGTATTGTATCTTAATGGACCAAAGTTTGTAATTATCGCCGTTGAGTTTTTCACCTTTGTTTAACTCAGCGACGATATTCTTTGAAGCGGAAGACATTTTACTTTTAAAATGCTGCAAAAGACACAAAACCGAAGGTTCGATCAAAAAACATTGCATAAAAAATTCTTAAAATATAACTCCCACTTGAAATGATAATAGAATATCCCATTTGGATAGTTCTAAAATTCAAATCCCACTTGGAATTATATTATATTTGATAAGTTACTTTCGAAAAATATTGAAGGTGTTGTTCTAGAATCGAAAAGGTCTCTATGATTCCAATCACCATCTAGAACAACTTTCAATATTCCCCCATCACTTATCAAACAATAGTACTCTTATAGTACTAGCAGCGGAAAATAAGTATTTGATAAGTTACTTTCGAAAAATATTGAAGATGTTACTCTAGAATCGGAAAGGTCACTATGTTTCCAATCACCATCTAGAGTAACTTTCAATATTTCTCCCTCACTTTATCAAATGTTAGTACTCTTATAGTACTTAGCAGCGGAAAAGCGTTTTTGAAAACGTATTTTTCAAAACGAATATAAAATACATTGGCTAATCTCCGTAGAGTAGAGCACAACGTCATAAGTTCATTGGCTAATCTCCGTAGAGTAGAGCACAATGACATGGCTAATCTCGCATGAAGTAGAGCATTACGGCTAATCTTCAAGGAGTAGAGCACAATTTCATAAGTACATTGGCTAATCTCCGAAGAGTAGGGCACAATGACTTGGCTAATCTCGCATGAAGTAGAGCATTATGGCTAATCTTCAAGGAGTAGAGCCCAATTTCATAAGTACATTGGCTAATCTCCGAAGAGTAGAGCACAATGACTTGGCTAATCTCGCATGAAGTAGAGCATTATGGCTAATCTTCAAGGAGTAGAGCCCAATGAAAACTTCATTAAAACGTTAGTCCCGTATGAACTATTCGGCACTGTAGTTAGCCCCGTATGGACTAATCTACACATTCGAGTTTGACCAAGGCCATTTGTTACCCCGTATGGGTCATCTGGCAAGTTTACAATCGACCCAGACCATTTGTCGGATTGGTCGACCAAAAACACAAAATTGGTCGACCAATTTTCGAATTCAACTTCTTCCCGGTCAGGGCCTCTGCCCTGACCCGGGCTTGGCCAAAGGCCGGCCAGGGCCTCTGCCCTGGCCGGCCAGGGGGCCTGGCCCCCTCGGCCAGGGCCGGCCAGGCCCTGGCCTCTGCCAGGGCCTGCCGGCCAGGCCACTGGCCGGGGCCAGGGCTCCTGCCCTGGCCTCGGCCAGGCCACTGGCCGGGGCCAGGGCTCCTGCCCTGGCCTCGGCCAGGCCACTGGCCGGGGCCAGGGCTCCTGCCCTGGCCTCTGCCAGGGCCGGCAGGCCGCTAGCCGGGGCCAGGGCTCCTGCCCTGGCCTCGGCCAGGCCCTGGCCTGAGGCCAGGGCGCCGGCCCTGGCCTCTGCCAGGGCCGGCAGGCCGGCGGCCCTGGCCTCTGCCAGGGCCGGCAGGCCCTTGGCCAAGGCCGGCCACTGCCGGCCCGGCCTTGGCCGGCCACTGCCGGCCTGGCCATGGCCGGTCATGGCTTGGCCATGGCCGGCCATGGTCAAGGCCTTTCGGCGTTGGCCGGCCATGGCCCCTTTGGCCATGGCCGGCCACCCCCTTTGAATGGGGTTGCCGCATTTTCTCCTCCCCCTTGATGGGGTGGTCGCCGGTGGTTATTGGCCGTAGCCAACCCCCTCCGCATGAGGAGAGGGGGTGCATGGCCTTCATGGCCCATTTGGCCATGGTGCACATGCACCAAATTTTCCTCTTACCCGATGGAAATAACTTCCATCATCTTCCTCGATGAAGCACCCGTTCGTCGATGAAGCACCCGTTCGTCGAGAATTTAGTTATTTTCTAATGGCCGTGTGCCAAAAATGAATAACTTACTACGTGAACGGTCGGTTCTTCCCGTCACGGAGAGTTCCTACCATATCCATAATGATAGGAGACCCTAACGTGAAAAGAACAACCGCTGCGTTCTCTCCGTCACGAAGCGTTCCTACTATATCCGTAATAGTAGGAGACCCATTCGTGAAAAAGACAACGACTCGTTCGTAGTTTCGACGGGGCGGTGGATTGACCGGGGCGAACCCATATGGCTCTGATACCAATGTTGGATCCTGTCCAAAACAGAGTTAGGATCGATAACATGAAGTTTAGAATTACGCTTGCGTATGCGGCACGGTAGTCTACGAACTTCGCCTTCGGATTCGCCACGACGGATCGAGTCTACTCACGAATGGAGTAAGGCTACTAATCCCACAATCTAAATCTCTATTTTAGATTAAGAACTTGGATGGAGGGAGAGGAAATATTTCTGCAGAGCTTCGCTATGAAGAAGATGCATGCATGAATTTCATGCAAAATGTGTTAGGAAAATGGCTACCCTTGGGTCTTATTTATAGCCCCCAAGGTAGTTATTTTAGGGTAAGTTGTTCCTTTGGAACAACTTAATTAAGGTGTACCATGATACATGGCACATTATAAGCTTAAGTTGTACCATATGCATGGTACAACATAAGCTTAAGATATTCCCCCTTTATTAGCCATATGTCGCATGCACTTATGCATATATAATGCGACTTTCCCGCTCATACAGAGATCCTCTCCGCAATGGAACAGATTCCCTTTGCACATGACTTAGTGTGCGCGACGTTCGAGGTCCGTATTCCCTCGTACATCCCCCACAAGGGTGTACAAACGTCTTCCATATCCAACAGCGGCCGCCGAGCAAAGGCGTCTGGACGAGGCGGCCGAGACCGCCCGGAAGGCCTACCAGGAGGAAGAGGCCGCCCGCCGCCAGCTTCGCTTCATCATCGCGGAGCGCGAGAGGCTAAGGATGGAGAACAGGAGCAACCGAGAAATCCTGGACGAGGCGGCGACGGCCCGGTGGCCTGGGAACGGGCGGGACCCGTTGCTGAAAAGGTCCCCGCCTGGAGGAGGTGGCCCCCATCACCAGCACCACCCCTCCGATACCCTGCGCGAGGAAGCCGTTTGTCGGCAACTACGCTTCCTCACCGCCGAGCGTGAGAGACTCCTTCGGGAGAATCAAGAACGGATGGAGGCCCGAGGAGAGCTGGCCAGGAGGCATGGGCGCTGGGAGGACCGTAGCCCGCAACCCGCCGAATCCTCGGCCCAAGGAGGGAGCTCCGCCAGGAGACCGTCGGGCTACTCCCCGGGGACGGAGGACCGTCGGCGGCCGAGGCGCGACCGAAGCCCGACCCCCGAATGGCGGAGAGGGGATGCGCCGGATCGCCCGACCTACCCGGAGGAGGCCACGCCACTCGCACGGTGGATCACTTCCGCCCCCAGGCCCGTAAGATTCAAACCCCCTCACTTGGCCACGTACAAGGGGAGGGGCGACCCCCTCACGCACGTGCAACAATACCGGGTGGCGATGGAGGCGCAGGATGTGGACGAGGCGTTCCTATGCCGACATTTCTCCCAAAGCCTGAGGGACACCGCGTTGGACTGGTACTTTGGCTTGCCCGCGAGGTCCGTAGGGAGCTTTGGCGAACTATCCCACAAGTTCTGCCAAGAGTTCCGGGCCGGGCGAACGAAAAAGAAGCCCTTAGACTATCTCAGCACGATAGTCCAAAGGGAGGGGGAAGGAACGGGAAGATACCTCCGCCGCTTTCAGGATGAGAGACGGGCGGTGGTGACATGTGGCGACGAGGTGCTTATGCTGGCCTTCAAGACGGGGCTGCGGACTCGGAGTCTCCACAAATCCCTGCTCCGGGATCCGCCGACCGACTATGAAGCGTTGGTAGCAATGGCGGAGAGGCACGCGTTGGCGGAGGAGACTTTGGGTGCAAAGGTCGTATTCCCCCAGGCGAGACCATCCGCGGACGGGCCCCGGCCGCGCCCTCGGCCGAGGCAGGAGGAGGGGGGCCGAGGCCGCGATCAGATGGCCCTACCGCGACGGGAGCCACCCGAACCCCGCCCGCTAGATCGCCTTGGCCCGGCGCGCGAGTTCGCTCCGGTACGGAGGCCCCCCGGAGTCATCCCAAGACCAGAAGACCCCCCGCCGGCGCATTACACGCGACTCAATGCCCCCATGATGGAGGTGCTGGCCGCGGCGACAAGGGCCGGGTTACTGCCGGAGCCCCCCCGGGAGATGAGGACGGACCCGGCGAGGCGGGACCCCCGGAGATACTGCCGCTATCACCGGGACCACGGTCACGACACCGACCGCTGTTACTCCCTTAAGAGAGAGATCGAGCGACTGATCCAAGCGGGTCACCTGGGGAACTTTGTCGCGGGGAGGCGGGAGGCGGCGGAAGAGAGAGCCCCCCCGGAGGAAGGGGGACGGGAACCACCGGCGAACCGCGATAAGGAAGAGCCACGCCCCCCAAGGGCGGTCATGCGAATTGAGATGATAACTGGAGGCCCTTCCTCGGCGGGGCGGGCGCCCGCCATCTCGGAAGCCGGGGCCCGACAGGCGATGACGGCGGCCGCCGGCCACCGACCAAAGCGAAGAAGGACACACCGACCCCCGATCACCTTTACCGAGGAAGACTGGCGGGAGGCGCGGAGCCAGAACGACGACGCCCTCGTCATCGAGGCTCGGATCGGGACGGTTGACGTCGGCCGGCTCCTGATTGACACCGGGAGTTTCTGCGACATCCTGTTCCTGTCAACGGTCGAAAGGATGGGATGGGGGCGTGCAGACCTAGAGCCCAGCGGGGGCCCTGTGGCCAGCTTCACCGGCCATGAGATCCCTACCGAAGGAACGATCACCCTGCCCATGACTCTGGGGGAGGAGCCGAGGATCGTCACCAAGGAAACGCTTTTCGTCATCGTCGACATCGCGTCGGTGTATAACGGAATCATAGGGCGCCCATATATGACGGCCATCGAGGCGCTCCCCAGCCTGCAACATCAGACGATGAAGTTCCGGACCCCGCGGGGGGTGGGACAGGTGCGGGGAGGTCGAGGGGTGCCCAAAGACCACAACCGTGTGCCGCCCCCGCCTGGGGGCCCCAGGCGGGCCCTGACGCCTCTCGTCCCCGACGAAAGGGAGGACTTCTGCGACCAGCGGCCGACCCCGGCCGAGGAAGTAGAGGAGGTCCCAATAACCTCGGACGAGGGGAGAGCCGTCTCCATCGGGACGAAACTCCCCTCCGCCTTGAGGACGGCCCTCATCACCTTGCTCCGGGAGAACGCGGACATATTCGCATGGTCACCGGCCGACATGCCCGGGGTGGGCCCCGGCAGTAATCTCCCACAGGTTGAATGCGGACCCAGGGGCCCGGCCTGTTCGACAGAAGAAGAGGAGTGCGGGGGGCGAAAAGAAGAGGGCAGCCGAGGAAGAAGTAGAGCGGCTCCTCGAAGCCAAGTTTGTTCGGCCGGTGGACTACCCCGACTGGCTCGCCAACGTCGTTCTAGTGAAGAAACCCAGCGGGAAGTGGCACATGTGCGTTGACTTCACCGACCTCAACAAGGCCTGCCCGAAGGACAGCTTCCCTCTGCCCAGGATCGACCACTTGGTGGACCAGGCGTCCGGCTATGAGTCGTTGAGCTTTATGGACGCCTTCTCGGGGTACAACCAAATACCGATGGCGGAGGAGGATGAGGAGAAGACGTCCTTCGTCACCGATAAGGGCACCTTCTGTTACACCAAGATGCCCTTTGGGCTGAAGAACGCCGGGGCGACTTATCAACGGATGGTTGACCGAATTTTCGGCCCTCAGGTGGGGCGAAATTTGGAGGTCTACATCGACGACATGCTGGTGAAGAGTGGAAGGGCCCTCGACCACCTCAACGACTTGCAGGAGACCTTCCAGAGGGTCCGCCGATACAACCTGAGACTAAACCCCGCGAAATGCATCTTTGGCGTGCAGTCGGGAAAATTCCTGGGCTTCATGATAACGAAGCGGGGGATCGAGGCGAACCCCGACAAGGTGACGGCCCTCACCGGTATGACGGAGCCCCGGACGATCCGGGACTTGCAGCGACTGAACGGCCGGATTGCTGCTCTGGGACGATTCCTGTCGAAATCGGCGGAGAAGTCGCTCCCCTTCTCCAGGGTCTTACGCACGGCCTTTGGCGAAGCTAAAGACAAGAGGAAGGTGATCCCGTGGGACGACGACTGTACGCGGGCGTTCGCGGAGCTGAAAGCATACCTACAAGGCCCACCGCTCCTCGCACGACCGGAGGAAGGTGAACCCCTGGGGTTGTACCTGGCGACCACCGAGGAGGCTGTTAGCTCCGTCCTGATCAAGGAGGAAGGAGGGGTGCAACGCCCTGTTTACTATGCCAGTCGGATCCTCCGGGATGCGGAGACTCGTTACAGCCCCATCGAAAAAGCCGCCTACTGCCTAATCACCACCGCTCGGAAGCTCCGACCCTATTTCCAGGCCCACCCCATAACCGTCCACACCAGCATGCCCCTCGAAAAGAACCTGAAAAGACTGGAACGGTCAGGGAGGATGCTCAACTGGAGCATCGAGCTCAGCGAGTTCGACATAACGTACAGAGCCCGGACGGCGATCAAGGGTCAGGCACTGGCCGACTTCGTGGTGGAATGCACCACGGAAATCCCGCCGGGGGGCCGGATAGAGCAACCGTCGGCGCCCACGTCCCCCCAGAGGACCGAGGCGGGCGAACCCTCAGCGCCCTCCCCGGCGACGGCAGGCGAATTATGGACCATCCACGTCGACGGCTCCGCGACGGGCTCCGGAACAGGAGCGGGAATCGTCATTCAGACTCCAGACGGATGTTCGTTGGAATACGCCTTACGCTTCGACTTCCCGGCCACCAACAATGTCGCGGAGTATGAAGCCGCGGTTAACGGGTTAAAACTCGCTAGGGCGGTCGGGGCGACGAACGTGTTGCTCCTGAGTGACTCCCGTCTCGTCGTCCAACAGATCCTGGGGGGCTTCGAGGCCCGAGAGGAAACCATGAAGCGGTACCTGAATCGCATCCAGATCGAACTCCGCAAGTTCAAGAAAGCGGACGTGTAACACCTGCCTCGCTCCAACAACCTCCGGGCAGATGCCCTGTCTAAGCTGGCTTCCTCCTCAGCGGCCGAGATCGGGAAGGCAATCTACGTCGAAAGCCTGTCGACACCCTCCATCAACGAAGGGGAACTGATGTGCACGGGCACGATGACGTCCTGGATGACCCCCATTATGAAGTATTTAGAGACGGGTGAACTACCTGAGGAGCGGTTGCTGGCTAAGCAGGTGGAGAGACGGGCTCTGACGTTCGTGCTCCTCGACGGAGTGCTGTACCGCCGCCGCTGCGCCAATTTCGACGTCCTGCCCTACCTGAAGTGCTTGGGACCGGAGCAGGCCGAGCAAGTCGTCCGCGAGGTGCACGAAGGCTTCTGCGGAAACCACCATGGCAGGCGCACCATCGCCCACAAGATAATGCGCCAAGGGTACTACTGGCCGACGATGATCCGGGATGCGGTACTATACGTCAAAAGGTGTGAGGCGTGCCAGAAATTCTGCCGACGGACGACCGCACCTCCGGCCAACCTGATGCCCATCTTGAGCCCGGTCCCCTTCGCCAAGTGGGGACTCGACATCCTGGGGCCCTTCCCAAAGGCCTCCGGGGGAAGGAAGTATCTAGTCATCGCCGTGGACTAATTCACAAAATGGGTCGAAGCAGAGCCGCTGGAGCGAATCACATGGACGGACATGAAGGGCTTCATCTGGCAATCCGTCATATGCCGCTTCGGGATTCCCCGTTCCATAGTCACGGATAATGGAAAGCAGTTCGACTGCGAGGGCTTCCGCGACTTCTGCTCGGGTTGGGGGATTAAACTCCAATTCGCGTCAGTCTCCCACCCACAGTGCAACGGAATGGCGGAGGCCACGAATAAGTGTATCTTGAACCCGATGAAGAAGAAGGTGGACGCCGCCCTGGGGGCATGGGTCGATAAGCTACCAGGGATCCTATGGTCCTATCGCACCACCCACAAGGCCTCGACCGGAGAAAGTCCCTTCATGCTAGCATACGGATCGGAGGCGGTTGTACCTGTGGAAATCGGCGAAGAGACGCTCCGGTTAAAACTCTTCGACGAAGAAATCAACGGAGAAGGGCTCGGCCTCAGTCTTGAGTTGATAGACGAGGTCCGGGACAGGGCCCTAACCAGCCTCGTCAAACACAGCCAGAGGATGGCCCGATACTACGACTCCCGGGTGAAACCGCGGACTTTCAGGATCGGCGATTTGGTCCTTCGGGACGCCACCTTCCGCCCCGAGACTGCGCAGCGGGGAAAGCTGGCCGCCAAATGGGAAGGGCCCTACACGGTCGTTGATATTGTCAGACCGGCCACCTACATCCTTGCTACCCACGAAGGGAGCGAGCTGGCCCACCCTTGGAACGCGAAACATCTGTTGAAATTCTACCAATAGTTGTAAGTTTCTCTTTTTTCGCGCAATATACACATCTACACGTTTTTCCCAACCTTGTTGTTCCTACACAAGTTTTGCAGTTTGCCAAAACTCCGAACCTCTGGGGCAGGGCCAACCCTAGCCACCCAAACCAGAGAAGGGCACGGGCCGGGCTACGCGCCCGCTCCCCCCCTCCAGATCTCTGGGGCAGGGCCAACCCTAGCCACCCAAACCAGAGAAGGGCACGGGCCGGGCTACGCGCCCGCTCCCCCCCTCCAGACCTCTGGGGCAGGGCCAACCCTAGCCACCCAAACCAGAGAAGGGCACGGGCCGGGCTACGCACCCGCTCCCCCCCTCCAGACCTCTGGGGCAGGGCCAACCCTAGCCACCCAAACCAGAGCAGGGCACGGGCCGGGCTACGCACCCGCTCCCCCCCTCAAGACCTCTGGGGCAGGGCCAACCGTAGCCACCCAAACCAGAGGTTGGCACGGGCCGGGCTACGCGCCCGCTCCCCCCTCCAGACCTCTGGGGCAGGGCCAACCCTAGCCACCCAAACCAGAGAAGGGCACGGGCCGGGCTACGCGCCCGCGCCCCCCCTCCAGACCTCTGGGACAGGGCCAACCCTAGCCACCCAAACCAGAGAAGGGAACGGGCCGGGCTACGCGCCCGCTCCCCCCCTCCAGACCTCTGGGGCAGGGCCAACCCTAGCCACCCAAACCAGAGAAGGGCACGGGCCGGGCTACGCGCCCGCTCCCCCCCTCCAGACCTCTGGGGCAGGGCCAACCCTAGCCACCCAAACCAGAGCAGGGCACGGGCCGGGCTACGCCCCCGCTCCCCCCCTCAAGACCTCTGGGGCAGGGCCAACCCTAGCCACCCAAACCAGAGGTGGGCACGGGCCGGGCTACGCGCCCGCTCCCCCCCCTCCAGACCTCTGGGGCAGGGCCAACCCTAGCCACCCAAACCAGAGAAGGGCACGGGCCGGGCTACGCGCCCGCTCCCCCCCTCCAGACCTCTGGGGCAGGGCCAACCCTAGCCACCCAAACCAGAGAAGGGCACGGGCCGGGCTACGCGCCCGCTCCCCCCCTCCAGACCTCTGGGGCAGGGCCAACCCTAGCCACCCAAACCAGAGAAGGGCACGGGCCGGGCTACGCGCCCGCGCCCCCCCTCCAGACCTCTGGGGCAGGGCCAACCCTAGCCACCCAAACCAGAGCAGGGCACGGGCCGGGCTACGCACCCGCTCCCCCCCCCCCTCAAGACCTCTGGGGCAGGGCCAACCCTAGCCACCCAAACCAGAGGTGGGCACGGGCCGGGCTACGCGCCTGCTCCCCCCCTCCAGACCTCTGGGGCAGGGCCAACCCTAGCCACCCAAACCAGAGAAGGGCACGGGCCGGGCTACGCGCCCGCTCCCCCCCTCCAGACCTCTGGGGCAGGGCCAACCCTAGCCACCCAAACCAGAGAAGGGCACGGGCCGGGCTACGCGCCCGCTCCCCCCCCGCCAGACCTCTGGGGCAGGGCCAACCCTAGCCACCCAAACCAGAGAAGGGCACGGGCCGGGCTACGCACCCGCTCCCCCCCTCAAGACCTCTGGGACAGGGCCAACCCTAGCCACCCAAACCAGAGAAGGGCACGGGCCGGGCTACGCGCCCGCTCCCCCCCCTCCCGACCTCTGGGGCAGGGCCAACCCGAAGGGGCACACGAACCGGGACAAAACGACATCAGTTCCCAAGTCGACGGCCCCGATGGGACTCGGCGAAACGAAAGGACGCTCGAGAAACACGCCACCATTAATAATGCACTCCAAAAGAGGACACGCAAGAGCCACCTGGCAAAGGCGGTTTCCCACAGGCGCGAATTCGAGGAGCCCATTAATAATGCCAGCTCAGCGCAATAAATAAGGGAGAAACCGTCAACAAGATCTGCCTATAAAGAGGCCATTCCCACCCCGAAGAGAAGCAATCGACAGACATGAAAAACCACCCCTTGATCCCCCCACCCACCAGGAAACGGGCCGAGATACAACGCCCTAACAAAAGAGAGGTCACCGGCCATCAGTGGTTCCCGCCGCCCAGAGCGGCAGTGCCAAGATCCCCAGCACCACCAACTGGATATTCCGCTTACAAACGGATCGCCATCCGGATATTCCGCTTACACACGGGAAATCCACCTTTCACGCCTCCGTCCCATAAACGGGGACGAGGCGGAGAAAGAATGGCATCTGTTCAAAGTAATCGGGGCAGGCGAGAGCCCCCCAGCGCTGGCCGGCCAGTACCTCCCCGCCCTCGACCTCCATCCGAGGACCTTGGCAAGGCTGCATCCCCGACAAGCCCAAACGGCGAGTCCTGGCATGTCAGCTCGCCGATGCGCCATCGGGCTCGGAACCCCACCCTCGAACCGAAACAGCGAGACGTGGGGCAGCGGGGGACGGCCCGATGCTCAAGAACCTCCCCAAGGGGCAAGGCGGGGCAAGCCGGCTTCCCTTCTCAGCGCCTATACCGGACCGAGGAAAACCCTGTCCGCGGAAAGAGACGACAAGACAGCGGAAGGAAGGCGGCCCAGTCGGCAAGGTACCCCCCAAAGAGACCTTGCAACACTTCAGCCCAGACGGCGGCCACTCGCCTCCGCGCCAAGATCGGCTCAAGATAAAACTTGCCCACACGGCCCGCGGAAGCCCCAAGACCCGGCGGTCATTAGGCCCGTGCGACCGGGCGAGGACAGCTCTAAAGCCCCTCCCCGAGTCGGTTCTGACCCGACAACGGGCGATGAACTAAAAACTAACGTACAAGCTGTGGCCCAGTACTCATAAATATAAACGAAAACATTGTTCTTTAAATATCATAGCATGTGTCTATCCCCCCCGCCAAGCACCGGACGAGCAACGCGCCGCCCAGCCTAACTGACCTAGGACACCTACGAAATTTGGGACGCACAGCCCTGCTCCCCCTGCTCCTTGAAACCCGCCAACAACTTTCCCCATGGCGAAAGGGGATGCACTGGGGCTCGCCTCGCGTAACCGGTTCGGCCAGACACCAAATCAGGATAGACCAGTGCGTCCCATCCCGAACCCGTTCGAGGCCGCCCCAAATGCAACACGGGAAGACAACATCCCCCTCCCCCAGACAGGACACGGGAATGTTGGGGGCATAACGGGTAATTGCGTGGCTCCCGCAAGAAGCCAAGACACGTGACCCGGATCGGACCGGTCGCAAGACAGAAACCCCGAAATATACGCCCCGTCCTGAAAAGACAGCGGCCTTGTCCCGTCACAACAGCACCACGATGCGACTCAACATAACGAAAGGACGCTGGTTCAACACGCCATCAGCAGCAACACGCCCCCCAAGAGGCCAGAGTGCCGGATACCGCCAGGGAAAAGTGATTCCCGAAGCGCGTGATCCCGCAGAGCCCATTAGCGACGCTAATCCACGGCGTTACCTAAGAGAAACCCATCCGCAACACCTCGCTATAAATACCCCCCTCCAGAGGTCGGGGTAAAGGAGGAAGAGAGACGGGATTCCCCTCCCCTCACTCCGGGCATAAAGCGGCCCTAAACGCCCCACCGAGCTACGAAAAAAGCCGATAGCCACCGACGGACTTCACTTCCCCCGACGATGGGCGCCACAGCCCCGCCACCTCCGACCGGATATTCCCCTTACACGCGGAAGGCCCCGCCCGCCAGCTTGCCTCCTGCTTGTTACTGTATCAAAAGGCAGGTTCAGACGGCCGCCCGCGTGCCGCAACACCCCAGTTAACGCCGTCACCTTCGGCGATCCCGACAGGGTGTTGGGGGGGAAACCCCCCAACTGCTCCCCCAGCGGCACCGCCACCGCCACCTCGTCCTCGACCTCCCCGGGGTTCCCCCCTCGGTGCGCGGGGCCCCCAGCAAAGCCGTACGACCCTCCCGCACGACGACAGCGAGGCAGGATGCGAGGAAGTGAGGAAAGGGAAAGGAAGAGGGGCCCCTCCTACGACCGAGGGTCGGCCCCCTAGGCCGAACCGCCACGGAGAGGCACCGCCCTGACGCAGGGATCTGCTCCTCCCGACGAAGCGAACAACAAATGCGGACAACCCTCCGTCCCGACCGCCGCTCGGGCCGCACCTTCTCCCAGTGTTGTAAATATCACCTAAATTTCCGGTAAAGACTGACTTATAATGTTCCCCCAAAATCCGACTCAATAATCCGACTCAATAATCGCCAACAACGACACCTCGTTAGGGACAGCGCCCCGCTTGGCTCACACTCCGAAAGAGACCTCGCGAGCCCACTATAGCTGGACACACCCCGTAGGACCAGCATCCCCCCTAAGCTCTGATCCAAGCCCGGGCCACGTTAAAAGATAGTGTCGCGGTAGTGTTACGCCATCCGAGACGAACCGGGCTTCCGCCTCGCACTCGAATGCCGGGGGCAATTGTTACGACCTAAAGATCGTGGGAGCCCGACTCCCGCCCGGATCCGTTAACATACCCCAATAACTCACCTTTTCACAAAAGGGCCGCCGCCCCAAAAATCTGGGGCATCATGGAGACAGGCGCGCCTTGCAGCGCTCCCCGAGCCGGCCGGGGCGGACCACCGCAGCCGGCCGAGGCGGACCACCGCAGCCGGCCGAGGCGGACCACCGCAGCCGGCCGACTCTTAGTCCGCCGCTGACGACAAACAACCTAAGGATAAGGACACCTCTGACACATACGTCACCCGACCATCCGGCAAAGCACCCCCTGACGGAAGAGCCGCCTGACAGATAACGCTTTCGGCCCTGACATCCCGACAAAAGCACCCCTGGGCCGTTGCGTCGCCTGACAAAGGCGGGTCAGGGACTTCTGTTCCCGGCGTCCTTGTCCGAAGCCTCCGCCGACACCCGAGCCAGCTCAGCACGCCTAGTCATCACCCGTCAGGTATAAATACCCCTTCTCCTCTTACGGAGAGGGGGTTGGCTGCAGAATTCTCTCTCATTCTATTATTCACACACGAGTGCAAAGGTCTTCCATATCTTTGTTCTCCCACCTATAGCTCGCCACGCGCGGTCGACACACCGTTAGTCCGACCGGTGTGACTAGCCCCCCATTTGAAGCCCTATCACTGACTTAGGCATCGGAGGGGCTAAGGGTTGGACCCCAATCCAGCCCTTCTGACGAGTTGTTCGTGTTGCATGAGAGCTCGCCCATCAACACAAGTCGGCGTCACCCCCCTGCCCTTCAACCTGATTCAGCTGCATCCGGTGAGATTCAACCCCGTGACCATCACTGGCGACGGGATCGACTTCTTCACCCCACCAGTTGCTTGTTAAACAGCCCACCTAAACCCCTTCTCCACATAACCACCGTGCCCTTGGTTCCCATTAATACAAATTCATTGTACGCGAGTTCCACCTCGTAACACATCTATTTATAGGCGAGGTCCCCTTACAATCAATGGTGGATATGAGACTTTTAGAGTCTTTCATGATCCAATGGCTTAGGAAGAGTCTCTAGAACATTCCCCATTATTCTACAATAAATTCACTCTTTAAAGAATACACATGAATGTCAAAGAACATTCTAGATACATTATTTACAAAGTACCCTTGGAACCATCTATAAAATGCCAAGTTACGTGCCAAGGCAATGACGTGGCGCCCGTGACATTCTCACACATCTTTCTCGATGATGTCCTCATCGATTGGCCTTCTCCTGCCGTAATTCCTCCCCAAGTCCTCGAACTGCCATAGAGCTTGTGCAGGTTCCTAGCTGCTCTCGCTTTCTGGAAATCTATTCAACTTGACGAAGTACTTTAGTCGAGGATGATTGTGTTGGGATCGCTTTGATACCACGTGTTGGGATCGCTTTGATACCACATGTTAGGACCTCCTACGTGGACATCAGATAGACACTAGGTGGGTGATTAGTGTATAAAAATTTCTCTAGATAATCTACCTAAGTTTACAAATTGAGTTACCCAAATTAAACGTAATCAACAAAAATATATCAAGCAATCGAGAATGCAGCGAAAATAAACAAGTAAGAGATAAGCAACAATCACAGAAAGTGGATAGCATACATAAACACGAGATATACCCTGTTTCGGATACCCAAGTCATATTTGGCTTATCATACGTCCAACCACCCAAGTCCCTCTTGCCTACATCCAGTATTTCCCAAATAGTACAATTACAAAAACTGCTTCTTTCCAAGAGGTTTTTCTTACAACAAATTTCTTCCCAAGAAATAAACAACTCACCACCTCAATACTTTGAGGATTTTCACTTGTTCTTTTGAGAACGATAGCATTTCTTTGAAATCTTGTGTAAATGTGATGGCTATAGTATTGATTTCCAAAGGATGATGAAAGTAAAAGCTTTCGGGAGATCAAAAAATTTTGGCCAAAGGATTTAAGAAACCTTTAAAACCTATGCCAAAGAAAACTTGAGGGCTTTAAGAGAGCTTTAGAAATACTTTTCAAACTTTAATTTTTGCTCATAAAATTCTTCTAAAATTCTTGCCAAAAGCCTCAACAAACTTAGCACATATAAGGGTGAAAATCCGTTGAAAATAGTTTCCAAATCTTTTGAAAACCCTAGCTTGCAAATTCTCCATAATTTTCAGATTTCCTCATCTCAACTTCAAATCTTTGGAAGATTATAGAAGGGTATTGGTGTTGATTTCAATCTTTGCTAAGTATTGAACTTGATCTCATTTTTTCATATCATTTGCATTATTCTAGTTTATTTACACTTACACTTTGCATCATGAGTAGAAGACCAATCCTTAAGAAGAAGAGATCAGGACCATCCACTTCTCAACACACGCAACCTCTGCCTTCACAATACATTTCAGATAAGAATCACATCATTCCTTATTTGAATAATGATAGCTTGCTTTAACACTACCAACACCTTGCTAGTAAAGCAATCCCCACGGAGAGAATTGTCAAAATTGATGATCTCGGAGGATATGTGATTACGGACATTTTATTATTTTATTATTTTATTATAGAAATGGTTCCGAAAAAATTCGGAAAAATTACAACTTGGTCAGAAAAAATGCGAAATGTATGAAAACAATTTTTGTTAGATTTTTCAGATAACAGAATAACTAGTTTCAGGGCTAAAACTATCACTGGGTGTCTTCGGACGATTATAGAAAATATAGAAAATTCGTCAGGAATATTATAGAAAATATAGAATATTATTGACGGATAACGAAAAATGGACCCGTTCCCAGCTCCCTTGGCTCGTCACTCCACCGTGAGCTTATCATCCATCATCTCCAACAACACACTCAGCCTCTGCAAGCGAGGCTCAACCCGGATGTCAGGCTTGAGCCCTTTCATGAAGTTTCCCATCAATGTCACCTTAAGAATCCCCTTACGCTGCCTGAAAGTGCCTCGAATCTCTCCATGTGGTCCTTGACCGCGCCATCCTGTCGTAGGGCCAAGAGCTACTCATGCAAATCCCCTCCATGGGTGTCTCTGAAACGATCCATCACTCAGTACTTGAATTCTTTCCATGACCACACTGGTTGCCATTGTTGTCTCCACTGAAACCAAAACAACACATTCCCTTCTAAGCATATGCCCATCTTTGTAACTTCTTCAGTTCCGTCATCTGATATACCTCAAAATATCTCTCCGCACGATAGACCCATCCATGGGGAACCTTTCATTTGAATTCCAACATCTTAACTTTTGAGCTCTGTTCGCAGGCCCAAACATCCCATGTCCTGCTCTTCCACTCGGTTGCCCAAAGTGGAATTATTGAAATGCATTTTATGGGGCTCTACCTTCCCACGGTCCTCCTCCTGCTTCATCATGTTTCCTCCAGCAACCGGGCATCCCATCTGCATCTTCGCCATCATTTGCCAAGCCACCATCGCGAACACCTTACCCCTGGAAGTAGTCATCATTCACTCGAGTTAGCCGTCGAGCTACGAAAACTCCTCAAGGTGCATCGTTATGCTGCTTGACCTTATGAACGTGGTCGCCGCCCCCTGGATTGTTATCGGTGCCAGCAGCATAGATTCAGGTCAGAACGGGACCACCAATGCAATGTCTGCTGCGAGTGGGGCTTGCAAGGCCCCCTACGGTGTGAAAGGGGCCATCTGTTAGACCTGAAAGGTAAGATCTATGACTGCATGAACAAAATAGGGAGTTAAAAGATCAGAGAGTAAACCGAGGAGCAACAAGAAGAGAAAAACAGAGGAAAAAGGGAAAACTTATCCAGTGAAGATGAACTGCACCGAGGACATGCCACTGCCTTGAAAACAACTACGACCTGACCGTGGTGGTAATCGGATGATACCGGTTGCTCCCCAAAGTTAACACAGTCGCGTCTGATCGCGTCCACTCGCGGCCAGAAGCGTGGAGTTTGCACAGAGATCGATACCCAGAAGGAAGGAGGAGGAAAGGATGAATTTTTCGCGGTGTAAAAAAACTCTTGACAATCGAGTTTATATAGAGGAAAAGAAATGATTGTTGGAATTCAGCCATGAATGCATTCATTAAAAGAAAAATGGCTGTTGAGACATTAAACGCCAATTTAATGAAAAATTGGCTATTGGGAAAAATAAAAACATAATGGGCTTTTTGAATTCTTAAAAATAAAATGGGCTAAAAAACATGAGACAAAACTCGGGCACTCCGCGTGCGCACCCGTGAACCCCCCTGCGCAGGCACGATGCCAACGTACACACGCTAAGGGTTTCAGGATCCGTCGCCCACATTTTCCATTCGGCCCAACCCGATTTGGGCTCGGTTCCGGTTTGGGCTCATGCGCTTGCGAGATTTCTCTTATTCCTAGCCCATATACAAGTCCAATAGCCCATATGAAAGAAGTCACTTATAAACCCACGGAAGGGAGTCATCCTATCCAATGTGGGACTAAAAAAGGAGAGTGGGAGTGAGCAAATGGCTAAAAGAGCCATTAATTCCAACAATCCCCCACTTAATGGCTCAAGAAAGAGAAGAAAAAGATCCTGGGTAAAGAGGGATGAATACTTAAATATCAATGTCTTTCGATTGAATTGATACGTAGTGAAGTGAGGCAACAACTTACTTTCTAAAGAGTGAATTGCTCTTGAACTCAATAGAGTTCGGTTGAGACCCCCCACAACACATATTGTTCCCTTGAGTTTGTGCAAACTCTGCGATATATAACAAGCTCTATAGGCCATGTGCACGCCTTGGGTCTCGTGAGTGCTTTAGAAATATTGTCCTTGTCTTTCATAGAGGGCGGCCAAACCCTCACACCCACATGGGTGGTTCATCAAGTGCTTCTCCATAGTACCACCAAAACTGGTTATAAAACCATTAAGAGCATACAGCTCAACCTCTGCTTAAGTCCATCAAGTGCTTCTCAATAGCACCACCAAAACTGGTTATGGACTTGTCTCAAAGTGAATCCATCAAGTGATTCTCAATAGCACCACCAAACTTGGCTATGGATTCCAAGAACACTACCATACGCCATAGTGATGGAAATGTAGTGTTTGTTAAGGATCATATGGCTTCGTTAGACCACACTGGGTGTCAACCATATAACCTTAACTCATGGGCTTTAGCCCCATCCCCCTCGACGAATCAAGAACTACTTTCCATGGCAATCCTTTGGTTAGTGGATCTGCAAGATTTCTTTCAGATCTTACATATTCCAAAGAAATTACTCCATTTTGCAGGAGTCCTTTAACCACACCGTGCCTGATCCGAATATGTCTATTCTTCCCGTAGTAGACACTATTTTTAGCAACACCAATGGCTGCATGAGAATCACAATGAAGGAAAACTGGAGCAGTTTTCCCTCCCACAAAGGCACGTCTGTTAACAAGTTCCTTAGCCATTTAGCCTCTTGCCCTGCCAACTCAAGAGCAATAAATTCAGATTCCATGGTGGAGCGTGCTATACATGTCTGTTTGGAAGACTTCAAAGATATAGCACCTCCACCCAAAGAGAATAAAAAACCACTAGTTGAACTAACTTCATCGTTATCTGAAACCCAGTTTGCATCACAAAATCCTTCTAACACAGCAGGAAATTTGCTGAAATGCAAACACCAATCAACAGTCCCTTTCAGGTACTTTAATAAACGATGAAGATCAGCCCAATGTTCATTACTAGGGTTATGAGTATACCGACTTAGCCTGCTAACAGCATATGTTATATCAGGTCGAGTACAGTTCATAATGAACATCACACTTCCTATGATCTTAGCATATTCAGATTGAGAAATACACTCTCCTAAATTCTTTTTCAAATGTATGCTAGGGTCATAAGGAGTTCTAGCAGGAACAACATCAAAGCAGTTGAATTTCTTCAGCACATTCTCTACGTAATGAGATTGATTCAAGGAGATGCCATAAGCGTTTCTAACAATTTTAACTCCTAAAATGACATCAGCTTCTTCTAGGTCTTTCATTTCAAACTGAGATGACAAGAAATTTTTGGTATCATTTACAATATCTAGATTGTTCCCAAAAATTAACATGTCATCGACATAGAGACAAATAATTACACAATCTGATTCTATTAGTATAGAATAAACACAAGAATCATAGGTATTTACAACAAAGCCATTCCTAATTAAGGTGCTGTTGAATTTCTCATACCATTGCTTAGGAGCTTGCTTTAAGCCGTATAAAGATCTTCTAAGCATGTAAACCTTATTCTCTTCACCAGCAACTACAAAACCCTCGGGTTGGGACATGTAGATTTCTTCTTCTAGATTGCCATTAAGTAAGGCTGTCTTAACATCCATTTCATGTATAACTAACTCATGAATTGCAGCTAAGGCAATTAGAGTCCTTATGGTTGCAATCTTGGTCACAGGAGAATAGGTGTCAAAGTAGTCTAATCTTTTTTTTGAGTAAAACCCCTGATCACAAGTCTAGCTTTGAATTTTTCTATCGATCCGTAAGGTCTCATCTTTTTCTTGAAAATCCATTTATTGCGAATAGGCTTATTACCTTTAGGTAACTAAGTTAATTTCCAAGTTTGATTGGATACAATAGAATCAAGTTCGCTTTTAATACCCTCTTTTCCAAAAACTAGCATCAATGGATCTCATTGCCTCATCATAGGTTTTTGGGTCTTCTTCTATTATAAAGGTAGACACTATCTCATCACTAAGCATGTATATACATCCATTTTCTGACAGAAAGGCAGTTATAAAGTCAGGTCCAAAATGGTTTTAGTCCTTTGCCTCTTACTCCTTCTAGGTTCTTCACTAAACGTAGAACTACATGTATGCATATCAGAAGATATAGGTGAAGAAGAAGGAAGAGACTCAATAGGAGGTACAAGGGACAAGGATCCTGTTAATTCATTTCTTAAAGGAAAAACATGCTCAAAAAACTCTGCATCTCTAGACTCAGAAATAGAGTTATCTGTTAAGGACATGAATCTATAAGCAGAACTATTATGAGCATACGCTATACAAACAGTATCATAAGTTTTAGACCCAATGTTTGACTTCTTAAAGTCAGATAGTCCTACCTTTGCCAGACACCCCCATACTCTAAGGAATTTAACATTAGGGGGATAGCCTTTCCACAATTCATAAGGTGTTTTGTCTAGTTTCTTATGGGGGTACTCTATTAAGGAAATGGTAAGCAGAGAGAATAGCTTCCCCCCACATGTCATCAGATAATCCTGAACTTAAGAGCATTGCATTCATCATTTCTTTCAGAGTCCTGTTTTTTCGTTAGCTATACCATTTTGTTGAGGAACATAAGGAGCACTGAACTCATGCATGATTCCATTCTTCTCATAGAAGTCTTTTAAGGTATGAGAGCTATATTCTCCACCTCTGTCAGACCTAACCCTTTTGATTTTTCTATCAAGTTGGTTTTCTACTTCTGTCTTATATTTAATGAACATTTCTTCAGCCTCATCCTTAGATTTTAGAAGATATACCCAATGAATCTAGAGTAATCATCTACAAAGGTGATGTAGTAATGTTTTCCTCCTTTGCTTATAGTATATTTAAAGTCTGCTAGGTCTGAATAAATTAAACAGAGAAGTTCTGACTGCCCAACAGCAAGAAGTTTACAAGATTTTTTAGTGTATTTAGCTTCTACACAAATTTGACATTTAGAGAATTCAGATGAACTTGCAGCAAATATTAGATCTAAGTTATTTAATCTCTTAATATAAGCAAAATTGACATGCCCTAGTCGGCAATGACATAAGTCTAAAGACTCAGCAATATAAGCAACATCAGATTTATTTATTGAATCAGAAACTACATTCAGAATGAAGAGTCCATCACTCAGATAGCCCTTCCCAACAAAGTCCCCACTACGAGAAATAACAACCTTGTCAACCTCAAAGATAAGTTTTAGACCTGCTTTGTTTAGTAAGGCACCAGACACGAGGTTGCGACGCAGAGATGGGACATAAAGGACGTTGCTGAGGGAAAGAGTCTTTCCTGATGTTAGTTTCAGCATGATAGTATCTTTACCAGCAACTCGGGCATCATCAGAATTTCCCATGAAGATGCATTCTGTGTCCGCGACATCCATGAGGTCGTGGAACAGATCTTTGTTTGCACAAAGATGTCTTGTAGCGCCAGTGTCTAGAATCCGATCAACGTTATTTGCCACCATGTTAGCTTCAACGATGACAGCAGCAATGACTGCATCTTGTTCAGCAAGGTTGGCTTGAGCAGCAGGTCCACCTTGTTTCTGAGGCGGCTTTTGGGTTCCCTGGCGTTGAAAGCATTGGTAGGCCTTATGGCCAGGTTTACCGCACATATAGCAGACAACGTTCGGCTTCTGGACTTTGCTGTCTGGTTTGGTGAAGTGACTTGACTTCTTGTTCTGTCTTTGTGTAAAGGGCTTCTTCCCTTTGTTGTTGAACCTGGTTTTGTTGGAGGGGCCAGTAGATTCAACGATGTTAGCTTTGACAGAAATGACAGGAGAAGAGTCAGGCTTATCTTTGAGGCGATTAGCCTCTTCTTGTGTTTGAGATGGTTCCTGTACTCAGCCCAAGAAGGTGGGAACCGCTCCAATAGCACGTTTGCTTGAAAGATCTCGCACAGCTTCATTCCTTCGTTGAGAACATCTGTGCAAAGGTTCTCGTAGTTGTGGACTTGTTCCATGATGGGCTTGTCGTCGAGCATTTGGAAGTGGAGCCACTTGCCAACGACATACTTCTTCTTTCCTGCATCATCAGATCCATACTTATTTTCTAGGGAATCCCAGATTAGTTTAGCAGACTTATGAATCATGTATAAATCAAATAAAGAATCCTTCATATGATGAAGGAGGTGACAACGAACAGTTTCGTTGTCTTTATCATATTTCTTAATTTCTGCAGAAGAAAAAGAGATGGCAGGAGGAATAACAGCAATAGCATCATCATCAACGGAAGTTGGTAGAGTGCCGGCAGGAGGAGAAAGAGGGGGACAGTCTTTGAAAAGGACGTAGTCAATTTCAAGCTGTTCAAAAAACATCAAGAGTTTTTTGGGACCACCATTTGTAGTTGGTACCATCGAGGGGTGCCAATTTGGACAGATCGAGAAACGATTTGGTAGAAATGACAGCCATAGACAAGAACTTAGTTGTTTTCAAATTGTTAGACCTGAAAGGTAAGATCTATGACTGCAGGAACAAAACAGGGAGTTAAAAGATCAGAGTATAAACCGAGGAGCAACGAGAAGAGAAAAACAGAGGAAAAAGGGAAAACTTATCCAGTGAAGATTGTAATGCCCTACAAGCCACTGCACAAGTACTAGAGGGGGGGGGGGTGAATATTACTTTAAAAATAACAAGGAGTATAATTCCTAATTATAATGCAAACAACTACCAAATCAATTTGCGGAAGCTTAAATTGAATGACAACAACAAAATTAACAATGCTAACAAGAGATGTTACTGGGTTCGGATCCACCCAAGTCTCCCCGACTTGTTCCCGGTGATCCTACGTCCCAACCACCCGGATCCCCTACGGATACTTGAGTTAGAAACCCTAACTCAAGATTTCCACTATGAAATACTTGTGAAAATCCTCCACAAGTCAAATCATACAAAATGTAATTTGTGACTCCCACAACCCGGGATCACAACCACACTCTCACAACCGAGAGTGAAACTTACAAATCAAATATGAAATGAAATAAGAAAACTTCTTACCGAACAAAATACCTATGCCTTGAGTATTGCTTACGAATTAGGGCAAGGATGATTTTGGGGAAGAAGTGGCACCAAACCCTAGCTCCAAGATGTAGATCAGCGATGGAGAGCTTTGGGGATGTTGGTGACCTAGAATCAAGCACTTGGCTTGGAAGGCTTCACACTCAATGAATCTCTCTTTGGAAGTAAGAGTGAGGAGAGATTATTGAATGGAAAGAATGAGCTTTGAATGAACTTGGAATGATTTTTCTTGATCTCTAAACTTGCAATAATATCAGCCTTGGCAGCAATGAATGCAGCCCATCAAGTATATATAGGATAGAGGAGAGAGAGAGAGAAAAACGTTTCAATTAAAGCTCCAACGGCTCTTTTCTGAACCCAACTAGTCGGTCAAAGAACAACCACCGACCGACTAGTTCATCAACTAGTCGGTCGGTCAATTAACGTAAACCGACTAATGAGTAAACTGAGAAAAGATCAAAGTACAGACTAAGGAACTAGTCGGTCTAAGAAGAGTAGCTGACCGACTAGTTTCACAACTAGTCGGTCGGTTACTCAACGTGGACCGACTAACAGATAAAACTGAAGTCTGAGAAGAATTAGACTTAGTCGGTCCAAGAACAAATGTTGACCGACTAATTCACCAACTAGTCGGTCACCAAATGAACATAGACCGACTAACAATAAACAGTAAGTATGGTGAAAAATTTGGCATGTACAGTAAACTAAACTAGTCGGTCTAAGAAGGAAAGTTGACCGACTAGTTCATCAACTAGTCGGTCGATCAATGAGCACAGACCGACTAATGATAAACAGTAGCTCAAGCTCAAATGTGCATGTACAGGGAAAGCTCAACTAGTCGGTCACAGAAGCATCACTGACCGACTAGTTTACAAACTAGTCGGTCGGTGAGTCAACTTAGACCGACTAACTGTAAACAGTAAAGAGCTATGAATTAACTGATAGAAACTAGTCGGTCCAAGAAGCTTGGCTGACCGACTAGATCACCATCTAGTCGGTCAGTTCTTCTTCTTGAACCAACTAACATGCACAAGAAGTCCCGAATCGAAGCGCGAAGTTTCGGGAAGAATTGTATGGACTTCTACTAAGATCCTAGAGCTAAGATATGAGCGTTATGAAGAATTAAAACGTAAGACCTACTCAAGGCTTAACATTCTACGAAAGAAGCTTAAAGACTATAAATAAAACTTGACGATACCGTCTTCAATGCTTCAACTGAGTCTTCATGACTTCTACATTGGTCCATAAGCTTCAACGAAGCTTTAGGCATACGATCACGTGCTTTGAGAAGTCTTGAGACGTCATAATTGATATTCATGTGAATTTGGCGACGATCTCCATAACTGCGCTCACAAAGTGTTAGTTCATATTATATTTATGTTTGTTCATCATCCAAAACCAAATCCGGGGAGTCCAATATCCAACAAAGATGAACTGCGCTGTGGACGTGCCACTGCCTTGAAAACAATTACGGCCTGACCGTGGTGGTAATCGGGTGATGCCGGTAGCTCCCCAAGGTTAACGCAGTTATGTCTGAACGCGTCCACTCACGGCCAGAAGCGTGGAGTTTGCACAGAGATCGATACCCAGAAGGAAGGAGGAGGAAAGGATGAATTTTTCACTGTGTGAAAAAACTCTTGACAATTGAGTTTATATAGAGGAAAAGAAATGATTGTTGGAATTCAGCCATGAATGCAGTCATTAAAAGAAAAATGGTTGTTGAGACATTAACGACAATTTAATGAAAAATTGGCTGTTGGGGAAAATAAAAACGTAATGGGCTTTTTGAATTCTTAAAAATAAAATGGGCTAAAAACACGAGACAAAACTCGGACACTCTACGCGTGCACCCGTGAACCCCCCTACGCAGGTACGACGCCAGCGCATACACGCTAAGGGTTTCCAGATCCGTTGTCCACATTTTCCATTCGGCCCAGCCCGATTTGGGCTCGGTTCCGGTTTGGGCTCATGTGTCCGCGAGATTCCCCTTATTCCTAGCCCATATACAAGTCGAATAGCCCGTATGAAAGAAGTCTCTTATAAACCCACACAAGGGAGTCACCCTATCCAAAGTGGGACTAAAAAAGGAGAGTGTGAGTGAACAAATGGCTAAAAGAGCCATTAATTCCAACACCATCAATGCCCTTGTGACTGTGCAGGAGCCCGATGCCTCCTATTGTGGTGCTGGGGGCTCACGAGGCCGCCAGAAGCCCGCTAGGGGTCACGAGGCCGCCAGGAGCCCGCTGGGGCCTCGCGACCTCCCCACAAGTTCGTCGAACCCTTGTGACCTCCCCACGAGGTCGTCGGACCCCTGCCGTGGTCCAGCGGGTGCATCAGGGCACCACGAGGTCTAGCGATGATGTTTTGAGGTTCGCCCCCATAGTTAGGGTTTGTGGGCGACGGGTCTTCCCAGGCAGCCACCGGTTCCGGACGCCCCCTCCCAAGCTTTCAGAGGGGAAAATTGGTCCCATGCTCACTGTTCTACCCACGGATTTCCTTCGAAAATCACCATCCTTCCTTTGTCCTTATTCAAAGATGGCTCCTTTTGCACTGGATCTGAGGGATCTTCCACCAAGTTGTCTCTTTTAGACTTTTCCTCCTCGCGGCGTGGTTGGCGTTGGATCTCCAAGAGCTCCTTCAACGTAGACTACACCGACAAAAATCTTTTCTCTAGAGAATCCACATCACTCCCAAATTTTTTTTTGCTCCTTTAGGGTTTCGACTTCCCCTCCATATTTCTTATCCAAGGCATCGATCTTTTCCTTTGATCTTGTTCCTGCCATGTGGATCTTGAGCTTTGATACTAATTTGATGAGAAATCTAGGGTTTGTGATAATAAAAATGAGATTTTTATAGATTTAAGAAAGTGTAGATACAAGATACTGATTTCTTTCGAGAGGAAACCAACTCTCCAAGCTTTAGATCTAATAGAGAAAGCTTACTCTCACTTACGCTAGGGACTCTCTAATCTAGGGATTTTCTTCTCAAATCAAGTATAAAAGAAATGAAGTTCTCTTCCAAACAAAGAGGGCAGATCTGGCCCAAATTAGAAATAACCCCCGAAAGCCCACAACCTTGCAAAAACGCCCAAAATCTTCAAAAAATGTCCATGGCGTAATTATTTGATCCACAATCCGTCATGTGCCTCCGCCTCTAATAGGTGATGATCTCATCAAGTAGTTGCTGAGAAAATAGCGAAAGCAAGAATTATAAGCAAAGCCAACAATCGAAATGAAATTTAAGCCAAAGTCTTAGGATAAGCATAAGCCAGATCTTGAGTATGGGTTTGATCCCAAGATTAAGCATGAGCCTGGGTCTGAAATTAAGATTAAGCTTGATATGTGATTGAGTCTGTGCTTGAGCCTGAGCCTGAACATGTACTCGAGTTTCAGCATATGAATAAGCCAAAAGCTACACCTCATGCCACATAATGTTTCTACAATAGAAGTTAGTTTGGAAAGACCACTTGAGCTAGCTGAACACATCATGTTCATCCCTGATCTTTCACTGGCAACCAATCAATATATTTTATACTGATACGTATCTTTCAAGATTTTGATACATTCTCCTAAAGATATTTATTTGCAAGTTTACATTTTGTTTCATTTCAAATTTTAAGGACACGTATTCTTTAATTACAAGAGCTTGTTGATGTTTACCAGTTTGTGCATTCTTATCATCATTCATCATGTGGTGACTTTTTCAAAACTCCTCAGAATGATGGAAATCCAACTTAGACTCAATTAGTATTTTAATATTTGAGTTTTTTAGTTTTTTCAAGTTTATTTGAGTCCTTTTTAAAATAAATTTGAGTGTTTTTTAGTTTTCTATTTAAGGAATTTATGTCCTTTTTTTAGTTTCATGTTCTAAGGACATATCTTTTATTTTATTTTTTTGTTTAACTATTTGAATCTATTTAGGAGTCTTTATTTGAGTCTATTTAGACGTTTAAGTACAAGTCTAATAATTAGTCTTTATTTTATCTATAAATAGGATCTTATATTTTGACTTTTTTAAATAATGAAGAATTAATAGTTTAGTGTAATATCATCTTATGGTTATCGAATCTCTTTGCATATCATTGCTGTAGTGGGCGAGTGAATCGCAGGTGTGTGATGTCCGAATCTTCTATTTTTCTACGCTAACTACGTAATTTCACATCTTTCTCCCGTTCGCTCCGCATCAAATGACATCCTCCATCAGTTCTCGAAACAATGACGCCCTTTATAGTGTTAAGTCTTTGCATCGCATTCATGCATTTCTCAATTGACTTCTGACATTCCTCTCGTATGAGCGATCTATAGTCTGTTTGTTTGTATTCGTGTAATTGTTGATTTCCCAGGTAAGTGGGCATAGGAAAACGTTTTCCTGGAAGCCGCAAGATCGAGCTTGTACAAGCACACTTCACCGCTTTCCGCAGAATAAAAAAAGCAGAACATACAGCCGCAGCCCAAATAAAAGAGAGGATATTGCCAAGAAAGTAGGCAATGCTACTGCAGCAGGGCATGCACTACTAGAAGCTTTTTTAAAGCTGCGGCTGCAGAACTTGGCACCAGGATTCAGCCATCCTGAACACAATCATCAAATACAAACACACAGTGAACTAACAAGATCTCAACAAATGTGTTTGTTCCGAGTATCTCCTGGTTTTAAGAGGCAAACACAAGATTTTACGAAAGTTATTTTGATCAGGCTCGGTGCTTCTGCTTTGAGTCTTCGGCCAAATTATGGGTCAAAACACAGATATAATTCTTCTCATTACCGTTGGCAACATTCGACGTTCTCTGTAATTCTTAATCTGTACTGAGATACACAACTCCTATACAAACTGGGAAAATATGAATAGGGGGGCCAAAAAATTATTCCATAGGTCCCCTTCTTCTCCCACAAGAAAAATAAGGTTGCCATATTTCTCACTAGTATACCAACTCAACGAAGAATCGGGATCAGCTAAAAGGACCTTCATCGATGTGGGGGCAAAAAAAACTATGAACAATAATGCACGTTCAACTCGAGGTATAGTCTTCTCCACATGCAGCTTCCATATCGTCGTTCTTTGGTACACTGCTGGCTGCAGGCAATCAAGCATATCTACCGACCACCAGAAAAGCACTCACCTTGTTGACGATGAACAAAATCAATTTTGTGAGGGGTGCTCAAACGGAGGTGGAAGTAATATAGAAGATGATCTCTTCCCTCCCAGTGTGGTGGACTTCTCAGATAGAGTAAATGGGATTTATTTCCACATGCTTTTGTTGCCTCAGAGGGCCACCAAAAAAAGCTTCCCAAAACACCCCACTTGTCGATCTAATTTTTGGCACTTGGCGGTTTACCTAGTCATTGAGAGAGGTGATCGATTATAAGGAAGTGGAGAGACACGATCCATCATTAGAGGAATTCCAATTTATTGACAAGCACCATGACCATCTCCAAACTGCAGGCTGAGTCCACTCATTCTTAGACAAAAGACGGCCAGGGAGAAAAGAAAAGGCTCTAATTGACAGCCTCATAGAATAAGACTTGAGGTTGCAAATGCCCTCTTACACACATGGCAACAACATCATCCCAACCGCCAATAACCTGCGTGAATCAGAAACTTCTTGATAACCAAGTGATCTGAGAAAATACCAAGCGAAAGGTTCAAAAAGAGTATTACCTTAACAGTCTGGTCATCATACATGACCCACTGCTCATGTTCGTATGCAAAGCAGTGATAATGCTGTCCATAATAACAAACCTGAATTTTTAAAATTTGTTAGCAGCAAGTAGTCAGAAACCTTCAACAAGAGTCTTGACAAAACAGTCGTCGATAACAAAGGCATCAAGGAAAGCACAAACAGATGCATCAAATTCATACTGAAATGATAAAGGAGCCATAAATTAACTTCAACAATAGACAATAGATCTGAATTAGAAATGGCTATGGCAATGACTTGACACCAAGTCAAATAACACAATGCAAACAACACAGAAAATCGAAATAAAGAAATGGTTTCAACAAGCCGATAAAATTTCCTCTTATGACATTCAAAAGTCCACTCCACTTCTTTTTTGGATGAGATCTCCATATTCTAAAACCCAAACACACCAAAGATTTAGTGCACCCAAGCTTGTTGCTCATTGATCCAAGGTGTGAAAAATTACATTACAATGAAACTGTTAACAATCCGATCCATGAGCAAACAATATAGAATCACAAGAATTTGTGTACATATATTTCAGGGAATATGAATAGTGATAGTGACAAACATCAAGAAAACAAGTGGAGAGCGGATTTTTATAAGAAATTCCCTCTTTGAGTAGATGACACCCATTCTTCTCTTGTGAAATGCTAATCATAATTTGTGGAGGGAGTTATAACTACATATACACTTCAATTGACCCAACATAACATACAAAATAAAGCTAAAAAGCGATTCACATAAATTAGAATGTGAATTTGTTCCGTGGTCCCGACAACTTAGAACCATCTAAAAAATGGCAGTATAAACCCAGTCTCCATCAACTTTCAAACTGTGTTCATAATCAAATGAGCTTAAGAGTGCCAGTTGCTTCTGTAACAAGACTCATGCATCACTTCAACTCTTTTGTTGGTAATGAAAACTTGTTTTGTTTATTCTTATACACTGCATGATGGGGATCAAACCTCATGTAAAACATATTTTCGTAGGAGACATAAAAATAACTAGAGGTTTTCATTCACATGGTTGTTTTTGGGAGTTAATTGATGTTTTGTTTGATGTAATTTAATTTAATTTTATTTGAGTTCTTTTATATTTTCTTATGTATGCACGTGTTGTACGCGTGATATTGGCTATAAAATAGCCATTTATGACCCATATGATGGAAGAGTGTTATTTGAAGAAAAATATTGTTTTGGTTCTTGAGAAAAGCACTTTAAATCTTTCTTGTGTGAAGTGCGAGAGTATGCACGTAAGAGCTTTGGTGAGAAGCATAAGTCTTCCTTATCTTTGTTTGAAACCATATGAAACCATAGATCTATTTTATTTTACATTTTTCCTCTTTGGTCTTTATTTTGTACTGCGTCAAATTTAGTACCAAAGTGAATCATCCCATTAAGATTTTGAGATCTAAGATCCAAAGGTCATTTTTTTCAAAAAAATTCAAAACCTTAGCCATCACATCTCTTACCCCAAAATTTTTCTTGATTTTTCTAATTTTTTCCCATAATTTTCTGGTCAAAAATCCTTCAAAAATGCTAAAATTCATGGTTCCTATTCCTCATCTCAAAACCCTAACCCTAAACCCAATCAACCCCAACCCTAGACCTCTTTCTTGTCAAAGCCATCGCCGCACACCCTTATCAACACCATAAGCACCGTCATCTCCAACACTCACCGTCACCATCACCGTTTCTGTGCCACACCGATGCCATCACCCATTGTTGAGATCCATCGACAATCCCAAACCCCTCCATGTGTCTTTTGTTATCACCAACAACGGTTGCAATGCTATCCACCGTTGCCATGAGCCTCAATGATGATCAAAGAGGCCAAATAAATGGCCACAACCAATTGCCAACCTCAAACATCCTTGTTAGCATCCTTGCTGCTAACAGATTTAATGGGAACGAAGCCTTGCCAGCGATCTTGACCTGGAAACAAGTGGTCGGCTTAGATATGAGCTAACACTGTTCATCAACTTATATCCAAGCTGGCCCGAGGCCCAAACAGATCGAGCCTGCCCAAGCTTGCTACTACAGTATAAAGTCGCAGCGACGGTGTGGCTTGAATTTCCAAGGATTTTCTCGCAGCTTAAGATTGAGCCAATCCAATTTTGTTGGATTTCTGGCCCAATTTTTGAATTTTTCGAGTATAATTTTTTCAACCAGAAGCAAGGAGATTGATCCTTCTACAATTCCATGGATTTTCACAAGATAGCAGAGGTTTTGTTGCTCTACGAGTACATTATAACTGCTCACAGAGTTTTCTTCTTGATTATTTTTGCTTTTTATCAGGCTATAGTTGGTATTATAAGCTTCAGTTTCATTGCAAACTTCTGTGGATCACCTTGCTTGTTGCATGATCATTGTAGGATTGCAACTATTTTCATCATATAGCTTATAAACTCTTAGGGAGTGGTCATGTCTCATTTAATGCATGCATTTATTTTTTAGATGTTTGGGTTTTGCATGTCATCTGTGTGATAAATTGTGTTGCATCCATGGTGTTTTTGCATGCTTCGCAATGGAAAAACATTTAGGGCAAATTTGGCTACTAAGGAGATGCAATACACTACCAATGATGATCTTTCCAAGCAACTCAACAAGATTACTAAACTACTTCAATATACTAGAATTGAGGTGGGTCAATTAAGAGACCATGTACTTGTTCTAAAAACAGAGGTAGATCATGAGAGAGATCCTTAGATGATGCAAACATCACGATTCATGATGAGCGTGGTCCCAACCTTAAAATTGGACAAGGGGTGTGCATATGAGGGAGTGGAGGATGTGACCATAGAAAGCGGTATGATATCGATGATGACACAAACACCATGTATGATGACATCACATGATTGGTTCAAGTAGATGGATCCACGTTTGACAGGTCCTTTAACCTACAAGCCTTCAAATTGATTGGTCGATTTAATCATTTTTTTCAAGTAGCACCGAATGTTCGATGCCCGTATGATTAGATCCGCTAGGATTAAGCTCTAAGAAAGAATTAAGATCTATTGAACTTCAGAAAGTTAAAAAGAGTATTGTGATCCCATTCAGACATGAGATGAAGACCAAACTTAGGCAGAAATACCTACCACGCCTATAAAGACCTGCTGATAGATCAGTTCTCAGATTATGTCAAAACATGTCCATGAACAAATACATGATTAAGTTTGATGATCTATGCAACCGGTGTGGATTGCGAGAAGATTCAATATACTAGAATTGAGGTGGGTCAATTAAGAGACCATGCACTTGTTCTAAAAACAGAGGTAGATCATGAGAGAGATCCTTAGATGATGCAAACATCATGATTCATGATGAGCGTGGTCCCAACCATAAAATTGGACAAGGGATGTGAGGGAGTGGAGTATGTGACCATAGAAGGCGGAATGATATCGATGATGACACTAACACCATGTATGATGACATCACACGATCGGTTCAAGTAGATGGATCCACGTTTGACAGGTCCTTTAACCTACAAGTCTTCAAATTGATTGGCCGATATAATCATTTTTTCAAGTAGCACCGAATGTTTGATGACCGTATTATTAGATCCATTAGGATGAAGCTCCAAGAAACAATTAAGATCTATTGAACTTCAGTAGAAAGATGGTTAAAAAGAATATTGTGATCCTATTCAGACATGAGATGAAGACCAAACTTAGGCAGAAATACCTACCCCGCCTATAAAGACCGGTTGATAGATCAGTTCTCAGATTATGTCAAAGCATGTCCATGAACTATGTAACCGATGTGGAATGCAAGAAGATTACCCTTTTCCAGCTTTGTAATGGGACCTGAGTTTTAGCACAAGATGTTTATTTAAAATGTGATCACCATCGAGGATTCAACTAGCCCAAAATATAGCGCTATATCCTAAGAAATCGTCAAATAAAAAGTCTACCTCTAAATCCAAGCAACCTAAACGACAAAGTGAAAACCAGGTAAACCTTTCACTACTGACGCTAAACATGTGAACTGTAAAGTTGTGACAACGGTGCCTTTATAACAGGGGTGACAAAAAGACCAAATGCTACTAATGTCAAGGTTTTTGATCATTTTACTCCAAATACACTACCTAGAATCTATTAATATATGAGACTCATAATGCTGATATAGATTACAGGGGTAGACGAGAATGTCCATATTTCTAAAAAGTGTGCTAGTGTTGATCTGGGAAAAGATAGCACCCACTTGAGTACCATTAAGTATAACTACTCACCTAAAGTGAGGAAGACAAGCAATAGAACATCCACCATACCTACATCAATATTGAGGATAGATTATATTGATTGATGATTGATGAAGTTGTGTAAAGTGTAAACATTATCACCAAATCAACCCTAGAACAACCCTGAACAGTTAAGATTAAAAGTCGGGCCTTACCCACAACCATACATCACTTGAATTGATAAAACTGTTTACTCTGTCACCCAACGCTATCTTATGCCTATACAGATATCGAGATATCACGATAGTATTAGATGTGACATCCATGTATGTTGTCCATATTCTGCTTGGTAGATCTTGGTTCAATAACCTAGATATTAGAAGCTATATCAAGACGAACACACACTCGTTCATGTATAATAGAAAGTAAATCGTGTTAACTCCTATCCAACCCCAAGATTCAAATGCAAGACCATAAGAAATAGTCGAGCTCCAGCCAAAGACCACTCCATTTTATGAGGAAGAGCAAGTTTCTGAGGAAGAGTTGCAAGGAATGGGTTGTTTATGTGATTGTTGCCACTACCACCCACCGACACTATTGATGTCTCTCCTGGGATTTATCGTGTTATTATTGACTTATATAATATTATGTCATGTAAGCTATCTGACGAACTTCTTCACCTTAGCGGCATCCAGCATGCCATAGACTCATGTCTGGTTACACTACCTAATTTACCACATTATAAGATGAACCCTACAGGGCATAGAGAGCTAATGTGTCGGTTAACGAGTTATTGCAGAAGGACTTTATTCCAAAAAGTATTAGTCCATGTGGTGTTCTTGCTTTGCTTAGACCTAAGAAAGATATGAGCTGAAGGATGTGTATGAATAGTAAAGCCATCACTAATATAACCATCAATTATAGGTTCCATATTCTTAGGCTTGATAACCTATTAAATTCAATGACCGGATCTAGTAGATTCTTCCAAACTGATCATAGGAATAGGAGTAGATATCATCGTATCCACATTTGCAAGTGTGATGAATGAAAGACCGTCTTCAAGATTAATGATAGTTTGTATGAGTAATTACTCATACCCTTCGGTTTGTCTAATGCCCCTATAATGCTTTCATGCGGGTGATGACTCCGGCATTATGTTTTTTCTTTGGCAAATTTGTAGCTGTCTACTTTTACGACAACGTGATATACATATGTACCCACATGACCATCTTCATTTACATCTTAGAGGTTCTCCAAAAAGAAGTTATGATAATAAAATTCCTTTTTTATTAAAATTGATGTAAATTAATTTCTTGAATTTTGGATTTTGGAATTTTTACAAATTTTATTTTTGCGGTTTTCAAACTAACCCGTTAACACTCTACCCATTTCTATTTAACCAGACCCATTTACATTTAATCAAGCCCCCCCAAACCCTAGCCTTTCATCTCTTCTTTCTCTTTCTTCAATTGATGCCATCGCCCTCCCTTTCATCTCTTCTTTCTCTTTCAATCCCACTCCCCGACGCTCTCCGCATGTTTCCATCTTTCTCTCACTAGTTCATTTCGCTGGTTCCTCCTCTTTATCTCCCTGATTTTTATATAAACACATGAAAATCCTAAGCTCTTAACCTTATCATTCAAACATGCTCTCTCACATCCTCCTCCACGCCTTCTTCTTTTTTCATAATCATCGAAGCCCCAATCGTTCTCGAAGAAGCTCACCGAGGCCATACCATTCGCCTAAAGCCACTATCGTCCTCTCTCGTCGCTGATTTCGTCGATTGAGAGGTCAGTTCCCTAATTATTTTAAATTACATCTTGAATTGGGATTTGTTATTTGTTTGATGATTTGAGGTATGTTAATTTTTGTCATGGGTTTTCCTTCATCGTTGGGCTGTTTGGCTTGTTTGTGGTTCGATAGGGATCCTGCAGTTTTTTTTATTTTTCGGCAATGACCATTCATTGGTCATTTGGTCTCTGTTAAGGTTCAGCAATTTTGGTGCCTTGGTGTTTTTACTTTTCGGCCTCTAAGGTTCAGCCTCTGTTGAGGTTTAGCAGTGACTATTCATGGATCTTTTTAGTTGATTGGTATTTATTGGAGCACGGCTGTAACCATGCTTGGGTCTTTTTGCTTAGTTGGCTCTGTTAAAGCTCGGCTGTGACCTCTTTAGGTTATTGTGTGGTTGTTTGTTTGACTCGGGTTTGAATTTGATCCTATGTGGATAATTTGGGGCTGTTTAATGGTCGATGATGCATTATAAGCATGATTCGATATATTACCGTAAGCTTAAGGATGTGTTTTCAAGTATAGATGATTAGGCCTTAATATGATTACTTGAAATCGAGGTTATGCCCCAAATATATGACTCAAAATATGACTTGGACCCTGATATTGTTGGTTTTCTAAGCTAGGTTGGATTTTTGTTAAATTGGATTAATGATATGATTATGAACCTGCTGCCTATTATTGTTGCATGCATTTATTATATAATATTAACCCAGCTAATGAATGTTATAAGCGATAATCCGTTTTAAGCATCGGCCAGGTCAGAAACATGTCAATAATAAATAAGCTGATCCTCATTTGATTGTGACATGAGACTGTCTCATTCCCTATGATATATTATACATGTCTTTTAGCTAAGGTCTTTAATATTGACTCTATTACATGTTCCAGTCATGACTATTTTATTGATCTTGATAGCTTGTTCTTGCAAGTTAAATGGTAATAATCAGGATGTATGCATGGTATAGAAATTAATGGAAAGCATTAGCATGTTAGATTAAGTTTCCATTATTTAATCATGTGTATATACTTTGATGTCCAGTACCGGTGCATGTGCTTAAAATGTACATCATGACATGCTTGTCATACTTATGTATCATATATGCTTGTTGTATCTTTCACATGTTCAATGTTTACATCACATTATCTGACATTTCACCTAATACTTGATTACTGAATCTGATATTGCTGATATTACCTATTACTGCACCTAATTACCGCATATAATTATCGTAGTTGCTTACTATACTTGACACTGAGTTGAAACTAAGTTGGAAATATATGAATCTGACAAGAATCTGATATCGACTTAACATGAATCTGATATATTAATGTAATGTCATTGATACACGAGGATTTGGAATCTTAATGTTACGAAGGATACTGGAGCTATGAGGGTCCCCTACGATCATTGTTCAACCAAAGATGCGGATAAATATTGATTATGATTATTGATTTACAAATCCACAACTGTAGCCCGGATGGGTAACCGTTGGAAAAAGTTACGACCCACGATTGTAGTCTACATCTCCCATCATGCAGAAAAATTTTACAATCTATAGATGTCGTTCGGAGCTGCACATTGTGGGAAGATGATACTGATCGATGTTCTGAGGCATATCAGAACACGTAAGTTACACATTGTATCGTCGAAATAAGCTTACATTAAATTAGGATCATTGAACTGACATTGGTATAACTTAGTGACATTGATCCCTTTATTGCTTAACAATACTTGGTACTTGATGACTGTATTTGATATTATTTGATAGTATGGAATCACCGCCGACAGATTTGGACATGATATATACTACCCCATCAGTTGATGTGCTTAGAATTGTTATGCTTAATCGATGCACTGTTTAATGTGACTGTATCTAATAAATTATTGCACTATATAAAAATATTGGCATGTTATTTATTATTCATTGATTTACTACTATGCTTTTCATATTAATTATATTTGATGTTTTATTTTACCTGATTTGTAAACTAATCGACTACCCACTGACGGTTATTTCTATTTGTTTATTTATTCTTGAAAATATCGGTCAGATTAGGTGATTGGCTATATTTAAGTGATAGTTTTTGCAACAAAGTTACTAAGAAACTATCCCAGCTTGTGAGTTTCTAATCTTTTACGATATCATCCCTCGTTTATTTACCACAGGCACTCATATCATTATTTTTATTAATCATTTCTTGCCCACTGTCAGCCTGACTTGCCCACTTCCAGCTTAATTTATATGGCATTATAGTCACTCATTATAAGTTATACGTAAACGAGCATACAATTATATCATGAACATTGGCCGTATCTAAGGTCACTGGTATTATCTCTGTTGGCATAAATATGTCACAGGCTTGTCATCTTCGTGATTTCTAATGAAATGTAAAGTGGGGTGTAACAAAGTGTCAACGTATCCTGACACAGTTAATGCCATCAGAGAATGACCAACTACCATGATCCATGTGATCAAAATTTTTATGGGTTGGTCACATGTTACAAGAGGTTTGTTAGGATTTTAGTACAATCATGGCTCATATCACTATCTAAAGGAGGACGAGCTCAAATGGGCTAAAGCTGCTAACAATGCATTCGAGAAAATCAGGAAGAAGTTGACTACCACCTAGTCCTTTCCCTTCCTGATTTCTCAAAAAAATTGACCTAACTTATGACACCTCGGTCGTAGGTATGCTAAGCCAAAATGGTCATTTGATCGCTTACTTCAATAAGCAATTGAACACGGTTAAACTATGCCACGATAAATATGACCATGAGGTATATATTGTTGTGCAACATCTACGTTATTGGTATCACTATCTCCTACTGAAGGAGTTTGTACTACTCCAACTGCCATGCCCTTCGTTATATTAACTCTCAAAGAAAAATACGGTACTGACACATTAAATGGCTTAAGTTCATTTTAGAGTATTCGTTTGTTCTTAAACATCGTGCCAGTTTTAAGAATAAGGTCATTGAAGCGTTGAGTATGAAGGTCACCACCTTATCAAACATGAGGGTATAAGTCATCGGATTTGATAGACTTACACATGACTATCCTACATGTTAAAACTTGGAAAAAAATATATACTTAGTTGATTCGGAATCCACCCACTCCTATTGATGGTTTCACCATAATTGTTGATGATTTTATGTTTAAAGGCAGTCTTTTATGTATTCCCAATACATCATTGCGTGATCGCTTTATTTGGGAGTTGCAAGCAGGAGCCGCACGATACTTTGGTCATGATAAGACAATTATCTGGGTGTATGATATGTTTTACTAGCCAAGTATGAAGCAGGATATTGCAAGAACAATATCACATTGTCATGTATGTCTGGTAGCTAAGGACAGAAAGCAAAACACTAAAACTATATGCACTTCTACTGATACCATAAGCTCCCTGAGAGCACATTAATATGAACTATCATATGTCTCTTTCGCATATTTAGGAAGCATGAATCGATCTTAGTTGTTATGGATCAATTTTCAAATATGTCACATTTCATTTTACACACTAAGACCATAGATGTTTCACGTGGCACATCTCTTTAAAGGTAGTATGGTTGCAAGGACATCCATAGCTTCCAACATAGATGTAAAAGATTCATTAATCACTTTTGAAGGACAATTTGGAGGAAACTCAATTCGGCCCTTCAGTTTTCGACAGCTTACCATCCACAAATTAAAGATCAAACTAAGATGATAAATTTCAATCAGAGACTTGTTATGTTGCTTGGTTGGTTGTTATTTGTCAAGCTGGAACCAAATTTTATCTATTGATTGAGGCTGATTACAATAATACGGTGAATAAGTTTACGGTGAATAAGTTTACGAGTTTGAGCCTATTCAAGGTAGTCACATGCTACAAACCTAAATAATCCATGGACTTACTTTCTTTACCCATAGACTTACTTTCTAAATAACCCATATACTTACTTTCTTTACCCGTAAGTATTATGCAAATAGCATATGCTGACTCATTTGCAGAGCATACACATGGTGTGCGTCATAAGATATGTAGAAAATTTGCAATGAACTACTCATAAATCTAATGTAGATCTACACAACACAACAGAATACATGAATTTTCAATGGAGGATGAAAAGATGCTTATAGTCCAAAGAGGTTCCATCCTGGAATCGTAAGGAAATTTCATGCCCATCGTATAGGTCCCTATAGGATTGTCAGAAGGATTGGTTCAAATGCATATGAGTTAGACATCCTGTAAAAACTTCATATTGGTCAAGTTCTCAACATTAAAGACTTAATGTACTACCACACCTCCATGGATTATTGATACGATTTGGGGGTCAAATCGTATTTAGGGCTGAATTTAAAAGAGGAAAAATGGAAAAGAGAGGAATTTCTATTGAAATACGAAGAACAATAAGATAGATTTGATCTTTTTCTGGAGAGATCACTCCCTAACTTGAATCTAAAGGATCAAGTCTAATCCCCACTAACCCTAGCCGTCATGGCAATTAATCTCAATTCTTCCATAATGAACAACTAGGGTTTTTGGGGTATTTATAGGGTTCATCTAGTTATTGCTAAGCGCACACACCGTGACTTAAGCAATGACTAAGATGTTTACAAGCAAAAACAAACCAAACTAAGGAAGATAAGGTGGGTAGCTCTAATTCCGGCCCGTGCCCGTGCCCGCTTGCCTCCTCTTGTAGACGACCGCATCATTACTCCCCCCCAAAAAACGAACCTTGTCCTCAAGGTTGTAGTCTGGGAACTGAGCCCTGATGGTGTCCTCCCGCTCCCAAGTAGCCTCGTGGTCAGGCAACCCCAACCATCTTACCAGCACCTCCCGACCGCCCCTCTCTGTGTGTCGAACCTGCAGAATATCCTGGGGCGCCATCATCATCTCTGAGTCGGCTGTCAATGTGGGTGGCAGAGTGGCCACCGGTGTCTGCGCTCCAACCGCTCGTCGTAACTGAGAGACGTGGAACACTGGGTGTAAGGCAGATCCTGGGGGCAGCATCAGTCTATATGCCACGGGTCCAATCCTCGCCTCTATCTGGAACGGCCCATAAAACAGCGCGGCCAACTTCTCGTTCCGGCGTCGGGCCAGCGACCTCTGTCGATACGGTCTCAGCTTCAGATAGACTTGATCCCCTACCGCAAACTCCACCTCTCTACGATGTGCGTCCGCCTTGGCTTTCATAAGCTTCTGAGCCCTTGTCAAATGCTTCTTCAGCTCCTCCAAAATCCCCTCTCGCTCGAGGTACTGGTCCAATTGGGACACCGGGGTCGTCCCACCACGATAATGGACCAGCGCTGGTGGATCCCTCCCATATAGCACTCGAAACGGTGTCGTCTGTGCGGCCGAATGGAAGGAGGTATTGTACCAATACTCCGCCCACGCCAGCCATCGATACCAACTCTGAGGACAATCCGATGCAAAACAGCGAAGGTAGGTCTCAACGCTCCTGTTGACGACCTCCGTCTGCCCATCCGTCTGGGGGTGGTAAGCGGTGCTCCTCCTCAGAACGGTCCCCTGCACCCTGAACAACTCCCTCCAGAACTGGCTCATGAAGACAGTGTCCCGATCCGATACTATGGACTCTGGAAACCCGTGCAGACGCACCACCTCCCGCATAAATGCCGTAGCCACTGTCACTGCAGAATAAGGGTGTTTCAGCCCAATGAAGTGTCCATACTTGCTCAGTCGGTCTACCACCACCAAAATCACCGAGTATCCTTCCGACTTGGGTAGCCCCTCCACAAAATCCATGCTAATCCCCTCCCAGACCCGCTCAGGGAGAGCTAAGGGTTGCAGCAGCCCTGCTGGTGCCATGGCCAAGTATTTGTGACGCTGGCAGACGTCACAACGGGCTACCATCTCTGCGATGTCCTTCTTCATTCCCCTCCAGTACAGCTCTCTGGCCATCCTCATGTATGTTTGTTGGACGCCAGAATGCCCCCCTATTGCGCTCCCATGGAACTCCTGAAAAATCAGTGGGATGTGCACTGAGCCCCGTGGTATCACCAGCCTTCCCCGATACAACAACTGTCGTCCCTCCACTGAATAGCCTGGGTGCTCAGTCACCCCATGAACCAAATCCTCGCGGACTCTAGACAACTCCTTGTCGGCCTCCACCTCCCTCCATAAGGGCTCCCAATCCGCTAGCAGTGGTACTGATAAGGCTGCCAAAGACGTACCCTCCTCCCGCCGTGATAGCGCATCCGCAGCCTTGTTTTCCAACCCCGGCCGATAGTGTATCTCAAACTTGTAGTCCACAAGCTTAGATAACCACTTCTGATAGTCCGCCGCCACCAATCTCTGCTCCAGTAAGTACTTCAGGGACCTCTGATCCGTGCGCACAATAAATGGCCGCCCCAGCAGGTACGGACGCCACTTCTGAATCGACAAAGCGATCGCCATCAGCTCCCTCTCATACACGGACTTCTGCCTCGCCCGTGAAGACAAAACCTGACTGAAGTAAGCCACGGGTCGCTGATCTTGCATCAGCACTGCTCCCAGCCCGTACCCCGAAGCATCTGTCTCAACCACAAAGGGTCTGCTAAAATCAGGAAGAGCCAGTACCGGCACGGTCGTCATCGCTCCCTTCAGGGCCTCAAACGCCGCAGTCGCCTCCTCAGTCCACTGGAACCCATCCTTCTTCAACTGCTCAGTCAGAGGCCATGCAATGGTACTATAGCCCTGCACGAACTTGCGGTAGTACCCCGTCAAGCCCAAAAATCCCCGCAACGCCCTCAGTGTAGTTGGCCGCGGCCAATCTATCATGGCCTCTATCTTGCTCCTATCAGCTGCCACCCCTGCTGCTGAGACCACATGCCCTAAGTATTCCACCTTCGCCTGGGCGAACGTGCACTTCTTCTTATTGGCATACAGCTGGTGGGCCTGTAACTCCTGTAACACTGTCTCTAAATCCCGCACATGCTCCTCCACTGTCCGGCTGTACACCAAGATGTCGTCGAAGAACACCAAGACAAACTGCCGTAGGTAAGGCTGGAATATCTTGTTCATCAACGACTGAAATGTCGCAGGTGCATTCGTCAGCCCAAAGGGCATGACGAGGAACTCATAATGCCCCTCATGAGTCCTGAAGGCAGTCTTCTGTACATCTTCTGCCTTCATCCGGATCTGGTGATATCCCGACTTCAAGTCAATCTTCGAAAAGACCGACGCCCCATGTAATTCGTCTAGCAACTCATCTATCACCGGTATAGGAAAACGGTCTGCCACCGTCTCCTTGTTGAGGGCACGGTAGTCTACACAAAACCTCCAGCTACCGTCCTTTTTCTTCACCAAGAGCACTGGGCTAGAGAACGGACTAACACTCGGCCTAATCACCCCCGCCTGCAGCATCTCCTTGATCAATCACTCGATCTCATCCTTCTGGACATGCGGGTACCTGTATGGTCGGACACTGATGGGCGCTACTCCCTCCCGTAGCACGATGGCGTGCTCGTGGTCTCTCTGTGGTGGAAGTCCCTGCGGCATCTGAAAAATGTGCCCATAGCTGTCCAACAACTCCTCCACCTCCGGTGATGCCCTCTGCTCCTCTGCCACTGCCCCAAACTCCTGGTAGGACACAAAATATGTCTCTCCTCCTATCGACACTGCCCGAGCCAAGGACTTCAGGGACGCTGCGCGACAACACAGGCTGGGGTCCCCTAGCAAGATCACAGTCCTTCCGTTCTCCTGATATTCCATCCTAAGCATCTTCCAGTTGAACTTGGTGTCGCCTAGTGTCTGTAGCCACTGCATTCCCAACACCAAGTCAACCTTCCCCAGCTCCAGGGGGTAACAGTCTACCACCACCTGAGCTCCCTGTACTGCCAGAATCACAGCACTGCAGACACCCCTGCTCTCCTCCCTCTGGCCGGTGCCCAAAATCACCCCAAAAGTGGCTGTCTCACTCACTTCTAGCCCCACCTGCTCCACCAACTTCCTGGAGATGAAATTGTGGGTCGCCCCACTGTCTATCAATACAGTCACCTCCTGGTCTGCCAACCTGCCCACCAGCTTCATGGTGTGATAAGGAGTGAATCCCACCACGGAGCTAAGAGAAACCTCCACGACGTCTAAGTGCTGGTGCTGTTCCGCCACAGCCTCCTCCCCATCGAGTATAATGGTAATATCTCCCTCTTCTTCCTCAGCCGCCACCTCCAACTGCATGGCTCGCCCTGCGCACCGATGCCCCGGAGTGAACCGCTCATCGCACTTGAAGCACAGCCCCTTGGCCCTGCGCTCCCTCATCTCTGCCTCGGTCATCCGACGGGTCTGCCCCCCAGGTCTGGTCTCCGCGGCCGGGGTCCCGGTCGTAACCCTAGGTGCTGCTGGCGGAACTGGGTTACGTGCCGCAACCCCGCCCCACATTCCTCTAGACCTCCTCTCCTGAGTCTGCCTGTCCTCCACCCTCCTGGCTAATCGCATCATAGCCGCCAACCCCTGAGGGTCGTGCACTCCTACCTCTGCTCTCACGGATGGCTTCAACCCCTTCAGAAAGTTCCCCTCCATAGATTCCGCTGACACCCCCTCTACTCGGCTCGAGAGGGTCTCGAACCTCGAGATGTAGTCACGCACGGTCCCCTCCTGTTTCAAGGCATACAATTGCTCAAAAAGCCCGCCCCCGTGGGTCTCCTGGAACCTCTCCATCAGGCACTCTGTCAGCTCCCTCCAAGTCCGTATCGGTCTCTGCTTCTGGGTCCACCGGTACCACGCCAGGGCTTCCCCTTCGAAATTTAGTGCCACCGCCCTCAGCCTCTCTGCTTCAGCGAAGCCCATGACCTCAAAATATCTCTCTACCTGATAGATCCAGCCATCGGGGTCCTTCCCATCGAACAGTGGTGCCTTCAGCTTCCGCATATCAGGGGGCGTATCTCCTCGTAGTGGTCCCCCCCTGTCTGCATGCCGCCTCTGGTAAGTATGATCCTCGGCCCCCCACTGTCCTACACCTCCCCTGGCCCTCCCATTGGCGAGTGCTCCCACATCGTCCCACTCGTTTACATGCTCCCTCCGGGGTCCTCCTCGTAGCCAACCTGCGTCGACGCCCCCAAAAGGAGGGGGAAAACCTCCCGCGGGCCCATGGTGGGCCGGCCATCCTCCCCCGCCCCCAACCTGGGGCGGGTCTCCATCGGCGGGCCCCAGGAGGGTCCGCCCAATCATTCCGCCCCCGCCTGGGGGCGGAAACCCCCCCGCGCCCCCCGCCTGGGGGCGCCACCCTTCGCCGCCCCCCAGGGGGGGCGGAAACACCCCAGCGGGCCCCAGATGGGCCCGCTGCTGTTCGCCGCCCCTCGTGGGGGGCGGAAACCCTCCGGCGGCCCCGTTTCGGGGCCGCCCGCCTTCGCCGCCCCCAGTTGGGGGCGGCCGACCATCCGGGCCCCTTTGCCGGCCCCGCCCATCATCCAGTTGCCTCGGGTTGCTCTCCCGTGGGGGAAAAGCCACCACTTCGTCGCCGTTTCCATGATTTGTCCGTGAGACCAGATCTAATGAACCCGACGACTGCGGATCTGGATCCCGCTGCAGAAACTGGGGTTGTTGAAGCATCCTCGCCACCTCGGCAAACCCATCCTTCATCTCGCGCGAATGGCGCTCCGAGACCCGATTCAACTTCTCATCCATGGTTGCGCTCAAACCCGCCTTGAGTTCTTCCCTCATATCCGTCATCTCCTTTCGCAACCCCGTGATTTCTGCATCCAATCGCTCCTCCAGAGTTTTTGTCGCCGCCGCCCGTGTGCTCGCCATAGGACCGAGTGCTCTGATACCAAAATGATACGATTTGGGGGTCAAATCGTATTTAGGGCTGAATTTAAAAGAGGAAAAATGGAAAAGAGAGGAATTTCTATTGAAATACGAAGAACAATAAGATAGATTTGATCTTTTTCTGGAGAGATCACTCCCTAACTTGAATCTAAAGGATCAAGTCTAATCCCCACTAACCCTAGCCGTCATGGCAATTAATCTCAATTCTTCCATAATGAACAACTAGGGTTTTTGGGGTATTTATAGGGTTCATCTAGTTATTGCTAAGCGCACACACCGTGACTTAAGCAATGACTAAGATGTTTACAAGCAAAAACAAACCAAACTAAGGAAGATAAGGTGGGTAGCTCTAATTCCGGCCCGTGCCCGTGCCCGCTTGCCTCCTCTTGTAGACGACCGCATCAATTATTCGATAATGATCCATGATTTGATAGTTTCCACTTCCGCAGGCTTACCTCATGTGACAGTTCCACCATTACCCTTGTACCACCACCTCGTTGCAAGGCAGATGAGTTCGAGGCCATTTTGGAGGATGAAATCATCTCACTACTGACAAGAGATTACATCATTATCTTGTCATTTGATGTAATCATCCAGATTCAAATTGTATGTGCTTGCAAGCTGAGGAGCTTAAGAGTTATTGCACAAGTTTCACATCCGCCTAAATTCTTCACGCCCAGGGAGAGTTGATGGGATCAAACCCCATGGAAAACATTTTTGTTGTAGACATAAGAATAATTAGGAGTTTCCTCCATATTGTCAGTTTTTGGGAGTAATTTACCTTGTTTTTTTAGATTTGATTTTTTTAGATTTGCGTATGTAAGCACGTGTTGTACATGTGATGTTGGTTTTAAATAGCCACATAGGTCCATTTGATGGAAGTGTGTTATTTGAAAAAAAATGTTGTTTTAGATTTTGATAAAGGTCATTTAAATCTCTCTTATATGAAGTGAGAAAAAGTGAGCACGTGAGAGTCTTGGTAAGAAGCCTAAATCTTCCTCATCTTTGTTTGAAACACTAGATCTGTTTTACTTTCCCATTTCCCCATTTAATCTTTGTTGTGTGCAGCATCATTACATCATCTGTTGCACCTTGCAAGAAAAATCTTGAGTTACTCATTTAGTAGTGAGCTTACAAAATATATATTGCTTTAAGCTTTTACTATTTGACTTCAGATTTCCCAGAAAATATATACAATGAGGCTGCAAACATATCTATCAAGTGGCTCTTCTTTCTCTATATTATAAATGCCACACACTGCTACATTTTGAGATCAATAGAAGAACTATGCGGATATGAAGATTTATAATGTGCCAACTTAATATAAGAGTTGCACAGAAGCTTAGCTCAGCAGGGGTAACAATAGGAAAACGAAAAAGATTTTAAGTTTCAAGATTCTTCCTGTCTCAGAAATCAAAGGAGAAACAAATATAAGAGTTGCAGACACTCGGCATCTGACTTGATACCAGATGAAGAGTTGCAGACACTCGGCATCTGACTTGATACCAGATGAATATTTCTTTAAAAGAGATTTTACCAGAAACAACAAAAAAATGTGCAAGAACCGTATCAGGCCGGTTAGATTCATTTCATAGAGATCTCCCATAGCTGTATGATGTTTGTCAGTAACACAGCACAAAGATCCTCCTTTCCCACTTCTGGGAACAGTTAAGAGCAAACATAGGAATTACACATAGCACACCATTGAATTCTTTTAACAGGATAAATCACAATGTTGAATGGAAGGATTCATCCTAAGCCACAAAGCTGCATTACATTGACAGGGATGAATATCAGAAGCAGCCAGAATTTGGATTTTCATCCACCAGTTGGTTTGAATTTAGGAAATGAAGCCATATTGAAGGTTATACACATGCTACAGTGACTGAAAATAACAGTGATGTGCAATTGAGTTTAGACTTGCTTGCATGTGTGACACGACAAATAGTGAATATGGCAGACGATTTATCAGGAAATATGGAAGCAGAATAAAACAGAATACCCTTCCAACTCCAAACCAATTGGTTCTCGGAATACTAAATGTGATAGTGGTGAATCTGATGATCTCAGCTTGATAGCTGAATTACTAGTGTTGATTAAGCCTAATTTGAGCACCATGCAGTTCTATCCCTACCCAAGCCTAAAATCTGATGCTTGTTTCAAAGATATTGCAGCATCATGCTGACACCAACCACTAAACAAACAAACAAAGAAAAGCTAAAAACAACAGAACAAACACAAACGGGGGAAAATATATCTAGAGATGCAACCCAACCACAACGGATGCATCTCTAACTACTGCAGTTGAAGCCATATGAAGTCGGAAATGCAGTGCAGCGCTAACCGTATACAACCTAAAACACTGTTAGCATCAAGTTCTTCAGCCTAAAGAGAAAGGGGTTATCATAACAACCTGTTGAAAACCCTAGCTTCATTATCGATGTAAGAAAAATCAATAAGTTTCTTTTGCACGAATACATGATGGTAGGAGAAAAAAGAGCACAGATGATATACTGTGTAAAAGGCAGGTTTGTATCATCAGAAAAATGCTTGGCCTGCACACAAATATTACACTGGCAAGGTGAAAAGATCCTAAAGGAACCTGGCCGGGTGATAATTTTTTAAGATTCATTCTAATCGGTGTTCCAATTTCCTTGCTTATAATTGTGCCTTAATCTGAGGGCAAGGATCCAATACAGCTAAAGCCCAAAAAGATTCAAGATGTGTGCATGTTTGTGTGAGCGCGTGCTTGCAATATGTGCATAAGCTTTTACAGATTTATTAAGCATCAAGATTGATGGGGACCACATAAATGGTACAATTCCTCACAATTTTATCTTATTCTGCATGTACTAAAAAGTAAATCTACAGGACTGGTGTAAACTTTGATGCTTCCAGTCAATATATCTAATGTTATATTATATAGTTCACAGTCACAGCTGTGTAGGCAAGAAGAGGCGTTGTTTCTAGGCAGGTTAGATGTGGTAGATCAAGATTTATGTAGTATGCATTTAAAATGCATGGCATATCATCAAGTTTATGAGATGAGACTTCAGGTCAACCCCCATCTCCATAGGAAATCACTGGGCTGCAGGAATGGCAGGCCACTGTGATAGGGACAAGAATTTTATTTCTATTTTGTTTTATTTTGAGTTTGAGTGTTAAGTTATTTTTGAGTCTTTTATTTTATTTTTAAGTGTTTTAGTATTTAGTCTCACATTGGATGGGAGAAGTGAAGTGTTAGTTTGTAAGCCTATATAAAGGCCCTAGCTTGTATCTTAAAATCAATCAATGAATCAATGCAAAAACGATTGAGAAATTTTCTCAAAACCTGTGAAAGGTTCCCCCTCCTTGGTGAGAAGCCTCGAAATTTTTGGTGAGAAACCAAGAAACACTACCTCCACGAAATCCCTAAAACTCATCACATCCTAAATCAAATTTGGTATCAGGGCCAAGCTCTCCAATTTTCCACATTCAAAAAAATCAAAAAAAATCAAACATGGCCCACAAACCCTAACCCTTGTCCAGCCGTCACGCCGCTTCGATCTCCTTCCAAGATTTTCCAAAACTTCCGATTCTCCGTTCAGATCTCACAAAATCCCTAAAACTCATCACATCCTACATCAAATTTGGTATCAGAGCCGAGCTCTCCAATTTTCCACATTCAAAAAAATCAAAAAAAAATCAAACATGACCCACAAACCCTAACCCTTGTCCAGCCGTCACGCCGCTTCGATCTCCTTCCAAGATTTTCCAAAACTTCTGATTCTCCGTTCAGATCTCCGATCGGACCCCCACTGAAAATTGTGGCACCACCGTCCCTTGCTCTCCATCTTCCGATCTCATTTAAAAAAGAAAAGAAGAACAAAAAAGAGAAGAAGATTGGAGACTTACATGCATGCTTCATCATCCGGACGGATCCACAGAGCCTCTCAGGCAGTCGACGAGCTCCTCCACACCCGTCAGAGCCACTGTCGGCAACCGTCATTAGCAGTGCCGCAACTCTCGAAGTTGTCAATATATCTAGTCAGAGCCACTGACGGCACCACCAGATTTTCGACGAACCGCCACCAAAATCATCAGGAAATTTCATTGACGCCGCCACCGCTACAGTAGCGGCTTTATCCAATCGATCCCATGGAGGAGCCGAGCCGCGTGCCGTCACAAGCCGGCTATCCCAGCCGACTAAGTTGAGCCGTCAACCCGAGCCGGCTCAACCGAAGCCAGGGCTCAACAGTGCCGTCCCATTTCTTCCGGGGATATTTTCAAAGAAATTTATGTGCACTTTTTCTATTTTGATCATTTCGGACACGTTTGGACTCCAAATTCAGTACAGTTCACACCAATGCCAAGACGACTCGGCCAACTACACATAGGTACCTTCCAAACAAGATAATCTTTGCTAAATTATGGGATACTGCAATGATTACTATGATGATTATTACGACTATACACCCCCAAAAAACTTAGAGCTTGAGAAGTGGAGATAGTTACCAATCTGTTATGGCTTCAAGGATAACTTTGGATATGATAATTGGGAATATTATCTTAGAAAACTTCTTCCGTTTTGATTTATCAAATGAAGCAAAATATAAGTATGCATGGCTCAATTTAGGTGAAGCGCTATCTTGGTGTTTAGATCTTGTAGTTCCTTATCAATGGTCTATGTTCAGATACGCTCTTCGATATCGATATTCTTCCAAGCATCAATATGTTTCCAGGCACCCCGACAATCTTCAAGCACAAAATTAAAGTATCCAATCGAGTTGATACGTGAGATTCGCAACCTTTGCAAACAGTTGGAGAGGGATCAACAGAGCAAGCTCAAACCAGATCCTACACTAAAGATTAATCCAACACCCGAGGCAGGGTGTGAGCTTGAACAAAAGCTGAAGCCAGATCTCGATCCAGAGATTAAGACACACTTGGAGTCTAAGCCCAAATTGAAGCCCGAGCCTAATTTGAAAACTGAGCCAATATTGTGACCACAGCGAGACCCAAGCCAAAGTTAGAGCATGAACCATAGATTATTCCAGTACTGCAGTCAGAATCAAAACCAGAGTTTGATCTCTTGCCGCGTTTCGAACCTGAATCAGAACCTTGTCCCTAACTCATAAGTTGAGCCTGCTCTAGAACTGCCAAAAGAAGTGCCACTTGATCACATTGAGTTTGTGATCACAGATCCTCCTTCCCTAACCAACTAACAGGTATTGAATACTTTCCTATCTTTCATCAATTGGAAGAAATTATCAGAAGACGTGCTTCTATCAATCTGCATTATGATACACTTCAGAGTTCAGGGACGCGTCTTTTCCAACTACGGATGACTATCAATTTCTGCCCAGGTGTGCTACTTTTGACGTCATTCACCAGGAGGTAAAGTTTTCAAGCCAGAGAGAATAGTAGGGACAAGAATTTTATTTTTATTTTGTTTTATTTTAAGTTTGAGTCTTTTAGTTATTTTTGAGTCGTTTATTTTATTTTTAAGTGTTTTAGTATTTAGTCCCACATTAGATGGGAGAAGAGAAGTGTTAGTTTGTAAACCTATATAGGCCCTTAGCTTGTATCTTAAAAATCAATCAATGAATCAATAAAAAAACCAACGAGAAATTTTCTTAAAACATGTAGAAGGTTTCTGATGCGAACTAGGTTTTGTAGAATGGATTTGGGGATTTTATTTGAATGGAAAATAGGGTTACAAAGGATAAGTAGCCAATTTTGGGAGAGTTGGCCCCTCTCCTAGCTTTTGCTAAGGGAAAAGCCTAAACTCTCTTCTAGATCTCCTCGGAGAACTATAGGAATGTCAAAAGACGGCTACAAATTCGATGCCCTAACCCTAGCACACGCCATCACTTATATAATGATTAGGCGTGGTGCGTACAGCAACAAAGACAAAACTAATAATGCAGAAAGAAATTCTCCCCCAAATCGTCAGTGTGCCTAGCAATTACTCCTTAGTCTTCTTGCGCCTCCTCTCGTAGGTGATAATCGTATCACTACTCCCCCCCAGGAGTTTCACCTTGTCCTCAAGGTGGAAATCAGGATACTGCTGCAGGATATGATCGTAAAACTCCCACGTTGCCTCAAACTCCGGCAATCCCGACCAATGAATCAGAACTTCTCGTGCTCCCGATGCTCCTGTACGAATGCATGTAACCTCCTTGGGTGCCAAAAGTACCTCCATGTCGACCGTGAGAGTTGGGGGCAACGTAGACGACACCGCGTGATCTCTAATAGCTCGACGTAACTGCGAGACGTGAAAAACCGGATGGATCCTGGTAGTAGGGGGTAACCTCAGTCGATACGCCACCTTGCCGATCCGGGCCTCAACCTCGTAAGGCCCATAATACCTCACCGCCAGCTTCTTATTGCGCCGGTTGGCCATAGAACGCTGTCTGTATGGTCGAAGCTTCAAATAGACACGCTCTCCCACGGCGAACTCCACCTCCCTGCGATGTGCATCTGCCTTCTTCTTCATGATTTGCTGGGCTCGCAGTAGGTGGCTCTTCAATTCCTCTAACACCCGGTCACGAGGTGTTGTACCAGTACTCAGCCCACATCAACCACCGGGCCCACTTCCTAGGTGTCTCTGACGCAAAACACCGTAGGTATGTCTTCACACTGCAATTACGCACCTCCGTCTGGCCGTTCGTCTGCGGGTGATAAGCCGTGCTCCGCCGTAGCGCTGTACCTTGCGATCGGAACATCTCCTTCCAAAAAGTGCTCAAAACACCTTATCCCTGTCTGACACAATCGAGCGAGGGTACCCATGCAGCAAGACCACCTCCTTCAAAAAAGCAACTGCCACTGACGCTGCAGTAAATGGATGGCGTAGTGGGATGAAATGGCCGTAGTTGTTGAGGCGATCAACCACAACAAATATCGTAGTGAAGCCATCCGATCGTGGTAACCCCTCCACGAAATCCATCGAGATGTCTTCCCATATCCTCTCCGGTAACTCCAAGGACTGTAAGAGACCTGCTGGAGATGTCGCCTGGTATTTGTGGCGCTGACATATATCACACTCCGAGACCAGCCTCGTGATATCCTTCCTCATGCCCGGCCAGTAGACCTCCCGAGCCATCCTCTGATATGTCTGGTATCCTCCCGAGTGCCCCCCACGGCGCTGCTGTGGACTCATGGAAGAGAGTAGGAATGTGACTAGAAGTTCGGGGAATCACCAGCCTCCTCCGGTACAGTAGTAGTCGCTCCTCTAATGTATAGCCAGGGAAGTCTGTAGATCCCCCGTGATCGCCTCCCGGATTCGCCGCAGCTCATCATCTGCCTCAATCTCTACTAGCAGGGCGTCGCTCCTCAACAACAGCTGAATAGAAAGAGCCACCACCTACACCCCCTCATCTCGTCGGGAAAGCGCATCTGTCGCCTTGTTGTCCGAGCCGGGTTTGTAGTGAATCTCGAAATTGTACCCGCTCAACTTGGACAACCACCTCTGGTGCTCCTCCGCCACCATGCGCTGCTCCAGGAGGTACTTCAAACTCCGCTGGTCTGTTCGTACCACAAACTCCCTCCCAAGTAGGTAGGGTCTCCACTTCTGTATTGACAGCACGATTGCCATCAACTCTCGCTCATAGACAGACTTCAGTCTGGCCTTGGAAGATAAGACCTGGCTGAAGTAGGCGATCGACCGCTGCTCCTGCATCAGTACGGCCCCAACCCGAAGCCCGACGCATCTGACTCCACCACAAACTTCTTCTCAAAATCTGGGTGTGCTAGCATTGATACTGTCGTCATTGCCTCCTTGAGGGCCTGGAATGCCCTCGTCGCCTCTTCCCCCAGCAAAAACTATCCTTCTTCAACTGTTCCGTAAGGGGCCACGCCAAGGTGCCGTACCCCAGCAAAAACTATCCTTCTTCAAACTCCGCTGGTCTGTTCGTACCACAAACTCCCTCCCAAGTAGGTAGGGTCTCCACTTCTGTATTGGCAGCACGATTGCCATCAACTCTCGCTCATAAACAGACTTCAGCCTGGTCCTGGAAGATAAGACCTGGCTGAAGTAGGCGATCGACCGCTGCACCTGCAACAGTACGGCCCCCAACCCGAAGCCCGACGCATCTGACTCCACCACAAACTTCTTCTCAAAATCTGGGTGTGCTAGCACTGGTACTGTCGTCATTGCCTCCTTGAGGGCCTGGAATGCCCTCGTCGCCTCTTCCCCCAGCAAAAACTATCCTTCTTCAACTGTTCCGTGGGGGGCCCCCTTCATGAATCGCCGATAATACCCCGTGAGACCCAGAAACCCCGGCAAGGCCCGTAACGTCTTTGGTTGCGGCCAATCCAACATAGCTGAAATCTTCGAGCGATCGGCTGCCACTCCGTCCGCCGATACAATGTGAACCAGGTACTCCACCTGCGCCTATCCGAAGAGGCACTTCTTCCGGTTGGCCTGTAGCTGATGGTCCTCCAGCTCCCGCAGCACTATCTCCAGATGACCCAGATGATCATGTAATGATGCACTGTAGACTAGGATATCATCGAAGAAGACCAGGACGAACCTCCGTAAGTAGGGTCGAAAGACCTTATTCATCAGCGACTGGAAGGTAGCGGGTGCGCTCGTCAGCCCAAAGGGCATGACGAGGAACTCGTAGTGGCCTTCGTGAGTTCTGAAGGCGGTCTTCTGCACATCTTCTTGCCTTATGCGAATCTAGTGGTATCCCGACTTCAGGTCGATCTTCGAGAAAACCACCGCTCCATGCAACTCATCTAGTAGTTCGTCAATCACCGGGATGGGAAACTTGTCTGGGACAGTTTCCTTGTTGAGAGCCCGGTAATCGACACAAAATCTCCAACTGCCATCCTTCTTCTTAACCAGTAGCACTGGACTAGAAAAAGGACTAGCACTAGGGCGGATGACCCCCGCCTGCAGCATCTCATGTACCAGCTTCTCAATCTCATCCTTCTGCACCTGGGGGTATCAGTATGGACGCACACTAATGGGCGACACCCCCTCTCTAAGCACAATAGCGTGCTCATGATCCCTTGGCGGTGGAAGACCGCTGGGTGGCTGGAATACCCCCTCAAACCCCTGCAATAGCTGCTCCACCTCCAGCGGTACTACCGTCTCCCCCGCGGCCTCGTCCGTCACCAACCCCTATAGCTCAATCAAGAACCCTCCTCCTTCAGCCTGGAGTGTCTTCGCCATAGTCTTGTAGGACACCGACGAACAACACAAACTCGGATCACCCAGAAGTACAACCTTCCTGCCGTCCACCTGAAACTCAATCCGCAGCAATCTCCAGTTGAATTTCGTCTCTCCCAACGATTGCAACCACTGCATCCCCAAAATCAGGTCGACGTTGCCCAAAGTCAAGGGCAAGAAATCACCGGTGATCACCACTCCCTGTATGGACACCATCAAGTCCCGACAGATGCCTCTACTCTGCTCTACCACACCGGTCCCAAGCATGACTCCAAAGCCCTCCGTCTCCGTCAGCTGTATCCCCTGACTCTCAATCACCCTGGGGGATACGAAATTGTGGGTGGCCCCATTATCTATCAGTATCACCATGTCCAAGTCTCGGACTCTACCCGCCAGCTTCATGGTGTGCACCCGTGTAAGCCCCACAATGGAGCTAAGCGAGACTTCGGCCGCCTCCAGTAGTAGAGGTCAGTCGTCCTCCTCGAGCCCTGCCGCTTCCTCACCGGCCTGCTCTTCCTCCAAGTCCTCAGCGTACACCTCGTACACCTGCAAGGCCTGGTTGCGGCACCTGTGCCCAGGGGTAAACCTCTCGTCACACTTAAAGCACAACCCCTTTGCTCTACGATCCCGCATCTCCGCATATGTCATCCTCTTGTACGGCCCCCTGGTCTCACATCCCTGAGTCTCCCTCCGCCTGCCGGGGCCCCTCCTGAAACGCCTGACTGTCCTCCTGGGGTAGCCTGTGGACGTGGAAACTGTCCTCCAAATGCCCCCCTGGCACGACGCTCGTCTGCCAACCTGTCCTCGACCCTCAGTGCTAACTCCATCTGCTCCTCCAGTCTACGTGGTCTGAGAGTGCGAAGCTCAGACCTAATGGTGGGTTTCAATCCATCCATGAAAAAACCCTTCTAGGGACTCTGCAGGCATCCCGCACACTCTACTAGTGAGTTCCTCATACTGCTTAATGTAGTCTCGCACGGTCCCCATCTGCCTCAAGGCATGCAGCTGCTCATAAGCTCCCCCGCCTGAGAGCCTCGGAACCGGTGTAATAGTGCCTCGAACCCGTCCCAGGTTCTCAGAGGTCTCTGTTGCTCCTTTCATCTCCACCAATTCAGAGCCTCTCCCTCCAAACAAAGCGCAACCGCCCTCAGTCTCTCCTCCTCCGTCAGCCTGGCCATCTCAAAATACCTCTCCGCCTTGTAGATCCACCACGTGGCATCATTACCCTCGAATATAGGCATCTGGAGCTTCCGTATGCGGTCATCCACCCGTGGATCCCTCCCATCAAAACGATCCACGCGCTACTGGCGATGGTGATCTCCAAATCGGCCCCTCTCCGGCTCCCATCTCCTATCCTCCCTCCTGACCCGCTCATCCTCCTCATACTCCTCATAGTGGAGGATGTGGTCCTCGTACTCTGGTTCATGCATCTCATCTCTCCGTCGTCCTTCCGGGGCCCAATCATCATCCTCGTAGTACTCCGGATCTCGTGCACCCCGCGCGCGCCTCTCACGGGTCTCGAAATCCCCCTGCGATGAGCGGGTGGGTCCTCGGAATCCGCGCTGCCCGTCAGGGGCCCGCGCGTGCCCTGGCAGGCCCGCTGACTCTCGGCGGCCCCCTGGGGGTCGCCTGCCTCCGACGACCCCCCTACGGGGTCGCCCAGTCTCAGCGGCCCCCTGGGGGGTCGCCCGCCTCCGGCGAGCCCCCTGGGGGGTCATCGGCTGTCGGCACCTCCCAGGGGAGATGCTGCGCGCGCCTTTCTCCTCCGATGCGTGGGTTGTTCTTCCTCGGAGCTCTCCCCTAGGGTTTCGGGGAAGTCCTCATGCCAGTCATTGTCGTCGAGTTCCAAATCTGGATCTACTCCTCCCAAGATCACCCCCTCACGATCCGGTATCATCGTTGCCTTCCCTTTTCCCCTCAGATCTGATTGGTGATTCAGATCTGAGGTCGCTCCTTCCTTCAAACGTGAGATCTGGGGCGCGGTGAGGTTTTGGGCCATGATGTAGGTAAGCATCTCCGTCATTTGCTCCAGATTCTCCTTCATATCAGATCTGAGTGCCGATGCGCTCTCCTGTATTTCAGATCTGAGTGTCTCGATGATCTCCGCCGCTTCTTTCCTCCTCTCGACGATTTCCGCATCTAACCTCTCCTCCAGAGATTTCGTCGTAGTTGATCTTGTTGTTGCCATTGGATCAATGCTTTGATATCAAATTGATGCGGATTAGGTTTTGTAGAATGGATTTGGGGATTTTATTTGAATGGAAAATAGGGTTACAAAGAATAAGTAGCCAATTTTGGGAGAGTTGGCCCCTCTCCTAGCTTTTGTAAGGGAAAAGCCTAAACTCTCTTCTAGATCTCCTCGGAGAACTCTAGGAATGTCAAAAGACGGCTACAAATTCGATGCCCTAACCCTAGCCCACGCCATCACCTATATAATGATTAGGCGTGGTGCGTACAGCAACAAAGACAAAACTAATAATGCATAAAGAAATTCTCCCCCAAATCGTCGGTGTGCCTAGCAATTACTCCTTAGTCTTCTTGCGCCTCCTCTCGCAGGTGATAATCGTATCAGTTTCCCCTCCTCGATGAGAAGCCTCGGAATTCTCGGTAAGAAACCAAGAAACCCTAGTTATCCAATTTCTTTCTTAATTCCTCCGCCAAATCCCTAAAACCCATCACGTCCTACATCACAATGCAACACTCCGAAGTATTTAAAAAAACCCATGCCATGTGAACAGATGACAAGGGCATGTTCATCAACAACGAACTTATGTAACCGCAACACATGTGCCCCAAGTTTAACTTAATGATTATCATCTATCTTATATTTATCAAGTGTTTAGTGCAATCCAAGTACAGAGTATATATCTGAATCTTTTCTCACAGTGACATGGAAGAGAGTTAAAAATAGTAATAAAAACAGCATTTAAAGTTGTTTTAACAATAGCATATATACTTAAAAAGAAAAGGGTAATATGTTTGGCGTACCACAGAAGCAAGGGAATGTTTGCTTCCTCGATCTATTCCGCTGTATAAGACACTGATGTCCACTTCAGTAGAAATTGCTGCCATTGTAGCAGAAATGTCATCTACACTTTCATTCATATTCTGCCAACCCAAAACTGCAACATCAACATAAGTAAGAACCTTGCAGGACATACTTAGGAGGGATATTCCATCATTATAGCTTAGAGATCACCACCACTGGCAGCATCTAAGGCATTTACTCAACAAATTCAGGTTTAACATGTTCCACGCACAAGAAAAGCTTTCAGAAAAATTAAAGCTGGTATATCTAGAGTTACATTTTTATTTAAATGTGTAGCCACATTACATTTGGAACTAACACTTCCCTTTAGATATTCTACTAGTTGATATTAGATTTAGATCAAGTTGCATCAACAATAAAAATGAAATTAAAACAATCTATACAAGATGCCATAGGCTTTACCAGTCATGAAAACATGTGGGGGAGTTGAAAGGATATGGTTAATATAATTTGGCTTTCCACAACCACCAGCCTCATTGTCACAAGCCAGCTGGTAATTCATCTCTACAAGCTTCAAAAGCTCATCAAAAGAGCCATCGCCGCAAGTAATCTGAATGATCAGACATTACAATGATTAGAATTTGACAATATTAAACTGCAACCACTATGCATAAAAATGATACTGCAACCAATACCTTCATCGTCCGCAGCGCATTTGCATTGACATTGTGAAAAAATGAAGTGTATTTCAAGTGCCTAGACTCCACACCACAGCTATAACAGTTCATTTGTTCATATATGTCCATTCCAAACAGGGTATGTGCTATACAAGTATTGTTTGCACAGTCCCAACTACCCATACAATTACGTCCTTCTGATTCAATTTCACGTTCACCAGAAGAAGATGTATATGACTGATGCAGACAGTTAAATATCACCGCTAATACTTCAGAAGCATCATTCATTTGTGCCTGCAAAAACCAAGAAGACAATAAACCTTGTTATCATTTAAAAAGCAGATAAATCAGTAAACCCTTGGCATTCAGAAAGAAATCAGAACGAGAGAACTCATTCAACAAGAGGCGTGCAGTAGCATCATGGCTTACTTCTGCAGAATTACCTCTTGGAAGAAACTGCTATCAGGATACAAGTTGCTCAAAGCTATCCGTAGACAAGTGGGAGCGACTGCTTCAGTCTGTCCCTTCGAAGATGTGTTGCTCAAAGCAGTAAAGATATCTAATAGTGCACAGATGACACAAGGATTTCCAACATGAGAATGCCGCATTGACGTCCTCAGGAACTCATCCCTGAATCTCCTTAAATGCCAAAGTGACTAGGATTTTCACAGGAAAAAATATTGTTTGAGTAAAGCAGCAAAATGAGCTGAGCTTCGTAATCATGGCTTCGATGATTTAAAAAGGGCTCTCTCGTGCTAACCTGGATAATTACATTTAGAAAGCAATTGTACTCCCCGACTTCATTTCTTAGACCTGTTCCATACAATCCTTTATCGCTTGGAATATTTGCAGGTTCAGTAGCAGTAATATTGTAACTAGTTAGCTGTGGGTCTGTTTCCTGTCCAATTCTTGATGCTGAACCTCTCTGTGCTTGAAAAGCGTCTGTGAAGATTAAAACACACACACAAGATTTGTCATGTAGCTTACACCCGATGGGATAGAGAAACAGCAATGGTTGCAATTCAGAGAAACACATCTAAATTTGCCGGTTGAAAGCAAGATGGGCCCATTCTTTAATGATGGAAAAAGTTGGCATTAATACTTAGCAATTCCAATAATACTAGCATATCAAGAAACTGATATCAAAAAAGCTGTTAGTAGATATTGACATGATTCTAACAAGGTCATGGCCACTCTTTGCTGTTAAGTAAAATGCATTTTAAATATTCAAGCAGTGATTCAAATAAGGCAACTGAAAACATCGATAATTACTGTATGCTGCTTTCATGCAGGAGGCGATAACCACCATACACTGTAATCTTAACATTCTGCTGTCTTATTAGTCCACCAAGACCCCCTTTAAGGAGATTATAATGCTCAATTTCCATGTCTTCACATGTGCTTATTGAGATAAAAGGAATTTACAGAATAAATTATCCTTCTTCATTAGAATAAGACAATTGGTCGTTGAAATTTATGAAACCAGCTCCAAGCTAAGTTAGCAATCCCTGCAAGGAAACCCTGAACCTGGGAGTCAAAGTTCTACAAGTGTAGAGCCTGTTAGCATGCATTGATTTCTATGATCCTCTTGATTCAACTCGATTACTGTTTCGACTAAGCAGTGAATCCAGAAGCAAGTTAACTCGCAAGCAATGTGGTCTGGCCCAGACAAAATCAGCTAGTAGAGTTCCAGAAGACATTACTGGGTGACTTTGATAACCATGTTCCCTCAGGATACGCTGAAGCAGAAATAACCTTTTTGCCCCCATAGAGGTTAACATCAACCCGCCCATAATCAAGCTAGAGTTATCTACTGCATGCCTTCTTTCTTTTGCAGCCTCAATAATTATTTAAAAGTCAATAAACAGGCTCACATATTTTAGCTGTAAGCCATATTCTAGTGGTATATCATGATAGAACATTCACTATCGGTTTAGCTGTATCTTCAGTTATTGAAGATACGTAAGTGGATTTGACTGATAAAATAAGGTAATGGATAATTTGATTTCCATTAAGGAGCTCTTTAATCTTTTACTCTATGCTTCCTATATATAACAAACAGAAATGGGATATACTGTGGCGTTGCAACATTCTGTGGTTTCTTTTATAAGCATAGTGGTAATATGTATAGATTGGGTCCTTTTTAAAAAAGCTAATATGCATTTTTTTCAACTTTCCAGTGGCAGTGTTTTGGCATACGTTTGCAAGATTCTGTCATGAAGGAATCACGGTTCAGTGGCTGATGCCCATTTATTGTACTTTCCAGAATTTAAGTGACGTCCATGAGGGGGAAATTTCACATGCCCAAGAGATTATGTAGTTCCATTATGAGAACAGGGAGAGGCAGAACTGATTGAGTTGGAATATTTTTTTAGCTGTAAGGATCCTAAATATGTAATAAATTTTTCAGCCTCTGGTTAAGTATGAGTAAACTGCTAGGAAAAAAAAGTCTTGCTTTCACTCATCATTCTTCCCATCTTCTGCTGACTAATTGTCTACCTTGTGTCTCAAATCTTCATAGATGGAACCATGAAAACTTTCAGTTAGTAAGCCTTTGAAAAACAGGTTATTACATTCTGTTAAACTTAGATAAGCCTTCTATATCCATAAACCAACAAATCAACAATTTTCAACCGAAATATATAAGAATATGGTTGAAATTTCTGGCATCAAGCAGATGTCTCAAAGAAATAACAATTTGTTCTTCAATAATGAATTCTTTAATCCAATCCTAGATTGAATAGATTCACCTGTTTTATACCCCTAACTCAAATCAATGCTATCTTACCAGATCTATTTAAATTGAAAAGCCTGGTCTTACTCCTGCTGCATTCTAGGACAGAAGCTATTCAATCTAGTATAAGCCTAAGAAGAACAAAAGTTTATAGATGACTGTCATGGTTTCTAATCTACCATACCTATCAAATTCTGTCTAACAATGCACTACATCAATATAGGCAAACACTGAATACAGTGATCAACACAAAAAGTGATAAAGTATTTAATGAGTGATAAAGTATTTAATGTTCGGTTAAATCCATAAGTACATTCAAAATGTGTATGAAATTTAATACATTGTTTACTTTGTTAATGAATTTGCATCCTAAATTAGGCACGCGCCATTCAGAGATCTGATTCTCATGTGTTACTACATGCCATTCCCTATAATCAGATTCAACTACTTACGAGTTATAATACACAATATAAGAAGTAGGCAATGGCTGCACAGTATCTGAAATCACTGCTGCCAGAAAAAATTACAAATTGATGTGTGTCATATAGCAACAGTAGATGGTTAACAGCTGAAGCAGAAATGCTAGGAACAAGATTAATGCCCGAAAGGTAAAACTAATAGCAAGCCTTTTCTTTTTATTTACCAAAACAAAATTATTCCATGTAAACATGCCTAGCTGTTTAAAGAGCCTAACTGTATACACAATGTCATTAGTGAGTGATTCATGCACTAAACTACTCCCTTCTAAAGCACAGAAGGTTTTGGCCATGTGATTCAGGAACTAAACTACTCCCTTCTATATCATCATCATCATCTTATCATTCATCCCAAAAATTGGGTCAATGTTATGGACTCAATAGAAAGAATGTCGGATCATAATCATCCTAATGTCGGACACTCATTTTCTACACATTACGATCTAAAACTATAAAACTATCTTCTATCAAACCAAGATCTTTCATATCACTTCATATCACTTTCATCCCTGTCTTCTTCAATCTACCGCTCTTTCTATTGATCTCAATATTCATTTGTTCTGCCTTCCCAACGGACGCATCAATAGATCTTTGACGTATATGACCAAAATATTTCAAGTGATATCCCTTCATCTTATCCTCTATAGTGACCACGCCTACCTTCGCTCGGAAATTCTCATTTCTTATATTATCTTTTCTAATATTTCCACACATCCATCGTAACATTAGCATCTCTACCACATGCATACTCTGCTTATATTTATTGATGATAGCCTAACACTTTAAACTATATAACAAAATTGATCTAATCATCATCTTGTAAAATTTACAATTTAGCTGTAATGGTATATTTCGATCATGCAATACTCATGTTACATATCTCCACTTCAACCATCCTACTTCGATTATACGATCAATATCTTTTCTTAATCCATTTATCCTCTTAGATAACCGACACAAGATACCTAAAGTACTTATTTAGAAATATACTTTCCACATACAGCTTCATAATGATGTGATCTTTATATCTCACTATACTAAACTTACATTCTATATTTTTTACTAAGCCTGAAACCTCGAGTCTCTAATATTTACTTCCAAACTTCTAATTTTACATTAACATCATGTTTGGTCTTATCTATCAAAATACTACATCTGTAAGTAACATGCATTAATACATCTCGTATTGAATATGTCTCGTGAGTTGATCCATTACTATAGTAAAGAAAAGAGAGATCAAAGCTCGGCTTTGATGCAACCCAATAGTAATCAAAAAGCTATCTGTTATTTCTCTATGAATCTTTACATTGTTGATTGCTCCTAAATACATATCTTAACTTAGAATAACGTATATTAGAGAACCCCACTTCTTCGTTAAAGCTCATTAGCTCATTATAGAACCTCTCTAAGGACTTTATCGTAGGCTTTCTTCAATTCAATAAAGACCTATGCAACTCTCCCCCTTGCTCCGTCATAATCTACCGAAAGAGATGAATTACATCTGTTGTCGAACCTCCCAGCATGAAACTAAATTGATTTTATAATATGGTGATAATTTTTAATCTAAACTCGATCATCCTGTCTCACAGCTTCATGGTATGACACGTTAACTTAATTTTACGATAGAGCAATTTTGTATACCATCTTTATTTTTACGAAGATACCAAAATGCTACCACACTCTTTCGCTATTTTATTTGATTCTCAAATTTTGTTAAACAATTTTACCGGCCATATAGCAATTACATCTCCAATGTATTTTCACATCTCAATAGAAATCTCATCCGGTTCACATATTTTTCTTGGTTTTGTTCTCTTTAAAGCTTCTCTTACATCACATACTCCAATTCGTAAAACTATGATACAGTTCTTTTAAACAAACCACATTATTTCATATAATCTGGGTATGTTTTTATTAAAGGGTCTGTCCACCTCTGATATCCTCGTCTTTAATAAAAAAAATTAGTTTTCATCCTTAACACATTTAACTCCACACAAGACTCTTCATTTTTCCTTCTTCATTCATGCTAATTGATAAATATTCTTTTCTACCTCAATTGTATCTAACTTCTTATAAGCATCAATGTATACCATGTATACCATGTATCTAGCCTCTTGGATAACTCTTTTAGCTTCTTTCACTAATTTATATCTTGTCAAGGCATTATCATCTTTACATCTCCTACGGTTTCTGTAGATGTCAAGTTTAGTTCTAACAGCAAGATTCACTTCTTTGTTCTACTAAGATGTATCCTTACCTGGGGGTACAATAACTTTAAATACATGTTCTGTAACTATCGTTATAATATAGTCTGTCATCTTTGTCCACATAAACATCGTGTTCCTCTTGATCTCCTAATCAGCCACCTTGAGAAACCTTTCTTTAAAACTCCCATGTGTATTATCATTTAATTTCGATCACTTAATCTTAGTATCTATTTTAGCTTTGTAACTCCTTTATCACTTCGTAAGATACATATCTAGGATCAAAATTCTATGTTATATAGTTACGCTTCCAATTTTTGCAATATATTTTATTTACCTTTCAAGTCAAAAAATCTACTTGACTATCACCAGTTTCATTTCTAAAGTTATCAAATGTAAATCTCTACAAAACAATATGTTGGCTAACATTAAGTCATAGGTAAGGGAGTGTCCAAAATAGAATAACATACAGCATTTCTTTTCTTGAAACCAAAACCCCATGCACATTGTGACACATCCTATTTGATCCAACATGAACATTAAGATCATCTCTAATAAAAAAATTTCTCCAACAGGAATCCTTTGCGTGATATCCTTCAAATCCATCCAAAATTGTTGTGTATTTCCATCATCCAATCTTGTTTGTGATACATAAACACTAACAATATTCATTGTATCCTTCCCTAACACCAATTTAACATGCATAATCTTATCATTTTCTCTTCTTACGTCCACTATATTTCTTATAAATTAACATTTATTATTCCAACCCCATTTTGATTTCTCTCCTTACCGATGTACCAAATCTTATGATCACATGGCTCGATTACGCTAGTCGTCGCATCTACCAACTTCTCTTGAATTCATAAAATATTAATTCTCCTCCTAAAATGACATCAAGAAGTTCTCCTAACTTCTCAGTTAGAGATCATATATGCCAAGATGCTAATCTAATCCGTTGGGTGTTGATTAATTTCTTTACCCGTCCTTATCTATTACAAAGCAGGAACCCTTACATATTTAACATCGCATCCATACAGCGATGTGATGTGCCGCCTTTAGGCGATGACCTAGCAACTCTTACATGCTTATCACTACATTTGGACTGTAAAATGTCTCACTTAGAAAAAATGTCCTAAAAATTAAGTCCATGACTATAAGAGTGACAAAGTATTGTGCTATCTGTCACACGTCTACCACACAAGCCTCCTATATCCGGGTTGGGACCAGCAGCAAAAATGCTTGAGGAATTCATTATTACCTAGATGTGGTGATCCAAGTAGATGACATGGAAAATGGAAAAAAATCATAGTACCATCTGTGTGTTTATGGACGGGTACATGCATGTAGCATATATCTAAATAATATGGACTATAGGCATGTACTCATACCTTGTCATATGGGTATGAATGAGAATCAACTTATAAATATATGCCAATCAAACCTATCTTCAAGGCACTATTTCCGTACATGAAAATTTGACTATGATTTTTATGAAAAATTGACGGGTTCTCTGTTACTAATATTGAACTTGTTACAAAGGGTCATCGATACCGTCCCCAAGATCCTAATAGCTAATTCCCAACATATTGATACATTGGCATTAGGAGCATGAAAGAACAATAAGAAAATCTACTTAAAAGCAAATAAAACCACAATATGATAGCGCTATTCAATAAAATGATCAGTGCACACCTATAAACATGAAAGAATTGTACCATTAAAACCTCGAACTGGGTAAAATATCAACAAAAAGAATGACACCAAGAAATCCTCTAGCTCAAACTTTTGATGTCTACCGCATGAATCCTCCTTCCAGCTCACCTTTGTCAACAGACATCTCCTCAGTTAAATTAACAAGCACTGTATTCTGTTTAATTGCCTCGAACCTTGTCGGTTTAGACCTACTTTTAATACCAATAAAATAAAACTATATGGGGAAAAGTCAACTTTCGTGCACTAACAATGGATATATGCTTCATGATTTGCTCAAATTTGGAAGCTTTAGGAAGGATATGACCACCACTCCCACGCAGACAAATGGATTGGAGACTCAATTGAAAATCCACTCTGTTGGTCTTATATATTAAATAATAGAAATGGATTAAATTAAAACAAAATGCTTTCAAAGTTTCTTTTCTGTCCATACAAAGCTCCATAAATGAAGCAATGAACAAATGTAAAGTAGAGATTCATGTGTTATCATTAATTTCATGGTTTGGAAGCATCCAAATATCATGATTTTGTTGTGCACAGGTCTTAAGAAATTTTGAACTGACAACTTCTGTGGATCAAAAACTTAAGTGCTCCGCTATCATTTTGGTATATTTTCTTAAGGCTGACAGGTCATCTTTAAAAGCACTCAAGCGGATGATATGTATGTATTCGCGTGCATGTGAATACCCTTTTGGCATCTTTATCATCTTACTACATGACGCAACACATTTTCTCCAAACACAAAGTGAATGGTACCAATGCATGAAAATGTTAAAACAATGAAAGGTATGGAAGTCACCGAACATAATGCAGGATTATGAAACTTTTACGAACCAAGGCTTTGGCGTACAGCTTTTTTAAGGTCTGCTTGGAATCTTTCCTCATCGTCATCGTCAGCTGGCAATTGCATTGACCTCTTTACTTCAGTATTTACTGGTCAGAGATTAAAAAGTCACTTAATATGTTGATGTCACACCAATTAAAAAGATTAAAAACCAAAACAACAGAAGTTAGAGATAACAAACTTAATCTAGTCAAAATAGATACCTTCAAATAATAATACACATAAAAACTAGACTATTGGTTTCAAACATAAATGAGATGGAATTCGTAGCATATTAAGAAATGCCCTTTTCCCCCTTTTCCTTTCTTTTTTCCCTTCATCCCACCCCCCCCCCCCCCCCCCCCAAAAAAAAAAAAAAAAAAAAAACGCCGCTGACAGAAGCAAAGATGTTACCATAAATCTATGAATACGTTTCACGAGGCACATAAGTAGAGAATCAATTCAAACAGATGGGAGAGCAGCTTGGCACAGGTAAACAATATTAAATTAATACATACTATTGTCACAGTGCAAAAAATCTGGAGCCACAGCACGATCTTGATCTCTTATGTGAACATCATGTGGTGACTGGGCAAGCAATGAATTCTCTTTAGCATATGACATAGCTCGGGCGCTGCCATCAAATGATCTCAACGAGTTATTCTTCCTATTAGGTTGCCTAATTGCCCGAGGGTCAGAAGGAACAAAACCATCACGTACATCTCCTCCGGTGCCTGAAAGAAAATAAGACAAATACCTAATTCCAGCTAATGCACCTTTAATAAACAGCATGAAAATACAAAGTAATATTCCAACCAATCTCCCAGTTTTGATCCAGTGGCAGAACCTTAACCTTGATTGCATCTTAAATGAGATTGATTAGTTGTCGTGCTGATCTTTTGGATGCTTGAACTGGTAGAAGATTTTCCACGAGCTGCAGCTGTCTCTAAGCCATTCATCTTAGAACCTGCTACACAATTGGTCTTGTCAATGTTCTGTGCAGACGATTGTACCTCATTACCAACAAACCTATGTCCTCCTGGATTTAGCAACACATCCTGTCTGGCAGACTCGTGTTTAGAATGACAAAATTCAACATTCGGGTAGTTCTTGCACATTGAAACTTCAGAAAAATGGAAATCGCCAAATTCTATATCCTTTAGACATACGGGAAAGTTATCACCGTGCAACCTTGGTTGACTGTTAGCAGTTAAACCATCCTGCTTGCTGGCGGTGTCTGCATTTAATTTTGAACCAACAGCACATGCTCCATCTACAAGCTTATATGGAGATGTTCCATTGTCATTCTTAAACTGCTCCGCCAGGTGCTTCACTTTTGCCTCTTCCTCTATACGCCTTTGGTATTGCAATGTTTCCTCAAGCTTTCTCTCCTCTGCCTCAAGTTCAATTTTACGTCTAAATTCTTCTTCTTCTTCTTGTTTCAAGCAATCGTCAGTTGAAATGAGATTAGGCACTAGATGACTGACATTGGTTGTAGAAAAAAATTCACTGCAGTAACAAAAACAGAATAGTCAGATTAAGATCATAACAATCTTTATGTGTGTAATCTCACAGAAATTATGAAAGTCTATGAAGCAAGGACACTTCAAAATGAGTGACGAGTCCATGCCAGGCACATGTGGGACACGACATTGGCATGACACTTGTCCAACATGGATTAGACACAGATTCCAAAAACACAAAAAGCTGTGTTATAAAACCCAAAAGGCATATGCCGGACACTTTTGAGAGTCACATAACTGAAAAATTAAAAAATCATCTTCTTAATCAAGATATTACCATGTCAATAAAGCCTAGACATCACTTGTATTAGGTGAGGTATCAATTAGATTTCTTTTTTTGGGATCTTTGGTGAGCTCATTCTTATTAGGAAAAAGTCATGAATTTTGGTCATTAAAATTTTATATTGATCTCTGTATTTTTCAAATAACAATTTAGACATCATAATCACTATGGGTTCTAATATGCATTATCTATAAATACATATGAATGCACAAACGTGTTTGTCTCGATGTGTTCAAGTGTCCTACTTTTTAAGATGCTATCATGTTGCCAAGTGTGTGTCCATGTTTCATACGGGGAAAGAGACGAGAGAACTAAACTAGAAGAAGTTACTAATTGCCTAATTAGCTGTAATACCATGTAATTTCATCTGCAAATTTTTACATATTTCTTTCTTTTTTAATTTTTCCTTGGTCCGCTAGCCCAGTCCGTCTTCTTTTTCTTTTCTTTTCATTCATTCGTTTCTCCAGCCCAGCCCACCGAAACCCAACTACCCATCTCTTTAATCCCCCACCCACTCACGCTCCCCCACGTGGCCCGCCTCTCTGTCACTCTCTCGATGAAATCTCGCGACCATATCTCTTTCTCTCGCCGATGTCGCTCCGCCTCTCTCGACAAAATTCATCGCCTCAATTACTTTCGTCAGCGAATTTTTCGTCTCGCCATTGTTCGCACAAGACCCACGTCACTCTAGGTCATTAACTCCTCTTCTCCCTCCCCAATTAACTCCTCTTCTCCCTCCCCAAGTGGTTTTTGTTGCCGCATTACTTCAATCGGCGAGCTTTACACCGATCCCAGGTGTCGCCATTAAAGCAAAGTGATCTCCTCCCCATTGCAGGCTTGATTTAACCCCGTCTCCCCATCCATGAGTTTTCATGCGGAAATTTAATTTTTTCCTCTCAAATTTAGTTTTGATTTCAATTTTTTGAGGTTTTCGACAGAGTTCGGGTTTTGAATTTGGCTTGTGGCTTCTCTTCTCAGTCATGTACCGTCGAAGCACCTACAACCACTTGATGGCATGGTGGTAATGCTCTGACGAGTCTGATACGCTTATCACCTACGAGAGGAGGCGCAAAAAGACTAAGGAGTGATTGCTGGGTACACCGACGATTTGGAGGTAGAATGTCTTTATGCACTACTAGTTGTTTTGTGTTGCTGTACGCACCACACCTCTTCATTATATAAGAGAGGGCGTGGGCTAGGGTTAGGGTATCGAAATTGTAGCCGTCATTTGACATTCCTAGAGTTCTCCGAGGAGACCTAGAAAAGAGTTTAGGCTTTTCCCTTAGCAAAAGCTAGGAGAGGGGCCAACTCTCCCAAAATTGGCTAGTTATCTTGTAACCCTATTTCCTATTTCCAATAAAAATCCCCAAATCTCTTCTACAAAACCCTAGTCCGCATCAATTTGGTATCAGAGCTCTGATCCAATGGCCGCCACAAGATCAGCTACAACGAAATCTATGGAGGAAAGGTTGGATGCAGAGATCGCTGAGAGGAAGGAGACAACGGAGATCTTCAAGAAAATCGACGCGGCGACGGCGGCTACGGAGGCACTCAGATCTGATTTGAAGGGAGATCTGGAGCAAGTGAAGGAGATGCTCGTCAATTTCATGGCTCAAAACATCACCGCGCCTCAGATCTCGCGTTCGAAGGAAGGAGCCTCCTCAGATCTGAATCACCAATCAGATCTGAGGGGAAAAGGGAAGGCAACGATGATCCCGGATCGTGAAGGGGTGATCTTGGAAGGAGTAGATCTAGATCTGGACCTCGACGATTGGCAAGAGGACCTCTCCGAAACCCTAGGGGAGAGCTCCGAGGAAGACCCACCCCCACATCGGCGGCGAAGGAAGCGAGCGACGAACCCCCTGGGGGTTGCCGACAGCCGGCGACCCCCCAGAGGGCTCGCCGGAGGCGGGCGAGCCCCCCATGGGGCCGCCGATGCTGGGCAACCCCGCATGGGGGCCGCCGATGCTGGGCGACCCCGCATGGGGGTCGCCGGAGGCGGGCGAGCCCTAGACGGGGTCGCCGAGGGCTGGCGACCCCCTGGCGGGGCCGTCGGAGGCGGGTGACCCCCCAGGGGGTTCACCGGAGGCAGGCGACCCCCCCAGGGGGCTGCCGAGGGTCTGGGGACCCGCCAGGGCCCGCGCGGGCCCCTGACGGGTCGCGCGGACTCCGAAGACCCCCCCCCCGCTCATCGCAGGGGGGATTACGGGACCCGGGAGAGGCGCGCGCGGGGTGCGCGAGATCCGGAGTACTACGAGGACGATGATTGGGCCCCGGAAGGACGACAGAGAGATGAGGTGCAGGAACCGGAGTACGAGGATCACTTCCGCCACTATGAGGAGTGGTATGAGGAGGAGGATGAGCGGTTCAGGAGGGAGGATAGGAGATGGGAGCTGGAGAGAGGCCGGTTTGCAGATCACCATCGTCAGCAGCGCGGGGATCGTTTTGACGGGAGGGATCCACAGGCGGATGACTGTATAAGGAAGCTCCAGATGCCTGTCTTCGAGGGTAGTGATGCCACTGGGTGGATCTACAAGGCGGAGAGATATTTTGAGATGGCCAGACTGACGGAGGAGGAGAGGCTGAGGGCGGTTGCGCTCTGTTTGGAGGGAGAGGCCCTGAATTGGTAGAGATGGAAGGAGCAGCAGCGACCTCTGAGGACCTGGGAGGGGTTCAAGGAGGCACTATTACATCGATTCCGAGGCTCTCAGGCGGGGGAGCTTATGAGCAGCTGCATGCCTTGAGGCAGATGGGGACTGTGCGAGATTACATTAAGCAGTATGAGGAGCTCACGAGTAGAGTACGGGGGATGCCTGCAGAGTCCCTAGAAGGGTTTTTTATGGATGGGTTGAAGCCCACCATTAGGTCTGAGCTTCGCACTCTCAGACCGCATGGACTGGAGGGGCAGATGGAGTTAGCGCTGACGGTCGAGGATAGGTTGGCGGACGAGCACCGCGCCAGGGGGGCGTTTGGAAGACAGTTTTCACGATCACAGGCTGCCCCTGGGGGACAGTCAGGCGCTGCAGGGGGGACCCCGACAGGCGGAGGGAGACCCGGGGATGTGAGACCGGGAGGACCATACAAGAGGATGACATATGCGGGAACGGAGAACAAAGGGGTTATGCTTCAAGTGCGACGAGAAGTTTACCCCTGGGCACAGGTGCCGCAACCAAGCCTTGCAGGTATACGAGGTGTACGCTGAGGACTTGGAGGAGGAGGCAGCGGCAGATGAAGCGGCGGGGGGGCCGAGGAGGCCGGCGAACCTCTACTACTGGAGGCGGCCGAAGTCTCGCTTAGTTCCATTGCGGGGCTTACACGGGTGCACACTATGAAGCTGTCGGGCAGGGTCCGTAACCTGGACGTGGTGATACTGATAGATAGTGGGGCCACCCACAATTTCGTGTCCCCCAGGGTGATTGAGAGTCAGGGCATACCGATGACGGAGACGGAGGGCTTTGGAGTCATGCTCGGGACCGGTGTGGTCGAGCAGAGTAGGGGCATCCGTCGTGACTTGATGGTGTCCATACAGGGAGTAGTGATCACCGGTGGCTTTCTACCATTGACGTTGGGCAACGTCGACCTGATTTTGGGGATGCAGTGGCTGCAATCGCTGGGGGAGACGAAGTTCAACTGGTGGCTGCTGCGGATGGAGTTCCAGGTGGACGGCAGGAAGGTGATACTTTTGGGTGATCCGAATTTGTGTTGTTCGTCTGTGTCCTACAAGAATATGGCGAAGACACTCCAGGCTGAAGGAGGGGGGTTCCTGATTGAGCTACAGGGGTTGGCGACGGACGAGGCCACAGGAGAGACGGTAGTACCGCTGGAGGTGGAGCAGCTATTGCAGGGGTTTGACGGGGTGTTCCAGCCACCTAGCGGTCTTCCACCGCCAAGGGACCATGAGCACGCTATTATGCTTAAGGAGGGGGTGTCGCCCATTAGCGTGCGCCCATACCGGTATCCCCAGGTGCAGAAAGACGAGATCGAGAAGCTGGTACAGGAGATGCTACAGGCAGGGGTCATCCGCCCTAGTTCTAGTCATTTTTCCAGCCCAGTGCTTCTGGTTAAGAAAAAGGACGGCAGTTGGAGGTTTTGCGTCGACTACCTGGCTCTCAACAAGGAAACTGTCCCAGACAAGTTTCCCATCCCGGTGATTGACGAGCTGCTAGACGAGTTGCACGGAGCGACGGTCTTCTCGAAGATCGATCTGAAGTCGGGGTACCACCAGATTCGCATGAGACAGGAGGATGTGCAGAAGACCGCCTTCAGGACTCACGAAGGCCACTACGAGTTCCTCGTCATGCCCTTTGGGCTGACGAACGCACCTGCTACCTTCCAGTCACTGATGAATAAGGTCTTCCGACCTTACTTACGGAGGTTCGTTCTGGTCTTTTTCGATGATATCCTGGTCTACAGTGCATCATTACAGGATCATCTGGGCCACTTGGAGATAGTTATGTGAGAGCTGGAGGATCATCAGCTACAGGCCAACCGAAAGAAGTGCCTCTTCGGACAGGCGCAGGTGGAGTACCTGGGGCACATCGTGTCGGCGGACGGGGTGGCAGCTGATCGATCGAAGATTTCAGCCATGTTGGATTGGCCGCAGCCAAGGACATTACGGACCCTGCGGGGGTTTCTGGGGCTCACGGGGTATTATCGACGTTTCGTGAAGGGGTACGGCACCTTGGCGTGGCCCCTTACGGAACAGTTGAAGAAGGATAGTTTTTGCTGGGGGGAAGAGGCGACGAGGGCATTCCAGGCCCTCAAGGAGGCGATGACAACGGTACCGGTGCTAGCACTCCCAGATTTTGAGAAGAAGTTTATAGTGGAGTCAAACGCTTCGGGCTTTGGGTTAGGAGCCGTACTGATGCAGGAGCAGCGGCCGATCGCTTACTTCAGCCAGGTTCTATCTTCCAGGGCTAGGTTGAAGTCTGTCTACGAGCGAGAGTTGATGGCGAGCGTGCTGTCAATCCAGAAGTGGAGACCATACTTACTGGGGAGGGAGTTTGTGGTACGGACAGACCAGCGGAGTCTGAAGTACCTCCTGAAACAGCGCATGGTGGCAGAGGAGCACCAGAGGTGGTTGTCCAAGTTGAGCGGGTACAAGTTCGAGATTCATTACAAACCCGGCTCGGACAACAAGGCGGCAGATGCGCTTTCCCGACGAGATGAGGGGGTACAGGTGATGGCTCTTTCTATCCCACTGATGTTGCGGAGCGACACCCTACTAGCGGAGATTGAGGCCGATGAGGAGCTGCGGCGGATCCGGGAGGCAATCGCTGAGGGGTCTGCAAACTTTCCGGGTTACACCTTAGAGGAGCGACTACTACTGTACCGGAGGAGGCTGGTGATTACCCGGACTTCTAGTCACATTCCGACTCTCTTCCATGAGTTCCACAGCAGCGCCGTGGGGGGGCACTCAGGAGGATACCAGACTTATCAGAGGATGGCTCGGGAGCTCTATTGGCCAGGTATGAGGAAGGATATTGCGAGGCTGGTTTCGGAGTGCGATATATGTCAGCGCCACAAATATCAGGCGACATCCACAGCAGGTCTTCTACAGCCCTTGGAGTTACCGGAGAGGATATGGGAGGACATCTCGATGGATTTCGTGGAGGGGTTGCCACGATCGGAGGGCTTTACTACGATATTTGTTGTGGTTGACCGCCTCAGCAAATACGGCCATTTCATCCCACTACGCCATCCATTTACTGCAGCGTCTGTGGCCGTTGTTTTTTTGAAGGAGGTGGTCAGGCTGCATGGGTACCCTCGCTCGATTGTGTCGGACAGAGATAAAATGTTTGGAGCACTTTTTGGAAGGAGATGGTCAGACTACAGGGGACAACGCTGCGACAGAGCACGGCTTACCACCCCCAGACGGACGACCAGACGGAGGTGCTTAACCGCAGTGTGGAGACATACCTCCGGTGTTTTGCGTCCGAGACACCTAGGAAGTGGGCCGGGTGGTTGATGTGGGCTGAGTACTGGTACAACACCTCGTACCACTCAGCTGCGAGGATGACACCGTTCCAGATTGTGTATGGCCGAGATCCGCCTCACCTAGTGCATTACAGTAGGGGATCTACCCCAGTGTCAGGATTAGAGCAGCAGTTGGAGGATCGCGACCGGGTGTTAGAGGAATTGAAGCGCCACCTACTGCGAGCTCAGCAAATCATGAAGAAGAAGGCAGATGTGCATCGCAGGGAGGTGGAGTTCGCCGTTGGAGAACGTGTCTATCTGAAGCTTCGACCCTACAGACAGCGTTCTATGGCCCACCGGCGCAATGAGAAGCTGGCAGCGAGGTATTACGGACCTTACGAGGTTGAGGCCCGGATCGGCAAGGTGGCGTATCGGCTGAAGCTACCTCCTACTACCAGGATCCATCCAGTCTTTCACGTCTCACAGCTACGCCGAGCTATTGGAGATCACGTGGCGTCGTCTGCATTGCCCCCAACTCTCACGGTCGACATGGAGGTCCTTTTGGCACCCGAGGTTACATGCATTCGTACAAGAGCATCAGGAGCACGTGAAGTTGTGATTCGTTGGTCGGGCTTGCCGGAGTTTGAGGCCACGTGGGAGCTTTATGATCATATCTTGCAGCAGTATCCTGATTTCCACCTTGAGGACAAGGTGAAACTCCTGGGGGGAGTAGTGATACGCTTATCACCTACGAGAGGAGGCGCAAGAAGACTAAGGAGTGATTGATGGGTACACCGACGATTTGGGGGTAGAATGTCTTTATGCACTACTAGTTGTTTTGTGTTGCTGTACGCACCACGCCTCTTCAGTATATAAGAGAGGGCGTGGGCTAGGGTTAGGGTATCGAAATTGTAGCCGTCATTTGACATTCCTAGAGTTCTCCGAGGAGACCTAGAAGAGAGTTTAGGCTTTTCCCTTAGCAAAAGCTAGGAGAGGGGCCAACTCTCACAAAATTGGCTAGTTATCTTGTAACCCTATTTCCTATTTCCAATAAAAATCCCCAAATCTCTTCTACAAAACCCTAGTCCGCATCAGAGTCCCCTGATGCTCTTCATGTAAGGTAAATCACTTAAATTCTTGTTTTTAGTTTAAAATTGTGTTTTCTTTCCCTATACGATGATGTGTAATCTGATCTTGACGTTAGGGATTTTTTGGGGCTTGGCGGCAACCCTTGTGTCGTCCCCACGACTGTAATGCGGTTGTGCTCTTAGGGTTACCTTGTTGTCTTTTTGGGCTAGAGCCCGTGTGGACTTGGCTGTGGGCATTTGGCCCTTGGGTTGGATTGGGGCATTGGCATGTCACGCCCAGCTTCTCAGGGCGTACCTGTTTTCACATGTGATGTAGATCTTGCTAGTTACCAGTGAAAAAAATATATGCTAGGAGCAGATATATACCAACATACTCGTGGAATCTCATTAAAATATACATAAAAACTGTAAATACTTACACTTTAAGGTCAGGATTTTGTGACTACTATGGCAAAATCTGAGTCCGCAAATACAGGTTTTCCTCTGACTCTATCCCAACACCTAGTGGTCCAACAAATATGAAGACTCACCAGGTAAATCACAGTAATTCTAAAATTTTGGAATTTAAATATGTAAGCATGAGCAAACACTAACTAGAAAGCAGGAATTGAAAACAGATAACATATTAATTACTACTATCTAATGTAATAAAATTTAAGACAAACATGCAACTTAATTGATAATTTAAAGCGATACTAATATGGTGATATCAATCTATACCAAACCTAGGCTGTGAATTATATTGGATAGTACAGTAAGAAACCAAAGAGTCCACCTCAGTACCACAGGGGCGCTCACCCGGGACAGGCACAAAATAGGCACAGTAGGGGCCATGAGTCCAAAAACAACAGTGTGGGACTCAACAATTAAGTCCGGATGTACCAATAGGGGTCCAATGGATTCATGATATGCCCGGTCGGAACACCTGATGCGGTCAAGTCAATAGGAGCATGGTCTCACTAATATGATTTACCACAAAACCCAATGAGTCTGAAGTGCCAAGTGTAAGTCTTAATCTGTCAAGAAATCTGTGCTTTTAAATGCAGTTCGTGTCAGAAATCAGACATTTTGGAGTGCAAATTTGAACTCCTACTTTCGGTATCTGGGTGATTCAGTCCATGTGTAATTCTAAATTGGTATTAATTAATTATTTTAAACATGATTTAGAAAATAACATTATGCATTAAATTTAAGGCCACATTGAAACTAAATCATATGTTAGTGAGCTATGTCATTCCAATTTCAGTCATATTTTCAAGATTCCATTCTGTCAAAGACAATAACAATATACATTCCATGACATTCAAATTCTATTTGATTTCCATAGCACACTCAACATCAATTATTTCCAATGACATGGGCCACTGTGCAAGATATACTATATCTATTAAAACCAGGAAACATGTAACATGTAGCAATGGATTCAATGGAACATTTGGCATGTTAAACAATGATTTAAACTTATAAAATGGAGCATACAAGAGATATACTAACATATGGCATGTAGCACATGCATGGCATATAATATTCTAAGCATTCTAGGAAGTCTAAATTAAGGATATAAGTAATAAGCTCAAGCTAACCTAGGAGTCAAGTAGCGAACGGTGTCGTACTTGGAAATATGGGGGATAGAGAATGGGAGAGGGTCAACTGTAGTGGTCTCAGATAATTTACAGCATTAACCATAGTTCGGGACTTAACCATGTGTTTATGGTTTTATATTATCCTTCAGGCAGTAGCCTATGATCCCACAGGTGATAAACTATAACCCTTCATGCAGTAGCCTAGTCCATAAACCAACATGCAATGAATCCCACAATTCCAATAACCTTTAGAAGCCAGATTCTCATTTTCAATCATCGGATAATCCTAAGCCAACTCCTATATGTAGGACATAAGTAATAAGTAATAAGCTCAAGCTAACTTAGGAGTCAAATAGCGAACGGAGTCGTACTTGGAAATATGGGGTATGGACAATGGAGGAGGGTCAACTGTAGTGATCGCAGATAATTTACATCACTGATCGTAATTCCGGACTTAACAATGTTTTTATGCTTTTATATGATCCTTCAGTCAGTAGCCTATGATCCCACATGTGATAAACTATGATACTTCAGGCAATAGCCTGATCTATGAACCAACAGGTAGTGAATCCCACAATTCTAACGACCCTTAGAGGCCAAACACTTATTTTTAATCATCGGGTAATCCTAAACCAACTCCGATATGTAAAGCAAAGCCCAGGGGTTCCCATACCAACCCACAGCCTCCACGAAGCGACGACCTTAACCAAAACATCACCGACACAATATGTACATCCACCATCTAAGAAAATCAGCATCTAAAATTCCCAAAACAGTCGCAGTAGGGGAAATCCCCTCGTTCAGCCGCGGGCTATGGTATGAAAGCCCAAAATAGTCTCAGCTGGGTCAAGGGGGCACGACGAGTGCAAGGGAGCTCCCTGGGGTCATGACAAAAGCTTTAGATCATATGACAGTCATGGTAGAGACCATGGTTTGAGGTTTCGGCCGATACCTCTGCGTATCGCCCGTATCGTATCGGTATCGGTGGGTAACGAGACCGAAACTAGGGGTTAGTTTCAGTATCGGCCTATACTGAACGATACCATTCAGTTTCGACCGATACCGACCGAAACTGACCGATACCGTTCAGTTTCGGTCGATACCGGCCAAAACAGACCGATACCATTTAACATCGGTCGAAGACGGAGGAAGAAGAATGTGTAATTAAATAAAAATTCTCTAAAAATCCCCAAAAATTTTGTAAATCAATAGGTTGCAAAGAAAGCTCAGTTAAAAGAGAGGAGAACCCCAAGGGTTTCGGCTTGAAAATGATGAAGAATTAGACGAAGAAGTGGCAAAACCAAGAAAAAATTGCAGAAAAAAGAAGAAAAATGAAAAAAAGGAAGATGATGAAAAAATTGAACTCACCGCAACGCGTCGTCGCCTTGCCGAACACTCCTCTTGCCTCGCCACCCCCACCTCGACCATCTAGCGTGAGAGAGACAGAGAGCAAAGAGAGAGAGAGGCCCGAGTCGCCTTTCAAAAGAGGCTGCGTTTTTTAAAAAGACAAACTTGTAAATAAGTGGTATGTGCATAGAGTAAAACAGTCGATGCACATAGCAAGCAGATTTTTTGTGGCAACCGTGTAAATAAGTGGTATGTGCGCAAAGCAAAATGGTGGGTGCACAAAGCAACGCCTAGCGATTTTTTTGGCAAACTTGTAAATAAGTGGTTTGTTCGCAAGGTAAAACGGTGGGTGTGCAAGGTAAGCTTTAGGATCTATTCATTTATCTAATATTTAGTATTTAAGTATCAAACTTTAGGTATTTAGTATTTGATATGATTACGAACTCGAATTTAGTTTATCTATTTAGTATTTAGTATTTGATAGTATATGATTAATATTTTACTTTGTTAAGTATTTAATAGTATTTGATAGGTTTAGATTTAAGAATCTTCAAAACCATCACCGTGTGTATATAGTATATTCATATTTAAAGTATCTCCGAAACCGAAACCGATACCCGAAACGAAACTGCCGAAACTAGCGATACAGACGTAACCGAAACTTGCTTCCGAAACCACCGAAAAGGGCGATACCGATACCGAAACCTAAATTTTGGAAAGAACGAAACCGAGACCGAAACCGAGACCTAAAACCTTGGTAGAGACAACGGAAGACTATGGCAAGGCCTAGGGGAAGTCCACAGGTCACGTCAAGTAGCGGGGAAGCTGGACAGTCCCGGTAAAAGGGGTAATTCCCTAAAACAGCTCGTAGACAAGGCAAGAAAGCCTCAACAGGTCACTACCAAGAGGGAAAGCCGTCCAACAGTCATGGTAAAGGCAAAGGGGCTGCAAAGAGGGTTGCCGCCATGCCCCCGACGAAACCCGAGTCTTGCTCAGATCCATCATCGCAAGCATTTACAACAAAATCACAAATTTAAAACCAAAATTAAAGAATTAAAGTGATTTTACCAAGTATTGTTGATTTTCAAAAGAATGCGAAGAGAAAACCCCAACTTCAGAGTAAGATCTGAACTCAAATCAAGAGAAAATCCCCCAAAGTCTTTGAAAAATAATTTTCTGTTTTTGAAAACCGAAACCCGAAGCTCAACCAAGCTTAAATAGAGAAAAGAGGAGACCTGTAGAGCACATGGGAAGTCGTGACTTCGCCATGAAGTTGATCAACCTCAAATCGAGTTGATTTCGTGTTGAATCCCTAAGATTTTAGAGCACGGTGGAGATGTAAGGCCGTGTCACGTATTTCGTGAGGTGGAGAGAGGAGAGGAGGGACGGTTTGCTGGGTTGTTTACCTTCGAGTCAAAGGAACGAAGGAGAGAGATTCGGCATCAAGGCTTACCACCGCCTCAAGCGATCGAGCGATAGAGAGAAATTGATCGGGAGTGGGAATGAACCACGTGCATCGCACGTGGCTAGGGTTTAAGTGGGGAGCGAGGTGGGGTGGGCCGGCTGTCGAGCCACGAGAAAAGAAAAAGGAAAACGAAGAAAAAGAAAAGAAAAAGAAAAGAAGAAAATAGAGAGGAGAGAGAGATGGGCCGGCTAAAACTTGGGCTTTTACATTTTACACTCCTTACAAAAATTCCGTTCTCGGAATTACAAAAACAAAACTAAGATAAAACAAACAACTGTGGATAACGCTCTCGCATCTCTTCTCTTTCCCAGGTGGATTCTCCAGACGAGTCTCGATGCCACATCAATTTCACCAAGTTGACGAATCTGTTCCAAAGGACCTTCTGCTGACGGTCAATGATCTGCACCGGTTGCTTCTCATATGTCAGATTAGGCGGTACTGTGATCTCAGAGTGGTCAACAACATGAGTCAGATCCCCTACATACTTGACGGAGACCCTCGTCGTCGTCCCCGCCGTTGTTGCGTGGTTGTGCTCTTGGAGTTACTCTGTCGTGTGTTTCTTTTTGGGCTACGGCCTGTGTAGACTTGGCCGTGGGCCTTTGGCCCTTGGATTGGATTGGGGCCTTGGCCCCTTTGGCTTCTTGGGCCTGTGGGTTTGCTTGGTGGCTGTTGGGTTGCTTGTGGTTGTAGGCTTTTGCCCTTACGTGGGTGTTGATGTTGGGTGATAGTGTTGGACTTTGGTGTTGGACTTATTGGGTGTTGGACTTAGTGTTGCCTTCGGTGTTAGGTGTTGGACTTGGTGTTTCCTTGGTTGTTGGGTGTTTGTGTGGACTTTGGTGATGGGCTTGGTGGTGGACGCGGGTGTTGGTGTTGGGTGTTGGGCTTGGCATTGGCCATTGATAGTGAGGTTTGGTGATGAACTTATGTTGGACTTAGGTTGTGCCCCTTTGGTTTGGAGTTAGGCTTTACCCTTTGACTTGTTAGACATGTGGGCTTTTGCCCGGTTTCGTGAGGCCATGGGCCATGGTTGGTCGGGATTGCGACCTACTGCCCTATTGTTGGCTTCACATTGGGATTCATGCTTGGTTTTATTTCATACTTATATTATTATTAAATCATCCTTGATGATAATGTTGGCTGGTGACATGAAAAGCATGAAAATATGGATTAGACCCTTATACGATCGATGATGAAAATTCTCTAAGATTAATACAGTTGTCATTCCTCCCATTTTTATATTGTTACCACATGATGCATTCATGATTAAACTAGAAATCTTATGACAACAAAATTTAGTGATATGTTTGGATGTGCTATGTTGATACATGGTGTTGGTACAAATGGTTACCATTCTCATGCATGACATGTTGAACTTGTTACTTATTGATGTCACATTACATGTGGCATCTTATTGGACATGTTTGCATAATGACTCTTGAACCTACTAGTATCATGAACATAAATGAAAATAACTCACATAGCACACTAACCATATTAACTAGTTTTTGGTGTGACCCTCTGAACTTGTTTAGAGACATTGTCTCATAATGCATACTTGACTAAACAAATACTGGCATTTAGAAATATCTCTTGAATAACACCACTTGACACTGAGAGTTATACACTTTAAATAACACTTGACACTTCAAACTCATTTGGTTTTATGGTAACTCATATTTGAGAGAGTGCGAGAGCGACTGAAGCCATATGTCTGATTACATGACTGCATCAAGTGTTTTGATCGGGTCTCATCATGCATCTGATGGACATCTACTAGTATCTCTGGACATAATTTGAGTCCCTCAAGTCTCTATTTTGGACTCAAAGGTCCTCCTATTTCTATTTTAAGCTCGGCCCTGATGAGCACTCCGTAGTACAAGGTGGACTCATGGTTACTTACTAGCTTAAGCTACTCCCCAATATGAGTCACGGTCTAGGATTTGTATAACTACTACAATATTGTTAGCATAATCTTTAAAATGGAACCTGTATTGCATGCCTATTTTTAGTTACTTATATCCAGTTCTTGCTTTATTTTCGGTCAAGCTCATGTACACTGTTTTAATTCCAAATTCTAGAATTAGTGTGCTTTACTCTAACTGCTAGTGGCTCTTCGTTTTGTTGCACTGATAGATGCTGATCGGGAATACGAGGAGACCCAACTCTTTGAGAATTCTGAGTTTGCTGCGCAGGACGTAGATTTTTGATCATGAGGTCATGAGCATATTTCCTATGTATTTTGATAGTATATATCCGTACAGATAAGATACGATAAGATAAGGTACTGTATTAGACTTTGTACTCCCACGTTATAAAGAGAAAAATTTGTACGAGTATTTTGGTACATCTCTACTCGTGGCCTAGATTGTTTTCACTAGTAAACAGCGGGACATGCATCACATGCGAAGATACAGTCAGGTTTCCCGGGAAGTGGGGTGCGACATTAGCTTGTCTCTGTAATTGGTATTTTGTATCTAACAAAAACAGTAAGCTACAAGTTGCTACATATATATGTCAAATACCAAAGATAAACTTAGAAAATAGAATTCAACCTAACCTATATGTCTGTGAATGTTCCTTTATAGATAAAGGAAGTGATTTTTTGGCTGGCACATTAGAGACTTGAAGAAAATATAGAATTATATGATTATAGTTCCTATCAACTATCATTTTATCCCTCACCAGAAAGCAAATAAGTCAGGTGGCACAAACCTTCACCACAATGTCAATAGATGACAACACATTAGGAATAAGAAGACAGCATGTAAAACTGTAGGATTGACATGTTACAGTTAGTCATTTGAAATGTTGTCCTTCCATTGCAGACCGCAGAAGTCTGTCATGCAACAAATTCATTTTCATGCAGCCATAATATTGTGCAATGTTATGTGAAATGCTTGAACAAGGAAATGATGGAGCGCCTAGACTAGACACAAAAGAGGCCAAAAACCTGTTCGGGTCACCTAATTCAAAACCTTGAACTCCCCACGATGGTTCTAAAAATGAGTTAACCATCTCAAATCACATTATTCAAAGTACGCTCCGTCCAGGTCATTAAAGGACCATTTAACTCACATGACTATGGAATAGTCACTTTATTCTTCAGCTCGTGCCGGTAACTGTTGAAATAACACAAAACATAATGCTCCGATGGAATTCAATATCAAAGAAACAAAATTTCAGCAAAATATTATGGATGAAGCAGCTTAAAATACCAAGGAACTCTCTGCCATATATCTATACTGATTATGGATTTTAGAACTTAAAAGTCTAAAGGATAAGTTTTGATTGTGACACCAAAATGAGAACAGAAATTCTCACAATAAAATAAATGTAGCATCATATTATACAAAACCTTTTGTAAAACTGCAAGAAGCAACCCAAATGCTTTATGTATCTTTAAAACCTTATGTTGTTCATGCAAAATTTCTTAGTTATCTAATATATTAAAATAAAAGGCTATATCTAAGATAAAAGCGTCTTATCTAAGACTCTTTTCCTCTTGCAATAAAAAACTTTTCATACCATTTTCATAATGTGAAAGCTCATTAAATATTAAAACACTGTCTTGCATATTCAACAGTGAGACTTCATTTATAAAGGGAACAAAATCAGTTTTTTGTAACAAGAAACAGATGTTAGTGCCATGTGGTGGACAACAGCAACTGCCTCCAGGCTATAGACGAGGACATGTGGAGTCAATTTGGCAAAGACAGTGGTGCTCAATTTAACAGGATGATCTTTAAAATATGGCTCTTTAGCCCTCGAACAAATGCAATATAAAAAAACTTTGGCATCTGCATTGCCTTGAATGATAATGGGAAAATCGCAATTAAGAAATTATAACATTAATTCTTCACGATATATATCTTCAAGTATTTTAAGAATTGCCACATTAATTCATCGGTGGAGTTTATCTTCATCCAGACGACTTCTCTAAAAACTTCTTTACCAAGATTACAAACAGTTGCAGCATTCTACCAGACTTGCGTGTGATTCACATTTGTTTCACCTACCCTAGAATATTTTGCTTCCATCTGTCGACGACGTTGAACAGTATTAAACTTGTAGTTTATGAAGGTGCATGGATTTAATACATGCCATATTATAGTCCTTATATTATAGTCCTTTTCAAGACCGAAGTGCATCAGAAGACCATATGCCATTCAATTTTGAGCAGCACATTCCTTAGGTTGGATGAAAAAAACAATCAACTAATCTTCACATGGAATTTCTTCCCGATTCTTGTTGACATACACAACATATTCCCATCAAGTTGCGGTAATACAGCTCGAGACATTGGTCAATGCAGATGGTTTTGAAAAGGTTCAATGAAGTTAACTAGCCCCACTAACAGTTTCAACATAATACACTTAAGGCTAGAAAAGTACAAGTTCATCACTCTGATGCATCAATATATAGGAAATCAAGCAGCTTAAATTTGACTCAATTAGGATCAAGGTAATATAGGTGGAGATTCAAGCGGGTAACCACATATATAAACAATGTGCTTAAACTGAAAATAAAGAATAAAGAAATAAAAGAGTGAATAAGACAAGAATAGGGTGAAACAATAAAGAGAGCTGAGGGATGGGCCCAATCCTTTTTTGCATGAACACTAGACATTATCCACTTCAATAATTAAGAAATGAAAGAGTTTAAAAGAAATGAAGGATGAGAAATAGAACTGAAGGATGGACCCAACCGTTTCTTGTATGACCATGCTAGACAGTCTCCACTTCAATAATAAAGAGGGCTACCCGCAATATCTTTCTAGTTCTGATTTAATTTGCCTAAGCAGCTTCCAGCAAAAGGTTAGTGGTATTCTACAACAGAGGTGTGTGTAGATAATCTCCCTATAAAATATTTTTTCATCGGTTGATTACAGTAACAATGTTTAGCTCCTGTCCAAGGAGATCATGTACAGATCCCTCAAGTCCGATGTCGCTGTAAACCTTCTCTATCAAAAATACCTCAATTAGCCTCAGTACCCAAGAAGTCATTCCTAATTCCAAATTTACCTCAATCAACCTCCTTCACTGCCACAATTTAGTAGGCAGTCGCTCCAGCAATAAGGATGATATCAGGAAAGAGCAGATATAAACCCGGAATATGTCTCATATTGTTTTATACTATTCATGAATGCCAAGAGATACTACAACAATACGAGTCACCACCGCCTACCGTAGCGGATCTACAAATATAACAAAGATGTCATATTTGTGACATGACAGTTTCAATATAACAGGTTGATCTGCTCTTGTTCTGTTCCTTCATCCGCCATTCCGCGCTTGAATTTGGTGCAAAGTGATGAGGGTTGAATGATGCTTCTAAATTCCCGTTTAAACATGGCATGTTTCGATTGAATGCCTTTGTTGGTAGCATTTACATAGAATATTGTGTGGTCAGGTTAATGCGCGTAAGCCGAAAGCAAGACAAAGATTCCACGAAACTTGCAACCAAGAAACTTGATAGTCCACTAACCAGTTCAGAAAGGGAGCATGGTGTTCTGAAAAATAAATTTATGTCACAAATGCAATTTCCCGCTGTGAGTTTTGTGGCCATGTCAGTTAAGATGAAAGGGGGAAACTTCAAAACATTCAATATGCGACTAACATGTAAATTGTGAAGTAAAAGATAAAATTATAAATAATTCTAAAGTTGCAGACACTAGAAATAATTTTGTTAAGTGACACAATGACATCGAACTTGGAAAAAATGATAATAATAAAGAATAATATATAATAATTAAAAGAAGAAGATCGATGATGATAATGACGGTACATAGTGCAAGCCAACATGTTAACTGAGCTGATAATAGTTCATGATTCAAAAGAGAGCATTATCAAAACAGGTCATGATAACCAGATGAGTCAATTACACCGTAGAAAGTCAGATTGATAAAAAAGAAAGGCTTACGAATATTCTGCAACTTCTTCATGAAACTCATTGGGGCCCGTAACCTGTTTTTAGGGATTACAAAATTAGATAATTGAACCTCAATACACAAACTTAAGCAGACTCTAGACTGTTCTAACCTTTATGTCTTTGGTTTTTCTATTATCTTTGTTCTTTTTCTTATCCTTCGCTTTGTCATGTGATTGTTTTGGATCGCCTCCTTTATTGATATTCTTTTTCTCAGCAAGTGCGAGTTCTGCCAAAAAGGCTTCCCTTGCAGCTTCAGATTTCTCTGCGGCATCGTTATCTACTAGCTCCTCCAAATGCACCTGACAACAAAGCCATGGATCAAAAGAGTTTAAGTGCCCAAGAAGGCAACATGTTGTAATCAACACATAAAACCAAAACCGTCACATACCCGAAGGAAAGACTTGACCAGCGGTATGATAATTGACCGATAATCAAATGCAGAAGCAGGCCCAAGTTTGAACTCCAACTGCTGCATGTTATTGACATTCCTCATGATCTTTGCGTCGATCTTGTTAAGCTGCCAGGAGAAGGCTACAGTCAGCATGAAATTAATTTATCAAACTTTCTAAACATGTATGTTAGAAAGAAAACAATGAACAAACCTCCACGGATAATTGTTCCTTCTGCCTCTGGATTGCTATTTCTATGCAGGTATCACCTTGCTGCACATAGTCATGCATTCTCCAGTCTTCTTCTTCCCCACATTCCAACTCACACAAACGAGAAGTCACACCAGGCACAGCCTCGTCATACCCAAACTGAGAAACATTTAAATTCTGTGCCTCCTTAAGAAGGTTGGAGATGGCCTCCAGCTCAAATCTAGTGCTGTCAAACATCATCATATCATTCTCCCTCTCAAGAAGTTCTTCCTGTCGCTTCTTCAAGAGAGCCTCATAGCTCTGATGCATAACTGGCTTCTCATCGTGCTTCTCCCTTTTCTTCAATTCCTCTACGCATAGATTCTCAACCGTCTGCAAAGCCTCATCATAGATGAGATGCTCGCATTTCTTTTCACACATAGACTGCATGGCCCCAAACTCTTTGTCCAGCATCTGTAGAATTTCCATACCCTGATGGGATTTTTCCTCTCTCATGCGTGTCCATGACATTACCTCTTCCCCGCTCGATGGCCCTGCAAATAACCAAGAGACTATAGCATCTGTATCAGGAACTGCATCTTCAGAACCATTCTTTCTTCCATGGAACATATGGCCATCTAGGATGAGACTTGAAGGCGTATCATAGGCAAGAGTAACACCATCCAATGAGAACTCATTGCCCTGACTACCTGACGTGGAGCCATTAGCATCACATGCAGCAGCTCCAATGGCTGAATCCTTATCAACAGAGTACAGACTTAACCCACATGATTGTGACAGCTCCTGCAAGAACTTGAGGAGTTTCCGGAGCTGAGAAGCACCCAAGAAGCATATACAAATGGGCGACTGGTCTAGTGGTGCATGGTTCAGCAGTAAGGCTCCCAACTGGAGAGCTTGGATCTCATCCATGGCGAACTGTATTACCTTATTGAGATGGCCAATAGAGAGACTCTTATGCTTCACAAGCAACTGAAACATACCCTGGATCCTTTCCAAGAGCTTGCTTCTTTCTGAATCATCAGCCACAGGCCACCTTGGAGACTTATCGTCAACATCTACGAAGGAGATCGAGGAGGTTATATCACCGCCCCTGCATTCTGTCGCAAACCCATTACATCCATTACCCTTGCCATTGCTGCCCCCACTACTGGACTTTCCCAGTTCGGGTGAATGAGAAGAAGATGAATCTGAATTATCCTTGGAACTCCAATATTCAGATTCACGATCCTTATCTCCTGAATCCTTGTCAATAACATCTCCCTCCATCAACTGGTATTGTTCATGAGTCCTTTCATCATGTCCAAGCATTTTCACAGAGGCAGCTGCATCAATAGGTTTCCAAATGCTGCCATTAAGGAGCATCTCAATCCACTCTCCCTCGACTTGTTGTGGCAACACAGCCAGTAGCTTGGCTGGAAGACTATCCATATGCTCCTGGACCACATGCTGCATATGCGAGTCACTATCTTTAAACTTCTCGTCACATCGGCAACAAACCCAGAACTTCCAATCACCCCCGTTGCCCGCAACAAACTCAAACGCCTCTGATAACACATCCAAAGAAGCCATCCCATCCTTTGACAAGCTATGGTAATGCGCCCTAACATCTGCAACATTCACCACCATAAACCTTGACCTCTCCTCAACGTTCATCGAGTTCCAATAAGCCTTCACCTGCTCCATCCTCTCACTCAGCTTCTTCGAATTCATCAACTTCCTTCTCTCGGTGATCCGCTGCTGTTGCGATGAAGAAGATGACGACGTCTCCCCACCAAGACCCTCCTCACTGTCATTCTGCGACTCAGACTTGTGCTGCTGCAAAATCCTCGCAGCAGCAACCCGAACCTCGATCTCCTTCCTCCGCTCTTCCGGGGTCTTCGTCGCCTTCTTAATCTCGTTTGGCCTCCGTGGCGCCTGGACCAGCCTCACCTCCATCGGATCCTCATTTGACGCAGATATCCTCCTCATTGGAATCAACCTAAACTTCTCCTCTCCACCTCCATTCCCCCCATTCCCCAAAGTCTTCATCCAGTTTGAAATAGACGCAATATTCGACTTCTGAATCAATGCCCTGAGCTCCTGATGTACATGAGCAATCCTCGCCTCGGGTGTCGAGCTCTTCTGCTGTGTCTCATCCTGCAGGCTCTCCTTCCCGGGATCAACTGGGTCAGCAATCGACAGCGCCCGCTCGCACTCTTGAACCACCTCTTCATACCCTCTACTATTGGGGTCAGCGGTGGCGGCCTCATACAAAAGATTCGCATAAAAATGAGCGAACTCAACAGAATTGGGGGAAAGCTGTACCGCTCTCCGAGCCGAATCGATAGCAGACCGGAGGTGCCTGAGCTTCTCCTTGGGTTCGTCGAGCAACGAAGCGATCTTTATGGAGATTGTCCCATGAACTCGATGGAGCAGCGGCGACGAATCCTGGTACCGGCCGCATGCCTCCTTCATCAACCTTAGGGCTTTGTTGTGGTTCCCCCGGCGAAGGGCCGTGAGGGCCTTCTCGCACTCAGATTTGACGGCGTCAGGCGGCGGCGGCGGCGGCGCCGCAGTCGCCACCTGCGAATCGTCGCCGGCGGCTGCCTTCTGCGTCGGATTCCGCTTCTTGCCCATGATTCCCTCACCTACAGCTAGCTGCTCGTCATCTGCAAGAGTTTTAGCCGAACTAATAATTGTCGCCCTTCTCAAGCTTTCATATCTACTTTTTAATGGATTAGATTGAGAGAGATGTCAAGGAAAGAGAGAAGACATGAAACCCCGACTTTTTGGGGATTTTAGATCGATCAAGGACGAGGACGTAGACGTACCGGTGACAGACAGTGAGATGGCTCTCCGGCGCTGCGCTCTTGTTGCTCGTCTCTTCTCTCCAATCTGGGCCAATGAGTGTTGAAATGTAAATATTTGATAATAATATTAAGGGAGTTTCTTTGCGCACCCACAGTGTTATTCACGCAAACGTACCACTTATTTACAAGTTTGCGATTCACTTACATTACGCGCCCAGTCACTTATTCCTCCGTTATCCTCCTCGTCCTCCCTTTCTGCCGACGATGTAATAACATGTTTCTATATGTACGGTTATTATACTACGTATTTTCAATCGTATTTAATATGTGTATATTTTCACGTATTTTAGATATTTTTTCTAAATTATTATAATAATAAAACTATTTTTAAATGTCTTAAAACATTTAATAAATATAATATTTTCACGTATTTTTACATATTTCACGTATTTAATAAATATAATATGGAGTAATACATTGTATATGATGGTGTTTATAAGTGTATTTTCCTTTATCAAAAATTAGAAATACCAAATTTTAAGGGCTTGACATCTAACCCTCTTTGGTGTCATTTGTTATGGCTCCTTCAGCCTAGACGATGACACCTCAACTACACATGGCACCCTCTTCGTTCTCTTCTTGGTGATTGGATGGTGTTGGTGCACAGGTAAGGCCCACGAAGCGGTGTCAAGATGCACGGCCCAGTTAAAGCCTATGACCCGGAGCCCGTCATTAAGGCTGAATAATGCCCAGTCAAACGAATGATTCATTTGATCGTTGGACTCCCGCTGATACTCGGGGAGGAGTTAATGGGACCGAGTAAATAGGCGGCCGTTATCATCAATTCCAGAGAAGATCCCACACTAATCAAGGAGGGACGGTTACTCACAATCGTCAGACCAACATTTATAAATACCCGAAAGAACAATGCTAAAAGGTTCCAACTCACAAGGTACGAGATCTAATACTTGGACATTTTATACTCCAACGTATATTTCTTCCTCAAAAGAGCCTGTAACGCTAGATCTGAGACGAGCCTCCGCGTATCGATCTTAACAGCTCCAAGCTCCATCCCTTAAGTCCCATTCTAACTTAATCATCGGATGGGATATGGGTCGGGACCCAGATCCAACCCCCCCCCCCCCCCCCCCCCCCCCCCCCCCCCCCGATGTGTCCTTGTGGTGCAGATCATCAAGACCCGATCCAGCGGGAAAGTCGTACAGGTGTCTCTCAGTATCAATCGATGGAGGCTCGATTCGTTCGAGGGTTAAACAAGCGTCGCAAATCGACTTCCAACTAACAACGACCCAAGTTCTACCAACCTATGATCGCATTCACCCGGCTGACGAGGGTCCAACTCAACATGAAAGGATCCACGTCAGCATCTTTATTGTTTCAGTCATTTTTGGCCTTAAGGAATGATGAATTTAAGGAAAGACAGAGAAAAAGAGAGAGAAAGGAAGAAAATGGAGAAACAAAAATAAAAGCTTTTTCATCATTTCATCTCCTCCCCTCTCCCTCTTGAAGGTGGAACCTAAACCCTAACCCCTCTCCATGGCCGGCCACCACCAGGCCACCCCCTATTCATCCCCCCTGCACCACCTAGACCAACCCTCCTTGCCCCCCCCCCCCCCCCCCCCCCCTCCCTCGGGCCGAAAATCCCCCTATCCCTTGACCAATATCACCACAATGTCAACCCTTCTCTTGTGTACTTGGAGCTTGAAGGAGATGTGTCACGCCCCGCTTCCCAAAAACGTGGAGGCGAAGCGTGAGAAGGTCCGCTCAGACTTGAAGCTACAAAGCTGCAAGTCCGATAAGCGTCAATCAAATTAAAACTGCAGGTCCTTGCAACGCGAAACGAAACAAAGATAATAATAACGAAAGAGACAAAAGAAACATCTCAGAATATCCATAGCAATAAATCTCAACATCACAGAAAAGCCACCAGGCTAAAAGAAAAGAGTCTAAAAGAGGCCGAGCATGGCCAACAAAAGTACCAAGTACAACAACAAAGTAATGGTGCAAGCACCAACATCTAACAGCAACCTAAAGCAAAAGCAACGCCAACAGTCTCTAAAACTGGTCTCCGGTTCCCACAAAATCCTCCTGTGCAATCATGGACTCAGTCTCAGCGTCAGCAACTACCTCGTCCGCTACAACTATCTCTGGCTCAGGGTCTAACATGTGACACCCAAAGAGAAAGGGGCACATGTCAGCAAGTCTGGAAGACTTGTGCAAGTGAAACTGAAAGTACAAGTAAAGCAACCTAGCAGTTCTAGCATGATGCGATGACATGGCAGTTAAAGTATGGGTGCAGCAGGTAAAGTAAAGTAAAGTAAAGTACGAGCATGGCATGACATGGATGACAAGTATTACATGAATCATTCACAAGACAAGTACAAGACAAGAAAAGTAAGCACCTCGTGCACAGAGATTCCGTCTTTTGGCTAGAGGGCGGATCAGGCCACTCCTAAGCTCAAGTAACCGTTTATCCCTACCCCTCCACGTGTATCGGGCATTGGTTTCTGGCCAACACATGAGGCCCGCTTCTGGACCACGAGCCAGGAAGTGTTTTAAACAAGTATGGCCTAGGGGTGCACCTAGCCAGAAACAAGTAGTACGAGTACAAGTATTGTAGCGTGTGCTACGAATGCAACAATCAACTTGGATGACATGTAGAATGCAATGCATGGCAGTTAAAAGTGCGTACAGATAAGAAAAGTAAACGTGACAGTTTAGTATGCATGAACAACAAGTTTAAAGGGTTGGATCTAGCTTCGTTGTCAAGCTAGATCAATTAGGTGACGGATCTAGTTTCGTTGTCAAACTAGGTCAAGTAGGCGTCTAGCCAGCTATCATTTCACTGACTAGTCTCTTTTACGCTAGGAACAAGGAAGTGGCCTAAAAACATGGCCCTACACAAGAGTTGGCAAGTTTCACTTGCCTGCAAGCACGACGTCTGAGCACGACGTCTGAGCACACCGTCCAATGAGTCCAAAATCACAATTATCCTACGTGCACAAGTCCACCGGCCTAAAGTCCATATTATTAATCTTGATTAGTGAATTTAAAACATTTAAAATACTTTGAAAATACCGATTTTAGTCTTGATTAGCATGCATTGGGTTGGGGGTCCTAGGGGTGCAAAACGTTACCTCAACACGACGCGAAAGCTACACCGGCGTCGGGTAGCGACGCCGGGGGTTGGAATAAGAGAACGCGCTCCAAGTCCTGATTCCAATATATATCCCTCGCTGGAAAATTCAGAGCTTCAACCGGGGCGACGGTTCCAGATTCCAAAGCTAGCACGTGCGACGATGGGCTACGACGTGCGACGACGTCGTACGCGGCAAGTCGCCAAAGAGAACGCACCTAGGTGGGGCCCACAGTAGTCCTAGGGACCTTTGGGGGACCCACAATAACTCTGGAGAACTTGGGGGGGCCCACGGTGGCAAGCGATGCGACGGGTGCGGGGTTGCGACGTATGGCCATCGGTCGTGCGCTGCGGATGCGAGGGAGCGGGCGCTGCATCGTTGCGAGCGTTGCAACGTTGCGGAGGCGGGCGATCCGCTCGGTCAAGCTCTAGCGGATGCGGGGCGACAAGGCGGGCGCTGAGCGGGGGCTTGCAGCGGGCGGCTGTGCAGCGGGTGCGGGGAAGCCTCTCGGTCTGACCGAGAGGAATCTTCGGTCGGAGCGGGGAGCGGGGTGGCGACAGCAGCGGGGTGCGGGGCTTGCTTGGTGCGGGCGGTGGCCTCGGTCAGACCGAGGGAACGGAGCGGAAATCTTCGGTCGTGCACAGGCGACGGCTGCAACGTTGCGACGATTCGTCGCAACGTCAAATTTGAGGTTTAGAAGATGCTAGAGCTAATTTCTTGCGAAAATAGGTCTTTCTAGGGGTTGCTTATATAGTATAGATGGGTTGACTTGGTCTAGGGCTAAATCTAATAGGATTAGAAGTTTAAAAAGATTTAAAATTCAAATCTAACCAACTCCATCTCACCCAAGGCTTTGACCTGGTCCAAATGAGCTGGAAATTGGCTCAAAAATTCTTTAAAACGTTTAAAACTCAAATAAATTTTATTTGGCCGAAATTAATTTAAAAATAAATTATTAAAAATATTATAAACCTTGTTAAAAATCTAAAAGTGGTCAAATAACCTCCAAAAATTATAAAATAAATATTGAGGTGATCGTGATGACGAAAGTGGGCTAACTAAGAAGACGGATCTCAAATTCGACGTCGGACGACGAAACTAAAAATAGAAACGTCTCCCGTCAAGAGTGAGAATCGTCACGTCTCATCGAGTAAGTGTAAATTGTGGAAAAACGACTCGAGAAGTGTCGTTCCAAGATAGTGCCACTATTTAATACTCTCAGAGACGTTCACAACGGCATACCACACGAAAGTGTTCACAAACAACCAAAGTATAAAACAAACACGTGCACGGACAAAAGCACGTGCACGAACAACGTACCACGAAAAGTGGTCGTTACATCCTCCCCACCTTAGAATAAAGTCCGTCCTCGGACTTTCTAATATTGCTAAGCGCTCTAGTAACTACCCCAATCAAGTCATATATTAATTCAACCAGGTATAGTCATTACAAGTGCTTATATATGCACTAAGTGGTCAAACATTAACACTACCAACACGTATATATATGCATTCACGTACGTATACACTTATACCTATTATAGCCAGTCCAATTCATACATGTATTTCAATCAGGTATATAAACATACATCCCTTATATAACTACTACTCACAAACAATAATCCAGGTACTCACGTAAGGATAGTGTCACACTTAGCAAATACAACCATTGCTCTACATATAGATAGCTACCTATGCACAAACATCAAGAGTATACTACCCTCTAATATTCATCCAATACCAAACATCTCAACACTTATAGTCACACCATACCATTACTAAATCAAATTCACTATATCTAATATACATTCACCGCTACTATAATTTCACAATATATAGTCATTCAAATACATGCAAATAGTTCACCATATATTCACATCACGTACGGTCCTATAACTGTATTTACGACACACCACATATATCGTAGTCATCAATACCTATAACTAAGCACATACTTACACGTGCATGGTGCACACCCATACACGCTAACATTTCATTTTCATACGCCAATCATACCATTATATAACTAGCACACCCACACACCTAGTTTTAGCTAGTACACATGCGTTCACACAACAAGTCCTTAGTAAATAACTATACCACAAGACCGGCACCTATAACTATATACTGGCGTAGCGACCCACAATCATGTGCGTAGCACAGCCAGGCACAAACACTCCTATCACTATACATTCATCAAACATTGCTATATTCAAACTACAAACATACATTCAATATACTTAGAGTATACCCACTCAAGCTTGAGTGAGACTCAATACACATATCAGAATATTCTATATACGTAACACGACATTCATACCTATACCAATACCACTCCCCTATATATACATCTACCAATACAACCGTATACATTTCATAGATCAATCACACTTAATATTTAGTCAGGCAATACTTACGTAGTTCAATCACTCTATATACTATAATAATAATACAGACATCAGCACACGTATAATTATAATATACTCCTTAGTACAAACATTCACCGTATAGTCACACATAAATAATGTATATATTCACACCATAGCCTACTACCTATAATTAGTATACTAACACATTCACACATACATAATTAAGATGTGCAATAGTCGTGTATACCTCACGGTATACACGCATGCAACATCCCGCAAAAGCAAGCAATACCAATCAAAATTATAATCTTACTACCATATGTATATCACCTATATACCCATGCAACAAAACATAAATACTTACGTATAGGCACCATATATATATACATACGAGCACATACTCACTCGTACTAGTATATAGGTCACTCAATAAGCCTACTCTCTTAACCATACGTACTCTTATTATTATCACTACTAACATACACATAGCTTTACCAATCATTTTATTTCAACCATTATAAGTATCTCTTGCTACATACACAACTTAGATATTTCAACGCTAACTCTTATATACACAGGCATCCCTAGTATGGTATAGCTAACCACATACGTACATATCACACAATAAGCAAACATTAATATACTATGGGGTATACTCTTTCAAGCTCACGTACACAAGTTAGGTACGTGCACAACGACACCTCACAAGGGTCCAAGGGTCTACTAACGGCTAGGGGTTGACACAGACATTGACGGACCCCAAGGCCTAAGCAATAAAGGGAGATCGAGGGCGAGACGAGGGAAGGATCGATAAGCACGAGTTCAGATAGGACGAATACAAGGAGACAGTTTGGTTAGGGAAAACATTGGCTCAATGGTGATGTTTAGGTTGAAGGAAAGGAGAGTGGTGATGCTTACAAAGGATGGAGAAAAGAAAATATGGTAAAAGCACAAGCTGAAATACGTGGATTTTGAAAACTGTCATTCTTCAAAAGTTAAAATCCCAGTCTGAAAAGAATTATTTGGAGATTGATAAAACGAGTTGTTCAAAATAAATTTGAGTCGAATATTCATAATAAGAGAAAATGGTCTATTGGTTTTAAAAATATTTTTAAAAGGAAGTAGAATCATTTACACGAATATTAAGGACATGGTTTAGAAAATTTATACGTCAATAATTTAATATAATGTTGCCAAAAGTTTTTGAAAGTCAAAGAATGGAATCAAGCAACGGAAGAGTTTAAAATCAGGTTAAATGCTTTCAAAACTTTAGGCTATGGAAAATTGAAAATAATCAATTTGTAACTACTTTTAGGGAACCAAGGTTTGCCAAAAAAATGAGGAACAGATTTGCACAAGGTTCTTAATATATGAGCACAACAAGTCTGGCACGGTTATAAAAATAGTTGAAATTCAATTTGGTTTAGAAATTTTTCTAAAAGCGTGTATGGTGAGCGGAAAGAAAATAGTAGTAACTTAGCATAAGAATTATCAGGGTCGAATAGCAAATCTTTAAAATCAAATCAGGGAGGGTCTGAAGCAGGAAGAGGTTATGAAAATAGTAATTTTGCAAAAGAATCTGAAGTGGAGAAAACGACGAGCAAAACCAACTTGCTGAAAGCTGAAATTCCATGTGTCTTGAAAGTATATTAAAGTAAACACGACGTATCATTCGAATAACACAAATAAGAGGGAAGATTATAAATCGAATTGGACAGGGCAAAAGTAAAACTAATATATGAAAGATCGACTCATTTACATAAGTATAAAAATATAGGCTGGGAAAATACCATAAGCTAGTATTCAAAAATTCCGACAAATGTTTTAAAAATTTAAATCAATGAAGGAGGATGAAATATAGGTATATTAAAATTTTAAACTTAGTGGAAGAGAAGATTGAAAAATACCTTCAGAAGGTTCAAGTTTTGCAATGGCGATGTTTGAAAATTGACGACGATCGTCACGGGGCGATCTCGTGAATCGAGGCAAGGAAGTTGGTTCGATGATCCAAACATACATACGTCTAGGATATGAATCTGAAGGATCTACGGGGAAACTCCTACGGTCGACCAACTAAAGATTAAGAACTAAGCGCTAAGACTTTCTAAGGAGCTAGACGGAAACGAAATGCGTTCAGCTTGGTCCGAAATCGATGAACCCAAGCAAACGACCAAAGGAAAATTCTAGAAGTCTAATATGGTCAAGGGTAAACAAGGACCACTAGGGTAACTCCTACGACGATTGAATCAATTGCTGGCAGGGAGTCTAACTGACAAACAGAGGCCTCTAACTATCAAGCACAGACGTCTAACTAAGTCTTCTAATCACCTAGTGTCCTAAAAACGACTAGACTCAGGGCTTCTGACTCGGATGTTGCAATTTATTTAATGGACATTCTGTTATTATCGTTGTTCCGTTAATTCGCAATTGCAAGACTGGACCTGCATGGGCCACCAACAAAACCTGTCACGCCCCGCTTCCCAAAAACGTGGAGGCGAAGCGTGAGAAGGTCCGCTCAGACTTGAAGCTACAAAGCTGCAAGTCCGATAAGCGTCAATCAAATTAAAACTGCAGGTCCTTGCAACGCGAAACGAAACAAAGATAATAATAACGAAAGAGACAAAAGAAACATCTCAGAATATCCATAGCAATAAATCTCAACATCACAGAAAAGCCACCAGGCTAAAAGAAAAGAGTCTAAAAGAGGCCGAGCATGGCCAACAAAAGTACCAAGTACAACAACAAAGTAATGGTGCAAGCACCAACATCTAACAGCAACCTAAAGCAAAAGCAACGCCAACAGTCTCTAAAACTGGTCTCCGGTTCCCACAAAATCCTCCTGTGCAATCATGGACTCAGTCTCAGCGTCAGCAACTACCTCGTCCGCTACAACTATCTCTGGCTCAGGGTCTAACATGTGACACCCAAAGAGAAAGGGGCACATGTCAGCAAGTCTGGAAGACTTGTGCAAGTGAAACTGAAAGTACAAGTAAAGCAACCTAGCAGTTCTAGCATGATGCGATGACATGGCAGTTAAAGTATGGGTGCAGCAGGTAAAGTAAAGTAAAGTAAAGTACGAGCATGGCATGACATGGATGACAAGTATTACATGAATCATTCACAAGACAAGTACAAGACAAGAAAAGTAAGCACCTCGTGCACAGAGATTCCGTCTTTTGGCTAGAGGGCGGATCAGGCCACTCCTAAGCTCAAGTAACCGTTTATCCCTACCCCTCCACGTGTATCGGGCATTGGTTTCTGGCCAACACATGAGGCCCGCTTCTGGACCACGAGCCAGGAAGTGTTTTAAACAAGTATGGCCTAGGGGTGCACCTAGCCAGAAACAAGTAGTACGAGTACAAGTATTGTAGCGTGTGCTACGAATGCAACAATCAACTTGGATGACATGTAGAATGCAATGCATGGCAGTTAAAAGTGCGTACAGATAAGAAAAGTAAACGTGACAGTTTAGTATGCATGAACAACAAGTTTAAAGGGTTGGATCTAGCTTCGTTGTCAAGCTAGATCAATTAGGTGACGGATCTAGTTTCGTTGTCAAACTAGGTCAAGTAGGCGTCTAGCCAGCTATCATTTCACTGACTAGTCTCTTTTACGCTAGGAACAAGGAAGTGGCCTAAAAACATGGCCCTACACAAGAGTTGGCAAGTTTCACTTGCCTGCAAGCACGACGTCTGAGCACACCGTCCAATGAGTCCAAAATCACAATTATCCTACGTGCACAAGTCCACCGGCCTAAAGTCCATATTATTAATCTTGATTAGTGAATTTAAAACATTTAAAATACTTTGAAAATACCGATTTTAGTCTTGATTAGCATGCATTGGGTTGGGGGTCCTAGGGGTGCAAAACGTTACCTCAACACGACGCGAAAGCTACACCGGCGTCGGGTAGCGACGCCGGGGGTTGGAATAAGAGAACGCGCTCCAAGTCCTGATTCCAATATATATCCCTCGCTGGAAAATTCAGAGCTTCAACCGGGGCGACGGTTCCAGATTCCAAAGCTAGCACGTGCGACGACGGGCTACGACGTGCGACGACGTCGTACGCGGCAAGTCGCCAAAGAGAACGCATCTAGGTGGGGCCCACAGTAGTCCTAGGGACCTTTGGGGGACCCACAATAACTCTGGAGAACTTGGGGGGCCCACGGTGGCAAGCGATGCGACGGGTGCGGGGTTGCGACGTATGGCCATCGGTCGTGCGCTGCGGATGCGAGGGAGCGGGCGCTGCATCATTGCGAGCGTTGCAACGTTGCGGAGGCGGGCGATCCGCTCGGTCAAGCTCTAGCGGATGCGGGGCGACAAGGCGGGCGCTGAGCGGGGGCTTGCAGCGGGCGGCTGTGCAGCGGGTGCGGGGAAGCCTCTCGGTCTGACCGAGAGGAATCTTCGGTCGGAGCGGGGAGCGGGGGTGGCGACAGCAGCGGGGTGCGGGGCTTGCTTGGTGCGGGCGGTGGCCTCGGTCAGACCGAGGGAACGGAGCGGAAATCTTCGGTCGTGCACAGGCGACGGCTGCAACGTTGCGACGATTCGTCGCAACGTCAAATTTGAGGTTTGGAAGATGCTAGGGCTAATTTCTTGCGAAAATAGGTCTTCCTAGGGGTTGCTTATATAGTATAGATGGGTTGACTTGGTCTAGGGCTAAATCTAATAGGATTAGAAGTTTAAAAAGATTTAAAATTCAAATCTAACCAACTCCATCTCACCCAAGGCTTTGACCTGGTCCAAATGAGCTGGAAATTGGCTCAAAAATTCTTTAAAACGTTTAAAACTCAAATAAATTTTATTTGGCCGAAATTAATTTAAAAATAAATTATTAAAAATATTATAAACCTTGTTAAAAATCTAAAAGTGGTCAAATAACCTCCAAAAATTATAAAATAAATATTGGGGTGATCGTGATGACGAAAGTGGGCTAACTAAGAAGACGGATCTCAAATTCGACGTCGGACGACGAAACTAAAAATAGAAACGTCTCCCGTCAAGAGTGAGAATCGTCACGTCTCATCGAGTAAGTGTAAATTGTGGAAAAACGACTCGAGAAGTGTCGTTCCAAGATAGTGCCACTATTTAATACTCTCAGAGACGTTCACAACGGCATACCACACGAAAGTGTTCACAAACAATCAAAGTCTAAAACAAACACGTGCACGGACAAAAGCACGTGCACGAACAACGTACCACGAAAAGTGGTCGTTACAAGATGAATCAGATTGGAGAAGAAGAATAGGACTTGGAGGAGGAAAAGCTAGGGCTTGAAGAATGAGGAGTTCATAAGGCATGGCTTCTCACAACTCTAGTTAGAATGTCAGCTTTAGAATTGTTCTTAGTAGGTTGTGATTGATTTTGTAACATGAACTAAATTGTTGCATGTTAAATTATGAGCATGTAAATTCTTTAGTATGTTGTGATGGTTAAACTTGTAGCATGTCCAATTATGTTAAATTTGTAGCATGTTAAATTGGTAAGGTGTCACATATGCTAGCTCTTAATGTGAATTTGTAACATGTGAATGTTGTCAATGGATTTACAAAGTAAACATGTCTCTTAGTGTATCTCATGGAAGTGTTGCTCAATGTCAAAAATTGATGTGCTTGTCAAAATGATCTTAGGAAGTAGTAGACTCTTTTATGTTACAATTGTCCATATTAAATTAGTATTATGTTAAAATTAGATTTGTAACATGATTAAATTTGTAGTATTAATGGTCATGCTAAATTATGGTCAAGCTATGCTAAGGGTAGTGGTTATGTTCATATGTTCTTAACTTGTTGTAGGAAATTTGTGTTCAAGCTTAAGTTCATGTTTACTGTGTTCAAGCTAAATATCTAGTGTACATGCCGAAAATAAATATGTTCATACTAGCATGTCATGCCACCGATGTCTTATATTCTTGTTTTCAATGTCAAGCTTAAAAATCATGACTATATTAATATGAGCCTAATGTCCCCTTTAGTATGTCATGCTATGTTAAGTTTTAGGATAATGTGTATGCTCATGAATATGTTGGTTCATATTGTTTCATGTTAATGTTGATGTTACTATTAATTCATACTAATAGTTTCATCTAGGTTCATATTAGTAGCTTGTTATGTTAGAAGCCAATTATGTTATGACATGCTCTATGTTGTGACTACGCTCATGGCGTAGGTTTTCATGTTAAGCATACTCCATGTGTTATTGTTATCCATGCTGTCATTAGCCATAATCTTGCTATGTTGATATTCGTTATTTTATAATTATGTTTCCGTCATATGTGGATTGTGTTGATATCATTATGTGATGAATGGAGCATCGTGATAATCAGGGACGGTCCTAAAGATTTTGGGTCCCCGCGTGAGTTAAAAATTTGGTCCTTTATATATAATTCTTTTAAAAATATTGAAATACTGAATTTTTTTGGGTTTGGAACCTAGCCAAGTGCAATGCTAGGAGGCTCATTCCTTCACCTGAAATTTTTATTGATATGCTAAAAGATGGTCTAAAATAGGGAGGACATAAAACTAATACCACTTAAAATAAAACAAATACAAGGATTAGCATATGCTTTCACAGTCTGCAGTGAACAGCTCTTCATTCAACTTAAACAAAATACCAATAATCCTACAATCAACCAGCATTATCTGCCCAACATAGATCACAAACCGAAGAGTAAAAGTATGTCTGATGGTTTAGCCATGCAAGTCACCAAAAACCCATGCAAGAACAACTTCCGCCACTGACCTCAAAAGGATCTCCTTATTGTAAATGCTAGATATAAGCTTGGCAACGGAGTGACAGTCTTCACATATACGGAGATTCTTTGTGATCCAAATTGGTACGTGCACGCTCGTGTTAATAAGTCCAAAAGCAATAGCCAGGTTCTCGATGTGCAGATCTAATGCTTGTTCTTTGACACTATCGTCCTCTATGTTTTGCAACAGCTGTGTCTTGTCTGGCACATAACGAAATGACCTTAGTTTTTTCATACTTTCATCCTACTTTTGGTGTATGCTTTCTGATTGAGGGTGTGAAACATTTCCCACTAAAAACTCGTGCAGAACACCATGGACCTCAATTGAGCTACAGCCTGGTTCTTTCTGTAGCACTCTGTCTTTCATCGAGTTTCTCAACCTTGCAACACAGTTCCATTTCCCCGAGTTGGCATATATATTAGATAGAAGGACATAAGCATCGTCATTTCTGGGCTCCAGCCCAAGGAGATGTTTACATGCAAGCTTACTCAGCTCTACATTTTTTTGAACCATGCAAGAACCGAGCAATGCTCCCTATGCTGAAGCTAGGGGTGGCATTGGCATGTTCTCTATCAGATCCCTGGCTTCATCTAAAAGGCCAATCCTGCCAAGGATGTCAACCATACATCCATAGTGCTCAACATCAAGGGTGATCCCGTATATATGAAGCATTTGGCTAGAGTACAACCTCCCTTCTTCAACTAACCCATCATGGCTACATGCACACAGGACAATGATAAATGTAACCATGTTGGATGCAACCTGCTCATCTTGTATTTTCAGGAAGAGATCCAATGCGTCCCTTCCTCTTCCGTTCATTGCAAACCCGGCAATCATGGCGCTCCACACAAAGACTCTCTCTGCTCTTCAGATGCGAAAACTTCAATTGCCTTCTGAAGCCCTCCTTAAAAAAGGGGTCCTCCCTGACTTTGGGCCCTGGGCGGCTGCCTTGGGTGCCCTGGGTCAGGGCCGGGCATGGTGATAATTTTGGTACGAAATGGTAATGTGGTGATCGCGATGGAATAATGATGAGAAACGAAATGCGGTAAATGAGATCGCGGAAACAAATGAAATAATGGATTTGTTCCACAATTAAGAGTGAGGATTTTGAGCGTAATAACAATGTGTAAGACTCGGTCTACCCTGAGGTGTGTGAGGATTCCAGACTTGGGTTTGGGGGAAACATGTGTAAATGTATGCTTAAGGATTGGACTAGATATGTATCTCACTCGCACTCCTGGCAGAGAGAGTTGGGCAGAGTTGGAGAGGCCCATGGTGTACTCGTGATGCATCACGAGGCAATTGAAATAACACCCCATTCTCACTCCCAGCAGGGGGAGTTACGAGAGGCCATGTTAAAACTGTTCGGTGCTCGTGTTCCACTGGCAAGGTACCATTTTTCACCCACACTGGGTGAAGCCCGATGCCTTATGTCATACATTTTATTTGGGTTTCCAAATTATAAACACAATTGAAATTCTTTAAATTATCACTTGTAATGCTACAACTATTGTCTGTCTGCATTTCTTATTATTCATGGCAGTGTTCCCTGACTATGCTCAATACCATGCATTTAGTACTATTATCACAGTAGTGTTTTTCTTTCATGCCAGTAACATGCATGTGGATGTGTGCTTTTAAAATATGCAATTAAATTTATTATCCTCAATATCATGTGTAGCCCGATCCTTCGTTAGGTAAAACTGTTTTGAGACTGACATATCTACATAGGTTTGTTAGATCCCTACTGGGCACGCGTTGACGTGTCCCTCACACTTTCCCCAGGATTAGAGTATATGATGGCGGAGCAAGATCCTATCCATGAAATTTTTCGAGTTTCGAGCTAGAGGTGCAGCCTTGGAGGGCGATTACGTGGAGCTGAATGCACGTGGATAGTTTAGGGCTAGTGAATTGTACCCGATGCATGGACACAGTTCTTTTGTGGGTTTCTGTAATTCTTTTTGTTATCCCCTTTTGTACTTTGTACAGTGTATACATGTTATATGTATCCTTAACTTAATGTATGTATACATTTTGTAATCTATGTGTTGTATCTGTGGATATCTGTGTTAGAGCATTTATGTTTTCCTTTATTGGTACTATTCTAGCTGTCGCAGTGACCTGTGTTAAATCTTTTGCAATTAATCCCGATGTACGCTTAGTAGTATTTAGGTCTAAGGGGCCAAAGCCTTGGGTCTAAATATTGATGCGGTCTTGTCTCTTCACATTCTTTACGAGTACCCGAGAATGTACGTATTTCCGCGTATTTCGTAGAATGGGGTGTGACAAACGAGGACTCCAATCACGATTTGCAAGGGTTTGGACTCCGCGGTGGGAAAGAGCGGGAGTATGGCTGTGGAGGTCGGAAGAGAGGTGAGGCTGTGGAGGTCAAATGTGGGGGCCACAGAGGGACCGAGGGAAGAGTGGGAGGTGGGGCTCGGGAGGTCGGAGGATGGGGGCCAGGTAGGTCGAAGGACGACGATGTCGTTCGCCCTTTAATGGGAAGAGAGGGGAGTTTGGGGATGTCAGGAGAGGGGGCTGAGGGGCTGAGGAGGTCGGCAGAGGGGGCAACGGAGAGGTCAGGGGAAGAGGAAGAGGGGGTTGGGGCTGTATAGGTTAGATGAGTAGGTGGCGGAGGGGGCAGGAGAAGAGAGAGAGGTTGTATGTGGATGTCGGAGGTGGGGTCGTCTTCGTCACCTTCCGTCGTTTGGCTGTTTTATTCATCGCGCACACCTAGTAGCAGTTTTGGAAATTTGTCATTGAGAGAGCGCATTGACTAATTTCAATGGCAAACTTGTAAATATGTGACAGCCAGAATCCATCAATACGTGTTTTATAATATAAATAATTCTAAAAATATTTTAAATAGGTTTATATGATTTTTTATATTATTCTATGTGAATATCATTGAAATAATTCTATTAAATATTTTTCTATATAAATGTTATCAAAATAGTTATAAACTATTATAAACATTATTCTGTGATCTTTAATTATACGTTGTAATTTTTACGTATTTTTCTGAGGTCAACTAGACTCAGAACATGCACACCCGCAACCCACGACTGATAAAATATTTTGACCCAAAACTTATATTTTCGTAGCTCAAAATCTGAAACATATGTTATTTTCATGATCCTTGCGCCGATACGAACCCGTGGCATTTTTTCTGGAATTTTTCAGAGTCAAATGCGAAAATGATATTTTAATATTAAAATAATAATAAAATACTATTTTTACTAATTACCTATCCTTAATTCCGTTGTTACTTAATTACCCTAACACTTAACCCACGCAGCCCACGAGGATCATGTCCTAGCTAAATTCTTCGCTTAGTCTAAGCTTCCCAACCACAACCTTAATTACAAATATTTTTATATTAATATCATATTATTAATTAAACGCTATAAATTAATCTCGTATCCCCTCCCTCAAACTCACAGCAGCTGAACCCACACCCGTGGAAAACTCCCCTCCTCCATCATCATCTTCTTCTTCTTTTTCTTCTTCTTTCCACTTGCCTAGGACCCCTCCTCCCACTCTCGACGGTCTCCCCCACCGAAGCCGCCGGTGACACACCACAACAACCCAAACAATTGTCTTCCTCCACCGTCGGTAGCCGAGACCCCCATCTCGCAAGAGCTCCTCACCGGTGAAGCCCCAGACCACGTACCCACAGCCTGAGCCGTCGCCCCTCTAGCCACACGCCCCGTGGTGGCTCCGCCTGCCGTTACTCCGCTCGTCCGACGACCGACCGCCAGTGCTGCCAACCCCACTGCAGCCCTGTTGACCGCCCTCAATGTTGGATTGATGATCCAACACTCTCTCGCTTGACCTTATAATTATGTTTTGCATAAATAACAGATTGAGCTCATTTGATGTTATTATCGGAATGTATCTATAAACCAATCAGGTCCATCAATCATACTAATATACGATCAAAGTGGCATCGTTACATCTGTCATAACTCGACCAATCAATGATGACGTATACCAATATAACTGGATGACATATATTATGATGTGGATGTGTAGCATGTAAATTTTTTGTAATGTGATCTTAACATACCTATTTCAACCAGTCCTTCCTTAAACCTTAGTGAGATCAAACCATACCAAAATTGGAGTGTAAACAAACAAAAAAAATTATTTCTGCGGAAAATAACTTTATAACTTGAAATAACTGAAAATGGCTATATTATATAAGCATTCAGAAGAACAAACACCCACTAAAACTGAATATCCTTAATTAACATGATACCCATACGAGCAATGTGCTCATGAAACCTTTTGGGTGGTAGTCTCTTAGTAAGCGGATCCCCAATCACGTTGTTTGCTCTAATGTACTCTACGGATAATTGTTCGCTCTGAACTCTTTATTTAGCAAGCATGAACTTGATATCTATATAACTGGATTTCGTCGAGCTCCTGTTGTTAATGGAATGTAAAATTGCAGACTTATTGTTATAAAATTATCTGTGTGGTCTTTCAATATCATCCACTATATGTAGCCCCGTGACGAAATTTCGCAGTCATATTCCATGATTGGATGCCTCATAACATGCTATGAACTCTATAACCATGGTGGAAGAGGCTATAAAAAATGTTTAGCCCTCTTCCAGGAGATGACACCTCCAACTAGCAGATAAATGTAGCCCAACATAGATCTCATACTATCTTGGCATCCAACAAAATCAGAGTCAATATACATATGATCTCAAGCTTTTCTAACATCTGATATATGAGCATGTAAACCGTTTGTTCTCTTTAAGTACCTAAGACATGTTTGGCTGCTATCCAATGGTCTACTCATGAATTTCTTAAATATCTGCCCAACATTCTGTAACGTACGTAATATCCTAATGCGTACAAACCTGAGCATACATTAGACTCCCTACTGCTGAGACATATGGAATCTTCTGCATTTCCTGTTTCTTAAAGTCATTCTTAAGGCACTCTTTAAGATTAAACTTGTCTCCTTTAGCCACACGGGTATCACCAAATATGTTTGCTCTCACAGAACTTATGGTATGTAAAATCATCAATCAAATTCATCTCAAAAACTGAACAATGTGATCGCTTGATGAATTTTAAAATACATTGTCGAGATTGAAATGCGCCAACAATACCATTATAATCCTAAAATAGTCTTTCAAAGAAACCAGAGAGAAAGTCTTTTTATAATCGATATTTTTATATGAAAAGTCCTTTGTGACAAAGATGAGCCTTCTATCTTTTCACATTGACTTTTGAATCCCTCTTAGTTTTAAATATCCATTTGCAACCAATGAGTTTCACACCTTCTCGTAATGTGACAAGATCACAAATGTCATTGTCCTTCATGGACGTAATCTCTTCAATTAAGGCATTAATCCACTTAACTGTTAGAACTTTTCATGGCTTGACAAAAGTTGATCGGATCATCTTTCATCACTCCAATGTCTACATCATGTTCTTGAAGATATAGAACGCATTCCTATGATAATGCATTTTTCCTCTTATCTAGTGGAACTCCTTAAAGTCATAAGTTCTCGAGGTGCTAGAGTTTGTTCTTCTTGAACTATTTCCTGAATGAGAGGATCTCTGACTTCCAATTGATTTATTGTGTCTTGAACAAGATCAGGAAAGAGATACTAAACATGTAGGAATATCACCATATTCCTTTTCAAAGACAATGTCCCTAACTGGATCTCTACCCGCAAACCCAGCTTTCTCAAAGAACCGGATATTTCCCAACTCGAAAAATGATTTAGTTATAAGACCTTAAAACTTGTACCACTTGGATCCTTTTTCGAGTATCCAATGAAATAACAACTTACCGTCCTTGTGTCCATGTTCTTTTCATTAGGTCTATAAGGCATTGCCTCCGTTGGACATCCCCAAACATGCAAGTACATTATGAGATTTTGGTTAGTTGTCTTAGTTGGAACTATGTTAAGGATATATGCTGCAATGACTTTTCATGAATGAGATATATTAGTCATATCGGAAAATTTCTATATGAACGTTATAAACATTATTAACCATTACAAGCAACCGTAGAAAATGACCCATAAATATCCGTATGTATAAGTTCTAAGACGTCTAAATTCTTATTGGCTTCAAATCTCTCTTTATTGGTTTGTTTTCCCTTTGTACAATTAACACAAATATCGAAATCTGTGAAATCTAAAGGATCAAGAATTTCATCTTATACACGTCGCTCTGTTTCTCCATCTGGAGATATGTCTCAAACTCTTGTGTCATAATGGAGCTGAATTTCTCACAGGTTAATTTTTTTAACCTCAAGTACTCAAATGAAGGGATTCTTTAGACGAAGCAATTATGTCAAGTAAATAAAGATTATCGTTAACTGATAATGAAATAGAACCAATCAATTTTAAATTACAAGGCAAACTGAATTTTCTATTTCCAAATGAACAAGAATAGCCGAATTTGTTCAAGGAAGAAATAGAAATTAAATTCTGTCTAAAAGATGGTGCAATAAATGTCTCATCAAGATCTAAATATATTCTAGTCTTTAACAATAATCTAAAATTTACAATTGCCTCAACTTGACTCGTCTTGCTAGCGTCCACATAGATGTATCTTTCACCATCAATTAGCTTTTGGCATCTCCGTCAACACTGCATAAAAACACTGTCACGCCCCGATCCCCAGAATACCCAGAATTTTTTTGATTTTTTTCCAAGTATCCTGAAGAGTGAGGGTGATGAGAGAAAAAAGAGAGGGAAAGGAGAAACAGAACATGTAGGCCACTGCTCACATGCTGGGATAGGACAAGTGAAGCCCCATTATAATATCAAAACAATCTCATAAATAACCTAGAACAAAAACAACATTATATATATAACAACATTCATTCATATACATAGTCCATGTGCATCACTGCATATACACCGCTACTCTCCACCTCCTAAGACATCCATGTCACAATACATGGCTACAGCTCACACCAAGTGCTACTCCCTGAAACCCAACTCCAAGTCACCATCAATCAAGCTACCCTTGCTACCTGAAAAATGGGGAGGAGCACGTCAATGCGTGCTCCAGTAGGAAACAACTTGGATTTGGAACAACATTTTAAGGTTATCAACCACTAAACAAGGCATAAGGAATAAGGCGTGTAAACTAAACAATGTGGTGGAAAGTAAAATAGCCTAGTAAGTGATCATACCTGCGGTTTGATGTCGAGCTACTGCAAGAAAAGGGGTCAGCACAGATAATAATACAAGTGTTCACGCAAACATGATTTAAAAAGGGTAATTACAAGTGCCAGAAGTATAACACAGAGTCACAAGCAAAGTAGGTAAAGGGAAGAGGGAAGTGCTACCAGCAGAAAAAGTAGCATACAAAACTTTTATTTAATAATTTAAGTAGATGAAAACTTGGGTAAACCGTGTGATACCAGGACTTGGATTTCATCCCAAAGATTTGGGGTGGAAACTGCACACGACGCAGTAGACACTGGCACTGTACGCTGGGCCTCTCACACTGCCCCATCAGGGCATCTGCCTCACGGGCCTCACTCCAAAGGTTTGGGGTAAGTATGGCACACGGTGCAGTGGACACGGACACTGTACACCAGGCATCTCCGCCTCCTCCCTGGACGGTAGCAAGAGTGAGGCTCTCCACCATATACCTCTCCACACCCAAACCACATCATCACAAATGCCAATGCCCATCCACTCCCTGTAAAAGCGAGTGAGAATAATCATCACATATCACATATTATCTCCCCACCTTCGTAGTCCAGGCCTTGTATCCACAATTTACTCAAATTTCCCACAAACCCCAGTTTTAGTAGCTCACCCCCTTTAGAGAGGATTAAGACATTTCAAAATTATAGTTTAACATCATAAGTGACACGTCAGGGGTCATGTTGGCATGGGTGCACATATCACCTTACCTCTTCATCATTAGTCATAGGGTCATGCACTCACGTGACATGCCCTCTATCACAACACATCATCCATTCACAAATACAATGTATCCATGCCATTCAAGCCTCTAACTTCACCAATCATCAATGTGGCTCAAGGCCAACACTAATACATACACATTTCTCAAATTACAGGATATTGCCTTTATTGAGGCATTTCATCGAACACATGACAGCGTCATTAACATGGCCATTATAGCATGAGCAAATCCAAGAGGAAATATCACAATGAACCCATATGTCAAGTAACAACAATGCACATGCGTAATAGAAGAAAATTTAACATTAACTCATAGTTATAACATCTCTTAAACACTTCAGATTGCTGGAAATTGCAGACAATTTCAACAAATGACCACATATCTTCAGTTTCAATGAGAATTTGACAAAATTTCCTAAATGAAAGTTGTACATCTGGTAGTTGTGGATTCACATATAAAATTTCATGCAAAAATATTAAGTAGGTGATTTATAGGGAATTGGTTGGTGAAGCCTGTCAAATCTGTTTTTCAGACAGATTCTGAGGGCTGTAAAGATTGCTAATTAAGGACATGTTGCAGTCAGAATTTCGAAAAACATGCACTGAGATGAAGTTGTAGAAAACTTGTTAAATTTACAACGAGACTAAGAATACAAAATTCCATGGAGTGTGCAGAGACTGAGCTAAGTTTTACTGAACTGTGTCCAGTCTGAATGAAATTCAGACAAGTTGTAAAGATGGAATGTTTACTCCTAATTATTGAATTGAACCTATGTCAAATTTTATATGAATTAGGGGTAAACCTTCAAGATCTACAAGTATATAATTTTTTCGAAACTTAATTCAAGCCACATGGTCCAGAATTCAAGTAATAACACACCATAGACTTTCAGCTTTTTCAAAAGAGCGATCTTGCATTGAATTTCAAGGGGTAATTCATGAAATTGAATCATGACACATCAATTCGGCTATCCCTACTACATATTAAGTAAATCATGTAGCAAGAACAAATTAATGGAATTCCAAATCCAAGTAAATTCCTACCTTAAAAGCTCGATTTTTCTTCTCTCCTACTCTTTCTTTCTCCTCTAACTTCTTCCCACTTGCAACCACCTTGTGCTTCTTGATATTTGGAGGGATAATTAGGGGGTTGGGTTGAAGAAGAATGAGAAAGGGGAGGGATATGGCCGGCCTAGGCTAAGGAAGAAAGAGGAATAGAGAGGGGAAGACAATAGAAGATGTAAGAAAGAAAAAGAAAGAAGACTAAGGAGAATTCTACACTCTCCCTTAGCTTGCTCCATAAGCCATGCATAACTCAAAATGACTAAAATACCCTCCCAAAAATACCCCTCCACTTCTAGGTATTTACAAATTTGCCATTACTTTATGCACACACCTTTTTATTATACACACATACACCCTCATTTGACCAAATGACCATTTTCCCCCTCACTCTTCTAAAAATTTACGAGGATGCCATTAACCCCTAACCCCCTTTCACACTAGCATGGCTTCCCTACACACACCCATGCATGCCTACACATGCATACATGCACCACGCACACACGTCCAATACATTCTTGTTGTATTTTACGCACGACGTCACTCACACTTCTCCTGCATTCACATTTCACATTCTCTTCTCTTAACCATATATTATGACACAACTCTGTAGGGATCGTCTAACCCTTGCAATACTAACAACACACACTAGAGGGGGGTGAATAGTGTAATGGCAATAAAATTGTCCAAATAAAATTTAACTTGCAAATGCGGAATTATAAATGCAAGAGGAATTAAATGGCACAATCAATCCAAACGCAAACACAAAGATATACCCTGGTTCCCCAAACTTGGGTACGTCCAGCCACACCAATATCCACTATATTCCCACAAAGAGAAGTGAATACAAATCTCACAAGGAGATACCCCACAAAGAGGATTTATGCCCTACACAAGGACCCAACCAATCCTACACGAGGATCACGACTCCCACAAAGAGAATCACTAACTCCCACTCAGAGAATTAGGGTTAGCCCTACACTAGGACACTCAAACTCCCACAAAGAGAGTTACTCCCACAGAGAGAGTTCCTAGTCCCAAAAAGAGACACTCTAGTCCCACAAAGAGACAATCTCCCACAAGGAGAAAATCCTAATCCCACAAAGAGAAATAGGAAAACAGTTTACACCTTGTAAAGTAAATACTCTTACCTATGCCTTGAGATGCTTACTCATGAATGAATGCAAGGCATGGAAGAGGATCACCAAGTGTTGGAATATGCTTGAGAGCACTTGGATGATTTCCCTTGAGCTAGACTTCAATGCATGAAGAAAGATGACTGCTCAATTAGAGGGAAATGAGGGAGCTTGAGAGTGGCTTATTGATCTCTTGAGATTTTCTATAGAATCAAGAGTTTATCAAATGTTGTCAAGAGTTCTCAAGAAAGGCAGCACACCCATATATATAGGAAACCTATATCAAGCCCAGAAACCCAAAGAAACAGCCAGAAAATCAAATCAGCAACGGCTAGACACTGGGTGAAAACGACAGGAACAGTCGACTGATCAACGGCTAGAAAATATCCAACGGCTATAATCTGAGCCAGGACAGTCGACTGACAAAGTCAATACAGTCGACTGACAAACAGGACAGGCGCCTGTAATTCCTTCAGCAGACGACTGCTGCAGGGGATGGATCGAAACAGAGAGCTGCACTCTTTCTCCAATTCTTCGCACAGGCGACTGATGTTAATACTACAGTCGACTGTCGATTAGTCAGGCGACTGTATATTCTTCATCAGTCGACTACGGTAAAGTATGGAGAGAAGACAGAGAGATGCCGAGATTGCACTTACGCTAGACAGGTGATTGTTGACCAAATCTCAGGCGACTGTAAATGTACAGGCGACTGGGAACTGATTGACAGGCGACTGTGCGTAAAGCTCAAGTGTGAGTCAATAGAAATGTTGACTTGAGCAGTGCATATCAGGCGACTGTAGAAGGATCTACAGGCGACTGGAAATCACCCAGTCGACTGTTTTTCCCTCATCAGACGACTGACCGAAAGAGTGAACCTATTGGGTTGGATTCTATGATAATCCTAAGGTTCACTAAGATGGTTAAATGCATGAGCATGAATGAGTAAACCATCTAGCAAGGCATTACATCAACCCTAGACTCAAAAAGAGAGAGAAAACAATAAAGTAAAATACATGGATTACAATGCTTTCAAAAGAGTCTTAAGTCTTCAATCTTGATGCCTTGATTGCTCTCCATCATCTCCAAGCTTTGGCACTCCTTGAGTCCAAACTTTGGCTCTTCTTCACATGATGTCCATCCTTACACCAAGTGATTAGTCTCCAAGAAAGATATCCTTGAAATAAACTGAGAGACTAAAACATGAGATTCATTAGCAACAACATCATGTTATGATCATCATCAAAATAAGATTGGTATGAAACACCAATACTCAACAATCTCCCCCTTTTTGATGATGACACACATTATGTTACTCATAAAGAATTAAAGCACAAAGCTAATGATCTCCCCCTACTTATATGCACCAATAAAGTAATGAGCTACACAAAGGTAAATACTCATAAACCAATAACAACATGGTGACATATAATAGGCATGGATTACATAAACCAATTGCAAAGTAAAAAATCATGCAAACAAGAATGGTTTATCTAATCCCATATATCTCTTCCCCATAGAGATATCTCTCCCCATATGCATATGCAAATATCTCTCCCCCGATAGATATGATCACATAATGCATATATCTCTCCCCCTTGACATCGTCAAAAAGGTGGACATCAAAAATATCCCCCTTTTTCATCTTAACTAAGATGTGACAATATGCAAGAAAAGAAAGATATGTATGATACCAAATATAAGATTTAGTGGGTAACAATTCACTATCCCATGCTCCCCCTAGATCATAGAAATGGTCAACTTTTGACTTCTAGGATCTAATACCAATTAATTATAGGAGCCATGGGCCATAAGTGTATCAAAGCAATAGATATGGAAAAATCAAGCTTCAAAGATACACAAGGATATTGCCAAAACAAAAGAGATATGAAACAAATTGGCAATAGACAAGAGGTTTGGTTTGAGACACAAAATAACCAAATATAAATAATGATCTCAAAACAAAAACCTCCGAAATGAGAGTTAAAATATATCTTAAAATAATTTAAACATATATTATATTAACTCCCCCATTGACATACACATGGATCATGCATGTATGTCAATAACCCCAAGGTCCCAATTTTCATGAAAAGAAATAAATTTGAAAAATATTTTCAAAATCATGAAACACACACAATCAATGGGTATGTATAAAATAACCATAGAAGCATAATACCCATGCAATATGCAAATGTGTGAGGAACCTAAACATTAGGTAACCAAACCCAAGAGGAGTTTGATTTCCTAACATAATCACACGAGGTGATCACATCCCTAACTAGAGAGTTGATGTAACTATCTCTCTCTTGCTCACTAGTCTTAGTGGGAATCCATAATCTCAAGGATTTCCTAGGCAAAGGTCTTGCCTTAGCAAGAGAGAAGGATGTGGCATGCTTAGGTGTAGAAACAAGTTTCTTAGCATGCAAAGAATGAGGATTTTGCTTCTTAGCAAAAAATGAAGATTCTTCATTCTTCCTCATCACCTTGTGATCTACATGCTTCTTGTGAGTGTTATTGTTGTACAAAAAAGCATGGTGATTCTTCTTAGGTGCTTTAGCAATATTTCTTGAATTTGCACCAAAGGAAGAATTAGAGGTGTGTTTGGGAACCACATTTTGAACATAACCCAAACCTCCTCTATGATTTGCCGGATGTTGTTTTTCCAACAAATCGTGGAGTGAATCCCTAGAATACACAAAGCTTATGAGCTTCCGGGATTCCTCTTCACATTTCAACGTAAGTTGTTGAATGTGAGCATCTAAGCTAAGGTTTTGAGCAATGAGATTTTCATTAGAAATGCTCAATTCCGTAACTTGAGAGAGAAGTGTGTCTCTCTCACAAGTGTCATAAACAAGCTTTTCATCATGAATATTTACACTAGATGATTCTAACTCATGCACCCTACTCATAGCATTGTCAAGTTTAGCTTTCATTTTATCATATGAATCGATGCACTTACTTGCCAAATTGGAGGCCACACTTAGGCGGTATTCAAGCTCCTCATAGGATGGCTTTTCCTCCTCGGTTTCTTCATCACTTTCCTCCTCGCTTGAGCTTGACGAAGACTCTTCCCCATTAGCCATGAAACAACTTTCCTCTTTGGAGTTGAGCCATGTCTCTATCTCTTCATCGCTAGAGTTAGATGAAGTTGATGAAGAATCATCAAAGGCAACAAGACACCTTTGATCGTGCTCCTCTTCATCTTCTCCTTCATCATTAGAGGTGTCCTCATTGGAATCATCAAATGTGCCGACAAGTCCCTTCTTTAGATTCTCGACCTCGGACTTCCTTTTACCATTATAGGTGTCTATGGTGGGTTTGGAAGGACAATCGATGGCAAGATGGCCTTTTCCTCTGCAATTGAAACATGTCAAATTGTTAGATTTTGAGACAAACTTTGATGAAGACATACCTTGAGTATCCTTGAGGAAAGCCTTGAAATTCTTGAATTGCTTGGCAAGCTTGATGTAGTCATCGTCACTGAGAACTTCTTCTTCACCACTTGGAGCTTCTCGTTGGACCTTCTTTTTCCACTTGAAATACTCCTTCTCACCATGCAGAGCAACACCCTTTTTCTTCTCGGGCTTGGTTGACTGGATCTCTAGCTTATGATGAAGTAGTACTTCATGAGAGATTTCCAAAGTATGCCAGATACTATTCGCCAATTTGCACATGGAGATGCAATCAAACTCTTCCGGAGTGAGGGCACAGTGAAGAACACACATAGCCCTAGCATTGACTTTAATCAAGTCCTTCTCCGCTTTAGTTCTCAAGGCCGCGGTAGTAGATGGCTCCTCGAAGGGTGACTCCGTTATGTCCTAAAGGTCGTGACTCTTTAAGTAGACCATCATCCTGATCTTCCAACTTGGATAGTTGGATCCGTTGAAGAGCGGGGGTCGAACGGTAGAGAGTCCTTCTTCATGAGGCGCAGAAGTATGGTTGAATGCCATTGTTGCAGTATGCTTTAACCTCGCTCTGATACCAATTGTAGGGATCGTCTAACCCTTGCAATACTAACAACACACACTAGAGGGGGGGGGGGGAGGGGTGAATAGTGTAATGGCAATAAAATTGTCCAAATAAAATTTAACTTGCAAATGCGGAATTATAAATGCAAGAGGAATTAAATGGCACAATCAATCCAAACACAAACACAAAGATATACCCTGGTTCCCCAAACTTGGGTACGTCCAGCCACACCAATATCCACTATATTCCCATAAAGAGAAGTGAATATAAATCTCACAAGGAGATACCCCACACAGATGATTTATGTCCTACACAAGGACCCAACCAATCCTACACGAGGATCACGACTCCCACAAAGAGAATCACTAACTCCCACTCAGAGAATTAGGGTTAGCCCTACACTAGGACACTCAAACTCCCACAAAGAGAGTTACTCCCACAGAGAGAGTTCCTAGTCCCAAAAAGAGACACTCTAGTCCCACAAAGAGACAATATCCCACAAGGAGAAAATCCTAATCCCACAAAGAGAAATAGGAAAACAGTTTACACCTTGTAAAGTAAATACTCTTACCTATGCCTTGAGATGCTTACTCATGAATGAATGCAAGGCATGGAAGAGGATCTCCAAGTGTTGGAATATGCTTGAGAGCACTTGGATGATTTCCCTTGAGCTGGACTTCAATGCATGAAGAAAGATGACTGCTCAATTAGAGGGAAATGAGGGAGCTTGAGAGTGGCTTATTGATCTCTTGAGATTTTCTATAGAATCAAGAGTTTATCAAATGTTGTCAAGAGTTCTCAAGAAAGGCAGCACACCCATATATATAGGAAACCTATATCAAGCCCAGAAACCCAAAGAAACAGCCAGAAAATCAAATCAGCAACGGCTAGAAACTGGGTGAAAACGACAGTAACAGTCGACTGATGATCATAAGACAGTCGACTGATCAACGGCTAGAAAATATCCAACGGCTATAATCTGAGCCAGGACAGTCGACTGACAAAGTCAATACAGTCGACTGACAAACAGGACAGGCGCCTGTAATTCCTTCAGCAGACGACTGCTGCAGGGGATGGATCGAAACAGAGAGCTGCACTCTTTCTCCAATTCTTCGCACAGGCGACTGATGTTAATACTACAGTCGACTGTCGATTAGTCAAGCGACTGTATATTCTTCATCAGTCGACTACGGTAAAGTATGGAGAGAAGACAGAGAGATGCAGAGATTGCACTTACGCTAGACAGGTGATTGTTGACCAAATCTCAGGCGACTGTAAATGTACAGGCGACTGGGAACTGATTGACAGGCGACTGTGCGTAAAGCTCAAGTGTGAGTCAATAGAAATGTTGACTTGAGCAGTGCATATCAGGCAACTGTAGAAGGATCTACAGGCGACTGGAAATCACCCAGTCGACTGTTTTTCCCTCATCAGACGACTGACCGAAAGAGTGAACCTATTGGGTTGGATTCTATGATAATCCTAAGGTTCACTAAGATGGTTAAATGCATGAGCATGAATGAGTAAACCATCTAGCAAGGCATTACATCAACCCTAGACTCAAAAAGAGAGAGAAAGCAATAAAGTAAAATATATGGATTACAATGCTTTCAAAAGAGTCTTAAGTCTTCAATCTTGATGCCTTGATTGCTCTCCATCATCTCCAAGCTTTGGCACTCCTTGAGTCCAAACTTTGGCTCTTCTTCACATGATGTCCATCCTTACACCAAGTGATTAGTCTCCAAGAAAGATATCCTTGAAATAAACTGAGAGACTAAAACATGAGATTCATTAGCAACAACATAATGTTGTGATCATCATCAAAATAAGATTGGTGTGAAACACCAATACTCAACAAACTCCTCTTGCACTACGTTACATACGTCGACATCCACAAATACTTCATGCCTACGTATGCATCGTAAATAGAAATACCACGTGTACACAATAGAATACACGTATAGTTCAACACAGGGCATGACACACACTGATGTGAGTGGTTACATTAAAACATATCCACCATGTGTCTATATGTATCGAAGTTTAATTAGCCTTAAAATCAAACCAAATTAAGAAGCATACATTTCTTATCATGCCATGCATGATAGTTAGTGCAATACTTTTTTATGTGCCTTTTAGCACCACAGAAGAAACAACTATTAGCTTCGAATTATTTAGTTTTTTGTTGTTTCTTTTGAGGAGCTGTATTTGCAGCTTCCTTATCCTTTCTTCATTTTCTTGTTCTTGAAGATGGAGGTCAGGTGAGCACTCTCTGTCTTATCTTACTTACGTATTCTTCTTTGTAGACACAGTATGAGATTGTCACGCCCCGCTTCCCATTCTACCATGAGCAAGGACACGAACGGGCCCGCGATGTGCTTAAAACAAGGATGAGTACTTTTCTTTTCTTTTCTTTTTTTTTTTCCTCCTTGTCTTAAACACAATAACACGTCTGTGAAATAAAATGGCAGAATCTTGCATGCTTATAAGAAATAGTACAGATGGCATTATTACAATACTAAAAGCGTTTGAAAATAAAGTACAACATAGACATAGTATGGCCGAATCAACAAGTACAACAATTACATTATTTCAGATATTTAAAAGTGCAGTCGCGAAGGTAAATGTCTAGTCTTCCGCAGGTAGGTACTCCATGTATTCTTCGAGCACTGGCTCGACTCCTGCAGTAAAGTCTTCAGCGAACTCATTATCGATACCTGATGGTCATTTCGTAAAACATCAAAGTGAAATGTCCGTCAGTGAGGTTTACTCGGCAAGATAATCTCAAAACCAAAACGTTAGGCATTTTAAATTAAAAAAAGCTGGAAAGACAAGTAATAAGTTTAATAAGAGAGAGTTATGGCAGTTAAGCATTCACAGCAATTTGCAACCTGCAGCAATTTAATCATTTAATAACAATTTGCAATACTATCAGTAACATGTGACAATTTATCATTTGATAACAAAACTACAGCAACCTGTAGAAAAAGATGTTAGAACAATATTTAATAACCAGTCTATTCTAGTGATAAGTCCATGTCCAAGAGTACGGGAGATAACCAACATGCGCGCTGCGACGGGAGCAAATCCGAGGCAGTACCCACCATCCCTATATGGCGACAGTCAAGGATCTAACCTTCGTAATGTGTTGGAGGTGTTCGGTATGGGTGCATCCAGCCACTTTGTAACACTTGTGATCATAAACTACCCCATTCCCACGGTCAAGTCTGATGAAAAATCGAATCCCACCCCTAAGTTGTTTTGATGATGTGCACACCAAATAATGTTAGTGTACTAACTACGCTACAAGTGTGCAGGTTATACGACAAGCAGTGACTTTACGCATACTCCGAAGAAACTCATACTTGAGACAAAGACGAATTTCTGGTTCTACAGCAAGCACAAGATGAAGTTAGTGCTCAAGCCCAAATGAAGAAGGAACTCAAATTTAGGACAATCAAGCTTTCACCAGATCAGCTTCCTGAAGGTCTTGTCTTAAGTGTAGTGTGTGAGTTCTTAGGATAATGTTAAAACCAAAGTAGATATAGCACACACACACATAAATGATTTCGAAAATAAATGTTTTAAATGTTTTAAACTCTTGAGAGCAATTGCCAGCTTTTTCATATCCTAGTAGTCAATCTCCATTACACCCAGGAGTTGATTGCACTCTTTGCTAGCTAAGTTTTAGAAGAAATTGCTCTGGAAGTCGACTACCAAAGGCGAAAGTCGACTACCAGCTGGAAGAAATTTCCAATGAAACACTCTGGGAGTCGACTACCAGCTGGCAAATTTCAACGATTTGATTTGCTGATTTTATTTTTTTATCCTTGATTTTTGGGACAAAAGTCAAACTTCATTTGAAATTTGAATCCTTTCTGATCACTATAAATAGAGGACTCTATGAGATCTTTTCATAAGAACAATAATATCATCAAACTGAAAAATCTCTTTTGTGCTAAAATTCTCAGATCTCGTATTCTTTCTGCTCTCATTATTTTTAGCCAAAATTTGTTTTAATTTCTGATCTCCTAATTGTTTTCATAGCTATTATCTTTTTGAGATCATATTCTACTTGGCTATTAAAATCGTTTTTCAAAATCCGTATTCTTCATTTTTTATCTATTGAAAGAATTTTTTGAAAACAAACGATCTAGATCACAAAGAATCATTCTATATCTTTGTGTAATCTAAAAGATCGATTTGAATTCTTTTATCCATGTAATACACATGTTATATTTTACTGTGGCTATAGAATTCAGGGTGTAAATCCAAACTCCACTAATTTTTGTGGTGAGTTGGAAATCGTTCTTATTTGTGATTTCCCCCTTTGTTGAAAGAGTGTTGGAAATCCTAGACAAGTCTGGGCGGTTGGAAATCCTGGTCAAGGCTAGGTGTTTGGGAAATCTTAACAAGTGAAGTTAGGTGCTTGTATTGGTAAGGCAATAGTGGAAATCTCGTACCGGATTGGTGGAGGACTGGACGTACCCAAGTTGTGGGGAACCAGGATAAAAAATCTCGGTGTTTGCAGTTGCATTCTTCTGCGATTGTTATACTTGTTCTTACACTCTTTACTTGCTAACAAATTGTAATTTGTTCATATTATTGGAGGGATTAATGTAGAGCAGGTGGCACTGATCCAATGGATCAAGTGCAAGACACAAAAGGGTGGGACCCAGCGAGTACAAGCCCATGTGGTGGCTTGTACTTCCCACCTTTTTTGTGTCTTAGCACCTGATCCATTGGATCAGGTGGTAGCTCTTCTACATTAAATCCATTATTGGAAGTTAAATCTTTTGTTTATATTCGCTAAGTAAAGATCAATAATTGTGTGAAGATATTTATTTTGTAATCTTATAATCTTTCAGACAGAGTTTTGCCTAAAACTCTCTGGGAGTCGACTTCCGTTCATAGGGAGTCGACTACCTGTTGTGCTATTTCTCTGATCAACATTGCTTATAAGATTGACTTGTTGATTAAGAACCAAGTGTAGATCACTCTACTTGGTTTTTTTAGGAAACATTAGAAGGTTTATAATTGTGCTAACCAACAAACAAAAAAGATTTAATATTTGCACAACACTATTCAACCACCCTTCTAGTGTCGTCTGCCATCCACAGGATTCAACACTTGGTATCAGAGTAGGGCTATAAAAGGCGATGACACCAACATCTTTTCACTCTGAAGGACTTAACACCATGCGACCACCTCTGTTCAATGGAATGAACTATGCTATCTGGATGATCCGAATGAAGAATCACTTGGAGTCACTAGACATCGGAGCGTGGACTGTAACTAAAGTTCCATACATCATACCTACCGAAGTTGAGTTCAGAAAATGGTCAGCCGACGACAAGAAGAAAGCCAATCTCAATGCAAAGGCGATGAATGCACTATTTTGCGCCGTAACAGGTAATGAATTCAATCGAGTCTCCCAATACGAGACAGCGCATCAAATATGGCACACCCTTCAGGTAAGTCGTGAGGAAACTGAAAAGGTAAAAGAATCCCGTATAAATGTTTTACATTCTAAGTTTGAATCTTTCAAAATGGAAGAAGGAGAGAGTATCACCGATGTGAATACTCGTTTTACTAACATTACAAATGAGCTCGTAGGATTAGGAAAGAAACTTTTTGAATACGAGCAGGTGATGAAGATACTGAGATCTCCCCGACCCGAATTGTAATACCCCGTTTCCATATGTACGCATGTTTATACGTATTTTGGCGTGGATGCAGACGTATAATTTTTGGGAGTATTCCCGTATTTTTCTTTAATTATTTTGGTGTAGGAATTATTTTTAAAAGATTTTAAATTATCATTTGGTATTAGTAAATATGAGTATTTGAATGAAATACAATGTATTCTAGAAGTATGGTGTAATTCCCATGTATTTTTATTTTTTCACAAAATACAAATTCCAAAATTCTTTAACCATGACACATCATTAGCTAATGTGTCATCTTTCATGGTAAAAAGAAAACACATGGCATCATCTTTGACTAAATGAATGGATGTGATTAATTGGGAGAAAATCAAAACTAAAAGAAAACAAAAAAAAATCAAAATTTCTCTCATTCTCACCATATCCTCTCTCTCTCTCTCTCAAATCTGTCCAAATTCTCTCCTCTCCCTTTCTCCCCTTTTGCACCACCATTCCCTCCACCAAACACCACTCCAAGCACCTCCCCTTCCACCACCAACAATCCCTCACTTTTCCTTATCATTCTAACACCAAATTAACCCCAAAAAGCTCTCAAAAATCCAAACTTTGGAGGTCAATTGGGAGATTGAAAGGAGAAGACTAGGAGGCTCTCCATCAAGGACTAAGAAGGGCCAATGATATATTATTTGGAGGAGTGCTAGTAAGGTAGAAATTCTTATCACCTTAGTATGGTTTAGTTTTAGAACTAAGGGTTTAATTAATTAGCAAGTTCTTTAGATTTTGTGTAGAAATTAAGTTTTGAACTTCATGTTGAAATTTACACAGAAGTGGATGATAATTTAGTAACTTGCTGCACTTAATTGGTTACGTAGAAATTCATGAAAAAATTATATGTTGTACATATTGAAGTCTTTAACAACTTTCATTTTTACAAGTTTTGCAAATTCGAACTGAAAAATAGAATAAAAATTCAGTTTCTAAAACTGGTCTGTTTTTAGACAGTTTTGACACCTTTCAGTAAAACGAGTAGAACTCCATACACGCTTAATAAAACATAATGATCTTGGTGCCGTTGGAAAGCTGGATTCAAGATCTTCAACTTGTAATTTTCCTTTTGTAATTTTCCGAAAATCCCATATCTGCTTGTAACTGATAGAAAAATAGACTTGAACTGAACTCAGTTTCTGGTTCAGAATGCTGAAACTATACCTGTCAGGAGAAAATCCACCATAAATCACATATGTCAACAGAGTTTATGAAAATTGATCAGTGAAAGGAAAACACCCATATCTACAACTTTCGTGAAGGCACCAGAAACCAATTCTGACTGTAGATAGGCTAAAAATGATGTTCTTTCTGCTATAACCGTTTAGACAGATTCAAATTTTACACTATTGTCATACCATGCATTACTCTTTTATGTTTTGTTCAAATTCAGTTATCATGCTATTATTTGTCATGATTTATGTGATAATTAGTAGCTATGTTCACATGCTTTCCAATTTGTTGTAGTAAATGAAATTGTGTTCAAGTTAAAGTGCATATTAACATGTTTGCTATGTCCAAATAAAAGCTAGTATATTATGTTATGTTAAAGGACGTCTTATGTCATTTACTAACATGCAACAAGCTAGTATACATGGTTGTGTTATTACGCCATTACTTTCCATTATGCTAGCATGTGGCTTTATTTTGATTGAGTATGTCAACTTGAGACATTTGCTAGTGTTGTAGTTTCATCTTGTTTAGTGTATCATATTGTGTTGTAACTTCATTAAGAAAGTGAATGGAATTGATGGAACTATGCGATGTTGAAATGAGATGAAGACGATGGTCGTTGTTGAATTACGACATCGGTGAAATTATGAAAGAGATGGAGAGATGAAAAAGCGGTAGTCAAGACCGCTAGATGATTTGTTGACAAACGAAGAAATACTTTAAAAACTGAGAATGATGATAAGAGTTTGACATTGGGAGCTTAGTCCATTCTAAAATGGGTGAGACTCCGGATGTGGGTTTGGGGGAAATACGGGTAAACTTTAGGGGTTAAGGAGCGGACGTATGAATTATGATTTCTCGTCCGATATGTTGCCCCCAGAAGGGGAGTTGGAGAGGGCTAGAGAGGCCGCTGGTGTGCTCGTGTCGCACCATGACGGTAAATGATGGTTTGCTCCGTTTGTCCAACAGAAAAACCGAGATGAGTCTCGCTCTAGTACCTTGCCCCGTTCGGGTATGGAGTTACGAGAGGCCCCTCCAGTGCTCGTGTCGCTGGTTGAGGTACCATTTTTCACCCACCTTGGGTGAAGTACGACTCCTTAGCGTCCTGCGGTTTACACGAGTTTCCAAATATGTGAATCAACAACTTAAAGTAATTGTCTTTAATTTATAAATGTTATTATCTCATGTGTCCTTATTTTGTTTACTTTAATGCTGCCATCCCATAGTAACATGTTCTTATGCTTCCTTTCAATACCTGCATTTCATAATGTGGTTTCATATGCATGTGTTGCAAGTTCTTATAACTAAGTTCACATGTTGGAATGTATCACTTTTATGCACCATGAACCTTTCTTGTTAGACCCCCATCCCTAGATAGGTAGACCAGTTCTAAAACTGGGTTCTACTAGAGTGTTAGAAGTTTCTACTGGGTCACGCGTTGGCGTGTCCCCGTTGACTTTTCAGGTTGGGGATAGCGGCTGGAGCCTTGGAGTTGGTGATCGGTTGTAGGATTGGACGGCGAGGAGTATGATGAGAGACTTGTACTTTTGGTGTTTCTTTTTCGGGTAGACCTTTGTAGCTAGAGTTGTGATGATGAAATGTTTGAATTGTATAAGTTGGAACTGGACTTGGAGTTGTATAAGATTATCGTTGTCTCAGTATAGCTTTTCTTATTTGTACCCCTTGAACAGATGGTGTATGTAAAAGACTGTATCAATGTATTAAATAAATGAAATATTGTACTTTTGTTTATTTCTCAGTGTTATATCTATGATGGATTTTTACTTGTACTTCCCATCACGTGTGTAGTGGCCTGCGGAGTTTTCTGTTTCGAGCAATACTTCTCTTCTCTCTCATCGTTTTTCTTCACACCCATAGTTTCGGGAATACCTGATACGGATTCGTACTTATCGGGTATCCTGGAAAGCAGGTCGTGACACGAATGGAAAGGAAAGACAACAGCCATTTGAGAAGCACACAACGTGAAGGATCTTACCATCGAAGAGCTGATGGGAAATCTCATAGCATATGAGATTGAACTTGAAGAAGACAAGAAGATCGAAGAAAAACCAAAGAATAATCTTGCTTTCAAAGCTCAAGAAGAAGATTTCGACTACACTGACAAAGAGGACCATATCGCTTTTATCTCAATGAACTTTAAAGAGTTCATCACAAGTAAGTATGGTAAACTTTCTTTCCGACATACTAATGGTATTATTATTTTTGATTGCAATAAACCAGAACACGTCAAAAGAGATTGTCCCCTGGAAAGAAACAACCGTGATTCCAGAGATCGTGGGAAGAACCGAAAAAGCAATGAAAGGAGAAACAATGGAAGAAACAAATTCCGACGACCAAAGAAGGAATCTTATGTAGCTTTCGATCAGAGCGATGTCTCTTCGTCTGATGAATCCTCAGCAGACGACAACGATGAAAGAAGAGAAACAGCACACATGTGCTTCATGGCTTCCACATCCTCTAAGGTAAGCTCACATCATGACTCATCTAGTGATAGTGATTCATCATCAAGTGATGATGAAGACATGGATTATAGGGGGCATATAAGGAGCTATGCAAAATGCATGAAAAGCTCATAAAAGAACATAGAAGAACACTTAGGAATATTAAGAAAGATGCTAAAGAAAAAGAAGAGATTATTAAAGAGAATAGTATTTTGAAAGAAAAGAATAACTCTTTAGAAAAAGTCGTTTCTTCTATGAACGAGAAAATTGAAAGTTTGAGTAATCGTCTCGTATCCGTCAAAGATAAATACGACTCTACGATGAAAATTATTGAAAATTTCAACAAGAGAAAATAAAAGCTAGACAATTTAATAGATAATCAAAAAGCTTCATCTAGCAAATTCGTACATGGATATGATTCCAATCATACCAAGAAACGGGTTAAGCATACCAGGATGCATCATGCTAAAATTATTTTTTGAGCATCTAGATACCAAAGAACTTGTCCGACCAAAGGAAGAAAAGGTAGGCTACTAACTTTGTTCAGCGAGTTCATTTAAACAAAAATTATAAATATATTTTCCATGAAGGAACTAAACCATATTGGTTTTGGCTTCCTAAAGACTAACCTCCCGAACTCAAAAATAAAGAGTACCATAACGTTTATATTTTTGGGTACTCTAAAATTAAAACATGGATGAAGAACACGATCAGCACCAAAACACTTTGCGACAAAAGCAGATTGCTTCGCCAAATTCAAATTTATTTGGATGATTAAATGATTGATAATTCCATTTAAATTTTATTTATATGCTTATAAATATTTATGTCATCATAGAGTAGATTTTCAGAAGATACGCACTCACCAATGGACCAAAATCCCTCGGGATGAGAAAACAACTCAGCCCAGCACGAAGTCGACTACCACTATCAGGGAGTCGACTACCAGCGTGCTGTGCGGATTTCTGGGTTTGTGTTTTTTTGATTTTTTTAAACTTCTGTTGGGTTCCATTGATTCAAACGGGTTTATAACCCAACGGTAAATTAAACCCAATAAGCAATCTTGATCTCAACCCTTCATTGTTTGATCTAAAGGCCTCTATTCATCATCTCCTTTCGCCCCAAGAGATAAAAACCCCAATGCAATCAGCCCTAGGTAGCCGATTACTTCTCTTTCACCCCTCTTTGAAATTTTTCTTGCTCTCTTGGGTTATTCTCCTCCTCTCATCATCCTCCTAAGTAAATCTCAAGGTAAAAACTTCTCTTATTAACTTTTACTTTATTTACTTCTTGTTATTCTTGCATATCTAGTTTTGTAAATCAATCTCGTTTTATCTAGATGCCTGTCAAGAGAATGATTTCAAAGAAGAGGAAAGTTACAAATGAATCTCTCTCTGAAAAGAAAATTATCATGCACTATCTTTTTAGAACCACTACTTATGAGCATTTTGTTAAAATCTCCAATAGGCAAATTCTTCATGAGAGGTTCGTAAAAATTGATCACCTAGAAAACTATCGCATTGATAGCATATTTGAATTTCAAAACTTGGCCAATCTCTTTTCTGCTGAAAATATCTATCTTTGCTATCCTAGACTTGTGCATCTTTTTTATGCCAACATGGACTATGACCTTGCCAAGAGTAGATTCATCACCAAAGTGCTAGACACCAAACTTGCTATAACTGTGAAATCACTAGGAGAAGCTTTAGGAATCCCATACACTGGTATGTTATTAGATAATATAGAGACGGTTGATGAAAATATCTTGGAGAAAATGTATTTGCCTGGAAGATATTTCCAAACAAAACTTCCATGTAGCGATCTTCGCTATCCAGGAAGAATCCTTGCAAATATATTGTCTTATAATATAACGCAGAAATCTGGGAGCCACTCTGTGTTATCTGAGAAGCAAGCTAAGTGCATCTATGCATTGCTAGGAAATATTCGTGTAAATTGGGCCAAAGTTATCATATACTCCATCCTTGCATCTGCTTCTTTTGATAGACCTTCATCTACCCTAGCCCACGGTCATTACCTCACCATTCTGTTTATTGGATATAATGTACCTTTGGATAACGAAACCAAAATTCTGGAACCGGCTCGTATCTTTGATGTTCATGCTTTTGATCGAATGAATCTGCATAAAGATCTTGATCAGAACATTCCAGAAGAGAAGCTCGCTGCTGAAGGAGGATCATCATCCTCAAAGAAGAAAGGTAAGGAACCCCTTATTTCAGACACAGATGAAGAAGAATAGGGCAATGATGGTGAAGAAGAAGATGAAGAACTGCCAGCTTACGTCATTGAACTTCAAGATATGCTCTTGAAGAAAATTGGAAAGCTGAAGATTTCTCAAGAGAGAGGGTTTGAAGACCTCAACGAAAAAGTAGACGATCTCAAGGAATTGGTAGTGAAGAGCAACAAGATGACGGAAGAAACACTTGGTATGATCCTTGGCGAGATCAAAGAATTGAAGAAGAATGGAGGAGCTCCATAAACTAAGTCATTTGATCTCTAAAAACAATGGTTCTTTGACAAACCACATTTATCTTGGTCTGTAATAACTTTTTTCCTTCTGCGATGTGATGTCCTGAACAAATTACTCAGGCTTTTAGCTTAATATGCTTATGTTTGATATGCTTATGTTTATGGTGTGATATGTTATGCTTCATGCTTTAATCATATTATTATAAACTAACGCTGTTTTGCAGAAATGACCTTAAAGTATCTCAAACTTTTATCTTTATAGCTTGGTGAAATATTATTTGTCATTTTATGTCATTTTTTGATTGATGACAAGGTGGAGAAATATGATAAAATGCAAACATATGAATGAATATCATTTTGCTAACCGGCTTTGATGCTGGGGGAGTATCGCATCTAAGCAGGGGGAGTAAGTTATTTGTTCATGTCAATATTCATTCAATATACCTTATTTTTCATTTGGGTGTCATCATCAAAAAGGGGGAGAGTGATGAAAAATAGAATCTCACCCGTAAGTGGTTTTGATGATGAGCACACCAAATAATGTTAGTGTACTAACTCACTATAAGTGTGCAGGTTATACAACAAGCGGTGACTTTACGCATACTCCAAAGAAACTCAACCACACTCGAGACAAAGACGAATTTGCTGGTTCTACATCAAGCACAAGATGAAGAAGGAACTCAAATTCAGGAGAAGCAAGCTTTCACCAGATCAGCTTCCCGAAAGTCTTGTCTTACGTGTAGTGTGTGAGTTCTTAAGATAACGTTAAAGTGAAATAGATATATCTCACACACACACACGCATAAATGATTTCGAAAATAAATGTTTTAAATGTTTTAAACTCTTGAGAGCAATTGCGAGCTTTTTTCATATCCTAGTAGTCAATCTCCATTACACCCAGGAGTTGACTGCACTCTTTACTAGCTAAGTTTCAGAAGAAATTGCTCTGGAAGTCGACTACCAAATGGGGGAGTCGACTACCAGCTGGAAGCAATTTTCAATGCACTCTGGGAGTCGACTGCCACTCCTAGGGAGTCGACTACCAGCTGGCAAATTTCAACGATTTGATTTGCTGATTTTATTATTTTATCCTTGATTTTTGGGACAAAAGTCAAACTTCATTTGAAATTTGAATCCTCTCTTATCACTATAAATAGAGGACTCTATGAGATCTTTTCAAAAGAACAATATTATCATCAAATTGAAAAATCTCTCTAGTGCTAAAATTCTCAGATCTCGTATTCTCTCTGCTCTCATTATTTTTAGCCAAAATTTATTTTAACTTCTGATCTCCTAATTGTTTTCATAGCTATTATCTTTTTGAGATCATATTCTATTTGGCTATTAAAATCGTTTTTCAAAATCTGTATTCTTCATTTTTTATCTATTGAAAGGATTTTTTGAAAACAAACGATCTAGATCACAAAGAATCATTCTATATCTTTGTGTGATCTAAAATATCGATTTGAATTCTTTTAGCCACGTAATACACATGTTATATTTTACTTTGGCTATTCAGGGTGTAAATCCAAACTCCACTAATTTTTGTGGTGAGTTGGAAATCGTTTTTATTTGTGATTTTTCCCTTTGTTGAAAGGATATTGGAAATCCTAGAGAAGTCTAGGTGGTTGGAAATCCTGGTCAAGGCTAGGTGTTTGGGAAATCCTAACAAGTGAAGTTAGGTGCTTGTATTGCTAAGGCAATAGTGGAAAATCTCATACCGGATTGGTCGAGGACTAGACGTACCCAAGTTGTGGGAAACCAGGATAAAAATCTCTGTGTTTGCGTTTGCATTCTTCTGTGATTGTTATACTTCTTCTTACACTCTTTACTTGCTAACAAATTGTAATTTGTTCATATTATTGGAAGTTAACTCTTTTGTTTATATTTGCTGAGTAAAGATCAATAATTGTGTGAAGATATTTATTTTGTAATCTTATAATCTTTCAGACAGAGTTTTGCCTAAAACTCTCTGGGAGTCGACTACCATTCATAGGGAATCGACTACCTGCTGTGCTATTTCTCTGATCAACTTTGCTTATAAGATTGACTTGTTGATTAAGAACCAAGCGTAGATCACTCTACTTGGTTTCTTAGGCAACATTAGAAGGTTTATAATTGTGCTAACCAACAAACGAAAAAGATTTACTATTTGCACAACACTATTCAACTCCCCTTCTAGTGTTGTTTGCCATCTATATGATCCAACAAATTCAAGTGTCGGGTCAAAAGGACGTGTACTATCTATTTATTTTTGAAGTTCCATCTTTCATTCATTATATTAAAGTTCCATCTTCCATTCAGTTTTTATTGAAGTTCCATCTTCCATTCAGTCAATTCAGTTTATTGGCATCATATTAGATGCGTACAATGGGTCCATGGTGATCTCAATAGCCCATATAATATCCTCATGAAAGTTCACGACTTCACGACTCAATTTAACAATTAAATGAAAACGTGAAAATACGTTATGGTATAAGAGAATGAGCAAAAAATGATTTTAACTAAACAAATGAGTTTTTATTAGCTTAAAATATTTTTATAAGGCTAGTTGGTAGTTTTCAAGATTGTTAAATAATTTTTAAGAATTTTTAAACAATTTAAAAGGGCCAAAACTAATTTTAAATCAAGAAATCATATTTACGACATATCTTCAAAGATTTATTTAGAGCAAATTGTACGTCAGAATTCTTTCAACAAGGTGTCAAAATGATCGTATTAACTAGTACTACAACATATATTTTTCTTGTACGTCAGTATAAGTGAAAATCTTAAGATACGAATTTTAAAACGAATTTAGCTTATTTAAGTTTTACTTTTGAAAAAATATTATAGAGATATACTTCCCTTTTGGCGATGAAACGATCGCCAATGAGTCTGTTTCGTCGTTTCTGATTTTTTGGGACTTGTCTCGTATTTTTCTGAGGCATGTACGATTTAATATCAATTTATTACTATCAGAATATACTATACGTATTTCTATACGTATTCAAATACATATTTAATACGTATTCTGTTTTAAAATCCAACCTTCCTTCGTTCTCACCTTTCAAAACACGCGCGCTCGGGCGTTCGACGGTGGATGAAGGCGGCGAGGGCGACGATGGGCGGCAGCGGTCGTCGGTGGTTGCTGCGGAGGCGGCGACATCGGCGGGAGCGGCGACTGGGTGGGCGGTGTCGGGCTTCCACTGGAGAGGGAAGGGGAGGGGAGGAGCGGTCTGTCAGGGTCATGGCGTAAGGCGCAGTCGGAGGGAGCTTCGGCGCTGGTCGGGGCTTCGAGTGGCGGTGTTGAAGGCGGAGCAGTGGCTCGGGGTGGCGGCGATGGGTGGCGCCAGCGAGAGGGGGAGAGAGCGGCGGTGGGCGTGGGTTTCTTAGGGATGAAGGGAAGTCGACGAGAGGGGTTTGGGCCTGGGGGTTTTTGTGAGGGAGAGAGTGATTTGGGGTGGGGTTTAAATAAATAATTAATATTAGTTATTAAAATTAGCAATTAATATTTAGTCAAAACTTTAATTAAGGTAGGTTTATCTTTTGACTAATTTTTTTAAATTTTGTCAGTTAGCACATGAGCTGCCATGGTTACGGGTTGGTGGGGGTAATTAGGGTTAAAGAAAATAATAATTAGTGATAGTAAAAAGTGATTAGTAAGGGTGGTTAGCAAGAAAATGTTAAAATACTCACATATGACTTCGAAAAACTACGAAAACATAGCCACGGGTTCATATCGTCACTAGGATCGCGACTATGAGATCTATTTCGTAGTTTGAGCTACAAAGATACGGGTTTTGAACCAAAATGTTTAGGTCGCGGGTTCGCTGGTTCTATATCGATTTGACTTCAGAAAATTACGAAATTAATATGGAGAGCACTAAATGATCATATAATATCATGGTAGAAGTTTGAAATTGTTTTAATAACGTTTATATAGAAAAATAATTGTTACGGCTATATCGTTAATAGTTGGTTTAAATAATTATATAAATTATTTAGGGGTATTAGTTGGCACTCGTACTCACTTAAATAGGCTATGACTATGTTGGTACTACAGAATATTTTTTTAATAAATGATTTTGAAACCAATTTGAGATTAAACTTCTGACCAACCATTATAAAATACTTTTAATTTATGAAAATATGTAGAATACGAATATACGCGTACTGCTAGATACGGGCAGTCACATCCTACACACCTTATAAAAATTCCGTCCTCGAAATTTCTCATACTAAAATACAGAGAATAATGATACAATGAAACTAAGATTCAGTGAACAATTATGGATATCTCTCGCACATCTCATCTTCTCCTTCCCTAGTGGATTCACCGGGTGAGTCATGTCGCCACATCACTCTAACGAGGTCGACAACGCTATTCCTGAGAGTCTTCTGACGTCGATCCAGAATCTGCACTGGCTGTTGCTCATATGAAAGATCTGGTCGTCCTGTGATCTCTGAGTGGTCAACCACATGAGTAGGATCACTGATATAATGACGCGGCTGGGAGACATGGAATACGTTATATACTCCTTCCAGTGAAGGTGGTAGAGCCATGCCATAAGCTACTTCTCCAACTCGCTCCAGTATATCAAAAGGGCCAATAAATCTCGGACTGAGCTTTCCTCTTCTTCCAAATCTGATCACTCCTCGGTTAGGAGATATCTTCATCTAGGTTGAAACTCTAGATGACGACGCTTCGCATCGGCCTGGTGCTTGTATCGGTCTTGTGCAATGCGAAGTTTGTCTCTGATAGTACACACCACATCAACAGCTTCTACAATCATCTCCAGACCCAAAAGTTCTCGATCGCTAATGTCATCCCAACTTAATGGAGAACGACATTTTCTTCCATAAAGTGCTGCAAATGGGGCCATGCTGATACTTGCTTGGTAGCTGTTGTTGTATGAAAACTCCACTAAGTGCAAGTGGTCTTTCCACGAGCCTTTGAAGTCAAGCATACAAGCTCTCAACATATCTTCGAGTATCTGGATGGTGCGCTCTGATCGCCCATCCGGCTACGGGTGATACACAGTGCTGAAGCTCAGACTGGTACCAAGATTTGATTGTTGATTCGGAGTGAAAAGTGTATATTTATACCCCCTAACTACCCCCATTTTGTGCTAAGAATTATACTTTATCTTGCTCTTTTTGGGTATATTTTCACTTCATGTCATTTTTAGAGCTTATCCTCATTCTTTGCACAAAATACGGTTTTTATCGTCCTTATTGGCTTCCTATTATTTTTCATATGCTCCTACCATTATTTTGATCATATCTCCATTTTTTGGGAATTATTTGAGCATATGAATAATTTATATGGAATTTTGGAAGTCAATATTGTGTTTATAATAGCCATTATATTTATTTTATCATCATATGGACTAATTTCTCCTTCTCGTTTTTTTCAGGTACTCTTGAAAGTCTTAGAGATTTTCCAGAATTTTTTGGAATTTCGGAGCATCCTAGGTATTTTCTACAATTTCTGGAAGAAGAAATGGGGGTTAAAACCCATAAAAAGAATTTAAAGGGGCGCCACGTGGCATGATCTGGAGGTGCCATGTGGCGCCATCTTTGCCCTTGACCAAAGCGGGCCGTCGCTGATTTATTAAAAAAATAATTAAAAAAGAAAACGGCGGACGTGGGCCGGCCCAGCGGCCTGCCCGCTCCGCCAAAAACGCAGCAGGCGCGCGCTTTGGAGCGGGTCGGGCGGCCAGCGTTCGATCCAGCTCCGACCTGCTCTTTGGATATTTTGGGGCTGAAGCGAAATTTGAACGGGATTTTTCGGCCAGCTCATTTTCTTGTGTGTTTTTTGGCGATTTTAGAGTTTTGGGGAGCCCTTCTTTATCCCCAAAGGCTAGGGAGGAGCTTGGAGGCCATGGATAATAGAGAAGCTTGGAGGAGGAGTAAATTGGTAGATGGAAGGCTTCATTTAGGGTGAAAGCTTCGGTGAAATTTTTCCTTTTCCCTTTTGTATTTTGATATCTATATTGTAATGAATTGGGTTAACTTTGAATGAAAATTCCATCTTTGGATTCATAATGATTGGGTAGTGTTAATTTGCTTGGGTTGTGATTCATTGTGTTTGGTTGCTAATTTTAGCCCTAATTTCCTCTTGCCTATTATCTTGCTAATCTTGGATGAATTGTTAGGGCACACTTTAATCGGTTAAGTCCTGAGAGGGCACAATTCGAGATGAATCCATGTTCCTAATTTGATTAGTGCTACTTAATGATGTATCCATGCTTATTGCTAATTATTGTGTTCTTGAATGCTAAACTTTCCGATTGAGTGTCCTTAGCCGGATGATCAAATGAGTTTTATGTGGTAATTAGAGCTTGATTAACACCAATCTTAATGAACCCACAACCCATGCTCTCTTGCCTTGCTATCCTAAATCCTCAATTGGCTCTCTAACCCTACCCACTTAGGATAGATTTGTTGATTTACCACACCGTTTTCCCACTTCCATCCACTTAGCGAGTTAGTTATAACACACCTTATCTTTCTTTATCGATCAATTTTGTGAATATAGAACGACTTGTCCCTGTGATCTGACCCGGTACTCACCTGTTATTTTTTATTGCATTGACACTCCTACGCTTGCGAGTGGAAGGCATGCTCCTTGCACGTCCTCCCGTTCAATCAATTGCAGACTCTTCTAAAAGTGAGAAGTGAATCTCGTGTCTCGATCAGAGACAATGCTCACTGGAACTCCATGCAATCTCACGATTTCTTGCACGATCATCGTTCATTACATGACATATACTAAGAAGGAGTTATAAGGTATATGAATAATTATTACCTTTATGTACTTCTTCGCAAGTAATTCAGTCGATTGTCCTACTCGGAATGGTATGAAGTGTGCCGACTTGGTTAATTGCTACGATCACCCAGATGGCATCATTCTACTTTGTAGTCCGAGGTAGTTCAGTAACGAAATCCATGGTGATGTGCTGTCATTTTTACTCGGGAATAGGAAGTGTTTGAATCAATCCTGTGACACAATGATGTTCAGCCTTCACTTGTTGATATACCAGGCATTTAGCGATGCTTCGTGCAATGCTTCTCTTCATTCCATGCCACCAAAAATTTAGACGAATATTATTGTACATTTTGGTGCCACCAGGATGAACAGAGTACGTGGAACTATGTGCTTCATTCATCAGCTCTTCTCGGATATTGCCTGAAGACACGCAGATTCTACTGCCATATCTCAAAGATTCGTCTTTATGGATAAGAAAATCCGTTCGAAGACTTGCTTCCACTTGAGTCTTGAACTTTTGCAACTTTGCATCTCCAGCTTGAGCAGCTTTGATACGATCGATGATGGTAGACTGAATTTGAAGATTCATCAACGAAGCTTCAATCCCAAGTAGGATGATTTCAATCTCAATCTCTCGCAGCTCTAGTTGTAGTCTCTTCTGAGCCTTGAGTATCATAACAGTTGGTAGCCGACTCAATGTGTCTGGTACGACATTAACCTTTACAGGACGATATTGAAGGTCGATGTCATAATCAGCCATAAGTTTCAACCATCTGCGTTGTCTCATGTTTAGTTCCTTTTGTGTGAAGATATACTTCAAACTTTTGTGGTCGGTGAAGACCTTCACTTGCTCGTCCAGTAGAAAATGTCTCCAAATCGTCAGAGCAAAAATAACTGTGGCTAACTCTAGATCATGAGTCCGATAATTCTTCTCATGAGTCTTCAATTGTCGGGAATCATACACCACAACATGACCATGTTGGTGTAGCACACATCCAAGACCTTTGCCAGATGCGTCACAATATGCTTCAAAACCTCTAGTTCTGTCTAGTATAGTCAGGACTGGTGTAGTCGTTAGCTTCGTCTTCAATCTTTCAAAAGCATGCTCACAAGTCTCAGACCAAATATACTTGACGTCCTTCCTCGTCAGGTGAGTCATGGGCTCAGCAATTTTGGAGAAGTCCTGGAGGAATCGACGGTAGTAGCCAGTAAATCCAAGAAAACTTCGGATGTCTGAAACTGACCGAGGGGGTGGCCAATTTCTAACAGATGCGACTTTCTCCAAGTCGACTGAAATAGCATCTCCAGATACCACATGCCCAAGAAAGGCAACACGGTCAAGCCAAAATTCACATTTGCTGAACTTGGTATATAGTCGATGATGGCGCAGAGTCTTCAATACGATCCGCAGGTGCTCTGCATGATCTTCCTCGCTTTTCGAATAGACCAGAATGTCATCAATAAAGATCACTACGAATTTATCCAAGAACTCATAGAAGATGATGTTCATGAGGTTCATGAATATTGCTGGTGCATTGTCACACCAAAGGGCATAACCACGAATTCGTAGTGTCCATACTTGGTTTGAAAAGCGGTCTTGGATATGTCGTCCTTCTTGACTTTTACTTGGTGATATCCACTTCGGAAATCAAGTTTGGAGAAGACTCGAGATCCACCAAGTTGGTCGAAGATGTCGTCGATGTGTGGCAATGGATACTTGTTCTTCACGTTTACCTTGTTCAGCTCTCGGTAGTCCACGCACATCCTTCTTGAGCCATTCTTCTTCTTGACCAATAGGACTGGTGCAACCCAGGGAGATACGCTGGGATGTATCCATCCTTTCTACAATAGGCCATCCAATTGAGTACGAAGTTCCTCCAATTCTGCAGGTGCCATACGACATGGAGCTTTGGAGATAGGTTGAGTGTTTGGCATCAGATCAATGGTGAATTCAGGAGCTCGATCGGGTGATAATCCTGAAATTTCTTCAGGGTATACGTCGTCGAATGTTCAAACTACTCTGGGCTTCTCAGGTTCAACTAGCATAGATGCCATCATCATCTCCATAGGCTTGGCCTGAAATTGAATAGGTCCAAGTGAACGACTTTCTCTTGTAAATTCGAACACTGGATGGTAGGGAATTTCAAACATTACATTCTTTTTGCGAAAATCGATGGTAGCGTAAAAAGTTCCAACCAATCCATTCCGAATACAACATCAAAGTTTGCATGTCGATTATCATGAAGTCAGCGAAGAGCTCGTGACCACATACCACCAGAGGGCATGATCGATGGCCACCGGAAGTCTTCACTACACCATTCCCGATGTTGATGTTCCATTGATTAGAAAGGGGGTCAACATGAATGGAATGTGCTGTAGCGAATTTAAGTGATAAGAAGCAATGAGATGCTCCAGAGTCAAAGAGGGATAAGGCTGGTGTCGATGCTACTAAGACGATACCCGTAATTATTGGTTCAGTCACCTTAGCTTCTTCGGCAGTCATGGTAAAAGCTTGGCGTTTTGGCTGGGCCTGTTGGAAAGCCCTCTGCTGTGGAGGTAAGGGTGGTCCACGAGATGTCGATCCAGGAGCTCCCGTAGTCGTAGTCAATGGTTTATTGATGTGTTGATGGCAGTCTTTAACAGTGTGCTCTGATGATCCACATGCCAGGCATTGGTTCAACAGTAGGTGACAGTCCTTCTTGACATGTCCCGGTCAGTTGCAATGGAAGCACGTCGTTGTAGCTCGATTGTTGTTTGGAGGAGCAGCAATTCGGTTGTTGGCTGGAGCAGCAGGCCTATAGTTGTTGGGGCAGTAGGCCTTTTGAAAGTAGTGGTCTGCATCGATCAGATGTTGTTCCTCGGTGGTTCAATCGGACGCTTTCATTGGGCTGCTCTACACTGTTTGTCAACAACCTCATGGTTACGGGCAGCCTCCCGTATGTTCTCATAGCTGGTTAAATCGGCCGAGGTCATTGAAGCTTGAATATTGAAATTCAGACCTTGGCAAAACAGGAAGGCATGATCTTCTGGATTCTCGACCATGTGAGGGGCGAATCGACTTATCATGGAGAACTCAGCATCGTCTTCGTCAACAGTCATTGTTTCATGTTTCAAGTTGACGAAACGTTGTTGAAATTCACCTTTTGTTGCCTTAGGAAAAAACTTCGTGTCGAAACATTTGCGAAATGTGGCCCAGGCAATAGGCCGCATTATACGCTTTTCCTAAGTGTCCCACCAGGTTCAGGCGTAATCAGTTAATTGGAGCCAAGCTACCTCTACCCATACTGCCTGGGGGGGTGCATGCAGCGCTTAAATTATCTTCAGTGCTTCGTGCACATTCTTCAGCTTCCAATGGACTTTCCTTTGTAGAGAACGTCTTTTGACACATCTCACGGAATTGTTTAACTCCGGCATCTCCTTGGTGAGCAATTTGAGGTTCACGCTCGATGATATGATATTGGATGTCTAACATCTCCCTGATGATTCCCATAATGTCATTTCAGTGATGCCCTTGGCGTTTCTGGTGTTGGGTCAACTTATCATGCTGCAAAACAAACCATAAGGTAAGTTCGGTAAGATATTTATTTTAGTTAGATACTTTGATATCGATGTCGTCTAAACTATTTCTTAAAGTATTCGCATAAGCAAGACCTGCATGGGCCACCACTAAAACCTGCCACGCCCCGCTTCCCATTCTATCGGGAGCGAGGATGCGAACGGGCCTGCGATGTGCTTAAAACAAGGAGGAGTACTTTCATCTTTTCTTTTCTTTTCTTCCTCCTTGGCTTAAATACAATAACTCGTCTGTGAAATAAAATGGCAAGATCTTGCATGCTTATAAGAAATAGTACAAATGCCATTATTAAAATACCAAAGCATTTGAAAATAAAGTACAACATAGGCCTAGTATGGCCGAATTAACAAGTACAACAATTACATTATTTCAAATATTTAAAAGTGCAGTCGCGAAGGTAAACATCTAGTCTTCCGCGGGTATGTACTCCACGAATTCTTCGAGCACTGGCTCGACTCCTGCAGTAAAGTCTTCAGCGAACTCACTATCAATACCTGACAGACATTTCGTAAAACAACAAAGTGAAATGTCCATCAGCGAGGTTTACTCGACAATATAATCTCAAAACCAAAACGTTATGCATTTTAAATTAAACAAAGCTGAAAAGACAAGTAATAAGTTTAATAGGAGAGAGTTATGGCAATTAAGCATTCCCAGCAATTTGCAACCTGCAGCAATTTAATCATTTAATAACAATTTGCAATACTATCAGCAACATGTGACAATTTAGCATTTGATAACAAAACTATTGCAACCTGTAGAAAAAGATGTTAGAACAATATTTAATAACCAGTCTATTCTAGTGATAAGTCACTGTCTAAGAGTACGAGAGATAACCAACATGCGCGTTGCAACGGGAGCAAATCGGAGGCGGTATCCACCGTCCATATATGGCGACGGTTAATGATCTAACCTCCATAATGTGTTGGAGGTGTTCGGTATGCGTACATCCAGCCACTTTGTAATACTTGTGATCATAAACTACCCCAATCCCATGGTCAAATCAAGTGGCGTGTCAAAAGGACGTGTACTATCTATTTATTTTTGAAGTTGCATCTTCCATTCATTATATTAAAGTTCCATCTTCCATTCATTTTTGTTGAAGTTCCATCTTCCATTAAGTCAATTCAGTTCATTGGCATCATATTAGAAGCGTACAATGGGTCCATAGTGATCTAAATAGCCCGTATATTATCATCACGAAAGTTCACGACTTCACGACTCAATTTAATAATTAAATGAAAACGTGAAAATACGTTATGGTATAAGAGAATGAGCAAGAAATGATTTTAACTAAGCAAATAAGTTTTAAGTAGCTTAAAATATTTTATAAGGCTAGTAGGTAGTTTTCAAGATTGTTAAATAATTATTAAGAATTTTTAAACAATTTAAAAGGGCCAAAAACTAGTGTACGTGAAAATCTTAAGATACGAATTTTAAAGCGAAGTTAGGTTATTTAAGTTTTACCTTTGAATGCCGCCCAATGATTCAACAATGGCCTCCGTCGCTTAACCTTGAAGGGTCCATCCGCTGAAGTTAAGCGATGTTACATCATATTAATGAGGCTCGGCAGTCAAGAAAATAGCACTTAAGTTCTAGGCACCAAAACACCCGCCTCGTCAATTTAGCTGATTTGTCAGTTCAAAATCCAAGACATTCTGAGCTCTTGATTCTTTGACACGTGTTCCATCATGCGGTCGTGGCCTCACCCATATAGGATGGTTCCAGCAATAGAATGCGGAGGTACCGTCTTCATTCTCTCGATTCAGATTTTCTTTCTCTAGAAAGTAATGGCTTCGTCCTACATCTCTGCCTCTGGAAGGAGCTTGGTCACAGCCATGCAGAAAAATCGGAAAGGGGTCATGGAGCCGGGCTTGCTGGCGAATGTGAGTTCTAACGTCAAGGCTGGTCAGATCGCCGAGCTTCAGAGGAGTTATGTACGTCTCGATTACCAAATCAGGCTGTCTAGGAGGGACGAGAGGGCTCAACGTCCTAGCGATCGGGAAGCGGGGGTTTATGTCAAAGCCTTTGAATGAGGCCTTCGATTTCCCATGCACCCCTTCATGCGGTACTTCCTGTGTACCCTAAACATTTCCCTTTGCCAGTTGATGCCGAATGCCATTGGCATGCTGATGGGCTTCATAGTTCTGTGCGTGACGAAGGGGACTGAATCATCTCTGGGTCTGTTCAATAATTTTTTCTCGATCCCTCCCCTCAAGACTCCAGGGTGATATAGGATAATGGCCTATCAAGGTAGGAAGCTGCTGGAAGATCTTTCCACCTCCAATCCCAAGTGAAAGATGAGTTTGTACTTGTGGTTTTCCAAGGGGAGGCTAGCTTTTGCATGGTTGGGGTGCCCCTGATTTGGGACCTGTCGGGGATAATCCGCTGACTAGTGAGGAGAAGAAATCCGCCGATATTTTGACGAGCCTGCTAGAGGATATGAGGTCGATCAAATGCTTGTAGTCTGACGACATGCTGTGTCGGACCGTGTGGACAAAAGGTTGGTTCGATTGTGCATGCCAACTATTCGACCTTCATCCTTCGACCTAACTTGTTTGTTGCCCTCGCAAGTATGGTAGTGTGGACTATCAGGTGGACCCTGCACTGAGGGAAGCAGTCGAGGTGTCCAACAAAGAGGCAGAGGTGAGAATGTTGTCTTCTCGGGTGTCGACTGTGGAGAAATTGATAGCCCAACCATCTTCGAATCGGCCCATGGTTGTCAAGGGGGTTGCTCAGGTGGCTCGCCCTCAGAAGAAGAAGAAGAAAGGGCCCACATTCGAATTTGAAATAGTTGTGCTGGAGGGGAGAAAGAAGAGGCGGAAAATCGTCCTCAGCAACTCGGAGCCGTCTAGATCGAATGCGGCAGTGGAGCAGGTTTCCCAGACAGGGAGTGATACTTTTCACGTGGAAGATTCGAGGGGGACTCAGGTTTCCCCGGAGCTTCTCGTGCATAAGGACTCCTGGCCTTGGGGGGTCTGTTCCCTCCCGTAGGGCTGTCTGAAGACATTCCCGATGAATACATACCGATTTTATTGGAGAAAGATCTCCTCAGGCCTCATTTGACTGTTCCGAGGAGGAGCTTGTCCAGGCGGGATTTCTGCTGAGGAGTGGAGATTCTGCTCTCCTTGATTGCGGGACCACCTTCCGCATAGCTGATAATGCGACCCTTCCACGAGACAGTGCTATCATGGAGAGGGTCGATTATGAGCGGCTTGCATCGATAGTCGTTCATGCTAGCGCCCAGGTAATTATTGCTCTAGCTTCCCTTGTAGGTGATGCCAGCATGCATGTTTATCGTTGTGTATTCTTTGCAGGTTCTCGTGGCAACCGCGACGTTGCGTCGTCGTGCTCCAGTGGTGGCCAATCATGGTGTCACCCTGTAGGCCGTTAGGTCGGGTGTGGAGAGATCTCAGGCTGATCTGGCTAGAAATAGCCTTCTCTCCGAGACAAGATTGGATCACAATCGGAAACTCGAGCATGAGTTAAGCGTGTCTCGTAGGAGGGACGCTGAACAAACCGCCCTAAGAAAGCGAGCGGAGGACACTCTGTTGGAGAAGAGAGTCGAAGCCGAGGTCATTGTGGAGAGGGTGATTTAGGAGTTCATGGATTCATTTCTCGATGATTGAAGATGAAGAACATTCCCTAACCACTCCGTAGAGATCGACAAGATCCCGGTAATTTTTCTAGACCTTGGTGACGATGAATCGAGCCAAGGCACAGAGGAAGCTGCTCCCCCTGATGATGCTGCCATCATGGCTGACGATGATGCAAGAGCGGATGCAACGAGGGACCCAGAGTCTGTGGCCATGCTTGATGGAGACCAAGGGTTGACCGCGCCCCGGGAGTACACACACCTGGGACAAGCGGCTCGTAGTCTTACCGCAAGCGCACGGTGTAGTGACGAGCGGGTATCGAACTCAGGGAGGAACAATGACAGTGTCTCCTTCCGATCACCTAGCTATCAAAATGGTCGAGAATAATTTGGGGTGAAATGGTCACAATCGTTAAAATGTCGATAGAATTATCAATAAAATAAAGCGCCTAGGGATAGGGAATCCCCGCTACGGACCGTATCTCATCGTTGTGATTCGTAGGTTTCATCATTGCTAGACTTGAATCTTAGGTGAACTAGTCGCAGCTAAATGTAGAACCAAGCTCACGCTCTCGTGCTATTGCCTGTCTATAGCAAACCTAGGGTAGGGCCCAATCTCTTGTAAACCCTAACCTAAGCCGCTAGCGTGAAGCACGACGTCATCGTTCAATCGTATCTCGAGCCCACTCTCGTGCAAACTCGAGCTACGAACTAGGTTGAGATAGTTCCTACCCGTCCAATCTCTTGCAAACGGGTATTGGTATAGAAACACGATTGAAAATCCTAGCTTTGGTCTAATCTCTTGCAAACCAATTCTAGAGAAGTCCAATCGTAAATCTAAATCGAATTTCTAGGGCTTCCTATCAATTGGGACCCAATCTCTTGCAAATCCCAATCAATATGAATCCCTAGCTATCCGTAATTAATCGATCCCAACCTAATCCTAATCAATTCTAGCAAGAATTTCACCAATTCATCACAATTTAGAAATAGGGTTTATAGGGTTCATCCCTACGCCCTAAGACGATAGCACTACTACTAATCATCATGCAATACTTGGAAAAATCAATAATAAAATCAACACAATTCATTGCAATAGATATATTATCAATAAAAATAGGGTTTTTGATGAGAGAGTATACAAACCAATGAGAATCCAATAGCATCCAACAAAAGTAGCCTTTTTAATCTTCAAAAGAAAAGCTAAATCTATTGATCTAAAAAAGCTCTCAAAAAGGCTGCTAAAAAGCTCTAAAAAGTCCTATCTAACTAGGGCAAAAACTAGGTTTAAATACCCTTCAAAATCGCCCAGAAAATCGTGACCAAAATGCCCATGTGCAGCCCAGAAATCGCACTTTACGCAGCAGGCGGAGCGGCTCACTCGGCCGAGTGACAAATGTCACTCGGCCGAGTGACAAACCCTGTACATTTCCAGTAAGTCAGGGATTTTCGGGGGTCTGTCTTCGGAGGTGACTCGGCCGAGTGGCTTTACTCACTCGGCCGAGGGGCATTCCATGCTCGGCCGAGTGGCTCTCTCAGATTCACTGTAAAATTCCAGTAAGTTGGCCTCTTTTTGGATGGATTTTCCCGTGCCACTCGGGCGAGTGGATCTCCGTACTCGGCCGAGTGGTCTATCATCACTCAGCCGAGTGCACGCCGATATTCTTCTGTTGTGCATGTCCGGTTTGGTCAGCCGAGGGAGCTTCTCTGCTCGGCTGAGTGAGCTTCACTCGGCCGAGTGACATGTTGTAGATGCCCAATCTTTATCGTTTCTCCTCCTCGTCGCTCCTACGAAGTTCCTTCTTCTTCCACTCGTCTTCCATTGTTGAATGGCCCTCAAAAGAGCTGTGGGTGACACTCCAGAGTGGGTGCAAATCCTCTTGATCTCAAAATCACTCCAAATCGCTCCATATCTCCTAAAATACGACAAAAACAAGAAATAGTGAAAATCATCACAATATTGTCGAATAATCATGAAAAACGCGATATGCACGATCAAAATGGCATGCAAACATGCAGAAAAAGGGTGTAAAATATGGAGTGATCAAAATCCCCCAAGCTTACCTCTTACTCGTCCTCGAGGAAGATGAGTAAAAAGCAAACCCGACGGGTAAAACCATGGAAAAGAAGGAAAAAAGAAAGGAATCAAAAACAAAATAGAATAGAAAGCGAAGAAGGAGGTGCTAGATCATTTTTCTCAGGACGTGGGTTTTGCTTACTCATATAGCATACATCGAATATACAACACATGCCAAAGACTTTTATCCCGATATCATAGTATAATGATGCATTCGAAATAGAAAACCCAAGAATATCAAAACATCATGAAATATGGAATCATTCTAGGATTAACATTGTCTGAAGCATCAAAAGCGGTATACATAATCATAGATCACACACTTTTCAATTGAATGCTTTCTACAAGGAGTATAAGAGATATCACACAGTATGGAGTAGTAAGAATAGAAAAGTATGGTTTTCATGAAATGCATGCTAAGCGTCGATTTCTGGATTTTGTAAAACTTTAGCAATCTCACCGAGTATAGAAGATTACTTAGCCTAGGTTGTCATGCACCGTCAAGTAGTCACTCTCTCACACATCATTGGATCCTCTCCCCCAAGCTTATCCATAAGCGTGGTGGCATAAGATAAATCAATACACATATTTCCCATTTTTGAAGCTCCAAGATAGAATAAAAACAAAAGAGGGAAGAAAGAGAGAGAATGTGAGATGGGATCATATATAAACTTCTTTTCTCTTTTCTTTTCTTTTTCTCAATTTTTGTCTCTTTTTTTTCTCTTTTTTTCGGACAATAAACATATATACAAAAGCGATCCCAAATCAAAAGAAAGAAGAATATACATGTATATATATATATTTGATTTTGGGGAATTGGAGCATGAAAATTAATAGCGGGGGAAATGCCAATAATAGACTTGCTAAAGGGAGATTCACCAATGAATTTTAAGTAGAGAAATAATGCTCAAGATATGTGGAGAAAGAAATAAATGTATCACTCGGTTCACTCTATAAGATGTGCACAATAACTTCGGCCGAGTAATGCAGTCTACTTAGTTTAATCTCAGAAAGTAAACTAGTCCAGTTATATCAACCTAACATTCATTCATTCAACCTGAAAGTGAGGCGTACATTTTTCATGCAATAAGAAGTGATATAAGAAAGGAAAGCAGTACTCCTGATATAAGCAATCAATGCGTGAAGCTTGGTGTGTTTTCTATGATAAGCATACATATGAATCATCAGACATCAGCTAATAACAGAATTTCATCCATATTCATACAGAAAAAGAGTGGGTTACTATTTCAAATGCAAAGCAGGACATAGCATATGATATCTGAAACAAAAGCTATGACATGACAAAATAGCATGCATACATAGATAAGCTAACACCACGTCGTCATCATCACAGAAAAGTCATCTCTAGCAAAAGATGAAAGAAATAAAGATAAAAGAAAATAGAAACTAATTTGTACAATGCAGCACACAAAGGAAATAAGAAAATGTGATGCATGATAAAAAACGAAAAAATGAGTGAAAGTGGTTAAAAACAAAGAAAAGGTGGAAAAAATAAAAATAAAAGGTGACGAAAAGCAAAAAGTGTGAGAACTCACTCCCCCAAGCTAAAGTGCGCAGTGTCCTCAATGTGCAAAGTGTGGCACACTGAGAGACGTGAAATGGGTGGGGTGTGTGAGGATGCATGCATGATGAAAAAGAAAGAAAAAGAAAAAGAAAATATGATGTGAATGTAAATGACACATGCAGAGATCAGATTGATGCAGATAAAAGTGTCCCCAAAAAGACTATCCCTCACTCCCAAAAAGAGATAAAAAGATATGACCAAATAGATACCAAAATAGTATGTGGAGGAGGGGGCAAAAATCATCAGGCTCCAAAAACAACCAGCAAAACAGCAGAAATATAAGAGGCATCCAGTATGTGCCTAGGCTGGTGGTGGGTCACCAGCACCGTCCTGTGGCGGAGGTGGAGGTGGTGGTGGTGGGCATGGTAGCTGCTGGGAGGGTGTCAGTGGTGGAGGCAGACGCGCCAGAATCTGATTCAGGCAAGCCTGAATACTGGGAAGGATGGCGACGCGGGTCTGCACGCTGCTGACCGTGGTGGAGAGAGCCCTAAAGTCCCCTCTAAGTCCACTAACAGCCCCCTCAAGAGCACGAATGCTCTGAACTAGAATGTCTGGGGGTGGTGGAGCAGAGGGACGAACAGGTCTAACAGGTGAAGTGCAGGGCTGTCTCACGCGGGTATTGTAGAGGACGGGTCCAGCAGGAAAGTGGGGTGGTGGTGCCGTGCTAACTAAGTGATGTCCAGCCTCGGTGTGAGGCTGGGACGTAGGCTGTGTCGAAGCGAAAGCAGCAGAAGAAGAAGAAGAGGTGGAAGTGAAAATAGGCGACGAGGCGGCGGGAGAGGTCAGTGACGCAGACGTGGGGACAGATGTCACGACGCTCTCGGTAAAGACATAGGTGGTGGAGACCGAAAGTTCGAAGACTGGGGAGGCTTTGTAAGGCACAAAAGATGACTCTCCAGGAGTCGAGAACAGCAATCGGGAGAGGGTCTCCATGGCAGTGGTAAAGGAAGACTCGCCGCTCTCAAGAATGGTGGGTGGACGCTCGGGGCTCAGTGCGGTAATGGGCTCGACGGACATAGGCTCAGTGGTGGTGGCAGGCTCGACGGACATAGGCTCAGTGGTGGTGGTGGGCTCGGTGGAGGGGAGTCCTCCCTAGCAGAAGAGGGACCATGATCATCGGTCCTCTTCTGCTTTGAAGCGGCACCCGTGTACGTGGCCTAGTGCGCAGCGGCATGTGTACCGCGAAGCGTGCTCACCCAAATAAGTAATGCGGCGTGCAAAATAATGGAACGAGTGTACCTGAACACACCGCGAGAGCAAACAACAGTGTGTACGAAGAGATGCCACCTCCGCGAAGCTTTAAGTGCGTCCAAAAGCTCCCCAATGCTCCCCCAAGCTAGCCTGCAAATCAAACAATCAAATCAGCGAATAATACTCAATATACATGTGGAAGATAGGGGATAATAGATAGATATGGAAATTAATTTCAAAATCGGGCTAAAAATGTGTGCGGATTGGAGAAAAGGCGAAGAAATTGGATTTGGGGGTAAAAAACGAGGAATTACGGCGAAATGGTGGCGGCGCCGGCGACTGTCGGTGGCGAGCTACTCGGCCAGTCGTCGGCGGTCGACTAAGGGTCGGTCGCCGACGGGTGGTGGCCGGCTCGGGCGAATCGGGCGGTGAATCGGGCGAAGGGATGCGAAGAGACAGCAGCTCGGACGAGGTTTTGGGAAATTTTGCATTTCGATTTTCGCGTAGCCCACAGCCGGTTATATATAAGTTGGTTACGACTCGGCCGAGTGATGATTTTACTCGGCCGAGTGGCGTGATGTTAAAATTTTTTTCAAAATATCTTCGCCAATTACGACTCGGCCGAGTGGCTTTGATTCACTTGGCCGAATGGAGAAACTCCACTCGGCCGAGTGGCTCTGCCACTCGACAATCTTATAGAACTGGGAGGGTATCTGTTTCACTCGGTCGAGTGACAAGTCACTCGCCCGAGTGGCAATTAAGACTAAAACTTACAGAAAGTGACAGAGAGTTGGTCTGCAGAACTTCCCTGCTTGGTGCTCCACTCGACCGAATGGAGTCTTTGCTCAGCCGAGTGGCAGATGCTACTCGGCCGAGTGACGTGCTGTTTTCTGCATCGGCTCTCCGTTTTCGCTCCAGTCTCTGTTTTTCTTCCTACTGTCTGTTTCTTCCCCCTCCTAAGGCCTGAGCGCATTCCTGGAGTGCTCTCCCTTGCCTCGGTCATCCTCCATATGAGTGATCTCTCTTTCTCCATCTCCTGTCATGAAAATTAGGACCCGTTGTCACGATTTTCATAGACACTAGACTTTAATTGCTAATAAAAATCTAAACCAAAAATGAAAATCAAATAAAAACAATGCAAAAACCGTCGGGTTGCCTCCCGACAAGCGCTCGTTTAAGTTCATGAGCTCGACCCCTTTAGATATTCGTTTAGCTCGTGATGTTGGGCGCATACGAGATACGCCCGTCAAACTTGCCGGGAAGGCCACTTGGATTTGGGTCATGATGATCATCGGTCTTCCTCAGCGCCCCCTCATCATGGGTAATGTTGGGGGATAAGTCCCCCAAGCTAGAGCTCGTTCCTATCTTCTTTTTGGCCGGTGACACCGATCTTCTATTCGATGGAGCTTTCTTCAGATTCTTACCCTTTGAGAGCTTGCAAAGCTCCTGTATTCTTGCGACATCAGCGTCGCCTTCATCATCGGTCGTGGAGCTATCTGGAGGGTCCTCCAACTTCTCTTCTTCACTACTAGGTTGGCCTTCCTCAAAGCCATCGTCATGGAGAGCGCCAATAGAGTGAGGGATAGCTTCTTCAATCACTTCATCGAGGAGATCCACATAGTCCAACTCCTCGTGATAGGGCATATGCTTCATGGCCTTGGGTATGTGAAGCTTGACCTCGATGTTCCCGACATTCAAGGATAGAGTTCCTTCCTGCACGTCGACTATAACACCGGCGGTGGCGAGGAACGGGCGTCCAAGTATAAGTGAAGTGTCGCCCTCTTCCTTGATGTCCATGATAATGAAATCGCAAGGTAGGCAAATTCCTCCCAGAACTTGAAGTGGAATGTTCTCCGCAATCCCTAGCGGCCTAGTAATCCGACCATCCGCAAGTTGGATTTTCATGTCGGTCGACTTCAAGTCGGTGCCCGTGTTCAATTTCCGGAACATGCTAAGGGGCATTAGGCTCACACTTGCGCCCAAGTCAACTAAAGCTTTTTGCAACGGGATGCCTCCAAGTGTGCAAGGGATGCGGAAACTCCCGGGATCCTTGAATTTCACGGGCTCCTTTTCCTTCCAGGTAAACCAAGTTCCGTGTTGGCAAGCATGATTTTCTCCTTCCTTTTTCTTCCCGATATCAAGTCCTTCAAGAACTTCGCATACGACGGGATCTCCACTATAGCATCTAGGAAAGGAATATTGAGGCTTACTCCCCTCAAATATTCAAGGAACTTGGCGAGCCTTTTCTCTATCTTGGCTTTAGCTAGCCGTTGTGGGAATGGCACCGGTGGCATGTAGCGGTGCTCGTCATTAGGCTTCGCCACTTCAGAATTTCCTCCTTCTAGCGGCTCCTTTTGGCTCTCCTCCTCAATTACTGGCTCTTTTTCTTCCAAAATCTCTACCACGGGTTGCTTGTTTTGGGTCATAGCGGGAGTGGTGTCCTTCCCGCCCCTTGTTGTAACCGCCACCACTGCATTGATGTGTCCGGTGTTGTCCCGTGGATTGGGCTCGGGTTTTAGCCGGCAATTGTTGGGCGTTCTTGTTTAGCAACGCAAGTTGCTCTCCAAGTTGAGCGACGACGGTATTTAGTGAATCTTGTCCCACCGTCAACCTAGCATTGATCTTCCTTTGCTCCGCCATGAATTCCTCCACCCTAGCTTCGTGGTCAGATCGTGGTTGAGCTTGAGGTGGGTTGGGAGCTCTCTAACCTTGGTTGTAACCGGTCGGTCTATACGGTCCCGCTTGTTGCCTAGGCGGGTAATTTTGTTGCGGTGCCCCCTCAGTTGATACTGAGGTTGTGGTAGTGGAGGCCGAGCTTGAGGAGGTTGTTGTGGCGGTGGGTTTAAAGCACCATCATTGTTTTCATACGAAAAGCCCGGATGGTTTCTTGCGGCCGGGTTGGCCCAATATCCGGAGTTTCCCGCAACATATTGCACTTGTTCCAAGGCCCCCTCTCCATGCTCTCCTCCTACATACATAACTTGAGATTGGTCTTGCCAATCACTCATATTGCTTATCGACGTAGATGTAGAGGGTGATCCATGTGGCTCGGTGATATACTTCTCCAATCTCTCCACTACCTTGTGGAGAGAGTCAAATTTGTTCGAAAGCTCCGCTACGGCCTTGGCCTCATATATGCTAGTGGGCTTCAAGGAGGAAGAAGAATGACCTCGCTCGTCCCCTCATTGTTGGTTATTAGAGGCCATCTCCTCTAATAAGGCCGTAGCTTCATCCAGGGTCTTCGATAGTATGGCTCCATTGGCGGTTGCGTCTATAATTTGCTTTGTGGCTGGTTGGAGTCCATTATAAAAACTGTGAACAAGCTCCCAATCTTCTTTACTGTGATGGGGGCACTGATGCTGTAAATCCTTGAAGCACTCCCATGCCTCATATAGGGTCTCCTGCGGTCCTTGCTTAAAGGACATGAGAGCACTCCGTATCTTCACCGTCTTGGATGGCGGGTAGAATTTGTCAACGAAGGCGCTAGCCAACTCATCCCAAGTAGTGAATGTACCTTCCGCCTGTGTCCTCAACCAATATAAAGCTTTGTCTTTGAGTGTAAAGGGGAAGAGCCGCAGTCGGATTGCATCAACGAAACACCCGGCATTTGGAAGGTGGCGCACTTGGACAAGAAAAGATGGATGTGATAATGCGGATTCTCATGGGAGTTCCCATGAAACAGGTATTGTTGCATCAATACTACCAGTCCCGTCTTTAGCTCAAAATTCTTGTCCACCGCCAACTCCGGCATAGCGATGGAAGAGGTACTGGATGAAGTCTTAGGCCGAAGCCTATCTCTGATGGATATAATCCTCGCCATACGTGCCGCTAGTTCCTCTGGTGTCTCCGTACGGTTCATACAATCACCCACCGTAGCATGCCTTCTCTCAGCTCTGATCCTCCTCACGGTACGTTCGATCTCCGGATCAAATAGTATTTCCTCGGGGTTCACCGTAGATCTCGTGTACATGCAAAGGAAAATAGAGTTTCAAAGGAATTGTTAGCACGATTAAGGAGTAAAAAGATAAAAGTAATAAAAGAAAAGGACGATACTAAGTAAAGAGAATAAAACACTGTCGCCTCCCCGGCAACGGCGCCAAAAACTTGACCGCGCCCCAGGAGTACACACACCTGGGACAAGCGGCTCGTAGTCTTACCGCAAGCGCACGGTGTAGTGGCGAGCGGGTATCGAACTCAGGGAGGAACAATGACAGTGTCTCCTTCCGATCACCTAGCTATCAAAATGGTCGAGAATAATTTGTAGTGAAATGGTCACAATCGTTAAAATGTCGATAGAATTATCAATAAAATAAAGCGCCTAGGGATAGGGAATCCCCGCTACGGACCGTATCTCATCGTTGTGATTCGTAGGTTTCATCATTGCTAGACTTGAATCTTAGGTGAACTAGTCGCAGCTAAAGGTAAAACCAAGCTCACGCTCTCGCGCTATTGCCGGTCTATAGCAAACCTAGGGTAGGGCCCAATCTCTTGCAAACCCTAACCTAAGCCGCTAGCGTGAAGAACGACGTCATCGTTCAATCGTATCTCGAGCCCACTATCGTGCAAACTCGAGCTACGACCTAGGTTGAGATAGTTCCTACCTATCCAATCTCTTGCAAACGGGTATTGGTATAGAAACATGATTGAAAATCCTAGCTTTGGTCCAATCTCTTGCAAACCAATTCTAGAGAAGTCCAATCGTAAATCTAAATCGAATTTCTAGGGCTTCCTATCAATTGGGACCCAATCTCTTGCAAATCCCAATCAACATGAATCCCTATCTATCCGTAATTAATCGATCCCAACCTAACCCTAATCAATTCTAGCAAGAATTTCACCAATTCATCAAAATTTAGAAATAAGGTTTATAGGGTTCATCCCTACGCCCTAAGACGATAGCACTACTCACTAATCATCATGCAATACTTGGGAAAATCAATAATAAACTCAACACAATTCATTGCAATAGATATATTATCAATAAAAATCGGGTTTTTGATGAGAGAGTAGACAAACCAATGAGAATCCAATAGCATCCAACAAAAGTAGCCTTTTTAATCTTCAAAAGAAAAGCTAAATCTATTGATCTAAAAAAGCTCTCAAAAAGGCTGCTAAAAAGCTCTAAAAATTCCTCTCTAATTAGGGCAAAAACTGGGTTTAAATACCCTTCAAAATCGCCCAGAAAATCGTGATCAAAATGCCCATGTGCAGCCCAGAAATCACACTTTACGCAGCAGGCGGAGCGGCTCACTCGGCCGAGTGACAAATGTCACTCGGCCGAGTGACAAACCTTGTACATTTTTCAGTAAGTCGGGGATTTTCGGGGGTCTGTCTTCGGAGGTGACTCGGCCGAGTGGCTTTACTCACTCGGCCGAGGGGCATTCCATGCTCGGTCGAGTGGCTCTCTCAGATCCACTGTAAAATTCCTGTAAGTCGGCCTTTTTTGGATGGATTTTCCCGTGCCACTCGGGCGAGTGGATCTCCGTACTTGGCCGAGTGGTCTATCGTCACTCGACCGAGTGCACGCCGATATTCTTCTGTTGTGCGTGTCCGGTTTGGTCAGCCGAGGGAGCTTCTCTGCTCGGCCGAGTGAGTACTTCACTCGGCCGAGTGACATGCTGTAGATGCCCAATCTTTATCGTTTCTCCTCCTCGTCGCTCCTACGAAGTTCCTTCTTCTTCCACTCGTCTTCCATTGCTGAATGGTCCTCAAAAGAGCTGTGGGTGACACTCCGGAGTGGGTGCAAATCCTCTTGATCTCAAAATCATTTAAAATCGCTCCATATCTTCTGAAATACAACAAAAACAAGAAATAGTTAAAAGCATCGCAATATTGTCGAATAATAATGAAAAACGCGATATGAGCGATCAAAGTGGCATGCAAACATGCAGAAAAAGGGTGTAAAATATGGAGTGATCAAGGGTCTAGCCAACCGTTGTAGGGTCTTGGCGTTTTTACACCTGCTTTAGAAATATTTGGATGTATATGGAGTGATGTAGATTTAAATGAACAATTTTTGTAATGGGAGTGCCAGATTGCGTCTCTTTGTTTGCTGTCATGCATGTCGTGTAGTGGTTGTAACGCCTGATGGCATCTCGATGGGTTAGGCGCTGCTCCAGGATGATTGAGGATAAACCATCAAACCATGTTTTGGAGTTGATCACCACGTTTTATGGTGGGGGACCGATTTCCTCGATTCATGAATGATGGCACGGGAGTCGTTCAGCGACGAAGAAGTGGCCCATCGATTTTCGGCTGACGATATTTTAGTAGAGTCGGTCAGTGGAGAAGGGGTGGTCCTTTGGCTTACGGCTGCCGACCATTTAGGAGAGTTGTTCAGTAGCGAAGGGGTGGCCTTTTCGACTTACGGCTGATGCTCGATTAGAAGAGTCGCTTAGTAGCGAACAGGTGGCCCTTTCGACTTACAGCTGACACTCGTTTAGGAGAGTTGTTCAGTAGCGAAGGTGTGGCCCTTTTAACTTACAGCTGACACTCGATTAGGAGAGTCGTTCAGTGGCAAAGGGGTGGTCCCTTCGGCTTACGCCTGATGCTCAATTATAGGGAGTCGTTCAGTGGCGAAGGGGTGGCCCCTTCGACTTACGGCTGGCGCTCGATTAAGAGAATCGTTCAGTGGCGAAGGGGTGGCTCCTTCAACTAACAGTTGACGCTCGATTAGGAGATTCGTTCAGTAGCGAAGTGGTGGTCCCTTCGACTTATGCTGATGCTCGATTAGGATATTCGTTCAGTGGCGAAGGGGTGTCCACTTCGACTTACGGCTGACGCTCGATTAGGAGAGTCGTTCAGTGGCGAAGTGGTCGTCCCTTCGACTTACGGCTTGATAGGCTCATATTTTACACTTTAGTTCTGCATTTTTGCATGTCATTTCGATTTCTCATAACGCGCTTTTCATGATTATATGACGATATTTCGATACTTTTCACTATTTCTTGGTTTTCGTCTGATTTCAGGAGATATGGAGCAATCGGATTGAATATGGAGTCTAGAGCACTTGCACGCATGCCGGAGCGTCGCCCACTATCGTATTAGAAAGCTAACGGTGCTGGAGGATGAGTGGAAGAAGACGAAAGTCGAAAGAATCGACGAGGAAGCGAGGAAGAGAAGAACAAAGTTCAAAACAGGCCACTCGATCGAGTGACGCAGCTCACTCGGTCGAGTGAAGGAGCTTACTCGGCCGACTAAAGCTAATACGACGACATCTGCCAGCCTGATTGCCATAATGTACTCGGTCGAGTAGTAATTTCCACTCGGCCGAGTAAGAACTCTACTCGCTCGAGTAGAGTCAGAAATTATGAAGAAATCGAAGCCAACTTTCTGACTTTTTGAAGATCTGCTGTGGATCCTACTCAGCCGAGTAAGAAGTCAACTCGACCGAGTGAGAAATTCTACTCGGCCGAGTGGCATGAGCGTCAGAACGACAAATTCTCTGTCTGTTCAGCAGATTTGGCACTCGGCTGAGTGAGATCTCACTCGGCCGAGTATCGCCGACAACCTGCTTTGAAAATTAGGGTTTTGAGTCGCACAGGGGCAGTTCTGTCTGGATTTTTGGCTATTTTTGGCAAGTATAAATGTAACGCCCTGCTTCCCAGGATACCCTGAGCAGCGAGTGTTACGGAGGAAATACCAAATACAACACAAGCAGGTCCACTGCACGCTGCTGGGATAGTACCTGTAGCATTCCAATCAATACAAAAGCACAAAGAGAACCAATAACTGAAGCACAGATATATACATATATTCAAACAGTGCATATACAACATCATTATACAATCTCATATACAACATATAGCCCAACTCACCCAGGTACATTATCACACCCAAATCTCTCTCACACTCATCCCCACACTCAAATCCAACCAATTGGGCTCGTGGGTCTCTGACACCAAGATCCAATACCTGAAAAATAACAACGGGACACGTCACAGCGTGACCCAGTAGGATGTCCAAGCCCCACTCACACGGTTCACATGAATAACATGCTCTCATACAACAAAATGGAACTAACCGATGTCATATCTTAAATTTTATAGACTCAACACCCATGGAAATGCCAATGACATATAAAATGAAATTACGTACCTGTGGTATATGAAAACCTGCAAAACAAAGTGAGAACCACAAGAAAAAGTAATCAACAACTCCCAACACGGACCACTTTCAATAAAATTTCTATTGTCATAAGCTTCAGCTTAGGACAAGCTTAAGCAACTATACCATAGTATTATTTAATGTGAGAAAGCAGCACTTATAACTTGTCCACGTCAAAATGCAACAACTAGTAAGAAAAGCAACCTTTGAACGCATCATCCACAAGAGTGTAATAGATGATGTAAAGATGCATCTTTCTACATCAAAAGTGTAACACTAGCAAATTATTAACACAACATGCAAACTCAAGGCCATTTAGTACCTTCTAATCACTCTAACAAATGTAGTAGAATAAAAGAATATGAGAGTTGGTAACGAAGAGAGAGCTTCCCCGACAAATTTAGACAAGTTTTGGGTAAATTGGTAACAATTTTATTTATCAACCCCAATGCATGCTTTAGCAAATTACAAAATTACATGTAACATATCATAAGATGCAATCTTAATGAAAGTCAATGAAAATTGAATGAAATCTATACCATTCTAATTAGCATGATAGCCAATCAAGGCATATGTTTTAATAAAAATCTAACTAATGAGAAAACGCATTGTCTTTGTTCCATGGGTTGTTGAAATTGCTAGTTTAAGTGAGAACAAAGCCATGTAAGTGTCCATCTTGTATAATTTGGCATGCTACATATAAAGTTACTAACTTTAAGGGGCTCTTAGCTAAAACTACAAATTTATCATACTACAGTAAATTAATAGATATGGCAAATATCACAGCAACCCCAATTTAATAGCTTCAAACTTGCAAGTTAACCTAAAACCCTCTTACTAACTTTCCAATTATGATTATGATAAATACATTCCATTTAAACATAGAAATTTTGGGAGAAGTATCGAGTAGAATTCCTAGCTTAAGTTTCTAATACTTCGGATTTTTGTGGAAAAGGCTTATAAAAATTTCGGCAGAGTTTCCCTTGTATTTATCAAAGTTTCCAAATACAACATAAATAGTATTTAAAGAGAACATGATATAGGCATAATATCCCAACAACACCAACAATACCAACAACACCAACAACACTATAAACACCAACACAACCTCATCCTTAAGAGACACTTCATAATATCAACAATCCAACACCAATATCAGTAATATCATTACCAACAATAACAACAAGAACAACAATAATTGCCAACAACTAACAAACCACGCTCTCCAACATACCATCATTCAAGCACCAAACACATCCATGACAACATTCATTCTTAAGGTTAACCATCACATACATACAACCACAAATCACCCAAAAATGCTAAATGATGCCATGATGCATATAATGCACAAGTAATGCGATGCCATGCAATGCAATGCGAGGGGATCCTATGAATGCGCTGGCGTGCACGTGCAAGTGATTCTACTCTGTTATCACGTGGAGCCACCTAATGGTATCAAGAGGTTGCCCACGGCGATTTCACCTGCCTCCTACCGTGGTAACTTTGTCCATGCCCGTGCACTCCACCGTTCGTGTCCTAATAACATCAGAACACATCCTTCCACATTTCACGTGTATCCAACACCACACCGCCAATTTCCCATCTCATTTCATTGTTCACATGTTTCACTTTTTATACAAATTAAGGTGAATAAATAACTCTCAGCAACCCAAAATGAAATCGATTTCTGATAATCAATGTAATACGATGGGAACAATTTCATTTATGCGATGTAACAAAATGAGAACAATTGATTTAATCAATATAACCAACTGAGAGCAATTATAACTTCCAACATGCTAGATGAGAGTTATTTCGCCTAATTAGTAGCACCAATTGAATAATAGGCCTCTAACTTGTTTCGAGCTAATCAAGAAAATTGGTTACTTAGTTCCCACACCCCAAATGAGAACAATTTCATAAATTATTGAAACAAGGCAATCAAGAGTATTTGAGACAAGATTGTGGCATTATAAAATTAATCAAACAATATAAATCATACTCACGGCAGCAAATAACCCATCCCAACATATTAACCAACCACATGACAACATCTTAATCCAAAAGAGAACGATTCAACATAATTGGTGAAGCAAAACACCCAAGGCAACATGAATCATAAAATTAGCCTCTTTTAAGTTCAACACATCATATAAATTTAATTAAATGAGAAGCTTCCAACATTTCATAATGAGAGTAATATCAAAATTTCACTAAATTAAAGTAGCAAGGCTTTCCAATTGCATTTTAAATCAAAATCATGGCATCATACAACTCGTCACAACATATAAATTCAACCAAGGATGTACCATATCAAGAAATTGTCACAAAGCCCTAAAAATGCAAACTTTCTTCACCAACATGCAATGAAATGAATCATATGAGTAGGCTTGAAATCCTACCTCTTGTGGAAGTTCAAATCCTCTTCCAATTTGATGAAATCCCTCATTGATTCCAAGCTCAAGCCCTAATTTTGAAATTCCCCCATGAATCCCCCTCTTCAAGCTTCTAATCCTAACTTCTCTTGATCCCAACTCCCACAACCACTTGAGATTGGAAACAAACCCAGAAATTTCGGCCAACTCAGATTTGGGGTTTTTGGGGAAAGCTTTGGCCATGGAGTTGGAAGAAGTTGGAGAAGATGAAGGGGAGAAAGGTGTGATGAGCTTATGGCTTCTCTTCTTCTCTTCTTCCTCTTCTTTTCTTCTTCTTTTTCTCCTCCCTTTCCCCCAAAATTCGGCCTGGGCTGGTTGAGAACGGGGGAGAAGGAAAAGGGAAATAGAAAATAAAGGAAAAGTGGAGAAAAGTGAAGAAGATGGGTATTTGCAAGTTTGCCATTCTCAATCACATTCATTTTTGGAATTTGCCGGACAGTCCCAAACAGGGGCAGCTAACTCAATATTTTTGAATTGCACTTAAGATTTACTCCTCTTATGAGTTGTAGATATAGGTGTTATGCATTCACATATCAATTTGCATGATGTTTCACCAAGTATTCAATTTAATACAGAATTTACGGCGAAGGGTGTATGTGCTGGAACTGTGCTGGAATTTCTAACAGAAACTGACCTGCCTTTAGAGCAGAATTACTCCTAAATTCGGACAGATTCAGAAAAACTGGAAAGCTACAAAGTTGTTGGGCTTGAAGTTAACTTTCCAACGAGACCAAGAACACACCATTTCGTTAAGAATTGAGGGACTGATTGCATTTGTCGTAACATGTGTCAAAGTTGAGGAAAAACAGACATGCTGATTTCACGAAATTCCTAACCCAATTTCTAATCCGAATTTGGAAAAGCGTTCAACGTGAAAGTTGGAGATATTAGTCCTAAGTTTATGCCGTAAAAGTTCCAGGTCATTCTTAATTCTAAATTAGGAGAAAATCATCAACACTTTAAGCATGTATTTCTGCCCAAATTCCCAGCAACTCCAAAGTAGCAAGCACGCAACTTCTACTTAACAATTACTCAAGTCAACATGTTGATACTTGAGGCAAAATAAATCTAAAACATAGTATCAATTAAATTCAACACTTCCTATAAATTCATTCGCATAATTCTCATTTCTATATATAAGAAAGTTGAATGAATGATAGCTTCCACCATACGAAAAGAGAGCAATTTCACAAAATAGATGAAACCAACAATCAAGACAATGGGTTGAAACCAACAATCAAACCCTCTTCTCTAATCTAATAGTCTAGCCCACCTATGGAAGCCCAATCAACAGTAACTAACAATAATCCAAATCCAATTCTTACTACCGAATAAACTAAGGCCTTAACTATAGTAATAATAATATCAATCAACATCATTAATAATAAAAATACCAATACTCAAAAATAATAACAACTTCACCAAAAATAACAACAAAACATCAATAATACCAATGGCATTCATTAATAACTATCACAACATCACCAATAATCATGAACATGCTGCTTTACTACACATACTCACCAGCTAAAATCGCCAAGCACGCTAATGAACACTAATAGCACGCTAACAATAATATCAATTTACTATCCAGCCACACACATTCACCCATATATCCAAAGCATATCATAGTCACCTTAGAGCCATACATGTAGGAAATCACTATACAAACAACAAAATTACTATACGAACACACGCAAACATCATTTTACACATACGGGCATTACAATCTACCCACCTTAAAAATAAAGTTCGTACTCGAACTTTCTAACTTGGACATGGCTAAGGGTGACTAGAGATATATAGGGTCACTCTACCCCATCATATAGATAAGCACATTCACATACCAACACTTTTACTAGTTCAAATACACACAAGTATAACATTTCAAACTTACCCACAAGCACTGTCATCCCGAGACATACAACCACCTATGTTACCATGTGCACATTTAAACATACACAGACATGTCATACATAGAGTCTTACAAATCAACATCCAGACACCCAGATATCACTATATCTATCCTAACACCGATATGAGCGCACCCGCTTACAACCAGACATGCAACCGTATACATCTTACATATATACACATCTCAAACACACAACTCTAATACACTCTGGGCATGCCCACTCATACCTGAGTGGAACATAAGGATCCATACAGTCAACACACCATATCTATATACATATTACCACGTTAGACATATACAAACAACACACCATATCTATAGACGGCCTAGAGATCAATCAATTATATAATCCCATGATACTCATCGGTTATCATACATTAACACGTAATCACATGCACCTCTATACTCAGACGTACACTCACGTACGTCTCCTAACATCCATCCAACATGTATAGATGTATCAGCACACAAGATTCACCATATCAATACCCATACACGTAGATACTCATATAAAACTATATTCATCCATATTCATGTGTAAGCATACCAGCTTACAGTCATGCAGGTATCATATACTCATCACATACACCCACTCATAACAAAATTATTATCAAGACATATCCACACATACGTGGGTGGAGCTCAGGGATCCACTCATGCAGCTGTACACTCTACATGTGCATATCACATACAGTATATAACTACAACACAGTACATCCATACTCTACATGCATCTCAGTCAAGTATATAACTCACTTACACACTACTCATATGTCAACCACTTATTAACACATGCACTTTAAATACAATCACATGGCCATATAATCATCGTACATATATTACAATCAAATGCACATGCATACCTACTTACACACATACATATGCACATACATGCATACAGAATCAATTCTTAAATATCAAACCTCAGGGTGCATGTCTCAAGTTCCTGCTATACAGTCCCATCCTAAGGCTGGCCTCTACCCACCTTAGGTCTAAGCTACTCTCAACACTGGGGTACTACACGTACTCATCCTACACATCCGCAGTGCGGTGACCTGCATGTGCCACCAAATGTAACGCCCCGCTTCCCAGGATACCCTGAGCAGCGAGTGTTACGGAGGAAATACCAAATACAACACAAGCAGGTCCACTGCACGCTGCTGGGATAGTACCTGTAGCATTCCAATCAATACAGAAGCACAAAGAGAACCAATAACTGAAGCACGGATATATACATATATTCAAACAGTGCATATACAACATCATTATACAATCTCATATACAACATATAACCCAACTCACCCAGGTACATTATCACACCCAGATCTCTCTCACACTCATCCCCACACTCAAATCCAACCAACTGGGCTCGTGGGCCTATGACACCAAGATCCAATACCTGAAAAATAACAACGGGACACGTCACAACGTGACCCAGTAGGATGTCCAAGCCCCACTCACATGGTTCACATGAATAACATGCTCTCATACAACAAAATGGAACTAACCGATGTCATATCTTAAATTTTATAGACTCAACACACATGGAAATGCCAATGACATATAAAATGAAATTACGTACATGTGGTATATGAAAACCTGCAAAACAAAGTGAGAACCACAAGAAAAAGTAACCAACAACTCCCAACACTGACCACTTTCAATAAAATTTCTATTGTCATAAGCTTCAGCTTAGGACAAGCTTAAGCAACTATACCATAGTATTATTTAATGTGAGAAAGCAACACTTATAACTTGTCCACTTCAAAATGCAACAACTAGTAAGAAAAACAATCTTTGAACGCATCATCCACACGAGTGTAATAGAAGATGTAAAGATGCATCTTTCTACATCAAAAGTGTAACACTAGCAAATTATTAACACAACATGCAAACTCAAGGCCATTTAGTACCTTCTAATCACTCTAACAAATGTAGTAGAATAAAAGAATATGAGAGTTGGTAACGAAGAGAGAGCTTCCCCTACAAATTTAGACAAGTTTTGGGTAAATTGGTAACAATTTTATTTATCAACCCCAATGCATGCTTTAGCAAATTACAAGATTACATGTAACCTATCATAAGATGCAATCTTAATGAAAGTCAATGGAAATTGAATGAAATCCATACCATTCTAATTAGCATGATAGCCAATCAAGGCATATGTTTTAATAAAAATCTAACTAATGAGAAAACGCATTGTCTTTGTTCCATGGGTTGCTGAAATTGCTAGTTTAAGTGAGAACAAAGCCATGTAAGTGTCCATCTTGTATAATTTGGCATGCTACATATAAAGTTACTAACTTTAAGGGGCTCTTAGCTAAAACTACAAATTTATCATACTACAGTGAATTAATAGATATGGCAAATATCACAGCAACCCCAATTTAATAGCTTCAAACTTGCAAGTTAACCTAAATCCCTCTTACTAACTTTCCAATTATGATTATGATAAATACATTCCATTTAAACATAGAAATTTTGGGAGAAGTATCGAGTAGAATTCCTAGCTTAAGTTTCTAATACTTCGGATTTTTGTGGAAAAAGCTTATAAAAATTTCGGCAGAGTTTCCATTGTATTTATCAAAGTTTCCAAATACAACATAAATAGTATTTAAAGAGAACATGATATAGGCATAATATCCCAACAAAACCAACAATACCAACAACACCAACACTATAAACACCAACACAACCTCATTCTTAAGAGACACTTCATAATATCACCAATCCAACACCAATATCATTAATATCATTACCAACAATAACAACAAGAACAACAATAATTGCCAACAACTAACAAACCACGCTCTCCAACATACCATCATTCAAGCACCAAACACATCCATGGCAACATTCATTCTTAAGGTTAACCATCACATACATACAACCACAAATCACCCAAAAATGCTAAATGATGCCATGATGCATATGATGCACAAGTAATGCGATGCAATGCAATGCAATGTGAGGGGATCCCATGAATACACCGGCGTGCACGTGCAAGTGATTCTACTCCGTTATCACGTGGAGCCACCTAATGGTATCAAGAGGTTGCCCACGGCGATTTCACCCGCCTCCTACCGTGGCAACTTTGTCCATGCCCGTGCACTCCACCGTTCGTGTCCTAATAACATCAGAACACATCCTTCCACATTTCACGTGTATCCAACACCACACCGCCAATTTTCCATCTCATTTCATTGTTCACATGTTTCACTTTTTATACAAATTAAGGTGAATAAATAACTCTCAGCAACCCAAAATGAAATCGATTTCTGATAATCAATGTAATACGATGAGAACAATTTCATTTAGGCGATGTAACAAAATGAGAACAATTGATTTAATCAATATAACCAAATGAGAGCAATTATAACTTCCAACATGCTAGATGAGAGTTATTTCGCCTAATTAGTAGCACCAATTGAATAATAGGCCTCTAACTTGTTTCGAGCTAATCAAGAAAATTGGTTACTTAGTTCCCACACCCCAAATGAGAACAATTTCATAAATTATTGAAACAAGGCAATCAAGAGTATTTGAGACATGATTGTGGCATTATAAAATTAATCAAACAATATAAATCATACTCACGACAGCAAACAACCCATCCCAACATATTAACCAACCACATGACAACATCTTAATCCAAAAGAGAACGATTCAACATAATTGGTGAAGCAAAACACCCAAGGCAACATGAATCATAAAATTAGCCTCTTTTAAGTTCAACACATCATATAAATTTAATTAAATGAGAAGCTTCCAACATTTCATAATGAGAGTAATATCAAAATTTCACAAAATTAAAGTAGCAAGGCTTTCCAATTGCATTTTAAATCAAAATCATGGCATCATACAACTCGTCACAACATATAAATTCAACCAAGGATGTACCATATCAAGAAATTGTCACAAAGCCCTAAAAATGCAAACTTTCTTCACCAACATGCAATGAAATGAATCATATGAGTAGGGTAGAAATCCTACCTCTTGTGGAAGTTCAAATCCTCTTCCAATTTGATTAAATCCCTCATTGATTCCAAGCTCAAGCCCTAATTTTGAAATTCCCACATGAATCCCCCTCTTCAAGCTTCTAATCCTAACTTCTCTTGATCCCAACTCCCACAACCACTTGAGATTGGAAACAAACCCAGAAATTTCGGCCAACTCAGATTTGGGATTTTTGGGGAAAGCTTTTGGCCATGGAGTTGGAAGAACTTGGAGAAGATGAAGGGGAGAAAGGTGTGATGGGCTTAGGGCTTCTCTTCTTCTCTTCTTCATCTTCTTTTCTTCTTCTTTTCTTCTTCTTTTTCTCCTCCCTTTCCCCCAAAATTCGGCCTGGGCTGGTTGAGAACGGGGGAGAAGGAAAAGGGAAATAGAAAATAAAGGAAAAGTGGAGAAAAGTGAAGAAGATGGGTATTTGCAAGTTTGCCATTCTCAATCATATTCATTTCTGGAATTAGCAGGACAGTCCCAAACAAGGGGCAGCTAACTCAATATTTTTGAATTGCACTTAAGGTTTACTCCCTTATGAGTTGTATATATAGGTGTTATGCATTCACATATCAATTTTCATGGTGTTTCACCAAGTATTCAATTTAATACAGAATTTACGGCAAAGGGTGTATGTGCTGGAACTGTGCTGGAATTTCTAACAGAAACTGACCTGCCTTTAGAGCAGAATTACTCCTAAATTCGGACAGATTCAGGAAAAATGGAAAGCTACAAAGTTTTTGGGCTTGAAGTTAACTTTCCAACGAGACCAAGAACACCCCATTTCATTAAGAATTGAGGGACTGATTGCATTTGTCGTAACATGTGTCAAAGCTGAAGAAAAACAGACATGCTGATTTCACGAAATTCCTAACCCAATTTTTATTCCGAATTTGGAAAAATGTTCAACGTGAAAGTTGGAGATATTAGTCCTAAGTTTATGCCGTAAAAGTTCCAGGTCATTCTTAATTCTAAATTAGGAGAAATCATCAACACTTTAAGCATGTATTTCTGCCCAAATTCCCAGCAACTCCAAAGTAACAAGCACGCAACTTCTACTTAACAATTACTCAAGTCAACATGTTGATACTTGAGGCAAAATAAATCTAAAACCTAGCATCAATTAAATTCAACACTTCCTATAAATTCATTCGCATAATTCTCATTTCTATATATAAGAAAGTTGAATGAATGATAGCTTCCAGCATACGAAAAGAGAGCAATTTCACAAAATAGATGAAACCAACAATCAAGACAATGGGATGAAACCAACAATCAAACCCTCTTCTCTCATCTAATAGTCTAGCCCACCTATGGAAGCCCAATCAACAGTAACTAACAATAATCCAAATCCAATTCTAGCTACCAAATTAACTAAGGCCTTAACAATAGTAATAATAATATCAATCAACATCATTAATAATAAAAATACCAATACCCAAAAATAATAACAACTTCACCAAAAATAACAACCAAACATCAATAATACCAATGGCATTCATTAATAACTATCACAACATCACCAATAATCATGAACATGCTGCTTTACTACACATACTCACCAGCTAAAATCGCCAAGCACGCTAATGAACACTAATAGCACGCTAATAATAATATCAATTTACTATCCAGCCACACACATTCACCCATATATCCAAAGCATATCATAGTCACCTTAGAGCCATACATGTAGGAAATCACTATACAAACAACAAAATTACTATACGCACACACGCAAACATCATTTTACACATACGGGCATTACAATAAATACCCAGTTTTATCTCCAGCCCAAGGAGAGACTCCTTAGTATAATTTTAATTAGTTTTAAATTTTAGTTAAGCTTTTGTATTAGGAGAGATTGAAGACTCAGATCTGGATTTTTATTATTGAAGCTTCTTAATTTGGTTTATCTTGATCTCTTGAAAGCTTTGATTTTTATGCTATATTTCTTGTTAGATCTTAATTGCATGATGAATTCTATTATTAATCTTGCTTCTATTGCGATCTCTAGCATGAATTGTGAGTAATTCCTTTGCTCTAGGGCAAAGGGATGAACCCTATGGGTCTAATGTTTGATTTGTGAGATCTATGAATTGCTATGACATTAGGCTTGTTAGAAAGTTAGGTCTCGATTAATTTACTACGGATAGATATGGATTTCTCTTGGATCTTGAGAGCTCGACAGAGTATTTTGATCCAAGGAACGCCCGAGATATTCGATTTAGGATTACAATCGAAATTTTCTAGACTTGGTGCGCGACAATGACCAAAGCTAGCATTTTTATTGTTCTCCTATACTCATATTCTTGCACGACGGTGAACGAGTACGAACTATCACGATCTAGATCCGAACTCAAGTTGTGCGACAGCGAGCTTGAGTTGGGATTGGACATAATTTCCAATCTTAATGCTAGTGATTTAGATTAGGCTTGCGTGTCAACGAGGCTCCAATTTAGAGTGCTATAGACTTGCGTAGCGTGACAGTGTGCGTGGGTTCTCCAATTAGTTGCGGCAAGTTCACCTTAAACCAAGTTTAATTGAATGGTAATTCATAACTCACATTGATCACATTGAAAATCCGTTGTGGGGATTCCCTAGCCCTATACGTTTTCACTATATTGAATTTGCAATGATATTCGAACGACTGTGACACTAACCATTCCCAAATAATTTTCCACCAAGTAGCTTAGTAGATAAAGTAGAGTACCGTCATTAGTCCTCTCTGTGATTCGATACCCGCTTGCGATAAATCTACTGATGGGTTTTGTGGGACCCTTAGGGCATATTTCTATGCCCGTCCTACGTCGGACGGACGATAGAGGTAAAAGAAAATACTATGCTTAATTAAACTATTTAACATGCAACCCTAAGGATATCAAGACCCTAGTTAGGATCTGTACTATCTTGAGGTGGGTCTGACCACTCCAAGATAGATCTAACCTACTGCAATATTATAAATACCATGCTTAATTAAACTACATACGTGGAACCTTGCTTGCACCGACATGGTGTACCGAACCGGTCCCGAGCTCCCTGTCCCGAGCTGAACTGCTTCCCGTACGCTCCTGGTTCCGAGCCGAACCGCTTCTCGAATCGCACCGCGTCCCTAGGCGAGCAACACCCTTGTCGCTGAGCCAACCATGCGCCGAAGAAAGTTTCACTTGGGTGGATCATCTGTCAAGACGTCGGATCTGATCTGAGTCCCTTCGTGGCTTTGCTAGAGCCCTTCAGGAGCAAGGCAAAAATTTTGGGAGAAGAGAACATAGTTATTTTAAGCTTAAATCCGAGCGTGCTTCAAACTTTTGGGAGCCGCTCAGATCTAGAGATTGGGACGAGTTTTGAGGAAGGGGGCAGACCCCTATTTATATAGGCAGCTGACCCCTCCCCTTTACTCAACCTCCGATGTGGGACTAAATTTTGGAGTAAATAATTCAAATTAGTTTGTCTTAAAGAAAGTCCAAACTTCTATGAATTTTAAATCCCTCACTGTTGAGCTTCGATCTTGATACAACATATCAAATCGAAGAGCTCTGAATGGTGAGCGCATAAAAAAATGGCGAGTCAATCCGAGTCTGTTTGACCCCTCAATTAAATGACCAAAGATGAGCCCAAAAGTAATTTTTCACACAAATCCAGCTGTAATTCAAAATTCTGCACCTAGGGTTCGAAACCCAGGCGTGGGGCCCACCGTATGGGCCCCACTGCACAAAACAGGCGGGTTGGGCGCCTGGTAGCCAGCCTCAGGCGCCCAGGCACCAGGCGACTGTGCCTGGCGCCGTGGGCGACGAGGCCCAGGCGCTCGGGTCTGGCCAGGCGGGCCTGGTGCCCAGGGTGCCCTAGGCCAAGTGCAGTCTGGGTTGACCCCTGCCTAGTTTGGGCATGGGTAAGGCCTATTGTGCTTTCTTGACAATTTTGGGCATAACTTGTGCATTTGGCGTCTGTTTTGGACGCCGTTCAAACCTGTGTTTACACAGGGACATTCCCGTCTTACAGGTAAACTTTTCCTGGTGTTTATTTCATTAACTATGGTCGTAAACCATTTACGACACATTTAACTCTGTGTACATCATATGCAAAATAGTCCTCCCTATCTAAGCTTAAAATCTCCTGCTTGCACTCAGGATCATTTGTCCTGAATGCAGAGGCTAACTACAAACTCTTTGCATTTTTCTATCCCATGCATCAAATGCATATTCTCCCTAATTTTTACCAATTACTAGACGAAGGTCGCACTCTGTGTGAGACCCTACAGCCTGCCCTACTATAGGGGGGCTAGAAGCCCCAGACGGCAGTAACCACGAGCAGTAGGCGCCGTCCCTGTTTCAGTATCATACTTATGTGGTTAACTCATTGACATGAGTGTTGTTGGGACCATCCTGACTGTGTCAGTGATGAATACTGCAGCTTTAGTCTCTTCGTCTAAACTATGTTGTTTACCGTCAAGCCTAAGGTACGGTCAAACTGTCAACCTCCATAGCTCGAAGCCGGTTTGTCTCCATCGATCTTTAGTCAGATAATGTTGGACATCTTCCAACATACTCTGGCCAGAGTTTTCGCTAAATACCGAACTAACACTACGACACTAACTCCCATTGAACAGGGAGAGGCGAATCCTATCTTGGTCATTAATCTCCTCGCACGTTTCAAATGTCATCCAACCAAAGACCTTTTGACAGACTTGCCTCGAAGCTAGGTCAGAGATCTAAGTGACACTATTTATGTACATGTTCGTACAATGACCTCAAGTTAAAAGACCAACTCACCTATCATCACTAAGAGTTATCATTGACAGATTGGTCAATCATAACCATATGATAACTCTTGTTGGGTCGTTCAGTGAACTCATTCTCCAATGAGCACATGTGTCTCCTCTCTGACTTCTCCAAGTCAAATGACCATGAGATCATCGTCACAGCTACACGGTGAAGAGTAAGACACAATGGTCTATCCGATGTTGCGATATCATTTTCTCGAAACATCTACGACCACGAATGTTTCTAGACTTATGCTACAGACAGTCAAGCACTTCTACATGATCGAGATCCTCATCTCGGTACATGTTTGACCATGCATTAAGTCTCAGGACTTTACCTAAGTTTCTAATGATAACTACATTATGATTTAACTTAGATAACTTATTACCATACAACTTACTGTAATTTTGAACAAGATGTTTATACAACTACACCGAGATAAATTTCCTCGAGGACATACATCTCCCAACATCTACATCCTTCTTCGGGTGTGTATCCGGAGAGTGATCACAGCTGATGCTCGATTAGGAGAGTCATTCAGTGGCGAAGGAGTGGCCCCATCGACTTACGGTTGATAATCGATTAGGAGAGTCGTTCAGTGGCGAAGGGGTGGCCCCTTCGACTTACAGCTGACGCTCGATTAGGAGAGTCGTTCAGTGGCGAAGGGGTGTCCCTTTCGACTTATGGTTGGTGCTCGATTAGGAGAGTCGTTCAGTGGCGAAGGAGTGGTCCCTTCGACTTACGGCTGAAGCTCGTTTCTGTAGGAGAGTCGTTTAGTGGCGAAGGGGTGGTCCCTCCGACTTATGGCTGACGACGTTTCTTTAGGAGAGTTGTTCAGTGGCAAAGGGGTGGTCCCTTCGACTTATGGCCGACGACGCTACTTTAGGAGAGTCGTTTAGTGGCGAAGGTGTGGTCCCTTCGAATTACGTCCGACGACGATTCTTTAGGAGATTCGTTCAGTAGCAAGGGGGTGGCCCCTTTGACTTACAGCGGATGCTTGTATAGGAGAGTCGTTTAGTGGCAAATGGGTGGTCCCTTCAACTTACGGCTGACGCTTGTCTAGGAGAGTCGTTAAATGGTAAAGGGGTAGTCCCTTTGACTTACGGCTAACGCTCGATTAGGAGAGTCATTCAGTGGCAAAGGGATGGTCCCTTCAACTTACGACTGACGCTTGTTTAGGAGTCATTTGCATGGATTTCACCAACGTAAGTTAGGTTTACCCAAAACCTCCTGAGGATCAGATCATTTTAAGGGGAGTTTTGTAGACTTTATGAAGGCTTTAAGGAAGCGAAATTGAAAATACATGCTTTATTGAAAAAGAGTGACAAAGAAAAACAAAAGGCATACAAGTGTTTCCGAACTTCGTCGGAGCTGTCGCTGTCTGACGCCTCTTTATTCGCCTCAAGCTCAGACGACTTGTTAGTCGATCACCTTGGTGATAGGTAACCACGTCATTTTGCCCTTCTGCTTTGAGGATCCCTTCTTGCTATGTTGATCGTTAGCCGGGTTCTTGGGGTGTCCTCGCTTGACTATGGCATCGATATCCTTTTTGAGAGTTCAACAGTCATTGGTATCGTGTCCATAGTCGTTGTGATATTTGCAGAATTTGAAGTCGTATCTCTTCTCATTTTTGCCATTCTCTGTTGTCTCTTGGATCAGCTTTTCTCGTGGGGTGTTGACGAGGACTTCCGGCTTAGCATAGGTAGGACGCTCCTTGCTTCAAGGGCTCCTCTCCCTGGATCTCTTGTCTCGAGACTCCTGGCGAGGGGTTACCGAAGTTGGTTTCTCTCGCCTCGTGTCTCCACGGTGGGAGGGGATGCCCTTTGCACTAGCCCCAGCTGGTTCTTCTGCTTCTTTGGAGGAACTGAACCGATCCGTTATGTTGAGCATGTCTGCGACGGTGTTAGGGGAAACTGGTGGAGGGCCCTTCGCATGTGCTTGTTTCGGACCGCCTGGGTGGGCACCGCTATGACAATTACGTCTGGCATCTCCTCTACATTGAGCATCTCGTTATTGAATCTCTGGACAAAGGCTCGAATCGATTCGTTCTCGTTTTGTTTGAGCGAGAAGAGGTGGGAGGACTTCTTCTTAGGATGTCATCCTGCGACGAATTGTTTGCAGAATATTTCTGCCAATTCATCGAACGAGCCGATACAGCCGTGGGGTAGTCCTTCATACCAGCTTTCTGCCCTTTTGAGCAGGATGGCATGGAAGGCTCAACAAAGGTACGGGTCGTCGGCCCCGTGGAGCAGCATGACATTCAGATACGTCTGAATGTGCGACCATGGGTCGCCTCTGCCATCATAAGCTAATAGAGTCTGGAGTTTGAACTTTGGGAGAGGAGGAGCAGAGATGATATTCTCTTTCAGTGGGGTCCTCTGAATCGCGGATCTGACTAATAGAGATCCTCCTTCTCCGGGTTGCACGTAGTTGGCTCCCGAGGATCAGTTTGGGATCTCCTCTCTCCTCCCAAATCCACCTGCAAGGTTGTAACGCCCCGCTCCCCGGGATACCCGATAAGTACGAATCCATATCAGGTATTTCCGAAGAGGCGGGTGCTACGGAAGAGAAGTACAAAATTTCAAACTCAAGCAGGTCCACTATGCACTGCTGGGATAGTACCTGTAGTATTCCAGATGTCACAGAAACACAAGAGAGACAGTCAAACCAAACACTGATACGCGTACACTGGCTGATTATACAATTTCCGAGTACAACATCACTCAACCAAAACCCATATACAACATATAGCCAAATATCATGTACAATAGGATACCCACATCTCACCGAAGTACAAAAAAAACACCCACCCAAAAAACTCTCATACGCTCTCAAACCCTCAACTCTAACCAACGCCATCCAAATGGACTAGCGAGCCTCCAACTCCATGAACCAGCACCTGAAAAATATCAACGGGGCACGTCACAGCGTGACCCAGTAGGAATCCCAACCCAACTCACATGGTGCACAAAAATGATATGCACAAAGTAACAATGGAAAACTAACTCTTGACATAACGCAGCAATTGCTTATGGAAATGTAAATGGTGTCATTACCATACACGTACCTGCGGCAAGAGGATGACCTGCAAAACCAAGTGAGTAGGACATATAAAGGAGTGAACAACAATATCAAGGGACTGAAACCTAGCTGCCTAGATGGCGTGTAGTACAAGAAGGGTGCCATCAACAAGATACTTACTTCGAAATTGTTCTTATTTAGAAATTTCAGCTTGCTAGGGGTAGGTAATAATTAAACATACAACGCTATGGAAACTCAGTCTTTTCATGTTCCATAATAAAGAATGACAACTTTCATCATAGTGACATTACTACAGACACATGGCAAGTATGATGACCAATCCTTAATTTATTAGAATTCAACATGAAATCAAAAGCAAGGTAACCATTAGCAAGATGTCATCTTAAGGTTATACTGGTCTACTGCATGGTATAGAAAGAGATGCCTACCTTTAAGTAAGATTTGTTTCTTTAACATGCTTGGAAGAGTTGTAGGAATAATAAACCATATGAAGAGGGGTCCCTACACTCTCCAAGGCCTTCAACTTGTAAGTTATCCAAAAATCCTCTTACTAACTTTTCATTTATACTAAATTTCCAAATATGTGTTCACTTAAGCATGGAAATTTAGGAAGCTAGCAAGTGGCTTTTGTGTGGTATTCCTAGCTTAAGTTTCTAATGCTTGGGAAGTGGTGGAAATGCTGGTAAAAATTTCGGCAGGGTTCCTCGTGTATTTATCAACGTGTCCAAGTACAACATAAATAATATTTCTAAAAGAAAACATAAATAGTATTTCAAGAGAATATGGTATAATCACAACATCCCCACAACATCATCAACACCACCAACACTACTATAAGTATCTACATAACCTTTCCAGCTTCCAAATGAGGGCCATTTATCTGAACAATATAATAAAAGAAAACATTTTGGTCTACTTCATGGAACAAAATGAGATCTATTCTATTTACCCAAGGAACCAACATGAGATTAATTTCATAAAGGAGAGCATTTCCATCTTCTCATGCAATGGGAATAATAATAATGCTATCATGTTTCAAAATGAGAGCATTTTGCATAATGATTGGGACAAAACATTCAAGCAACACGTGACATGTTCATTGCATCAAATAATGCAAATTAGCATCCCAATTCAACCATGAATGCTTCATGGTAACTTGGATGTTAAAATTTCAACATTCCATAATACTTCCAACATCCCAATATTTCCTAATAACATTAATGATTACCAATACCAACATCAATATCATTCATATCACTACTAGCAATAGCCACAAAAATAACAATATTTAACAACCCATACTTTCCAACACACCAACATGCAAACACCAAATGCTTCCATGGCAACATGCATTCTCATAGGTTAATCATCACACAAATACAACCACAAATCACCCAACAATGCTCCATGATGCCATGATGAATATGATGCACAAGTAATGCGATGCAATGCGATGCTAGGGATCCCGTGAATGAGCCGGCGTGTACGTGCAAGAGCTTCTACTCCGTTATCAATGTGGAGTCACCTAATGGATCAAGAGGTGGCCAACGGCGTATTCACCCGCCTCCTACCGTGGCACTTTGTCCATGCCCGTGCACTCCACCTCGTGTCCTAATCACATCATTTCGCGCATTCCTTCTTGCGCATATTTCCCACAACACATGTAGCCATTGTCACATCACAAGTCCTTTTCACATGATGCTCATTTTCTTACAAGAGAAATTCAAAAATAATGTTTTCAACTTTCCATGGAGAGCAATTTAAATAAATTATGAACGCGACAAATGGAAGAATAATGCCCCAAATTCCAAAATGAGAGCCATTCCATTTAAACAATGAAACAAGGAGAACAATTTCATTTGCTCATTATAACCAAATGAGGACCATTTCATAAAAGAGAGCATTTTCGTAAATGAAGTAATTCCACAAAAATGCGAGCAGTTATAACTCCGACATGCTAAATGAGAGTTATTCCACATAAATAGCGGCACAAATCATTCAAGGATATTTTTGAATTCATTGCATCATGCATGTAACAACTATCCATAGCCAACTTTACAAAATTGTTCATTAGTTCATATGTTTCAAACCAAGGAATTGAGTACTAATGCTTCCGACACACTAATAAGAAAACAACTTCTCCAAATTCATGTAACAAGCGTCAATTACACCATGAGGCTTCCAACATTCAAAAGAGAGCAATTTCACACAATTGTGGGGACAAGGCAATCAAGAGCATCATGAGACTAAATTATGGCATCATCAATTCCCATACATCATATAAAATCAACAAGATGCACCATGAGTAATCAATTTCACAAAATTGATGTAGCAATCCAAAGGCAAGTTACATTCCAAAGCGAGACAATTTCATGTTGGCAATCAATAATTAATTAATTGATGATTGATTGGTTCAAGTTGGCAAACTAGGCAATTTGACATAAGTAATGATTAATTTCATAATTAACCAAGGCAATCCTGATCCTTTAAGTGAGGCAATTTCCAAATGGAAGTAGTTCTCTACCATTATAACCATCCCAACATGTTCGAGATAAAGTGGAAAGCTGATTTTCCAACATCCACAAGAGGAGCATTTTCAATATGAAGGCAATTTCAATTAAGGGGGCAATATCACGCAATTAGTGAAATAATTCACTCATGTGCATTTTCAACATATTCAAGGCATCAAATTACTCTATCCAATATAAGAAATCAAACCGAATTCTCCATGTCAAGCAATCTCACCAAAACCCCTAAAAATGCAAGCTTTGAACTAAAATGCAATGAAATCCACCATATGAGAAAGGGTTAGACTCCTACCTCATCCAAGAAGAACCCCATCATGATTCCAAGCTCCAAAAGCCCAGATAAGAGCTCCACTAATGTCTTCAGAAAGCTTCAAAAACCCCAATTGCGAAAGTTCCCCAACTCCTCCATGAATTCCCCTTCTTCAACTCCAAGCCCTAATTCCTCTTCATCCCAACTCCCACAACCACTAGAAATTGAAAACAAACCCTGAAATTTCGGCCAAGGCCAGATTGTGGGTTTTGAGGAAAGGTTTTGGCCATGGGGTTTTAGAGAGAGGTAAAGAAATTGAGAGGGATGGAAGAGGAAAAAGTTAGGGCTTCACCTTTTTTCTTTCCTCTTCCTTTCTTCTTCTTCTCTCCATTCTTTTCTCTCCATTGTGTGGACCTGGGGAGTTGCGGCCATGGATACAAGGGAAGCTCGGCCATCCTAGGGATTCGGCCATGGAAGAACTCGGCAAGATGAGGGTTTGGAGAGAAGGGGAGGGGAAGCTCATCTCAATTTCTCTCCCCCCTTCTTCTTCTTGCTTCCACCTAGAGAGATTGGCCTAGGGATTTCGAATGGGGAAGGGGATTTTTCGGCAGCAAGGGAGGGGGCTTCGGCCGGCCACGGGGAAGAGAAAGGGAATTAGGGAAAATGGAAGAGAAATAGAGAATTTTGAGTATTTACAAGTTCGCCATCCTAATAAAAATCCACCTCTTCTCTTCTCGCTTTCTATTATTCCTAGCCCAACTATTAGAGCCCAATCAATAACAACTAACAATTATTCAAGCCCAACTCTAGCTACCAAAATTAATTAAGGCCTCCGCAATAGCCAGATAATGTTAATCAACATCAATAATAAGAAAAATACTAATACCCAAAAATAATACCACATCACCAAAATAGCAACCAAACATCAGTGATAATACTGTCATCCATTAATAACTATCTCAGCATCACCAGTTGTCACGAATATACCGTTTTACTTTACACACTCACCAACGAAAAATACCAAGCACGCCAATAAACACTGTTCGCATGCCAACAAAAATTTCGATTTACTACCCAACTACACGCGTTCACTTATATACCTGACGCATATCATAATCACCTCATTGCCATGCGTGTATGAAATTACTATACGCACAACAAAATTGCTATACACACACGCAAATAGTATTTTACACAAACGAGCATTACAAAGGTTCAGAGAGTTATAACCTGGGGAGCCCCGTACATTACCTGATATAGGATGTTGTTGGGTGCTTCCCGGTAATTGGAGGGGGTGTGTTCCCCCTGGAGAATGAAAGCTCGATTGTCGACACCAATTTCGCCGTTCTGGTGAGACAGGGGGTTGCGTTGTGCGGGCCGATCTCTAGTTGATTTGCTATCGGATCGCCCAGATCTTGGAGGAAGGCCACGTCCCTAGTTGGCATCAGGTTCTGGTTTGGAGGCGGCAACGGCTCATTCAAGAGCGATGGAGTTCCCATGTTTTGGTGTATCAAGGTCGCTAAAACACCGAGACTCCTGTCGACCTTCTCGATGAACTGTGTGAATTCCTTCCGAGTCACCTCAGGCTCCTTCCGAGACTCTGACGGTCGTTGTGGTTGCGTTGTGGAGTCTGCGACGTCTTACACCAGGACGCGGTTCGCTTTCGGCTTCTCCTTCGGACTTTCGATCGGTCCAACGTTGCTGGGTCCAGCTGTCATAGCTTCTGGATTGCTTTGGGACGTCAAGCTGGTTAACGTTTCTCATAGATGACGCCAAACTATTAAGGCCAAAATTGACCGAGACAGTTGTCGAGCTGACGTAGACTCTAGATGACGAGTCAGAGCCTCGTCAGCAGATGAAGTGTGACCCTAGTTAGAAGAACGTGGGTCGGATTATGGTAGTTGATGATGGTGCGGTGCTTGATGGACCTTCGAGCAGCAGTTGCGTCGATCGTTCGAGACTAGAAAGCTCAGTGACGACCCTCGACGCTGGATGACAACCGTTGATTCTGCACCACATGGACATGTTAGGGGGTCGGATCTGGGTTCTGACCCAAATCCTCTCTGATACTTAAGTTAGTGTAGGAACTTAAGGAAGAGAGAGAGCTTGGTGCAGCTGAGATCGACCCACGGAGGTTCGTCTCAAGATTGACGGCGCAAGCTCAAATATATAAGAAGTATCAGCTGAGAAAGTAGAGTTCTATGTCTTAGAACTCGTACCTTAGAAATGAGACCCGTTCCTCTATTTATAGGCGTTCAGGGGCCATTTGGAGACGTTGGGGGTGATAACAGCCACCCATAATAGGGCCACGATCTTCCCTCTTTAATAGGAATAAATGTTGTGCACGTCCCCGCGACTTACGAGTCTGTCTTTAATCCCACGTTCGAGTGAGGTGGACTCAACGGTCGACTGACTATTGGGCTTTGACTGAGTCGGTATCGGGCTTCTTTGGTAGGCTTTGCGGGCCGTAGTCATCTGCCGACCGAGTTATATCGAATGCCGGCTCAATTATTCAACAAAATCCGAACTACTAACCGCATGCCGAACGTTATCTCTTTGCACGTTGTTGATAGAGTGATTCAAACCTGACATTTTACAGAAAAGTTAACCACTTAATTTGCTCCGTTATTATTGGCCTGGTCGATTACTGAGCTTGAGGCCCCGATATTTCCTATCAAAAGAATGAACAATTATTTATTTCTTTTGCAAATGTTTACCAAATTTGTAGGCTAGATTTGTCCAAAAGTTCACAAGCAACGAGCTGTAAACACATTCCAGAATTCCTCTAGAATACTCCGCCGCTCTGCTGTCATTCTTAAATTAACGGTCATAAATAGCAACCACACAAGAGACCACATGCATTGCACGTGCCCATATATCGTCCAACTCACCCCAGCTGGCCACTAGCTGTGAGCCTATCCCTTCTCTTTTTATATCCGCACCAACAGGAGGAGCAGCAGCAGCAGGAGCAGCAATGGCCACAGGATCTGAAGAGGTGAAGCTGCTGGGGTCGTGGGCGAGCCCGTTCGTCATGCGGCCGAGGATCGCGCTGAACCTGAAGGGCGTTGGGTACGAGTTCCTGCAGGAGACGTTCGGGGGCAAGAGCGAGCTCCTCCTCAAGTCCAACCCCGTGTACAAGAAGATCCCCGTCTTGATCCACGACGGAAAGCCCGTCTGCGAGTCGTTGATCATCGTCGAGTACATCGACGAGGTTTGGGCCGACGGAAAGTCGCCGATCCTTCCGGCCGAGCCGTACGATCGTGCCGTCGCTCGCTTCTGGGCTGCGTACATCGACGACAAGGTTTGTATGCACTGTAATCTCTCATTATGAAATTGTTGAATTTGCACGGGTGGATTCACTTGATTTTTGGTGTGTTATTAAAAAATGAGAGAAAATTAGCCGAGCACATCCACATGGACATTTCCCCCCAAAAATATCATTTAAGTTGCTTTGAACTATGAGTTATTTGCTTAAAATAAAATAGTATGGGAAGGGAATTTAGGGAGAAATAGGTGTAAGGGGTTAAGAGCCCCCTACCCGTGTATTTATAGCTTTCAATAGTGGGTTGAATACCCAATTGGCCCAATGGGCCTATTCATAACACTTCCCCTTATCCAATCAACATTGAAATAAGAGGTGGATTCTTCAGGATCCGAGTTAGGGTTACTGTCTTGTTAAAGAAAGAACAGTTAACCCATAACTTCCCCTGTTTTAGGGATGTGTCAAGGGGTGGATACTTCAGGATCCAGAGTCAACGAGGTTGCCTCGTCAAAACCTTGACTACGGAAAACCCAGTGGGAAAAAACCTGTAGCCAAGGGAAAAGAGTACAACTCTGCAGTTGACTCCCCCTTATCTGACCAAGCTTCAGGCTTGCAGATTTCCTATGAATCTATACATCAGTCTCCTATGTATCTATGAGTTCATAGTTCTCTCATCCTGACCCAGTTTACATTTACTCACTCTCCTCATCCCAATCCCATATACAAGTTTCTCAAAGATACTAGTAGGCAGGGATTTGGTAAGCAAATCCGCCAAGTTATTACATGATTGGATCTTCTGTACCTCAATCTGCTTTTGCTTCTGAAGGTCGTGCGTCCAGAAGAACTTGGGGGAGATATGCTTCGTCTTGTCACCTTTGATGTAGCCGTCCTGTAGCTGGGCTATACATGCTGCATTGTCTTCATGGAGTGGAGTGGGTGCGAGAACGCCGGGTAGTAAGGCCGGTGGAGGTGAGTATGTGCTGGATCACCGAGCGTAGCCAGAAGCATTCCTTGCTTGCTTCGAAGATTGCAAGTAGCTCTGAGTGGGTGGATGAGACGGTCGTCATGGTCTGCTTCACAGATCTCCAGGATATGGCCGTACCGCCATATGTGAACATGTATCCGGTCTGAGACTTCTCTGTATGAGGATCGGACCTGTAACCTGCGTCAGCATAACCAACTAAACCAGTTGATGCCCCTTTCCTATAGAATAGACCTAAGTCTATGGACCCTTGGAGGTAGCGCAGAAGGTGCTTAACTCCGGCCCAGTGCCGCTGTGTAGGTGCAGCACTATATCTGGCTAGTAAGTTTACTGCAAACGCTATGTCAGGGCGAGTGCAGTTAGCCAGGTAAAGGAGTGCACCGATAGCACTTAAATAAGGCACTTCGGGGCCTAGTACTCCCTCCCCCTCTTCCAGCGGCCGGAAGGGGTTTTTGTGAACATCCAATGATCTGACGACCATCGGAGTGCTGAGGGGGTGGCACTTATCCATCTGAAACTTTTTCAGTAAGTTCGATGTGTAAGTTGACTGGTGTAACAGGATCCCATCTTTAAGATGCTCTATCTGAAGGCCTAAACAGAATTTTGATTTTCCGAGGTCTTTCATCTCGAAAGTTTCTGTCAGGCTTCTAGAAATCTTTGCGATCTCTTCAGGAGATCCGATGAGGTTTAAGTCGTCTACATAGACGGCTATTATTACAAATCCTGTTGCCTTTGCTCTTATAAAGATGCAAGGACAGACTGGGTCGTTTTTAAATCCTTGTTGTGCAAGGAAGTCGCTCAGTCTGTTATACCACATCCTTCCAGATTGTTTTAGACCATATAATGATCTTTGCAGTTTCACTGAGTAGATGTCACGGTCTCTCTCTTTTAGTGCTGCAGGCAAAGAATAACCGTCAGGCAATCTCATATAGATGTCTCGGTCTAGGTTGCCATATAGGTATGCAGTAACCACGTCCATGAGTTGCATATCTAAACCCTCTTGTGCTGTTATGCCAATGAGGAATCGGAAGGTGATCGCGTCCATGACCGGGGAGTATGTGGCTTCAAAATCCACCCCAGGACGTTGGGTAAAACCCTGCGCTACAAGCCTTGCTTTGTAGCGTACGATCTCGTTCTGTTCATTTCGTTTTCTAACAAATACCCATTTATAACCCACAGGTTTTACACCTTTTGGTGTCTGGACTATTGGTCCGAAGACCTTGCGTTTGGTGAGTGAATCCAACTCCACTCCTATTGCCGCTTTCCACTTTGGCCAATCATCTCTGCTTTGACATTCTGTCAGAGAGCGTGGTTCAATATCATCGTCGCAGTACGCGACGTTGATGGCAATATTACACGCAAATGTGTCATCTATTGTTGTGCTTTTTCTGTCCCAACACTCCCCAGTTCGTACATAGTGTATCGATACTTCATTTTCTCCCGGTTTTTCCTCTTCATGAGAGTTTGGGAGAGATGGGGTAGCAGGGCTTAAATTAGCATCCTGTGGTGGTATTTGTTTACCATTGCCAAGGGTCCTACTCTTTCGAGGGACTTGGTCCTTGGATCCCGGTGGTCGTCCTCTCTTTTTGAGAGGTCCAACCATTTCTGCTGCAGGCGGATTGCATCCATTTTGCGGTATGTCGATCCTAGCTGGAGTGTTAGCAGCAGGGACGTGTGATCTGACAATCTTCTGGTTGTCAGTAAATTTGTCCGGCAAGAGATGGACAGTGTTTTGGATGTGGAGAATCTTCAGGACCTCCTCCTCACACTGGCTTGTTGGCGGATCAAAGTGACATAAAGTTTTTGTATCCCAAGTGATACTTTCTGAAGCTTCGGGCTTCTTTGTCTGTGAGCCTAGTCTTGGGAACGATGTTTCATCGAATTCACAGTCTTCTAGACGTGCCTTAAAGACGTCCCCCGTTAGGGGTTCTAGGAATCTAATTATGGAGGGGGTGTCAAACCCAACATAAATGCCTAGGCGACGTTGTGGACCCATCTTTGTCCTTTGTGGTGGTGCTATGGGGACGTATACTGCACAACCAAATATTCTCAAATGTGAGACAATTGGTGGGGCTCCAAGTGCTAGTTGCATTGGAGAAGATGACTGACCTCCAGAGGGTCTTAATTTTATTAAAGATGCAGCATGCAGAATTGCATGACCCCACGCATTCACTGGCATCTGGGATTGAAGTAATAATGGACGAGCGATCCATTGCAGTCTCTTAATTAGAGATTCTGCTAACCCATTTTGGGTGTGAACATGCGCTACAGGATGTTCGACTTCAATTCCCTGAGCTTGGCAATAGTCTAGAAAGACTTGTGACGTAAACTCCCCCGCATTGTCCAGACGAAGTTTCTTTATCTGGTGGTCGGGGAAGTGGGCCCGTAACTTTATTATCTGAGCTAAAAGCTTAGATAGTGCTAGGTTACGGGTGGACAGTAGGCACACATGTGACCACTTAGTTGATGCGTCTATCAGGACCATAAAGTACCTGAACGGACCACTTGATGGGTGAATCGGCCCACAAATGTCTCCGTGGATTCTTTCCAGAAAGCTGGGAGACTCCACATCCACTTTCAGTGGAGAGGGTCTCGTGATCAGTTTACCCTTGTAACAGGGTGGACATGGGAATTTGCCTTTTTGAAGAATCTTCAGGTTCTTCAGGTCAATGCCCCTGGAGTTCTTTATGATGCGGTACATCATAACCGAACCAGGGTGTCCCAGTCGACTGTGCCAGAGTTGGAATTCTGGTGTTTGGGGGCACTGCAGGTGCTCCACCATGGATGTTTCTGGAGTTTGTATACTTGTTTGGTAGAGTCCCGAGGGGAGTCCCTTGAAACGTTCCACAATGGTTTTTGAACCATTTGTAAGAGCCGTTACAAGCAAGTATTCCCTTTTATCCTCCTCGACCGTCTCTAAGTGATATCCGTTTAAACGGATGTCTTTAAAACTTAGGAGGTTTCGGATGGATTTTGGGGAGTATAACGCATTTTTAAGTGTTATTTGTGTGTTGCCGGGGAGCAATATAATTGCTTCCCCTGATCCTTCGATTATATTTGCTGGCCCTGAGATTGTTCTCAGTGGGCCAGAATAACTACTTACGCTCGTGAAATAGTCTATGTTTTGAAGGATCGAGTGCGTCGATGCACTGTCCACTAGGCAGATAAGTTCCATATCTAAAAATGGGGAAAGACATTCAAGCAATAAATATAGATAAAAGATTCACTTTCATAAATAAATGCTAAAAAGATATTGTTTGACATGGAAAAAATAACTAGATACGATGCATAAAAATTTAAGATACATTGCTAATTGCATAAAAGTGGTCCAGATCTAGAGAGTATCATCTCCCATGAAATCTTCGGGAGTCCATGAGGTCTCTGCCAACGCTGCGCTCTCCATCAGGTTTGTCTCAGCTCGAGGCTTGAGGCTTGCCTGGTAGAGGTCCTGGAGGTGTTTTGCTGTGCGGCAGATTCTGGACCAGTGGCCCGTCATCCCGCATTTTGAGCATTTGTCCTCCCAGTCTTTCTTGGGAGTGCCTCCTTTGTTGGGAATCCTCTTCTGCTTCTTGTCCACGAACTTCTGGTTCTGGGGAGGAGCTGGGTGAGTGGCCTTCTTCCGCTGCTTCTGTTCTTTCCATTTCTGGAATTTTGCCTTTTTGTCCGTCTTCTTCTTCTGGGAAGACTGGAAGTGGGCCTCTGCAGGAGGGTGGCAATGGAGCGGAGCCAGGAGGGCGCAGGTTGTGGGTGGCAACCAACAGGTCTCTGTTCTGTTCAGCCATAAGTAGGCATGAAAGAAGGTCAGAGTACTTTGTGAACTTCCTCTCTCGATATTGTTGCATAAGGATCATGTCCTTTTCATGGAAAGACGTAAACGTCTTTTCCAGCAACATTTTCTCCGTCACTGGTTCACCACACAACTTCAGGCGTGAGGTGATGCGGAAAAGAGCTGAGTTGTACTCCGCTACGGATTTGAAATCCTGTATGCGGAGGTGAGTCCACTCGTACTGTGCACGGGGGAGTATGACATCCCTCTGATGTCGGTACCTCTCCTCGAGTGCATCCCACAGCTCGTAAGGGTCCTCTACAGTGAGGTACTCGTCCTTTAAGGTCGAGTCTAAGTGTTTCCTGATATATATAATGGCTTTCGCCTTTAATATATCGGAAACTTCCTCTGTATGAGGTGCTTCCACTGAAGCCTCCTTGTTAGCTGGGGCAGTACTAGTTGTTGCCTTTTCAGTCTGTGTGAGACTGAAACCATGAGAGCGCAGATGGAACTTCAGGTCCAACTGCCAACTCAGGTAGTTTGACCCATCAGCCTTCAGGACTGAGAAGTCTACATTTGCGAGTCTGGCCATTTTATGATCTAGCATGTACAGAAACAAAATAGCATGTATCATTAAGACTGAAAGTAAGACAGACATCCACGCATGTAATGTAGTCATTTTCATGAATTTAAATTACTGCGGTTTTAACATACATGCTTTTTCAGGTAATGTGAATAATTAATTACTAAAAAATTAACAATCACGCATGCTGTTTAATGGTTTTCATTGCGACATTAAAACATGGTATTAAAGCTAATTAATCAACCACGCAGTTTAATGCAAAAACAATGAAAAACAGAAATAATGACCTTAGGCTATGGGGATCAGCCAGCCGACACCGAAAAATAAATAAAAAGTCCAGTCCGAGGTTACATCAAAATAAAAGGCATGAAAGTAAATTACAACTCGGGAACTTCAGAGAGAAGCCCCTATCTTCATTGAGCGAAACGCCTTCAGCTTCTTTTTGGTGTCCTTCGGTCTTCTTTTTACATTTTCATCCTCACATACAAAGTTTCTCTCAAAAGAAAAGAAAAATTGCGGGAATTTAAAACGGTGTCGGAAACCTGGCTGATCCCTAAAAACATAGCCTAAAATTTGCACATCCACGCAGATAATATTTTTGCAACATACAACCACGCAGATAATCGAAACACAAGCATTTAAAATAATTTTAAAATTGTGTGCGACGTGCAAAAAAATTTTTTTTTTTTTTGAAAACTTTTGCCTTTTTGATCCATATTTTATTGTTTTTATTTTACCGCTTTAAACCCTTTCAAATTTTCTTTTACCTATTTTGGGCTTTTTAGGGCCAAAAAATAAATAAAATAATTTGTGTGAATGGGCTAATTTTCTGGCCTTTTTGGGCCATGAAAACAGCCCATTAGGGTTAATATTGGGCCTCCCCCGAAAAATAACCCGTTAGGGTTAGGGTTTCAGGAAACCCTAAGGGGGGGGGGCCCGCGGCGTGTCGCCGCGACGGCTGGCCGCGTAGGGGTGCGGCCGCCGTCGCGGCGACGGGCCGCGGCTGCGGGCCGCGGCCGCGGCGGCGGCGGGCCGCGGCCTGCAGGCCGCGGCAGTTGACCGCGGCCTGCAGGCCGCGGCACAGGGCCGCGGCTTCAGGCCGCGGCAGTTGGCCGCGGCCTGAGGCCGCGGCCGCCGCGGCTTCAGGCCGCGGCAACTGGCCGCGGCCTGAGGCCGCGGCCGCCGCGGCCTGCAGGCCGCGGCGCAGTGCCGCGGCTGCAGTCCGCGGCCTGAGGCCGCGGCTGCTGGCCGCGGCTTCAGGCCGCGGCCGCCGCGGCCTTAGGCCGCGGCGATTGATTCCGCCGGCGGCGCGAAGGGCGCGCCGCCGTTTCGCCCTATGGGCGTACGGAAATTTGGATCAAAGGCGGGGAGGTAAAAATCGGGGTTTTCAACAATTTAGATCGCAAAAAAAACGAGTTTTTATTGTTTTAAACATGCAAATCTTATTAAAAATGTTGAATTTAACCGAGTTTGTGAACTTTTTGATCCTAAAACATGCAGATCTAATGAGAAAAGCAAGTTTAGATCTAAAAGTTTGGATTTTTACCTACTAGATTCGACGAGGAATCTAGGCGACGGTTGGTGAAGGATGCCCTTTTCGCTCCCCGTTGAGAAGATTACGATCTTCTTTTTCTGAGCGATTTGTGGATCTCCTTTCCCGCGAGCCGCCGTCTCCTCCAACGAGCGTGATCGTGCTGATAACGTGTTGTGAAGGGAATTTAGGGAGAAATAGGTGTAAGGGGTTAAGAGCCCCCTACCCGTGTATTTATAGCTTTCAATAGTGGGTTGGATACCCAATTGGCCCAATGGGCCTATTCATAACAGTACGGGCTTATTAGTGCTATTCATATATCTTTATGATTCTAGCCAAGAATTTAACGGTCATATCCAGATTATATGCAAAATTAAATGGTACTAATGTGAATATTCAACACGTACAGTTCAAATGAAATCCCCTGAAGGAAGTTGTAATTCATTTTGTATCTTTTTGCAGTAGATAATATTTCATTTTTTGGACCAACCATCGTTTGCTTAGTAGGGAGATCCCCGAAAGGAAGTTCAAAGGAAGTTCACAAGCCAGCTAAATGTACAATTAAAGAGCATTTATTAGCATATATGTGAAATCCGAGTCCATATTGGGGTAAGACACCCCTAGACCTTCACTTAAGTGAGAATGGTTCAATAGAGAGATCATGTTAGAATGAGTTTAAAACTTTTAATCTAGAACTCTTAATGGATGGTAGGCCATGGTGGAGTTCGTTCGATCTATTATATCTCGTAGAGGATATCTATGTGAGGGATGCTGGATCTTGAGATGGCAAGTAGACTTTAGAGGGGGGTGTATAATGTGTATCAAATAAAATAATCTTTTAGAAAATTCTGCCTAATATATTAACTTGAGTTACCAAATTAATTCTTAATCAATAATAATTTGTTACATAAAGAGTATTGCGGAAGCTAAGTATTTGCAAGTAATAAACAATAGGCACAAAGAGAGACAAACACAAAGACAATCGATATATCCTGATTCAGGTATCTCGTGCCTTACATTCAGCTACATGTCCCCCCCCTCAAGGACTTAAATCCACTAAATAAGTTCCTAATGAAACAAAGATTACAACACATCACTTACACCACAACTTGATGAAGGACATAACACATCTCATATGAGAGAATACAACTCACACTCAAGTGAGAAGAAATACTTACTATACACTTTTATTTATAACCAAATATTAAAACTTTTGCGTTGAAGTGTTGTGGTTATAGTGTTGATCTTCAATTGATGATAAAATGAAGCTGTTGAGATCAAAAGATTGGCTAAGAAAGATTTGAAGAACTTTAAAAACAAGTGGCCAAAGAAGAGGGGTTGTTTTGCTTAAAAGCTTTTGCACTTAAAATTGATTTTTACTCAAAAAGATTGATCATTAAAGCTAGGAGTAATTGCTTGAACAACTCTCAATTTATAGAGCTAAATCTGGATTAAAACAGAGTACAAAAATGCCCCTAAAACGGTCAAAAAAAGGCTAGTAAAAATCATCATGTTAGAGCCCACGGCCAACAACCAGTAGTAGTCGACTATAGTTCATGTACTATTCCACTAGAATGGAGCTAGTCGACTAGTTTATGAACATTAGTCGACTAGTGTAGTTGAGAACAGAAGCTGTGGTGCTCTCTGTAAAAAATGGTTGACCGTAGTACATTGGATAGTTGATCACAGTGTAACAACTAGTCGACTACTTCATGAACATTGGTTGACTAGTTTTCTGTTACATGCCTATCCATTGTCCCAAACAACATTAGTCTACTAGGTATCTAGTTATCTGTTCTAGTCAACTAGTTTACTGGTAAATGGGGGTTTTGACATATTTATTACTTATGGATGATTTTAAATATATTTAAAAACATTTATGAAGTGTTTCTAAGTGTGTGTGAGATTCAACAAAGACTTTACTGTTCTACCAAGACTAAAATAAAAATTACATCAAAATAAGGATATTACATAAGGCCCTTCGATGCAATCTTGAAGGCCATCCACTTGTTTTGGTTGCTTTGATCTCCATAGTCTTTGTTGGCTCATCTTATCATTGATTTGCACGTTTCCTCATTATCTACACATCTACACTTATGAAAACATCAGTGCCTAATATCTTTGTTCATCATCAAAACTTCAATGAGGTGACTTAATTTTCAGCAAGGGACACTGTGGGGGACATAGGAAGGGAGCTGGAATAGCTTTTTAGCTTCTACATTAGATTTGATAAGAAGCATGTGCCTTATTAACGTGCCAATAGGAAATGGGGATGACCCATTATCGTAAGGTTTCTATGCATGATTTAGTTAATTCTGTGTAAAATAATCATAGTTCGTGTATACAGTTCGCTCACCAGGATACAATTAAGATCACAAAGTATACGTTCAAGATAAAAAAACTAAGCTACACCTATTGCATAAAAGTGCATGTTCAGGTTATATTATTTCAATATATTTTTATCATCTTAAAATTTCATTTTTAAAAAGAAGATTGTTGAATATTTTGTTTTAAAAAATAAAATTCAATTAAAATTTTCACTAAGTAATTAATTTATTATCATGTCCAAGTTTACATTGACGTAGTCAAACTAATCGTTACATTTTTTTATTCTTCTATATTGTTATTATAATTATTTTATTATGATGGTTATATTTAATTTAAGCATATATAACCTCATGTGAGAACGGTGAAGGAAACCAATTTCACTCATTTTCACTTCTAAAGGCATTTACAAAATCTCTCCTTCAAACTAATTTATCTTTCAAACTATCGAGATTGTACACACTATGATTTACTGGTAGAAAGAAGATCACATTGTTAAGAAGAAACATACTGTCATCTCTTTTTGACAGTGTATCGCGCACACTTTCTTTGAAGGATGCCAATTTCATATCATATTTTTTGAATTATATTTTATAATTACTTCAGTGAATTATTGAATTGGGATTTGATTAACAAAAATTTTAGAAAAATTTCCAACATGTCATGTGTTCGATTTGCACATACGACGTCAATAACAACGTATACTTTGGTTGGTATCTGGTTAATTAATAGTTAGTTAATTCGATGATCAAGTTAGACACCAAGTGAGATTGACAGGTATAATGCTTAAAGAAGAAAAAATAAATCTATTAAAAATGGCAAAGTCCTGTAAATGAACAAAAATTATTGGAGTGATGGCTCTATTGTCCCTCTTGTAGCCATCCCAATGAGTAAATTTTTTCCACTTAATTTTATATAAAATGCTGGTTTCGAGCTGAAGCACTGAATTTCTCCAGTTATTTTGCTCTAGTTCTTTCCTTCTGTGAGGGGAGTAGCAGTTGCACAAACGGAGGAGGCCAAGGCCGAAGCAGTGTCACAAGTGCACGCAGGGCTACAGCTCCTGGAGGAGGCACTCCAGAAATGCAGCAAGGGGAAGGACTTTTTCGGAGGCGACGCCATCGGGTACCTCGACATTGCCCTCGGGTGTTACGTGGGATGGATCAAGGCGACCGAGACGATGTCGGGCGCGAAATTCATTGACGAGGAGAAGACTCCGCTGTTGGCCGGATGGACGGAGCGGTTCTGTGCGGATGCTGCCGTGAAGGACGTGATGCCGGAGACAGACAAGCTGGTGGAGTTTGGCAAGATGCTTCAGGCTAAGTTCAAGGCCGCACCTCCTGCTACATGAGGGTTTTGTGCGTGGTTGAACTCAGCAGTTGTTACGTCCTGCTGCTGTCTGTAGGATGTCAGCAACTTGTTGCTAGTAATAAGTAGATGAATAAGTATCATGAGCGAGTGAAGATCTAAAAGCTGTTGCATTCAAAGTGATGATGCAGTAAATTCTGTGGAAAAATTCGCTACTGAATCAGTATCTCATGATCTTTTAAAACATATAATTCGAGACTTGTTTCGGTTTTTGATTGATTTGTTAACTGAAGGTTCCTAATCTCATGATATCTGATCAAGAAACCTCTTGATATTTTATTGAGTTAACTCAACTCATGATAACTCCTCTACCCCCAATGATACCTGGCTTCTTCTTTTTCACCGAGATAGCTGGATGATTCAACCACTAGGGTAAACATCAAAACACATCACTTCTTTTTTAACTAATGTTTTAAACTAATTCTTTTTCGCTTCTTCCGTCCTCCAATTTTTTGATCGTCTTTTTTGTTAGGGACCGGGCCTTTTGGGCCTTTATTTTTCCATCATTTGCCTTTGCTCTCTTTTTCTTCACCTTTTTTCTTGTTTTGAGCCGCAAAGCAATAGGTTATTCCCTTTTTATTTTAATTTGGCATTTTCATAACTTTTTTGTGAAGTTCTAAGGCAAAATGGTAACTAAAAAAATGGGATTTATGTAGAAAAGGTGGCACCTGATCTAATAGAACACGTGTCAAGACACAAAAAGGTGGGCCCCACAGCGAGTACATGCATATGTGCAGCTTGTACTTTTCACCTTTTTGTGTCTTGGCACCTGATCTAATAGATCAGATGCCACCTTTCTACATTAAATCCACTAAAAATTTACCTCCAACAAATATGACTCAATATCAAAAGTGTGATATATAGTAGATGAAATGACATAAATATGTAATTATTTGTTTTATGAAGTTAGTTATGTTGTGAATAGGACCCATTGGTCCTATTGGGTATCCACCCACATGAGTAACCAATATGAATACTATATAAAAGATGCTAAGGGTTTCCTAGTCTCAACCTTCTCCAAACCTGTTTCTCCTTCACAACACGTTATCAGCACGAACACGCTCAATGGAAGAAGCGACGACTCATGAGAGGGAGGCTCCCGGCAGAAGCTCCATCAATTTTTTTCGCGACGCAAGGCTTCGCGAGACGATGCAGAGTTTCTTTTCGGGCATCACTCATCAAACTTCGCTACATCCGGTGGACAGATTTAGTGGGTAAGCCTAAACGTTTTTCTAGATCTGATAACATATTAAAAATACAATTTTTATGTGATCTAGAATAAAATAGATGATCATTTATGCATGGATCTAACTTATTAGATCAAAAACTTAATTGTTTATATGCAAAACTGATTAAAAATTTAATTTTTATGCAATCTATCTGCTATTTGGTAGATTTTATTAGATCATTTTGTGCAAAATCTTGTTCATGGTGTCTCATAATTTAAAAATTCAAAATCTGATAAACCCATGAACGGCATGATGCCGATAGCCCCTCCCCACCAAAGATCCGACAGATCCGGCGTAAAATCCGGCCAAAATTCCGGCAGAAAAAAGCCTGTCGCGCCTCCAGGCGCGGTGGTGGAAACTGCTGCGCCCAGCCGACGCGGCCGGCGGTGGGGAGGGGCGGCCGCCAGTGGCGGCTGCCCCCCCCCTCCCCAAACCCTAACCCAAAATTATGGTTAGGGTTAGGGGAAGCCCATTTTGGGCTGTTGGGCTAAAAGCCCAACTAAAAAATAAAAATAAAATAAAATAAAATATATCTGAAATTAAATTGTTTTGGGCCTGAAGCCCAAACAAAAATAATTCTCAGATTTTTACACTCATGGGCCTTTTCTTGGGCCAGCAGCCCAATAAGAAAAAAATCAGATTAGTTGATTGATATTATGTTAGAACCTCCTAATGGGCCTGAAGCCCACTAAATAAATACAAATGTATTAAAATTAAAATTGGTTTCCCCTTTTTCTTGATGGGCCTGATGCCCACACTGAAATATAATTAAAATTTAAATTAATTTTAACTTGTTGAGTGGGCTTAGCCCAAAGATTTTCTTGAAAATCAATAAACAAGTATCCTAACGGGCTTGAAGCCCGCGGACACAAATTAATTTATTTTTAATAAATAATATTAATATTCCTCTTATTTTGTTGGGCCTGCAGCCCACAAAAAGTGTAAAAATATACATAAATAAAGAGGAAACATGCTTAACGGGCCCGAAGCCCGCTTCCCTAATATTATTTTAATTAATTTCTGAAATATTTATAAAATATATATTTTAATATATATTAAATTCAGAAATTACCGAATAAATCCCAGAAAATTCCAGAAAAATCCTAAAAATTTGGGAAAAATTCTGGAAAATTCCTGAAACATCAGGAAAGTAATTAGGAGGGGGGTTATTATAAATATTAATATTTTGGGGGATAAACTGTTATTTGTCGTTAACGATGAAGGACATGTAGTTCAGTTTAAATTTTCTGAACATAATCTAATTGACACGACGCATACCGCGGACGGCCAGAAGCCTCCGCCGCCACCACGTACCCATAAAATTTTCTTTTTTGGGGTTAAATTCCCATGAAATTTTTTGGGTATGCGTCATAAAAATCCAAGACATCTTATGAACAACTAGATTATTGCACAATTGTTTTAATATTTTGTTTGCATATTAAAACTTAGTCTATTTTCATATATAACTGTTTTTCATGTCAATACTCATACTAAGATTGAATATTATGGCACAAACAGATTAAATAATATTTCAACAAGTTCAAATATCATACCATTGTTGAAAATTGAACCTGAAATTCAAATCATATTAAATGTCAAAACAAAACAAATACGATGGATTATGCGAAAATTATAACTGCTATCTTTGTAAAAGATGCACACTTCGCGGTAAATAGATCTATAAGATCTATGATCTATATAATCCAATATGGACACCAGAAGTTTTCCATAATACCGCTAAATTCTTTAAAAGAGTACTCTCCTTTATTTTTACAAGGAAAGATTTTTTAAATCTAGCCTTGAATATAAGTATACGCCTGAAGTCGTGGCTTAATAAATAAGTGAAAAATATATTACGCACCCACGTATTTGTTCCCTTTGAGCATGATAAACTATCCACATAAAATTTGAACGACTCAAGAAAATGGCCTGAAGCCATACTCGAGCATTCAAATAGACTTTTAGAAGTCTCTAATTAATTAGAAAAGTGGAAGTATAAAATAATTTTCTCAAACCCCCTGTTTATGCCTTCTTAGTAAGACTAATTTTCATTGTCCTTTATAAATAAGGAAAATTGAAATCAGGTGAAGTTCATGATCAAATATGACCTGAAATATAAAATAAGGGGAAATATTACATAACTCGATATGGAGTAGGAAATGACAAACTAAGATCAGAACCAAAAGCCCTGATAAGTACTCATAATGTTTTCGCAATATGAAAATTAATTAGTTTATGCCATTGAAATATATATACATTGCCAGTCTAAATCGACGAAGGTCGACCTACTTATTGTATAATTAGCCACTCCTAGAGGACAAATAAATTTTATAAACACAATTTTTAATCTGTTGCCATAACATATTTCTTAGTGAGTTTAAGTGTTTATATATACTTTTAAAAAGTATTTTACAGTATAAGTCTTTTAGAAAATCTTTTCTGTGACTTTTGTTTTTTTTAAATTCAGGACTTTTTAAGCCAGAATACTCTAAAAAGAGGATGTTGTTGTAAACCATGGCGGCTACGGAACCCTGTAGCACTGTATTTATAGTAATAGGGTTACATAATGGGTGGATACCCACTAACGGGTTGGGCCTCCAAAGCCTGTTTATAACACTTCCCCTTGTCCATCCATTGTTGTAAGCCGTGATGAACGCTTCAGGGTTCATAGAGCTTATCTGATCATGTGTCTAGGGATACTTCTGGATCCCAAGTTTAAGAGTACTTGCCTCGTTAAAACCTTTGCCAAGGAAAACCCAGTGGGAAAAACCAATGGCTAGGGGAAAGAGTACAAGTCTCTGTAACTTCCCCTGATCGATGGATATCACTAGAGGTGGATACTTCTGGATCCTAAGTTAGGGATAACTGCCTCGTTAAAACCTTTAGCTATGGAAAACCCAGTGGGAAAAACCAATAGCCAAGGAAAAAGAGTACAGTTTCCGTAACTTCCCCTGATTAGTGGAAGTATTTAGGGGGTGGATACTTCTGGATCCAGAGTCAATGAGTTTGCCTCGTTAAAACCTTTAGCTATGGAAAATCCAGTGGGAAAAAACCAATAGCCAAGGGAAAAGAGTACAACACTACATTTGACTCCCCCTGATCTGTACAAGCTGCAGGCTTGCAGATCTCCCAGGCAACTATACATCAATCTCTTACAGTGTTCCAATAATAAGTACAAAGTACAAGGCATCGCTCACCTATACAAGACATCGCTCATCTATACAAGTATCGCTCATCTATGGCAGCTACTGAATCTGAGGGATCTCTTCTGAGGAGGAGTGGTTTGCAGACTCGGTAGGTAGCATCACGTCTCTGACCCAGTCTTCACTGTGTCTGCGAGGTACTGCAGGACCTGGCTGTGTGTACTTATGATTTGCTTCTTGGATTGATGAGCCTCTCGGGATGGTGGGATTGATGTTGCCTTGGAAGTATGCTTTGCTGGTCTCCAGGAGTTGGTCGCTTCTTTGTTGCAGTCATTGCGATGATCTGTAACCTGTATTTGCAAATACATTTAACATGTTGTATGATCCTTGACCCTTGGAGATAGCGCAGAAGCTACATATCTCTGGTCCAGTGGTGCGCTGCAGGTGCTACAATGTATCTGGTTAAAGTGTTTACTGCCAGATAAATGAGTGTACAAAAGACATTTGAGTAAGGCACTTCAGGACCTAGGATATCCTTCCCCTCTTCCAGCGAACGGAAGGGGTCTTAATGTGCATCCATACAACCAGTAGGTATATTGGTGGATTGCAATTTTCCATGTTTCTTCATCGACTGAATGATAATTTCATCTTCTGGATGGTAATTCATCTGCTGGATGATTATTCATCTTCGGGATGATTATTCATCTTCGGGATGATGGTTTCATCTTCGGGATGATTATTCATCTTCGGGATGAAGGTTTCATCTTCGGGATGATTATTCATCTTCAGGATGATGGTTTCATCTTCAGGATGATTTCATCTTCGGATGATGGTTTCATCTTCGAGATGATAATTCATCTTCAGGATGATAATTTCATCTTCGGGATGATAATTCATCTTTCAGGATGATTATTCATAAGGGTATGTTGTCACATCATCCATAGCAACATAGCCTAAAATTATCTTTGCTAATCGCATGGGTTTCGCAATCATGACCAGGGAGCCTGATGCATCAGTTTGATTAATTTTTATAAGTGAGTTAAACTCATCTTACATGGGTATTTCCTGGTTTCTGCGAAATAAACCTTTAAGGTTATATCGTTTTGCTTATAGCATACGATTTTATTTATTTATACAATACTCGGTAGTCCACAGGTTTGATATCTTTTGATATCAGGACTTCAGGTCCAAACACTTCACATTTCATAAGTGAGTCCAGCTCAACTTATTATTGCCTCGTTCCACATAATTTGGCCAAATTTCTGCGTTTGCTTCAGGAAACAGAGATTGTGAACGATATCAATGGCAAAATGAAATGTGAGTAATTGTCGACAAGTGTGTTTTATCCAAATACCTCTCCGTGTACGTACATTATTCAATTTATTCCAGTTTTATCTCTTCTGGAGGTTCTAGAAAGGGAGAGGATATGGAGATGAGCTCACTTTCCTGTGGTGGTATTGTTTTAGGGTCTCGTGGTATGTCCTCTCATCCATTGAGGATATCCACTTCTGCTACTGGTAGATTGCATCCATTATAGTTGGTATGTCAATCCTAGCTGGATTTTTAGTAGCAGGGATGTGTGAATTTGACAATATTTATATCGTCAGTAGCTATGTCTGATAACTGTTTAACAGCTTCATAAGTGTGGATCTTCAGGATCTCATCACTATTCAAGATAATCAGATCATAGGTATTAATGTTTTAAATGGTCCATAGTGGTGATATGGGAATGTAAACTCATCATGACTCCATCGATAAGATGTGCACTAAACGCTTCCCCCGTTAGGGGTTCTCGGAAACTGTTTATATGAGGTGATCAGGCTCATATAAATAGTTTCTAAGGAGGCGTTCTGATGGTTTGCATGTTCCCACATGGTCACCTACAACTGGATTTCTAGTGGATAAGTAATCCGTTTAAATCATTTTAATGATTTACATACACTACAACAAAACTAGTCATTTACAACTTTTATAGGACAACATTTCTATTTTGGTAGTTGTAATAAATGTTTACCACAACTTTTTTCTGTTTGAAAATTGTAAAAATGTTTATTACAACTTTTTTCCGTGGATAGTTGTAAAAAATGTTTATTACAACTTTTTTCGGTGAATAGTTGTAAATGTTAATTTTGAAACCACAACTTTTTTTCTGTGGAAGTAAAAAATGTAACAAAATGGTTATTACAACTTTTTTCTGTGAACAGTTGTAAATACTAATTTTGACACCACAACTTTTTTCTCTCTAAAAGTTGTAAAAAATATTTATTACAACTTTTTATCGTGGATAGTTGTAAAAAATGGTTAGTTTACACTTAGCAAGACCTAGCTAGACCTAGCTAACTCCCCCGTTCACAAATGTTGCATTCATGATTTCACCTGCACTGCATTGATGGCATGCCGAAATGACTTCTCGATTGATTGGACTGTGCATTTATCCATTCTAGCTATAGGACTCCCCCCATTTACAAATGTTGACATGCAATGCATTGATGGGCATACCGAAATGACTTCTCAATCGATTGGACTGTGCATGTATCTATTCTACAGTGTTGACCATTAGACATTACAAAGTGAAATTAATCAACTCGAAGCCTACGTCATGTGAGTGGCTATTGTTACACATTATTTTTGCTGGCCCACGAAACAAGTTCAACCTACATCATGATCAACACCAAAACGAGAAGGACCAATAAAGGAAACCAAACTCTAGAATTCTAAGTGTTCTAGAGTTCCACTACATGGGCACAACGAAGACATCTTCTAGAAGGAGACCACCGCTATAAGTTATAGTCGTCTGCGTGCAAGGCATATATTTGGTCCTAATTGAAACATAGACTAATTTGACAATCACGAATTCTAGACATCATGCGGGGCCATATGGTTAATTCTCCGTTCGACATTTTAAATGGGCTCGAGATTTTTTTAGCCTAGTTCTTTAAGGTACTTCGGGCTAGGCCCACATTTGAATAAATTGGTTCCGTTAGTCCAAGCTACCGAGATTTTAGTACTGCCTTCTCTCTTTCGCTCTCTCGTTGGTACGGCCAGCAACTTCGCTAGGGTTTCGGTTATCTCGTTGTTGTATGTCGACCTGCAATTCAAACCAGGTTTGTTCCCAATTCTCGAAATCGAAACAAAAGTAGCTTTTTTTAGGTCGAATCGTTTAAATTCTGTCTTTGATAGGCAGAAAACCCTAACAATGTCTTGCCCTTCTCTTCTGCAGGATCTTGGGCAGAGATTCTTTGTGATACTTCTATTTACTGTTCTTGGCGAAGGTTAGAGCATTGTATTCTTGAACTATTGTCTTTTTGAAACGGTTCGAATGATCTATTAGGGTTTTAACGTTTATTGTTCGTGCTATTTACGATCTGTTAAGATTCAATCGTACCCTCATTAATTTTCCAGTTTATTCCTTTTAAAAGGCACACACTTGCAACTTTTGAGGGGGAAAAAGAGGGTTTTTATGCTATAGTGAAGTAGGAAGACAACAGTTGAGAAAGATTAGAGATTTGCTTTTTCGATTTTTTGGAAGGGAATATTATTAGAGAACTGCATTTGTTTCAGTATCGTCCATTGGTGAAGACACCGATAGTTGAGTGCACTTGTAACATTTTTGTTTTGGGTTTCACATGATAATTCCACATGACCACAGACTTGTCTCTATGTTAAGTCAATCAAGTTTTTGAAAGTTTTAGTGATTTTTCATTATTTTTTTTGCTTGTTCTCTCAGTAATTAGTGTTTAAATATGCCCAGATCATTGATCCCAGTTCGTTTATTTCAACCTTATTTTTACAAATGAAAAAAAGGTTTAGTTATTTAATTTTTCTTACAATCAAATTATTTGAACTAGACTTAGGGGTTGCATTTTCTGAGTTTTCTTACAATCAAATTATGTCTTGTGTTTCTAGCTTGAGAACACGGTTAGGCTGTTGTTAGAGTTGGAACCCGATTCAGATCCTGTGTGGCATTATCTTCATATCCAGGTATGTAAACTGAGTTTTTTTCCCTTAAACTTAGTAGAACTCCCTCAAGATTGTATGTATCTGCTTGGTTGATTTTTAATCATCCAATGTTTCATTTACATCATAAAGAATTATATCATTTTCTTGTTTCCAGAACAGTATGGTTCGAGGTCTGCTCGAAAAATGCACTGTGGAGCATGAAGCACGCTTGGAAATTCTATATAATGAGATGCAGGAGCGATTAGAGTCCGATGCAAGATGGAGGCAACTCCAGCAAGAATCTATTAAGTCTGTAAGTACTTTATTGTTACCTTGTATCATCTATTTTATGTTTACTTTTAATGACTTTATGGTTTGGTTCCTAACTGACCAGGATTGGCTTGTTAATAATTTGACTATGTTGAAAAGTCGAGAAGCATATTCATGGTGTTGTCTAATGCAACTGAAATTGTGAACGACAACAGTGTTGTATTCATATATATGATCAATAGATGAGTACATTCAAACGTATTCACATTTATATGTCCATGTGGTACAGTGCAAGAACTCTGCAGTTTGCTTAAGGTGCTTTGGCAAGCATTAGAGTCATAATTTGCTAGCTCGTTATCATATAGAGCGTTCCCCATAGCTAAGGGAACATAAGGAGGATATTGCTCTTCGAGCATTTTCTTTTCATCCACACATGATCACATTTTCTGACTGCCTAACTACCATTTATATGGAATCTTCAAAAACATTTGTCACTAGTTGGGGTAACATCTGCTTCTTCTTGTTTACATCGTCAGCCCATTGACTCGACAACTTAACAGAATCAATTCGTTCATAGACATGAGAGAAGCAGCAATATAAACTGCTTCCTCGATCGCAATATAGCTTCAGGCCAATTTGCAAGGTAAGGCAGTCATTTGGCTGAAGATTATGTCAATTCAACCACTGTAAAATGCCACAGGTCCCATTTCCTTCCCTAGCCATCTTTCTTTTCGGATTGGTTTTGCGCAAAATAAGCTCTTCCACTCTCGTGATACGTCAGATATCCTGATGCAATCAAAGTGAAAAATGATGGCATAATTTCTGAAACCAGGACCTTATACTAAAATGTTTTTGATTTAAAATATTTTTATCCGAATTCATGTATGACTAATATTGTTTTGATTCACATTCTGTATCCATAGACAATCTGTATCCTTATATGCTAAAACAAAATAAATATGACTGATAATACTAATAGCTGCTATGTATCCGACCCCTACCCATATCATTGATATCGTACACAAGGAGCATGATAGATTGTTCTCTACAACCCTTCCATTAAACCTGTTTGTTTCACTAGATCTCAAATAGTGACCAGTAATGGTATGTTCACATTTAACGTTTGCAGATTTCTCATCTTTGGTGGGTGCATATGGCTACTTGCTAAGCATATTTGAAAGTGTGATTGAGTGAGATTTAGCATAATTTGAGACTACATCCAAATGCTTATCTATGTATTTTGTTCCCTTGTTCAACTTTAGTTTCTAATACCCAGTAAGGGCAAGATTTGCTACATAATCCATTGTTTATATTGCATATTTGTTCTATTTTAGATGTTTTCTTGTAAAAGGTTAAGGGATCAAGCTCTATATTTTGACAATTGTATCTTCAAGTAAAAAAGCGTTAACAATAGAGCAGACTTAAAAATCTTTGCGCTATCATCACATCATAAAAACCTTTGTTCCATTTACATCAAAAAAAAAAAAAAAAAAACCTTTGTTCCATCAGATCAAATTAGGGATGATATCATGATAATGAGCAAGACTACCAGAGCCAGCCGAATGGGTCCCAAACCATGACCGAAAATATCCCAAACCGTAAAATTTTTGTTGTTGTTGAACTTCCTTCGTTTATTCCTGCAAATATGTTTTCTGAGATCCGTGCTTGCTTGCTCAATTTTCTCAGGTTAGTCAAAAACTGTGCACGTGAAATTTGTGTTGCAGAGAGCTTGCTTGTTTGGCAAGCAGTTCTTCCTCATTGGGGACGATCCCATGCTTGGTCTTTGGGATCCTTCAAGTGCTATTCCTTTGGAATGGTCTGATGGTTGCCTCTGGATGGTTGAGATGGTATAATAACTCAATTATATATTTTTTGCACAAGTTCTCTGAACTACTTATTGGCAATCAATCTCGAGTATGTCATGAAAATATTTCAGATCAGACTGGATGGTGCAGTTATAGTGAATTCTGAGAATGCTTCTTGTATTTTTTACTGAATTTGATAGGGTTCGTTCTGTCATCTTAACTGTCTTTCCTTTCCCTTTAATAAATTTTGTTCATTATGTAACAATACTTCGTCTTAGTCATGTTTTTTCTGCCTACAAATATTTTTCATATCTTTGTACCTTAAATCCATCCATTCATACTGAAACTGCATTACAGCACTTGGGCCTTGCAGGACAGATTTCAGGATTTTATCTCCTTAGTGGCCACAATACAAACAATAAACTCACACAAGTGAGCCATGAAGATTTAGCAATCTAAGCTTACATGTAACAAGCTTTACTGAGATTCTGGTCATACGACAATGGTTCAACTGTTTGAACGTGGTTAGATCATCCCATGTGGAATCAAACTGTGGCTGGCAGTGACTGGTTAATAGGCCGCCTGGTACAACCTTTCAGTAGAAAAGATTGGAATGAATAACTTCACTTTAGCCACCACCGCCGGTTGACGACGAAGGGGCATGACTGAGAGGAACAGTGTTGTGTCCATCACAGTCATGTGTGTTGTTGTAACTTTATGTCAATACTTGTTTGTCATATGTAGTTAGGTGACTGATGTATGATATCGGTAAAGATATGCAAATTTTGTAAAAAAACTATGTCACTTTAGTTTTTGAAAAAAGATGAGGAAATCAAACTGTGTTATCTCGATGAACAATGAATGTGGTTTGAATAATATTATGTGTGTGTTCATCAGGATGTGTACAGCTACTGCAGATAGATTTGGAATAGCTGCAACCGCGTATTTTTTTTAATTTTGTATATTTTCTGCAACGTTTTATAGAAGTTGTAATAGATGTTAGACAACGTTTTATAGAAGTTGTAAAAGAGTTTTAAACAACTATTTAAACCAGTTGTAATAGAAGTTTATACAACCTTTTATAAACGTTGTAATATAAGTTTACACAACTTTTAAAGAAATTTGTAATATTGTTTTACACAACCTTTTATAAACGTTGTAATAGAACTATATTACAACTTTTATTAAAAGTTGTAATAGAGTTTACACAATGTTTACTAAGAGTTGTAATATATTTATACACAACCTTTTCTAAACGTTGTAATAGAAGTTTACACAACGTTTCAAAAAAGTTGTAATATTTATCTATTACAACTTTTCCTTACAACATGCAGAAAAAGTGGTCGAAGGAGCCGACCCTATTACAACTTCGCATATTACAACGTTTGTTAAAAATTTGTCTGACCCCTATTACAACCTTTTTTAGAAGTTGTCAATGATCATTTTTGTTGTAGTGATATAACCCATTTCTGGGTGTGAACACAAAGCTTCAGAGTGTTCAATTTTCTTCCAGTTGTTAAAATGATTTCCTAGTGTTATCCCAGAAATCCGTAATAAGCTCGACTTCAATGAAGTTGAGAATAGAACTAGGGATATGAACCCGTCAAGGCTCCATCTATAAGATGTGCTCTAATGCCTCCCTCGTTTGGAGATCTCGAAACATATTCATCTAGGAGGGTTAGTCCCGATGAATAAGTTCCACTGCGGCATTTTTGAGGGTGGTATGAGGGTAAGTAAAAGCCCAACCAATATCCCAGTAATGTAATATGTCCGTTGTGATTAATAATAATCTGGACTGCGGTTGGATAACAAGGTTTTGATTATGACCATTTTAAGAGGATATATAGATGAGTACTCTAAGGTACATCATCAGCCATATGTAGGGAGTGTGTGAGTCCACTTTTATCCCTCAAATACTCTCAAGAGGCCTAAAGGTCTCATTCTTCTAATGATAGTATATCATCTTAAATTCGTTTGAGGAAGTGAGGAGAGTCAATGTCCACGTGAATGGAGATGATCTCGTAATCATTTTTCCCTTTTGAATGGGATAATGAGAGTTTCACCCTTTTTTGAAGAATCTTCGGGTTCGTCTGGTTAATGATGTCTTGCATCATCAATCCAGGGTGACATCGATCCAAAGTTGGTCGATTCTGGACACTTCTGGTGTTCCAAATTAATTTCTCTGTTCGAATTTATGTGGGACTTTTGAACGTCCATTAAAATGCTCAAGTTAATATTGTCCGGTAATAGGTGAACTCTGTTCAAACTGTGAAGGATTACATCTTCACAATGACTATTATGCGGATCATAGTTGGATAAAGCTTCAGGCTTTATTGGTTTCTTGAGTCATTAGGGATATCATTTTGACGAAAATCCTTTGAAACTTTATAAGTTTCAGAGAGTACATGGCATCCTCGTTTTTAGGAGTATTCAGGATGACAAATCATTTACAGTAAAATAAAATGCGTAAAAAGCACGTATATACTGCAAGTGAATACTACTAATAATTATGTTAGAGCAACAAGTTTCATAGTATGATGTGGGTTCTATAAAATATACGTCCACAATTGTGCTCATTTTAGACTCATATTATGACAACAGATCAAATTTATTTTCAAAATTTATTTGTCCTCGGAGAGTAGCGAAATATACATACAGTCAATTTGACTTTCGTCGTTTAGACTTAATATGTATATATTTTTATATGGCATAGGTTAATGCCCATTCATTTTGCAAAAAGCATTATGGGTCTTGTCAGGACTTCTGGTCTGATATTGGGTTGCCATTGCATACTCCATATCGAGGTACATCATATCTTCCCTTTCTCATTTTGTTCAAGACTTCCCCTGTTTTCAGTCTTCCTTATTGTCATTTATAAGGGAGCATGAATATTGGTCTTATGAAGTAGACACATACAAGGGAAATGAGGTAGTCTCTATATTTCCACTTTCTAATTTATGAGAGACTTTTAAAAGTCTATTTGAAAACTTAAGTATGGTTTACATGCCATTTTTATTGAGTCATTCAAGTATTGTGTGGATATAGATTCATGCTCAAGGGGAAACAGATACGTGGCTACGAAGTTTATAATTTCTCACTAAGCTATTAAGCCACGACTTCGGGCGTACGCTTAAAAAATAAGGTTAGATTCAAGAATCATACCTTGTAAAGTGAGATTACTCAAAAGAGTTTGGCGGTGTTATGACAATTGCTGGTGTCAATATTGGTTTATACAAACCATAGATCTGAGAGATCTATTTACCGTGAAATGCGTATTTCTGAAAGAAAACACATAAATGTTTTTCGTATAATCCATCGTACTTGTTAATTTTTATTAGTGTGAAAGAGTGTTGACTTTTGATTTGATTTTGAACTTCAGGTTCATTTTGGTTTTGAACTCCAGGTTCATTTTGTCAACTAGGATTTTACGATGATATCCCAAGTCCCCGGAGCAACGGGAGAAGTCACGCGTGATCCAGGGGGTCAAACGGCGAAGTATTCATCTTTCAGCCCCTCACCCGGTCGGGTTGGTCATCTCCAACCGATTCGGGTGATGCACGCGTGCACCAACCGGTCTCCGCCGCAGCTCACAACGAAGTCACCCGACCGGTTCACAGACCGGTTCAGCGGGGGGCTATTCTCTGTTTTCTCGAAGCAAAGTGCCAACCGATCGGGTGACTCTCACCCGATCGGTTCATCTGTAGCTGAGAAAGATGAGCTGAAGACACGGACGTCGAACCGGCTGATTCACCCGACCGCTCCAAGATCCAACCGGTCGCTCAAGAACTCACCCGATCGGTTCATGTGATCGGGTGAAAACTCGCCGTTTTCTGATATTTATTTGTAACGGATCAACGATCGGTTGACTTGTCAACCGATCGGTTGATGCGACGGCCTATATATAGAGCCCCTAGGGTTCCAGAAAACGGGTGTGGCTGTTTTTTCTACTGTTTTATTTCCTTGTGACGGTTGTAATTGTTACTCTTTTGTAAGTTTTCAGATCTTTCTAAAATTTTAGTATTGTCTTTATTACTCCTTTACTTCCGCATTGCAATTGTCCGATTATGATTTCAACGGTTAAATTTCATTTAGATTGCTTTTTCATGAATTTTTGTGAGTAGTTCCCAAATCTGGGATTTTGGTGGAAACCCCTTCGGGGGCTCTTCCTGATGCGTCCATAGGGTTAGGAAATCGATAGGGAGTAGGAATCTAACGGTTACGCGGGGCGTTTCATTGTCATCGGCGGGAAAAAGACCGCCTTTGACCGTCGGGCCAAGGGGGAATAAACTTGGCGGTTGACTCCCTAGCCATAGCTCACGCCTTTAGCGTAGACGCCAAATCCTAGCACGCGGGAGCGGCAGGATGAGACGTTGGGAGATATCGTTGCGGACTTAGTGCTCCCGGGATCGATCAGTGTAATGGACACGGGAGTGCCCACTGATCGAATCCGGGAAGTCCGGTGTATCATCCTGGGCACCGACCGGAATATCGGGCCCATGGGACGCCGGGTATCACTTTCAGAGGCAACGTCCCACCATTAGACCCTAATCCTGATCGCTATCCATACCCGTAGGCGTATCAGCGAGAGTCTCTCGTCGGGTTGGAAACCAAAGTCCCGGGTTTACTTTCTTTTCGTTCTTATGCTTTTATCCCCTTTTGTGACAACCAACCACCGATTCGGGCTAGCTCGCCCCTCGGGGTGATTTAGGTCCTACCTGACCCAAGCACGACCTCGCCTCCCTGAGTTCGATATTCCCGCACCCTACACTAACCGTGAAACTTGCGGTAAACGACACCGCGCCGCCGCGACTCAAGCGGGGCGCCGGTCAAGTTTATGGCGCCGTTGCCGGGGAGGCAACGTGCTTGATAATTTTAGGATCTCTTGAACCCTCGTGTCTAGCTCACATCCCTACCTCGCGATAATTTTCGCATTCTCCTTTTTCTTTTTTCTTTTTCTTATTTTTATTTCTTATTTTATCTGTCTCTTTCCCACTTGTCTCTTCACGGGTGTTTGTTGTTTTTCATGCGCAGGAGTTCAAGGAGTCTCGACGACTTGATCCCCCTCGATCCAGAGATTAACGCCACCCTTAGGCGCTTGGCCGCCGAGAAGCGGAGAAGGGAAGATCCCGAATCCATGGAGGAGAACACCCACCTCAGAAGTCTCTGCTGGAATACTCGATGCCATCTATCGAGTCCACTTCCACCATCCGTCCTCCAGCTATCACGGCCCAGAGCTTTGAGCTAAAGCCGTCATTGGTGACATGGATCCAGCAGGATCAGTTTGCGGGTGCTCCCATGGAGAGCCCGATCGAGCATGTAGACTCCTTATTGGAGAAGTGTGACACCTTCCGGATCAATGGTGTCACGACAGAGGCTATCCGTCTGAAGCTATTCCCCTTCTCCTTGCGAGACAAAGCAAAGCAATGGCTAAGGGGAAGGACCCCAACACTTTCAACACCTGGGAGAAGCTCTCCAACGCTTTTCTGACAAAGTTCTTTCCTCCGGGGAAGACCATGAAGTTGAGGAGTGAAATCTCCTCCTTCTCCCAGGCCAGCCACGAGTCCTTGCATGAAGCTTGGACGAGATATAAAGAGATGCAAAGAAGATGCCCTCACCATGAGCTTCCGAGAGTGGCAGATTATTAATTTGTTCTACAATGGGTTGAGGGATGACCTGAAATCTTCTATGGACGTCGCGGCTGGGGTTCCTTCATGTCTAGAAGCGAGGAAGATGCAGGGAATATTCTGGAAAATATGGCATCCAACAATGAGCGGTGGTGTGACGAGAGAGCCACACCAAGAACTGGGGGTATACACAGAGTCGAGGACGTCGACAAACTTTCAAGCAAGTTTGACTTGCTTTCGACCCAGATCTCCGCACTGATGGTAGGAGCCGGTGGGGCCAGTACACAGCAAGTTTCTGCGGGTAGAGTCCGAATTCCTTGGGGAATTCGACGGTGGTGACATCTCACCACCGTTGGATCAGGCGAGCGCACTATTTTACAACCCCACAGGGAATACGCCATATCCACCAAGGACAAATTCCAACCCGGCCTACTCTCCCAACAACCGGAACCACCGAATTTCAGCTACCGGCCACCATTTCAGACCTCGCCGCCTCAGCAGCCGCAGCAACAAGCATATCAGCCGGCTAGGCCACAGCAGAGTCAGTTTCAGCAGCAACCATCTCAGCAACAATCCTACGTCCCCAGGAATCAGCAGCCATTCCAGCTAGCAGCAGCAGTATGGCCAACAGAGGGCCGTCTCTCGGTTGAGTCTCTCTTGACTCAATATATTACCAACCAGGAGAGGATCAACCAGAAGCTGGAAAATGGGTCAGCGGACCCTCACGGACCAAGTAACCCAGCTGGGGTTACAAGTGGCGAACCTTGCAAGGTCACAAAACCAATTACCGCCACAACTGGAAGTGAACCCGAGGGGAGCACCCCAGACATTGGCACTCGTGCACGAGCACGCGAATGTGTCCGCTATCGTTCTGAGAAGCGGGACACAAATTCCTACTAGAGTGTCCCCTAGCAACCCGGAAGCACCATTGGTCGTTGAGAGACCAACTGAAAAATCAAACGACGCCGGTGCTTCGTCATCAAATCCTATGACTCCGGAGGGAGTCTCTGAAGAAGAAAAAGAGAAGAAGGAGGAAGAGAGCCCTAAAGTGTACAAACCGTTGTGCCATTTCCCCAACGGTTGGCTCAGGCAAAAATTGATTAGAAATATGACAAGTTCTTCGCCATGGTCAAGGACCTGAGTTTGCAGATCCCCTTCCTAGAAGCAATCGAAACAATCCCCTCCTATGCAAAATTCTTGAAAGATTTGGTGACTAGAGGGTCCAGAAAGGAGAAAGTAGTGTTGACGGCGGAGTGTAGCGCTCTTATCCAGAGGGCAAATCCGCCGAAACTTAAAGACCCGGGGAGCTTTTCCATTCCTTGCACGATCGGAGCAGTGAAGGTTAATCGTGCACTTGTTGATCTAGGAGCGAGTGTTAGCTTGATGCCCTTGTCGATGTACAAGAGAATAGGAATGTGTGATTTGGAGCCCACCGGGATGACCCTGCAACTAGCTGACCGGTCGGTAAAATATCCAGTGGGAGTTGTGGATGACCTTCCCGTGAATGTGAGAGGGGTGCATGTGCCTGTGGACTTTGTGGTCATGGACATGCCCGAAGACGCACACACCCCCATTATCCTGGGACGGCCTTTCATGGCCACTGCTGGCGTTCTAATAGATGTGAAGAACGGAAAACTATCTTTGAACGTCGGCGGAGAGAGAGTTGAGTTTGACCTGGGATTATCTATGAAGCACCCCGATCCCCCTGATGACCCTGGATGCAATTTGGTTGAGATAGAAGAAGAAAAAGCTATAGAGGAGAGCTCCTGGGAGATTCTCCTGAGAAACCCCCCCGATGACTTGGGGGAATTAGAAGATGAAGAAGGCCCCGAAGACAAAGAAACTGCTGGAAAACCAAGTGCAGCGAGAACGACCCCTCCCGGGTTCCCCAAGACTCCTCCTGCGAGGAGAACGGGGAAAGAGCTCACGGACCTCACTAAAGACGAGGTCCGGATCCTGAAGAAGATGGCGGGAAGCGCCAACACCAAGGAAAAGCCCCCGGATCTCAAGAACAAAGGGAGGGTAGTCGAGCAAGTATTTTTCCAGCCGCTGACTACTCCAAACGCCTTCAGCTCCAGCGAGGAAGAGATGCCGAAGTTTGGGCATCACCCGTATCAGCCACCATGAGCATCTCTTGCGGGCGTCGAGCCAACGACGTTAAACAAGTGCGCTTCATGGGAGGCAACCCATGTTCTAAACTTTTTCCCACTTTTTAGCGTTAATTTTTACTTTATTTTATCTATTTTTATAAATAAAATCAGCCGCGAGAACATCCGTTCGGGGACTTAAGCAAATTTCTTGGTTTTTGCAGGAAACAGGCCCCAACCGATCGGGTGACAACTCACCCGATCGGTTGGGATGTATCAGATACATGCCGAGATCCGTCCCCGAATGAACCGATCGGTTTGAGTAATTAAGAGACCGGGTGGCAGACCGGGTAAGCTGGGGAGAACTCTCGGGAAATCTTGGGGAATATCAACCGATCGGTTGAGTTCTAGCACGATCGGTTGACGCGACCGGGTGAGCAGCCTAAGTTCTCGGGAAATTGTGTGGAGCGGCCAACCGATCGGTTGAAAAGTCACCCGATCGGTTCGCCTGTAGCATTTCTTCGGCAAGATTTTCGACCTAACAGTCAACCGATCGGGTGACAAGTCACACGATCGGTTCGACTTAAAATCCTATATAACCACCCCCGACACCCGTTCGTTTTCTCCCTCGCCCGATCGCCCGAACCTCTGCCGTTTCGTCTCCCGTCGTGCGCCTTCCTGCTTTCTTCCCCAAGATCAGCCTCGATCTTCTTCTCCAACCATTTCCCTACCCATCCACCATCATTTCTCTCCATTCCCCCGTCATCTCCCTACACACAAACCCTAGATTTCCCCCATTTTTTTCCCCCCCGCTTCGGAACTTGTTGAAGAGATCGCTGCGGCTTCACATCGTGCTCCAATCGAGCAGCATCGGGGCATCCACGAGCAACTATCTTCATCTCATTTTGGGTAACCTCGCTCCTTTGCTTAATTTTAATCTTTTCCCAAATATTCTGTTTGCTTGTTGGTCGTATTTTGTGTTTGTGTTGAATTCGTTGTACTTTCACACACCTACGCGCACAAACAACACCTACACAATGCCTCCCCGCCGTATTAAACCCACCGACGCTAGCTCTTCGAACCCTAGGCCCACCCGTCGTACCCGTCGCACACAGCCCACCACCTCTAACCCATCCACCACACCACGCTCCACTTCCCCACCTCCCGGTTACGATCCCGAATATGGGATGCAATTCCAATCCGATGACCATTGCCGACCGATTCACGGCCATGGTCCTCCTTGCTGGTCAGGGTGGTCGGATAACCCAGGAATCCGTTCGACCGTGACCTCCCCTTCCTTCAAAGCTTCGTTCGCCACATCTGCGAAGACCCACCCGACGTCTCCGAGCTCCACATTCCACCCCCCCCACGACCCCTGGTCCCCAGCGCAGGCCCCCGTCACCACCCCCAGAGGGTGGTGCCCCTGCTTGATTTTTCTCTCCCGCTTTTGCCCCCCCCATTTTTGTGCCCATCTGTCTTTCGGGGCCCCGCTTTGTCTCTGTCGGAGGGAGGGGACTATTTGCGTGTTATTTTCTAGATTCACCCCTTTTGTTTTTGACTCCCCCTTGCACATATCTGGATTTCATTGATCATATCGTTTCGCTAGCTCTTTCTGGTCTAGCTTGGGGGAAGTCTACTTTGGTGTGCTGTCGTGTCTTGTTTGTTTTTCTCATTTTTGTGTGTGCCTGCTTTTCACTTTTTTAGTGTCGTGTCGTGTGATTTTATTTTATTTTTATTTTCGTATTGTTTGATTTTGATCTTGTTTTTTTCTTTCTTTTTCAGTTTTATCTATGTGTTTTCCTCGTTTTCATTTCTTTTCGTGTCTGTGCGTATTCCCCCCCATTTTCATTGCCCTCCCGTACTCACTCTTATTGCATTGAGGGCAATGCAAGTTTCAGCTTGGGGGAGTCGCACTTCGTGCGTCATTTGTGTTGTTTTTCTACGTTATTTGAGTCGTTTTCCATCGTGTTTTTCTTTTTTTTCTTTTTACTTCTTTCTTTAGCTCTTTCTCCTAGAAATGAATCCTATGATGAATCGCCACAAAGTCACACACACCTAGCATTGCATCGATAATCACACTCACTAACCCTAGGATTTCGAGTCCTCTTGCATTTCACGCATCGTGGGTCCACTTAGCTTTTTGTGAGTCGTGTGTCGTGACTAGCATTTGGTGCGCTTCTGCTTTGTGGTTTTACTTTATATACCGGTTCAGGAATGACCCCTAGATTGTCATGCTCTGATTTGAATATGCGGTTTGCTTCTAATGTCTGCTTCTATATGCATGCTATTTATATCGTATACTTCAATTCGCATGCGTCGGGATTCCACAACTAAGGACTAGGATACCCCATTTAGCCTAAGCTCTATTTTGCAACAATAGTCTCCTTTGCCCGAGTGTTTAGATTTCGACTTCTTTTTTGTTTTACTTGGTGCAAATCCCCTCGTTCGTGTACCGTTCTCCCACTTGGGAGAGTACACATGTGTATAGCCAATATCCCAAAAATCCAAAAAAGGAGAAAAGAAAAGAAAAACCCAAAAAGAAAAGAAAAGAAAAAGATTGTATAGCCAAAAAGCCAAAAAAATATGCAAATACCCAAAACCCAAAAAAATTCCCGTGTGAATATTTTCATACTTGCCAAGAATAAAGGGAAGGCGAGAATTTGCACCGAGTGTTCTTCTCCACATCATCTCAACCCCCGTCGTTATCGAAAACACTTGGCTTGGGAACCTTTTAGCTAGTATCTAGGCTATAGTGGTGTGATTTCCTTAACCCTAGTTGTGGAGTCCCCGATGCATGATACGCTTCTATTCTCTCTATTCTCATGCATGCTTGAACTTATATTCGCCGCTTAATTCAATTCGATTCGATATTTGGGTCATATCTTGGATTTGTGTATATTGAGCCTCGTAGCACATCGTAGAAAGCATCACCATTTGCTAGCACACGACCACGCTCACTCGCGCTTCACTGCGTGGACCCACGACACTTATTTGGACTCGCTTTCCTAGGTTTAGTGGTGTGATTTGGCGTTTGCTTGCTAGGTGAGTGGTTTTTGATTTTGTTGGCTCTGATGGGCGATCTAGGGCTTAGAGTTTTCTTTTTCTTTCTTCCTCTCTATTTCCCCTTCCGAGCTCCTACTCTCACTCGTCTTCCTCGAGGACGAGGAAGAGTTCAGCTTGGGGGATTTTGACGTGCGCTTATATTTTATATATTCACGCACGTTTTCTTTTGTGTTTCTCCGTGTTTTCCACCGTCTCTTATTCGTTTTCGTATATTTTCCCTTTTTCTTTCACTTTTCTTTGTTTGTCCATGATTGCAGGAGTTCGACCACGTAGGGGACGTTTTACGATGATATCCCAAGTCCCCGGAGCAACGGGAGAAGTCACGCGTGATCCAGGGGGTCAAACAGCGAAGTATTCATCTTTCAGCCCCTCACACCGGTCGGTTGGTCATCTCCAACCGATCGGGTGATGCACAGCGTGCACCAACCGGTCTCCGCCGCAGCTCACAACGAAGTCACCCGACCGGTTCACAGACCGGTTCAGCGGGGGCTATTCTCTGTTTTCTCGAAGCAAAGCGCCAACCGATCGGGTGACTCTCACCCGATCGGTTCATCTGTAGCTGAGAAAGATGAGCTGAAGACACGGACGTCGAACCGGCCGATTCACCCGACCGCTCCAAGATCCAACCGGGTCGCTCAAGAACTCACCCGATCGGTTCATGTGATCGGGTGAAAACTCGCCGTTTTCTGATATTTATTTGTAACGGATCAACCGATCGGTTGACTTGTCAAGCCGATCGGTTGATGCGACGGCCTATATATAGAGCCCCTAGGGTTCCAGAAACGGGTGTGGCTGTTTTTTCTACTGTTTTATTTCCTTGTGACGGCTGTAATTGTTACTCTTTTGTAAGTTTCAGATCTTTCTAAAATTTTAGTATTGTCTTTATTACTCCTTTACTTCCGCATTGCAATTGTCCGATTATGATTTCAACGGTTAAATTTCATTTAGATTGCTTTTTCATGAATTTTTGTGAGTAGTTCCCAAATCTGGGATTTTGGTGGAAACCCCTTCGGGGGCTCTTCCTGATGCGTCCATAGGGTTAGGAAATCGATAGGGAGTAGGAATCTAACGGTTACGCGGGGCGTTTCATTGTCATCGGCGGGAAAAAGACCGCCTTTGACCGTCGGGCCAAGGGGGAATAAACTTGGCGGTTGACTCCCTAGCCATAGCTCACGCCTTTAGCGTAGACGCCAAATCCTAGCACGCTGGGAGCGGCAGGATGAGACGTTGGGAGATATCGTTGCAGACTTAGTGCTCCCGGGATCGATCAGTGTTAATGGACACGGGAGTGCCCACTGATCGAATCCGGGAAGTCCGGTGTATCATCCTGGGCACCGACCGGAATATCGGGCCCATGGGACGCCGGTATCACTTTCAGAGGCAACGTCCCACCATTAGACCCTAATCCCGATCGCTATCCATACCCGTAGGCCGTATCAGCGAGAGTCTCTCGTCGGGTTGGAAACCAAAGTCCCGGGTTTACTTTCTTTTCGTTCTTACGCTTTTATCCCCTTTTGTGACAACCAACCACCGATTCGGGCTAGCTCGCCCCTCGGGGTGATTTAGGTCCTACCTGACCCAAGCACAACCTCGCCTCCCTGAGTTCGATATTCCCGCACCCTACACTAACCGTGAAACTTGCGGTAAACGACACCGCGCCGCCGCGACTCAAGCGGGGCGCCGGTCAAACTCCAGGTTCATTTTGTCAACTAGGATATAATGTTAAACTTTTTGAAATATTATTGGTTTATTAACATAAAATGTTGTCATATCATGAGCGCATCATACATATAATGTAAATTTAGTAAATTAAAAAGTTGTGCTCAATTAACCAAAATTGAAACAAGTATGATGTATACACATGCTATTTATATGCTGCAGGCATTTAAATAATCTCATCGCAGACATATAGTTTTGCTACAGGCATTAAACTATGTCATAGTGATTTTAGCATGCTAAATAAAAATGTACATCACAGAATCATTAAATATGCGGCATGCATATAAATTTCTACACATACATTTAATCAGCACAAAAATTTTATAATGGAAATGAAAATTTTTCGTTTAATAATTATTGGACCACTGGGCAACGTCATACACCGTTAGGTTAGTTAACTAACGGCATAGCGGTCGTAGGATCTTCCTAATTATTAAACGTGTAATAATCAAATAATCCAAGAAAAAATTACGATGATTTATAAAGCATTAATCAGATTGTAGCGAAGGAAATTCGAATTTAAATCTGAAAAATTGTTTGAAAAAGAAGTGAATTTTCGAGGTGAAACCCTAGTTAGGGTTTTTGGTTGTGCGGATTGCCGCTTCAGGTGGTTAGGGTTTCCGGACATGAGCGTGCACCGGGGGGCCCGATACGAGCGGCTGCCGGGGGGGTGGGGGCCCGCCGCTGCGGGCGGCGGGGCCCGCTGCTGCCGACGGCGTGGGGGATGGGGGGGCCGCCGCTGCCGGTGGCGGGGTGGCTCCCGCTGCTGCAAGCGGTGGGGCCCACCGCTGCAGGCGGCGGGGGTGGTTCCCGCCGCTGCAGGCGGCGGGGGTGGTTCCCGCCGCTGCTGGCGGCGGGGCTGCCCGTCGCTGCTGGCGGCGGGTCGAGCCCGTAGTCGCAGGGGCGGGGCCGCCCGCCGCCACTGGCGGCGGCGGGGCCGCCCGCCGCCAGCAGGCGGCGGGTTGGCCCACCGCTGGCAGCGGCGGGGCCGCCCGCCCGCCATCGCAGCGGCAGGGTGGGGGGAGGTGGCCGCCGCTTCGGGCGGCGGTCGGGGGGTTTTCGCGCGAGTTTTAGGGGGGATTCGAGTTCCGACGACAAGATCCCCTAGGGTTTCATGGTTTTTGGGGATAAAAATCCAATTTTTAGTAGAAAAAAGTGTTTTTATCTCCAAAAAAATCGTTTTTTATTGTAAACGGTTGATTTTTAGCAATAAAAACGATGAGAATTTCATTGATTGATCCAGGAAATTGGATCTCAAAATATGCGCATATGAAATTTTAGATCTAGGGTTTCAGGATTACCTCTAGATCCTACCCGCCGGATCTAGCGACGTTCGGTGAAGGAAGCCCGTTCGCGTCGCGTTCGTCCGTCGACAGGGGTTCGGCTTAGCTTCGAGCGTGCTGATAACGTGTTGTAAACCATGGCGGCTACGGAACCCCGTAGCCCTGTATTTATAGTAATAGGGTTACATAATGGGTGGATACCCACTAACGGGTTGGGCCTCCAAAGCCTGTTTATAACAGATGTCTATTACTCTCAAAACAAATAAAGCCTGAAGCTTTGTCCCAAAATAAATTCAAAAGGAGGAAAAATTGGAAAACCTGAAGTGTCCAAAATCGTCCAAGTCTTAACTTAGGAACGGCAAATATGCTGCCCATGATTGATGTTTGTTCAAACAAATCCTATATATCTGAAGAAAACAATGTTTATTCAGATGTGTGCATTTTCTTTATCCTATATAAATGGGCAAAAATATTATGAAATCATTTCCACTTCACGTGGACATTGACCCTCATTACATCCTCAAAAATATATTAGATGATATATTTACTATCATTTTTAAAGATAATGAAGACCTTTAGGTCTCTTGAGAGTATTTAAGGGATATAAATAGGCTTTGTCCACTCCCTTAATAGGACTGATGACGTACCTTTAGTGTACTCATCAATATATCCTTTAAAAATGGTCATTATCCAACCACATTTTTATAAAATGATGGTAACATTGGATAAAAATGGGAAATCATAAATAATTAGCAACAGTGGTTGCGAACACTCAGCTAAACACACCTTTAGAACCTTTTTATATGAGCCTCATCAACTCCATATAAACATTTTCTAAGAATGGGTTTAGAGCACATCTTAAAGATGGTACGTCCGCAACGCTGTGTCCGTGTTCCTGAAGCAACACTACATAAACTGTCATGATGCCATAAAGTGAACACATTCATCAGGACTAACCACCTTTGATGAATAGATTCCAAAATCTCGTTTGAGTAAGGCATTAGTACACATCTTATTGATTGTGTGTTGATGGTAAAAAGGATCCTGAAAATCCTTCAATTCCCTATTTGGTTCAAATCATCTATGAGCTTGAAGCTCAAATTGACCATTTAAAAAGTAAATACATATGATCTGATTATAATCAGACTGACAATTTAAATATTGTCAAGCTTTCACATCCCTGCTGCAAATAATCCAGCTAGATTTGACATATATGCAATCCACTAGCAGCAGAAGTGGATGTCCTTAAGAGATGAGAGGACATACCACTAGGCTCCAAAGAGAGAAATCTACTCCTGGAGACCGAAAAAGCAATACCACCACAGGAAAGTGAGCTCAAATCCAGAACCTTATTGTAACTTGGTTGATAAGGACCAATTCTGGATCTGTCCATATTAATTCCCCATCCCAGAACCTTCACTTCTTCAACGCGTCGTGAAGGAGACACTTCTGGGAGAAATCAAATGATTATAGTACGTACGGGGTGAGTTATGGGCAAGAAAGAACACATTTTGTCGACAAATTCTCTCATATTTCATTTTGCCAGTTAAATATAAAATATTGTTTCCACAACTCTGCTTTGCCTGAAGCAAACATAGAGATTTGGTCAAATTATAATAATGTGGAATGCGGCAATAATAAGGTGAGCTGGACTCACTTATGAAATATGGGGTGTATGGACCTGAAGTCCTGATATCAAAATGATATCAAATCATGTGGGATAACTGAGTATTGTTGGAGAATTATAATAAAATCGTTAGCTATAAGCATTTTAATTTGCTATAGCTTTAGAGGTATAAATCACTCAAATCAGGAAGTAATCAAGTAAGATGAGCAGAACTCACTTACAAGATGAATCTGATGCATCGACTGGTTTATGTCAAGGCGTAACCCAACGAATGGCAAAAAGAGGGAATTTTTAGTGGATGTTGCTATTGGATGTGACAACATTACCTATATAAAATTTCTTCAACTGCATGTATAAAATTTTTCTTTACTTTCCTTTTTCTGGGACATATATTAAAAATATGATTAAAGGAAAGACAACCTAGACAGAGATCCTTAAAGGACTCATACTAAAAGGTTGTTGTTTACACCTCTTAAAAACAGTATTATTTTTAAGAGAGCAAATTAAAAGAATTGAGATTATTTTAATTACACAAAATATTATCGGATCTCCTGAAGAGAAAATACCGAAATATCTGTTAAAGCCTATCTATCAAATATGATATGATATGATATGAAAGTCCTAGCTAGGCATAAATTCGTGGCTTACAGAATGCAACATCCTAAAGATGAACTATCATCCTGAAGATGAACTATTATTAATCATTCCGAAGATGAATACTTCATACAACAGTCGTTGATGAAGAAACATGAAAATCATTCTCCACTAAATACACCTATTTGGTTATATGGATACACATTAAAGACCCCCGTTCCGTCAGCTGAATGAGGGGAAGAATATACAAGGTCCAGAAGTATCTTAAGTGTCTTTGAAACACTCTCTTACCTGGCCAACTGCATGCGTCTCCTTTGAGCGTTAGTAGTATAGCTATTACCCCGGTACAATGCAGCACCTGCAGCGCACCACTGGACCAGAGATATGTAGCTTCTGCGCTATCTCCAAGGGTTGAGGAAAAATCCTCCATGTTAAATGTATTTGCATATGTAGGTTACAGATCATCGCGATGAATAGCATAAAAGGGACGTCCACCTCCTGAAGATCTACACAGAATCCTCTCAAGTCTATATCCTCCTACCATCCTGAGAAGCTCATCATCCAAGAAGCAGTTCAAGAATATACAAAGCCAGGTCCTGAAGTACCTTGCAGACAAAGACGTTTGAAACGTGGAGCTGTCTACCAAGTTCGCAGTGCTCCTTTAGTTCCAACTTCTGCCTTATATAAGTGAAACTTGTATAGATGAGTGATGTTTGTACTTTACATTTACCTTCAGAATGTTATAGATGAGATGGATGTATAGACGCATAGGAGATAAATGTATATATATATATATATAGGATATCTGCAAGCCTGAAGCTTGATCAGATAAGGGGAGTCAATTGTGGAGTTGTACTCTTTTTCTTTGGATAGTGGTTTTTCTCACAGGGTTTTCCATAGTCAAGGTTTTAACGATGCAATCACATTGACTCTGGATCTAGAAGTATCCACCCCTCGACACATCCCCAAATCAGGGGAAGTTATGGAGTGCTGTACTCTTTTCCCTTCGCTATTGGTTTTTTTCCACAGGGTTTTCCATAGCTAAAGGGGTTTAACGAGGCAGTCATCCCTAACTTGGATCTAGAAGTATCCACCCATTAAGATACTCATTAGCACTAATGAATCATTCAGTATTCATAAGTCGAATATACCACGTTGGTTGGATAAAGGGAAGTGTTATAAATAGGATCCATTGGCCCTATTGGGTATCCACCCATATGAGTAACCAATATGAATATTATATAAAGGAGGCTAGTGGTTTCCTAGCCTCAACCTTCTTCAAACCTGTTTCTCCTTCACAACAAGTTATACTTATATTAACCGTTACAACAATTATGGGCTGACTTCATGATGGTATTCCCTCATGGCCATTGATCCAACAATTATAGCATGCAATGCATTGATGGCATTCATTTCTTCATCAATGGTGACAATTACTCCGGTCAATACTTCCTCATCAGTGCCTCCTCATTAATGACGACAATAAAGCTTTATTATTAGCCCAGACGCCACGAGGCAAATGCTCGTCTATAAGAACTCTTGGAAGTGACGGAAGAAAAGGGGAGATCTCCGAGATCCAACACTAAGGTAGTCTAACACTCAATACATATTCTACCAAATTCTTTATTGTAACGGCTGGTATTTTTAGGTACGATTGTTTGCGTGGGTGCTTGTATTTTACTTCAGATTGTTCGAGTATTTTTATCCGTAGAGTCAACGCGAACGCATCGCTGATTAAATTTTCACCATAGCATCTTGCCCTAATTATCTCATAGTGTCGGTGGCCCTTCCATCAGCAATAGGAAACATAGTTTCACGTTTTTTGTTGTTCATCCCCTTAGCTTAGTCAACAAGTCATTAATGGGCTTATTAATATCACCTAATAACCCCCATCTAACACTCTCAGATTCATCCTCCAACCTAAACCCTATAGCTTCCCCCAACCTGCAAGTCTTCAAAACAAAACAAAATCCATCAATGGCATCACGTTCACATTTTCATTCATAATTTTTTTAAAAAAAATAACGAGGGGAAGTGTAACACGTTGTTAGCTTAGCCAGATACTTCCCCCCTAAGTCAACAAACCCAATTAAAACCATCCTAATCCAACACCTAATCAAATTAAAATTGTTCCCTGCTCTTTCTTCTTAAGGCAACTACGTCTTTCCATCTGCAAAACTCACCTCTGCAAATTCCTCCATCAGACTTCCCAAACCAAGAACAAATTCCACCAAATTAGCCCTCAAGTCCATCTCTTCCCATCCCAAATTCTCATCACAAATCAACCACAAACAAACAACCAAATCTGAAAACCATTTCAGATTCAAACCAAGGGGAAGAACTCAAAAGAAAATCTGAAAATAATTTCAGAATCAAAACCAAATCATAACAAAAATTCTTCAGATTCAAACCCTCTTCATCCTTCTTCCTCTTCCTCTTCCTCCTCCCTTGGCCGACCACCACCCTCACCATCGCTAGGAGCTGGCGCCACCAGCAGTGCGCCGCCGTCGCCTGAGCTGGGCGTGCCGCCGCCCGTCGGATAACTGCACCGCCGCCCGCCTAGGGGTCCGCCGTCGCGCTGCCTAGAAAGCCCTATCGCCGATCGCCTCTCCCCCTCCTCCCTCGCGCACGGTAAACCTATTCTTCCCCCTTGCGATTTGTCTTGCTGCCATTTGAAAAAAAAAGGAAAAAAAAAGAAAAAGAAAAAGGTTGAAGAAGACAGAGAGACAGAGAAAGGGGAAAAAGATAAGGAGAGTTATAAAGAGGGAGAGAGAAAGTATATATTAACCCATGTTAAAAGATAGGTATGTTATTATTGTGTAGGTAGGTTGGTAGTACTATTAAATATAATTGTAACCATGTCATTATATAATTGTAACCATGTCATTATCTAATAATTTAGTAAGTGAAGTAATGTAATAAGTTACGGTATAAGTTATTTTATAAGTTAATATTTTAACCTATATTAGTTAACATCCAATGTAATTTTAGTTAACAGCCAATGTAATTTAGCAAGTTAAGATTTTATTTAACAAGTTAAGTTTTTATAAAAAAATTAAGAATGTTTAGTTAGAATTAGTTTTATAATAATTATATAAAAGTTAATTTTATATAATTAGATTGTGTAACTGACTCATTTGTACCGTGTGAACCCAGGTATCGCTACCACTGATTGAAACACGCCCTTCACTATGAGGCGAATCGGTAACTCATCGTACCCTAGCTATGGGGTTTAAAAACAATATTGATGCATGCTAAATTAGTTTCTTTTTATTAGCAAAGTGTTTCACTTGAACAATTAGCTAAACTCGATAAGTTGCATAGTACCGTAGTTGCACCGTATCGTAAATTGAATTGGACTCTGTGACATGCCTAACCAAAAGATGTAATTGGAAAAATGAGAATAGTAATTGACTCGTCAATGGTAAGTACGGTAACATGCACACACACTGGGTTTTGGGGTAACTTATAATAGTGGAAGTGCGGGAGCGACCAGTCCGATCTGCTGAATAGTACCGTTTTGATGGAACAATATCGTTTTGTTGAATAGTACCGTTTTGATTGTACCGTATCGTTTTGTTGTAACCCGGGATATCGGGTGGACTCTTGGTTGCATATTGTACTTCCCTTTATAATTCACGAACTATGATCAGGCACAACTAAAAACCTCGCAACTGGTCAATTTAATGTTGTTTCTTGCTGATAGAATTGTAATAGTTGTAAATCTGTTATGATACTTTTCTGCTCTATTGTACGCACTTTACTCTTTCGATTGCCATACTAGTTTTGCCATGCGTGTTTATTGTTCTAAATAACATGCTAAAGATACTTTGAGTTACGTCTGATCCTGGCGACCCTTCTTTTTGTGGTAGTCTCGCCAGAAACAGCACAGGTTGAAGAAGTTGCATCAGGGACTGCAGACGCTGAGTTTGCTGTAGAATTTGACCAGGAGGACGCTGGTTTTTAAGTGTGAGTGTGAGTGTGCTTTATATTTTAATGTATCAGAGTGGCTTGCTTGTTGTGTATTTGTATTTTCGAGTTGTATTTCCTTTCATGTACGCTGCTGATTTGTAATAAGGTTTATGCCACTTTCATGTATGAGTATTTTGGCGCATTTCTACAACAGAGCCTGTATTAATTTCATTGGTGCCTAGCAGGACTTGTGCATTTCCAAACCGTAACGGGCCCCAAGAGCGGGTCGTTACAAGTTTTGGTGGCCCATGCAGGTCCGCGCTAAATACCACATGAGTAGTACAGGAAGTTCAGAATGTGCCGTATAAAATACTCAATGGAACTGATCAAAACTTATGAAACACAGAAAAGTAATGGACAGGAACGCTTTAGGAAGCGAGGACAGTGCGTTTGGATCTGGGATCAATCACCTAAATGTGGGTCCTAACCAGAATGATGCTGACAATGGAGCCAACAACGGTCTGGACGCGACAGCATTCCCGACAGCACCATTGTCTATAGAAGATTGCATGCGGGGGCATGTATGCCCTTCATCAGTAGCTTGGACAGGCTTTGGGACAGGCCTTGCTTAGAGAGCAGAAAGTTGATCCGAGTGCTTATCACTTTCGAGGGATGAACCCGAAGACTTTCGCTGGGACTGAGAATCATCTCCAAGCGGAAGAATGGCTCAGGAGGATCACTGATGATCTGAGAGCATCTCAGATTCGAGAAGAAACGTGGGTGGCTACCGCCAAAAGGCAACTAACTGATAGTGCTCGAGACTGGTGGCAGGTGGTAGAAGACCGCTTGGGATTACCGATTTCGTGGGATGTCTTCACCAAAACATTCAATGCTCAGTACTTTCCCCCACAGGCAAAGATCCTGATGAGGAAGAAGTTCATCAACCTGAAGCAGGGTTCGATGACCGTGGATCAGTATGACGCTGAGTTCTCCAGGCTCAGCAGGTTTGCCCCGGAGATGGTTGCATATCCATTGACTCGAGCCCAGCAGTTCCAGCAGGGGCTCAACATTGATATTCGGAGGATGATGGTCGGTGCTAGTCTAACCACACATGCTGAAGTACTGGCCATTGCTCGTAACCATGAGATGGTGGAAGAGGAAGCGAAGGAAGAGCGAAGGCTGACAGCACCTGCGAGGCCCCCACCGACCCAAGCTGGGCCAAGCAAACGGCCACAGATGCACCGCCCTATTCAGCAGGTTCAGTTTAAGAAGCCAGGGCAACCGCATCAGGCCCTCCCGGTCTGCCACTTTTGTGGGAAGCCTAGACACATCAAGTCTGAGTGTCGAATTCTTTTAGGCCTTTGTCTGGTTTGCGGGGAGTCAGGACACATGGTTAGGGATTGTCCACATTCTAAGACACGTGCTCCAGCTCCAGCTCCTCATGCTGTCCCGACTGGGAATGTTCCACAGCGTCCATCTCTACCTCTAGAGCAAAGGCAGTTTCAGCAAGCAAGGCATCAGCCACCACCGAAATGCCAGGCTTACACCATGACCGTCGAAGAGGCCGAGGCTACCGGTGAAGTGATCACAGGTATATTTCTTGCATATTTAGCAATTCATTTCTTTCATTGGTTGCTTAGATTAGTGTTTGTAACCTAGGTGTCATACTAGTAGCTGGAAACCCCGCCCTCTCCTTGTTCGACTCGGGAGCATCACACTGCTTTCTGGCGAGTCGATTCGTTTGCACCCACACCATTCATGTCAAACCTTTAGCATCCGGTTGAAACGTCAACATGGGTGGCGGAGTGATAAAGACGACCCGTGGGTATCCTCAATGCCCAGTGGTTATTTGTGGGTGAGCGTTATTTGCTGACTTCATGATGATAGACATACCGAACTTTGATGCTGTATTCGGAATGGATTGGTTGGGAACTTTCCATGCCACCATCGGCTGTAGTCGAAGGAGGGTAGTCTTCGAGATTCCTGATCATCCAAAGTTCGAGTTCATTAGCGGAAGCAGATCGGTAGGCCCAGTGGAGTACAGAGCCAGATCGGCCGAAGCAGTAGCAGCCACAATGGAAGCTGAGCCCGAGATACCAGAAGTAGTTCGAGAATTCTTGGATGTGTTTCCAGACGACCTTACAGGTTTGCCTCCGGATTGCACTCTCAAATTTTCCATTGAACTAATGCCAGGAGCTCAACCAATATCTAAGGGACCATATCGTTTAGCACCATTTGAGCTAGAAGAATTGTGGGCCCAACTAGATGAGCTTCTGAAGAAGGGATGGATACGACCCAGTGTATCTCGCTGGGGATCTCCTATATTGCTGGTGAAGAAGAAAGATGGATCCCTTCGTATGTGCGTTGACTACCGTGAGCTAAACAAAGTAACCGTGAAGAACAAGTACCCTCTACCGTGCATCGACGATCTTTTCGACCAGCTCGGTGGATCAAGTGTTTATTCGAAGCTGGATCTGAGGACTTGGTACCATCAAGTGAAGGTGAAAGACGAAGATGTTCCCAAGACTGCATTCAGAACCAGATACGGACATTATGAGTACTTAGTAATGCCTTTTGGTGTGACCAATGCACCCGCGGTATTTATGAGTCTCATGAACCAAGTATTGTATGAATACTTGGACAAGTTCGGAGTAGTCTACATTGACGACATTCTCATCTACTCGAAGAATGCAGTGGAGCATGCAGAGCATCTCAGGAAGGTTCTCGAGACCCTGAGAAGACACCAGCTTTATGCCAAACGTAGCAAGTGTGAGTTCTGGCTGAACAAGGTGGCTTTTCTAGGCCACATAGTATCCGGAGAAGGGATTGCTGTTGATCCTGAAAAAGTAGCCGCTGTTCAAAACTGGCCAGTTCCCCGAACGGTGATCGAGATTCAAAGTTTCTTGGGACTCGCTGGCTACTACCAGAGGTTTATCAAAGACTTCTCAAAGATCGCAGGAGCCATGACGCGGTTAACGAGAAAGGATGTGGTGTTTGTTTGGTCGAAAGCATGTGAGGATGCTTTCCAGGAGCTGAAGAAGAGGTTGACGACTGCACCTATTTTGATCATTCCAGACCAATCAGGAGGATTCGAAGTCTTCTGTGATGCATCCGGTAAAGGACTTGAATGCGTGCTACATCAGCTAGGCCAAGTCGTAGCATATGCATCCAGGCAGTTGAAGATCCATGAGAAGAACTACCCCACTCATGATCTTGAGTTGGCGGCAGTGAGTTTTGCATTGAAGATTTGGAGGAATTTTCTATTAGGAGAGCACGTGAAGGTGTTCTCGGATCATAAGAGTCTGAAGTATCTCTTCACTCAGAAGGAGCTCAACATGAATCAGAGACGATGGATAGAGCTCATAGCGGATTATGACATTGACCTTCAGTACCATCCTGGGAAAGTCAATGTCGTACCTGATGCATTGAGTGATCTTCTAGCGGTGATGACCCTTACGACTCAGTGGAGATTGCAGCAAGAGATCCGGGACATGGGTATAGAAGTGATTCTACAAGGGATGTCTGCATCTTTGATGGGCATGCATATCCAGTCAACCTTGGTAGAGAGGATCAAGAATGCTCAGATGGATAATGAGAAGCTGCGGAAGATCAAAGATCTGGTGATAGCATGCCAGAGGCCAGAGTTTAAGATTCATGCAGATGGATCCTTAAGGTTTGAAGACATGATCTGTGTACCGTCTGGTGCCATCAGAGAGGATCTATTGGAGGAAGCTCACAATTCACCATACTCCATACATCCTGGAGGTACCAAGATGTACCAGGATCTGCGACAGCATTACTGGTGGCATGGCATGAAGAGAAGCGTCGCACAGAGCGTAGCGAAGTGTATTATGTGCCAGCAGGTGAAGGCTGAACATCAGAGGACTGCCGGCTTATTACAGCCCTTGCCCATTCCGGAGTGGAAGTGGCAGCATATCACGATGGACTTTGTGACGGGACTACCCAAGAGTATGTGTAACGGCCTGTATTTTTAGCCATGCTTTAGTTCGCGTGTACCGGTATTTTTCCTTCAGTCGTCTGGTTGACTTTTCGTCTATACGTTTCATGTTACGCGTGTGCGACTCTGTATTTTCGTTTTTACCGTATCGTCGTTAATTAATCATCACGTTTAATTAAAAACCTTAATTTAATTATGTTGTTAATTATTTTTGTTATTTTACTAATTACTTTTGTTAATTTTGGGTTACCCGACTGCTTCGGTTGGGGCTTTGTTTCCTACAAAAACCAACAGATTGTCTAAGTCCCTGAACGGATGTTCTTGCGGCTGATTTTATTTATAAAAATAGATAAAATAAAGTAAAATATAACACTAAAAAGTGGGGCAAAAGTTTAGAGCATGGGTTGCCTCCCATGAAGCGCACTTGTTTAACGTCGTTGGCTCGACGCCCGCAAGTGATGTTCACGGTGGTTGATACGGGTGATGCCCGAAGTTCGGCATCTCTGGAATGGTAGCCGGTCTTCCGGTTGTTTGGAGGATTCGGATTCTACCGCCAAAGCTTTGGGCCGTGATAGCTGGAGGACGGATGTCGGAAGTGGACTCGATAGATGGCATCGAGTACTCCAGCAGGGACTCGCGAGGCGGGGTGTTCGAAAAGAATGCACGGTACGGACAGGAGAGCGATCTAATACACCGGACTTCAATCGGGAAGAGCCACAGCGAACTTTCACCAGGTCCATAATTTAATAATTACATTTTACAACTTAATTAACTAATTAAATATTATTCATTCAACAAACACGTTTGGTTTTAGGAAGAGAAGTTCAGCACGATACATTTCTCTCGTTTAGTCAACAAACTTCTTTAACCTAGTCCTAATCACATTAAAATTGTCTCCTGCTAACTCCTTCTTAAGGCAGTATTTCATCTGCAAACTCACCGTCTTAATCCCTGCTAATCTTCTGCAAACAAAATTCTCCAGCAAAAATTTCCGGAATCCTGTTAGCCGTCATCCTCCACAATCGTTCCCAAATCCATCATCTTCCCCAACCCAAATTCTCATCACACACCAAACCACAAACAAAATAACATCAAATCTGAACCATTTTAGATTCGAAACAAGGGGAAGAAATCAATCAAAACTGAAAATAGTTTCAGATTCGAACTCTTTCAATAAACTCCCCAAACCCAAACAAATTCAGATTCAAAAACTCAAGCAAATATGAAAATAGCTTCAGATTCAAACAAACTTTAGATCCAATTCAAAAATCAAAGAAACCCAACCAAACTCTCAATCTTCCCTTCCTCCTCCTTCCCTCTTCCTTGGCCGGCCCTCCCTCTCACCTGAGCCGCCGCCGCCGCCCAGCAGGAGCCGCCGCCGACTGCCACACGCCGCCGTCCGCCGCCTGGCCGTCCGCCGCCTCTGTTGCGCCGGCACCTCCTTCCCTCTCGTGTGGTAAGCTCCTTCCCCCATCCTCGTTGATGTTTGCTGCAACTTTAAACAACAAATCAAAGGAAAAAACGGGAAAAGAAAATGAAAAACAAGAAGACAGATGGGGAGAAGAAGGACAGTTTGTATAAAGAGGGGGAGAGTATTAAAGAAGGCAAGAAAGATAGAGTATAAGAGAGAGAGGGTTTATATTATTTTATGTTAGTAGAAGAGGTAATTTTAACATGTAACTTTTACCCCATAGTCAACTTAGTAGGTAGACTAGTATTTACCATGTTAAAACTTGTGATTAGCTTAAGTAAGTTGATTAACATTAATTAGTATTATTTAATGTTAATTTGTTCGTATCATTTGATTTTAGCATGTCAACAAAATTAGTATAATAAAACTAGAATAAAATAATGTGTGCCCAGTTTTTATAACCCAATATAACCGCCACCCTAGCCAGTGAACACCATAAAATTAGACGAACCCAATTTAGGGCTCAACTTAATTTTTTTATTAACTCGCAATAAATTTAATTCCTTAATATGTGTAGCTAAAACAGAGAACATATATCACCATTACGTAATACCCGTCAAAACGAACCCAACGACACCAAAATCACTAAAATCGGACTAATGTACGATTTATAGTGAATATTTGAAGTTAGGTGATCATTATGCCATTTTCACGTAAAGTTGTATAACTAAAAATCTACACGTGAAATGACGCGTGAAACTACTTCCACCGTATTCTTGACTAAAAATGTAATCCAACGGCTTAGAATTTGATATATCTTAATTTAGAACTATAACAAGAATAATTAACTTTCTCATCACATTCGTTAATTCTCAATTTCAGCACATTTACTAATTATAAAAATGTTATTATTTAATGACGCAGATACGTCGTGTCCTTTCCTGTCGTTACTCGGACAACCCAAACTGTCCCAGTCAGGCATGCATGCAGTAATTTTATGTTTTTGTGATATCTGATGTTGTACACTGAATTGCTGACACAAACACATTTTTTTAGAAATGCTAGACTTATGCTCGTGTGCGTGTGTGTGGACCCCTTAATAATCAAAATGAACATACTTTGTGAATGGTAATGTTTCTGGACATATATGGTTAATTTTAGAACTGTTGATACTCATAGAATGTTACATGACGTTGGCTACCAATTGCCGTTGGCTACCAGTTGTTACATGCCGTTGGCTACCAGTTGCCGTTGGCTACTAGATGTTACTTGCTGTTGGCTACCAGTTGCCATTGGCTACCAGATATTACATGCCGTTGGCTATTAGTTGACTAATCTCTTCGGTCACATGTGACTAGCCTGGTTCGTGTTCCAGTAATGCCACATGTGACTAGTCTGGACTCGTGTTTCAGTATATGACGGATTAGCATCCTGGCCCGTGATCTTGGAAATACACGTGGGTGGGGTTGGGTTCCTGTGCACTAGCCGGTAGTAAACGGGTCGCCTTCGGGGGCACTTGAAGGTGTATTCATTTACTATTCATCTAACGGCGGGAGCCTTAGTCACGGACTTGCACACACAGTTAAACAAGTAAAAAAAGAAAGCTAATTACAGACTGCTTTTACATTATTTAAATGTCTATAGTAGAACTGCCATGCTAGTGTAACTTTTCATAATTGCTTTAATTACCATGCTAGTGTAACTTCTTTTAACTGCTTTAAACTGCCATATATAACTTGTTATATATCTTGCCAAGGGTTCTAACTTTTGCTTGCAGACCCTTGCTGACATACATTCATGTTGTTTGAATGTATGTCAGGTTACGAGACATGTAACCAGGAGGACGAGCTGCTGGATCAGAGTGGTCCAATTGACCAGGATTTTGCTGATCCTGAAGTCCACCCTACAGTGGACTAGTTGCCGAATTATCACCGCTGCAGTTATTTATTTTTACATATGTTATTTGTAGGGTGTGTACCCACTTTATCTGTATCACTATCGTTGTAGGCCATGCTTGGGGCCCTTTTATTATTGTGTACTTTATCTGGATGTTTGCTTTAATATTTCTGTTGTTCTGAGTTGCCTGCAAGTTCCTGTGAAAGGTGTTTTCACAGACACGTATTGGGTTCGAGCTTCACCGCTCCAACCCAAGCGGACCCGCTCGTGTCCTCGCTCCCAAGTATAATGGGAAGCGGGGCGTGACAGGTTTTTGTGGTGGCCCATGCAGGTCTTGCATTAGCGAAACTTCAGTACGGTGGAAATACTATAAATGGCCAAAAACGTCTAGATTTATCTCGTACACAACTTAACCAAGTTTCGTTTCTCAGCATGGCAGGAGGACACCACACCAGGAATGGGAATGGCAATGGTAACGCAGCTAGCGGAGGTGCCGATGTTAATGAAATCCTCGGAGTCATAAGGGGGATGCTGGAAGTCCAGTAACAGCTGATTAAGCAGGGACAATAACCTGCTCAGAATGCGCCACCACCGCACCCTAAGGCTGAACCAGAAGTCAGACAGTTCCATGAGTTGCAGCCCAGGAGCTTCTCTGGAAAAGAAGGGCCTTTAGGAGCTGATGAATGGGTTCAAGAGAATGAAGATAAGCTGAGTGATGCACGTATCCCACAGGCTGGATGGGTTGACGTGGCAAAATTACAGCTGACCGACAATGCCAGGAGCTGGTGGCAACTGGAGGAGAAACGTCTGATCAGACCGATCTCTTGGGGCATGTTTAGGGAAAGGTTCGATGCTAAATACTTTCCCAAGGCAGCCAAAAGAGAGCTTCAGCAGCATTTCGCTAATCTGGTCCAAGGAGATAGGACCGTGGATGAGTATGAGGCTGAGTTTGCCATGCTTAGCCGTTTTGCACCTCATATGGTAGAAGACCCTGAAGATTATGCGTTCCAGTTTCGCAAGGGCCTGAATCCCAAGGTCCAAGCCTCGATGACCTCGACGAGACCAACGACGCTTCAGGACGTTCTGGATTGTGCACGTGAGCATGAGATTGTGGCAAAACTCCCCGAGGGACCTTCAGCTGGAGGAGGCAAGCGTCCCATGGAGCCACCGAGGATGGTGCACAGAGGAAGCTTCCGACCTCCACAGACTACACCATTCAAGAGGCCATCCACTTCTGCCAATCGATCGCATCTGACTTGCTACTTCTGCGGCAGGACTGTACACCAGAAGAAAGATTGCAGGAGGATGCTGAACCAGTGTCTGATATGCGGATCACCTGCACATGCTGCAAGAGACTGCCCTCACGGCAAGGACCGTCGACCACCTACTGGAGTGCCTGCACCTGTTCAGCGAGGAGCACCAGGACCTGCTCAGCGTGGACCAGCTCTGATCGCTCAGGATCGGGCCTATCAGCAGGCTCATCAGCCAAAGCGTCAGGCGTTCACGATGACAGTTGCAGAAGCTGAGACTGAGGAGGACGTGATCAGAGGTAACTTTTATACCTATCATTTATCATTTCTCATTTATATCCATGCTTGCTAGTTAGGTTTCCTTTGCTGAGTTTATTATTTCCGTCTTAGGTATTATCTTAGTGGCCTCCCACCCAGCTCTGACTTTATTTGATTCCGGAGCTTTCCTGTGTGTTATATCCCAGAAGTTTGTAGATAAGCACTCGATCCCTACCTACCCACTTCCCAAGAGATGGAATATCACAACCAGAGGTGGCGTAGTGACTGTTACCTTGGGATGCAAATCATGTCCCTTAGTGATTTGCGGACATGAACTTTATGCAGACTTCATAGTCTTGGACACACCTAACTTTGATGTTATTCTCGGTATAGACTGGTTAGGGACTTTCTATGCTACTATCGACTGACACAAGAAGAACGTAGTATTTGAAATTTCCAACCACCCGGTGTTCGAATTCATCAGTGGTAGTCGTTCGCTAGAGCCTATCAGATTTCGGGCTCAGCCGAACGAAGCGATCCTCGCATCTATGCAAGTCGAACCGGAGAAGCCTGTAGTGGTTCGAGACTTCGAAGATGTATTTCCAGAAGATATTTCTGGATTGCCGCCTGATCGAGCTTTGGAGTTCAGTATTGATCTGATGCCAATTACTCAACAATCTCGAAGGCACCTTACCGCATGGCTCCAGGAGAACTCAAAGAGCTACTGAAGCAGTTGGATGATCTATTGCAAAAAGGATTCATTCATCCCAGCGTGTCTCCCTGGGGTGCACCTGTACTGCTAGTCAAGAAGAAGGATGGATCGAGAAGGATGTGCAAGGATTATCGGGAGCTGAACAATGTTATTGTGAAGAATAAGTACCAGTTACCTCACATTGATGATATCTTCGATCAACTCAATGGATCACGAGTTTTCTCGAAGTTAGACCTCAGGAGTGGATATCATTAGGTGAAGGTCAAGAATGAGGATGCCTACAAGACAGCTTTTCGGACCAAGTATGGACACTACGAGTTCGTTGTCATGCTGTTCGGTGTGACCAACGCTCCTGCAGTATTCATGAATCTCATGAATCTTATATTCTATGATTTTCTGGATAAATTCATAGTGATATTCATTGATGACATATTGGTCTATTCGAAGAGCGAGGAGGAGCATGCCGAGCATCTACGAATGGTTTTGGAGACGCTTCGCCGTCATCAGTTGTATGCCAAGTACAACAAGTGCGAGTTCTGGTTAGAACGGATTGCATTTCTCGGACATGTGGTATCAGGCGAAGGTATCTCAGTTGACCCAGAGAAGGTTACATCAGTCAGTAATTGGCCTACTCCTCGGTCAGTGTCAGACATCCGGAGTTTCCTAGGATTGGCGGGCTACTACCGTCGATTCATTCAGGATTTCTCGAGGATAGCAGAGCCCATGACTCGACTGACGAGGAAGGACGACAAGTATGTTTGGTCAGACACTTGCGAGCAAGCATTTGGGACTTTGAAAGCAAAGCTGACATCTGCACCAGTTCTGGCTATACCAGATAGGACTGGAGGATTCGAGATCTTTTGTGATGCTTCGGGCAAAGGTCTTGGATGTGTTCTACATCAGCACGGTCATGTAGTAGCTTATGCTTCTTGGCAGTTGAAGATTCACGAGAAGAATTACCCGACTCATGACTTGGAGTTAGCCGCTGTTATCTTCGCTTTGAAGATTTGGAGACATTTCTTACTGAGTGAGAAAGTGAAGATCTTCACTGATCACAAAATTTTGAAATATATTTTTACTCAGAAGGAGTTGAATATGAGACAACACAGGTGATTAGAGCTGATGGCTGATTACGACATCGACCTTCAGTATCATCAAGGGAAGTTTAATGTTGTACCTGAAGCTTTGAGCAGACTTCCAGCGGTTATGACTCTCACAGTTCAGTGGAGGTTTCAACAGGATCTGTGTGAGATGAACACAGAGGTTGTGTTACCTGGAGTCACATCGTCGTTGATGAATATGCAGATTCAGTCGACGATAGTGGATCGAATAAAAGCTGCACAGTCTGGAGATGCTAAACTGTAGAGGATCCGAGAGCAAGTTGAAGCTGGAATTCGGACGGACTTTATCCTTCTTGAGGATGGTTCCTTGAGATACGGTAGTAGGATCTGTATACCTTCTGGTGATATCAGAGATGAGCTGATGAACGAAGCCCATATCTCTCCCTATTCCATTCATCCTGGCGGTACCAAGATGTACAAGGATCTCCGTCTGAATTTTTGGTGGCACGGTATGAAGAGGAGCGTAGCTCGTAGCATCACCAAATGCCTTGTGTGTCAGCAGGTGAAGGCTGAACACCATCGCATTGCCGGATTACTTCAACCACTGCCGATTCCAGAGTGGAAGTGGCAGCACATCACCATGGACTTCGTGACTGGACTACCTCGGAGCACCAAGCAAAATGATGCGATTTTGGTTATCGTTGACCGATTAACCAAGTCTGCGCATTTCATACCTTTCCGAGTAGGACAAGCTACGGAGATACTTGCGAAGAAGTATATGGAGGTAAATATCTTTCTTATACCTTTGTAACTTCTTTCTAGAATACGTCGTGATGTGATCGATAATCGTACAGGAGATTGTGCAATTACATTGAGTTCCCGTGAGTATCGTTTCCGACTGGGACACAAGATTCACGTCTCAATTCTGGAAGAGTTTGCAGACCAATCTGGGTACCAGTCTGAAATTCAATACTGCGTATCATCCACAGACTGATGGACAATCGGAGCGCACCATCCAGATATTGGAGGACATGTTGAGAGCTTGCATGTTGGATCTCAAGGGTTCGTGGGAGGATCATCTGCATCTAGTGGAGTTCTCCTACAACAACAGCTACCAGGCGAGCATTGGCATGACGCCATTTGCTGCTCTCTATGGAAGGAAATGTCGATCTCCGCTGAGTTGGGATGACATTGGTGATAGAGAGCTGTTGGGACCAGAGATGATAGTTGAGGCTATGGATGTTGTGCGTGATATCAGAGACAAGCTTCGGATTGCTCAGGACCGTTATAAGCATTGGGCAGATGCTAAACGGCGTCCTCTGGAGTTTCAGCCAGGAGACCTTGTGTTCCTGAAGATCTCACCGAATCGAGGAGTGATTCGATTTGGGAAGTGAGGCAAGCTTAGTCCAAGATACATTGGACCTTTCGATGTACTAGAGCGAGTTGGAGAGGTAGCTTATCGCTTAGCTCTACCACCGTTCTTAGTGGGAGTACATGATGTCTTTCATGTGTCCCAGCTGCGTCGTTATATTAGCGACCCCTCACACGTTGTGGACTACTCAGAGATCACAGTTCGACCAGATCTGACGTACGAACAGCAACCGGTAGAGATCTTAGATCGACGTCAAAAAGTCTTTAGAGGACCAAGACTATTGATCTAGTCAGAGTGATGTGGCATCGTGACTCGCCAGGAGAATCTACCTGGGAGCGGGAAGATGAGATACGCGAGCGTTATCCATATTTATTTCCTGCTCCTTAGTTGATAAGAATTCCGAGGACGGAATTTTCTTACGGTGGGTAGAATGTAACGGCCTGTATTTTTAGCCGTGCTTTAGTTCGTGTGTACCTGTATTTTTCCTTCAGTCGTCTGGTTGACTTTTCGTCCATACGTTTCATGTTAAGCGTGTGACTCTGTATTTCCGTTTTTACCGTATCGTCATTAATTAATCATCACGTTTAATTAAAAACCTTAATTTAATTATCTTGTTAATTATTTTTGTTATTTTTACTAATTACTTTTGTTAATTTAATAATTACATTTTATAACTTAATTAACTAATTAAATATTCTTCATTCAACAAACACGTTTGGTTTTAGGAAGAGAAGTTCAGCACGATACATTTCTCTCGTTTAGTCAACAAACATCTTTAACCTAGTCCTAATCACATTAAAATTGTCTCCTGCTAACTCCTTCTTAAGGCAGTATTTCATCTGCAAACTCATCGTCTTCATCCCTGCTAATCTTCTGCAAACGAAATTCCCCAGCAAAAATTTCCCGAATCCTGTTAGCCGTCATCCGCCACAATCGTTCCCAAATCCATCATCTTCCCCAACCCAAATTCTCATCACACACCAAACCACAAACAAAATAACATCAAATCTGAAAACCATTTCAGATTCGAAACAAGGGGAAGAAATCAATCAAAACTGAAAATAGTTTCAGATTCGAACCCTTTCAATAAACTCCCCAAACCCAAACAAATTCAGATTCAAAAACTCAAGCAAATCTGAAAATAGCTTCAGATTCAAACAAACTTTAGATCCAATTCAAAAATCAAAGAAACCCAACCAACCTCTCAATCTTCCCTTCCTCCTCCTTCCCTCTTCCTTGGCCGGCCCTCCCTCTCACCTGAGCCGTCGCCGCCGCCCAGCAGGAGCCCCCGCCGACTGCCACCCGCTGCCGTCGCCGCCTGGCCGTCTGCCGCCTCTGTTGCGCCGGCGCCTCCTTCCCTCTCATGTGGTAAGCTCCTTCCCCCATCCTTGCGTTGATGTTTGCTGCAACTTTAAACAACAAATCAAAGGAAAAAAACGGGAAACGAAAATGAAAAACAAGAAGACAGATGGGGAGAAGAAGGACAGTTTGTATAAGAGGGGGAGAGTATTAAAGAAGGAAAGAAAGATAGAGTATAAGAGAGAGAGGGTTTAAATTATTTTATGTTAGTAGAAGAGGTAATTTTAACATGTAACTTTTACCCCATAGTCAACTTAGTAGGTAGACTAGTATTTACCATGTTAAAACTTGTGATTAGCTTAAGTAAGTTGATTAACATTAATTAGTATTATTTAACGTTAATTTGTTCGTATCATTTGATTTTAGCATGTTAACGAAATTAGTATAATAAAACTAGAATAAAATAATGTGTGCCCTGTTTTTATAACCCAATATAACCGCCACCCTAGCCAGTGAACACCATAAAATTAGACGAACCCAATTTAGGGCTCAACTTAATTTTGTTATTAACTCGCAATAAATTTAATTCCTTAATATGTGTAGCCAAAACAGAGAACCTATATCATCATTACGTAGTATCCGTCAAAACGAACCCAACGACACCAAAATCACTAAAATCGGACTAGTGTACGATTTATAGTGAATATTTGAAGTTAAGTGATCATTAGGCCATTTTCACGTAAAGTTGTATAATTAAAAATCTACACGTGAAATGACGCGTGAAACTACTTCCACCGTATTCTTGACTAAAAATGTAATCCAACGACTTATAATTTGATATATCTTAATTTAGAACTATAACAAGAATAATTAACTTTCTGATCACATTCGTTAATTCTCAATTTCAGCACATTTACTAATTATAAAAAATATTTATATTTAATGACGCCGATACGTCGTGTCCTTTCCTGTCGTTACTCGGACAACCCAAACTGTCCCTGTCAGGCAAGCGCGCAGTAATTTTATGTTTTTGTGATATCTGATGTTGTACACTGAATTGCTGACACAAGCACATTTTTTTAGAAATGCTAGACTTAAGCTCGTGTGCGTGTGTGTGGACCCCTTAATAATCAAAATGAACACACTTTGTGAATGGTAATGTTTCTGGACATATATGGTTAATTTTAGAACTGTTGATACTCATAGAATGTTACATGCCGTTGGCTATCAGTTGCCGTTGGCTACCAGTTGTTACATGCCGTTGGCTACCAGTTGCCGTTGGCTACTAGATGTTACTTGCCATTGGCTACCAGTTGCCGTTGGCTACCAGATGTTACATGCCGTTGGCTATTAGTTGACTAATCTCGTCGGTCATATGTGACTAGCCTGGTTCGTGTTCCAGTAATGCCACATGTGACTAGTCTGGACTCGTGTTTCAGTATATGACGGATTAGCATCCTGGCCTGTGATCCAGGAAATACACGTGGGTGGGGTTGGGTTCCTGGGCACTAGCCTGTAGTAAACGGGTCGCCTTCGGGGGCACTTGAAGGTGTATTCATTTACTATTCGTCTAACGGCGGGAGCCTTAGTCACGGACTTGCACACACACAGTTAAACAAGTAAAAAAAGAAAGCTAATTACAGACTGTTGTTACATTATTTAAATGTCTATAGTAGAACTGCCATGCTAGTGTACCTTTTCATAATTGCTTTAATTACCATGCTAGTGTAAATTCTTTTAACCACTTTAAACTGCCATATATAACTTGTTATGTATCTTGCCAAGGGTTCTAACTTTTGCTTGCAGACCCTTGCTGACATACATTCATGTTGTTTAAATGTATGTCAGGTTACGAGACAGGTAACCAGGAGGACGAGCTGCTGGATCAGAGTGATCCAATTGACCAGGATTTTGTTGATCCTGAAGTCCACCCTACTGTGGACTAGTTGCTGAATTATCACCGCTGCAGTTATTTATTTTCACCGATGTTATTTGTAGGGTGTGTACCCACTTTATCTGTATCACTATCGTTGTAGGCCATGCTTGGGGCCCTTTTATTATTGTGTACTTTATCTGGATGTTTGCTTTAATATTTCTGTTGTTCTGAGTTGCATGCAAGTTCCTGTGAAAGGTGTTTTCACAGACGCGTATTGGGTTCGAGCTTCACCACTCCAACCTAAGCGGACCCGCTCGCGTCCTCGCTCCCAAGTATAATGGGAAGCGGGGCGTGACAGTACGAAGCAGAATGACGCTGTCTGGGTGAATGTAGATCGATTAACCAAGACAGCGCACTTCATTCCTTTCAGAGTTGGCCAGTTTATAGAAGTGTTGGCCAAGAAGTACATGGATGAGATTGTGAAGCTGCATGGAGTACCTCTCAGCATTGCCTCGGACAGAGACACCAGGTTCACATCTCGTTTCTGGAGGAGCCTTCCGGAGAGCTTGGGAACCCACTTGAGTTTTAGTACAGCTTACCATCCGCAGACAGATGGTACGTCAGAGCGTACTATTCAGATACTTGAAGACATGCTGCGGGCATGTATGCTGGACTTCAAAGGATCATGGGAAGACCATCTCCATGTGGTGAAGTTTGCATACAACAACAGCTATCAGTCTAGCATCAATATGGCGCCTTTTACGGCACTGTATGGGAGGAAGTGCCGATCCCCCTTGACCTGGGTTGATGTAGGAGATCGAGAGTTGGTTGGTCCTGAGCTAATCACAGAAGCTGTGGATGTGGTTCGAACCATCAGAGAGAAGCCACAGCTGGCTCATGACAGGTACAAGCATTGTGCGGATGCGAAATGTCGACAGCTAGAGTTTCAGCCCGGAGATCATGTTTTTCTGAAGATCTCACCCAACCGAGGAATGATTCGTTTTGGGCGGAGAGGAAAGCTTAGTCCTCGATTCATTGGACCTTTCGATATTCTGGGGCGAGTAGGAGCGGTGGCATACAAGCTTGCACTGCCCCCTGCCTTAGAGGGAGTGCACAATGTGTTCCACATCTCGAAGCTGCATCGCTAAGTGAGCGACCCTAGTCATGTCGTGGACTACTCGGAGATCTCAGTTCATCCGGACTTGATGTACGAGCAGCAACCAATAGAGATCATAGATCGACGCTAGAAAGTCTTCAGGAGCAGGACTATTGATCTAGTCAGGGTGATGTGGCGTCGCGACTCGCCAGGAGAATCTACATGGAAGCGAGAGGATGAGATGCGAGAACGTTACCCCTACCTCTTCCATGCCCTGTAGATAATTCTGAGGACGGAATTGTTCTAAGGAGGGTAGGATGTAACGGCTGGTATTTTTAGGTACGATTGTTTGCGCATGTGCTTGTATTTTACTTCAGATTGTTCGAGTATTTTTATCCGTAGAGTCGACGCGAATGCATCGCTGATTAAATTTTCACCATAGCATCTTGCCCTAATTATCTCATAGTGTCGGTGGCCCTTCCATCAGCAATAGGAAACGTAGTTTCACATTTTTTTGTTGTTCATCCCCTTAGCTTAGTCAACAAGTCATTAATGGGCTTATTAATATCCCCTAATAACCCCCATCTAACACCCTCAAATTCATCCTCCAACTTAAACCCTATAGCTCCTCCCAACATGCAAGTCTTCAAAACAAAACAAAATCCATCAATGGCATCACGTTCACATTTTCATTCATAATTTTTTTAAACAAAATAACGAGGGAAAGTGTAACACGTTGTTAGCTTAGCCAGATACTTTCCCCCCTACGTCAACAAACCCAATTAAAACCATCCTAATCCAACACCTAATCAAATTAAAATTGTTCCCTGCTCTTTCTTCTTAAGGCAACTACGTCTTTCCATCTGCAAAACTCACCTCTGCAAATTCCTCCATCAGACTTCCCAAACCAAGAACGAATTCCACCAAATTAGCCCTCAAGTCCATCTCTTCCCAACCCAAATTCTCATCACAAATCAACCACAAACAAACAACCAAATCTGAAAATCATTTCAGATTCAAACCAAGGGAAAGAACTCAAAAGCAAATCTGAAAATAATTTCAGAATCAAAACCAAATCATAACAAAAATTCTTCAGATTCAAACCCTCTTCATCCTTCTTCCTCTTCCTCTTCCTCCTCCCTTGGCCGACCACCACCCTCACCGTCGCCAGGAGCGGGCGCCACCAGCAGTGCGCCGCCGTCGCCTGAGCTGCGCGCGCCGCCGCCCCTGGACAACCGCACCGTCGCCCGCCTGGGAGTCCGCCGCCGCGCCGTCTGGAAAGCCTCGTCGCCGATCGCCTCTCCCCCTCCTCCATCGCACACGGTAAACCTTTCCTCCCCCCTTGCGATTTGTCTTGCTGACATTTGAAAAAAAGGAAAAAAAGGAAAAAGAAAAAGGTTGAAGAAGACAGAGAGACAGAGAAAGGGAAAAAAGATAAGGAGAGTTATAAAGAGGGAGAGAGAAAGTTAGTATATATTAACCCATGTTAAAAGATAGGTATGTTATTATTGTGTAGGTAGGTTGGTAGTACTATTAAATATAATTGTAACCATGTCATTATATAATTGTAACCATGTCATTATCTAATAATTTAGTAAGTTAAGTAATGTAATAAGTTACGGTATAAGTTATTTTATAAGTTAATATTTTAACCTATATTAGTTAACATCCAATGTAATTTTAGTTAACAGCCAATGTAATTTAGTAAGTTAAGATTTTATTTAATAAGTTAAGTTTTTATTTAAAAAATTAAGAATGTTTAGTTAGAATTAGTTTTATAATAATTATATAAAAGTTAATTTTATATAATTAGATTGTGTAACTGACTCATTTGTACCGTGTGAACCCAGGTATCGCTACCACTGATTGAGACACGCCCTTCACTACGGGGCGAATCGGTAACTCATCGTACCCTAGCTATGAGATTTAAAAACAATATTGATGCATGCTAAATTAGTTTCTTTTTATTAGCAAAGTGTTTCACTTGAACAATTTGCTAAAATCGATAAGTTGCATAGTACCGTAGTTGCACCTATCGTAAATTGAATTGGACTCTGTGACATGCCTAACCGAAAGATGTAATTGGAAAAGTGAGAATATTAATTGACTCGTCAATGGTAAGTATGGTAACCTGCACACACAATAGGTTTTGGGGTAACTTATAATAGTGGAAGTGCGGGAGCGACCAGTCCGATCTGCTGAATAATACCGTTTTGATTGAATAGTATCGTTTTGTTGAATAGTACCGTTTTGATTGTACCGTATCGTTTTGTTGTAACCCGGGATATCAGGTTGACTCTTGGTTGCATATTGTACTTCCCTTTATAAGTCACGAACTAGGATCAGGCACAACTAAAAACCTTGCAACTGATCAATTTAATGTTGTTTCTTGCTGATAGAATTGTAATAGTTGTAAATATGTTATGATACTTTTCTGCTCTATTGTACGCACTTTACTCTTTAGATTGCCATACTAGTTTTGCCATGCGTGTTTATTGTTTTAAATAACATGCTAAAGATACTTTGAGTTACGTCTGATCTTGGCGACCCTTCTTTTTGTGGTGGTGGTGGTCTCGCCAGATACAGCACAGGTTGAAGAAGTTGCATCAGGGACTGCAGACGCTGAGTTTGCTGTAGAATTTGACCAGGAAGACGCTGGTTTTTAAGTGTGAGTGTGAGTGTGCTTTATATTTTAATGTATCAGAGTGGCTTGCTTGGTGTGTATTTGTATTTTCGAGTTGTATTTCCTTTCATGTACGCTGCTGATTTGTAATAAGGTTTATGCCACTTTCATGTGTGAGTATTTTGGCGCATTTCTGCAACAGATTCTGTATTGATTTCATTGGTGCCTAGCAGGACTTGGGCATTTCCAAACCGTAACGGGCCCCAAGAGCGGGTCGTTACATATATCCTCCCTCATAGCTCGGTCGGAGGACTAGCGGACGACCTCCCAGCAGGTCGGACCTAGCCTTTCGAGTTAGCCATTGACTTAAGCATCAGATGGGATTTGGTCGGGCCTCAGACCCGACCCCCTGACGATCTTCATGTGTTGCAGATAGCTGGGAAGATAGACCGGTCCCGGCTTCCATGGCGCATATCGGAGCCCCGCCAATCGGGAGTTAGCTCGCCCAATCATCCACCGGCTGCGTGCCCCGGCTACCACAAATAGGATCATTCAACAAACTTCGCACACTCTTGCTGTGCGGATTTATTCCGTAACAGTAACCACTTCGTATAATCACTGACAAAAGTTAATACAAAAGATAAATAACGTGCATTTTGTTGTGAGTTGAGGGAGGCCTTTGGCCTCCCCCCTCAACATCTCACCATTACTCCCCACTAAGTTAGTGGGGAGTCCCTTGGACTCCTAACTCATCATGATAATTCTATATATAAAGTACCATGGCTATTTGCCATGGTTAATTCTCTCCAATCCTCTTCTAACACGTTATCAGCACGCATTCGCTCTTGAGAAATAAAATTTTGAGCCACAATATTTTTCATTTTCCCCACAAAATTATCCCTCTTGCGAAGGAATCTTGTTGTTGCGGCAAAGCATTCGCGACGACGTACGATTGCTTACCGACTATTTGGTGCATGAGCGAGGATTATATTTTTCTATCTACGGATTTTCTTGGCTCTTCCCTAGATCATTGATCTAGAGGTATATTTTCGTATCCCGTAGATATAGAAATAAAATTATTTTCCCAAATTAACATGATTTTTGATGAATTCCCCCAAATTCATTTCTGCTAATTTGGAGTTTATAACAGATTTTACATAACAATTAAAAAAAAATAAATTTTACCCCAAATTTATCATTATTTTTCTGTAATACGGGGTGATGATCAAACCTTCAAAACTGGCTATGAAAACTTCCTGAGAGATGCTAGTCTGTGTTTGGCAACAACAAGATAACAGTAATATTCCCCCTAGAGGCACGCGTCAAATTAACTTAATATTTATTTCCCCTAGAACTTTCAAGAGAATTCAGTTCCTTGAGATTTCTTCATTCTGCAGTTTTTGTATGCGCACATTACCTTTCTGCATTAGTTCCATATGCTTGAGCTAGAAAAATTTATGACATTCTCATTTTCGAACATTAATTACATGGGCCAGAAGCCAAATACTTAAAAACATATTAGATGGGCTGTTTAGTGGGCCATAAGCCTAGTTTATAAATGAAAATAAATTTTATGGGCCAGCAGCCCCATTTAGATTAATAATTTAATTTTGAGTACTAAAATGGGCCAGAAGCCCGGTTAAACCGATTGCAATTTTTAATGCGTCAATTAGAATTTTGAAACAGGGCCTGAAGCCCAAATATTAACAATATTTTTATTTGACAAATTGGATAGCCTGTTTTTTTGGGCCTGAAGCCCATTTGTAGCAATGAAAATATGGTATATGGGCCAGTAGCCCCATTCATATTAATAATTAATTTTGCCTTCTCAATTGGGCTAGCAGCCTAGTAAATCCAATTACAAAATGAATATGTTAATTAAACTTTTGCAAATGGGCCTGCAGTCCAAAACATTAAATTAATTTTTAAATTATTTATGGACCTGCAGCCCCAATAAAAATAAGAATTCATTTTAAATTCTTGTTTGGGCCTGTAGCCCAATTAGTCAAATTGCTAATATTATAACACTCTCGCATTATTATTAATTTATGGAATATTATGATTTTTTTTAAAATATAATTATCTTAAGGATCCTGCGACCGCTCTGCCGTTAGTCAACTAACCTAACGGTGTATGACGTCTCCCCGTGGTCCGAGAGATTATTATATTTTTTAGTCTCTTTTTCCATATTATATATGCATGTGTTATATAAACTGTGTGGTTGCTTATTTTGTGCCTGTAGCATATTATAAACTGCGTGGTTGTTAAAATAAGCTAAAATGTGATTTTTGGGATCGGCCATTTTGATACCCTTTTTAAATTCCTTGCAATTTTATTTTCTTTTTGAGAGAATTTGTAAGTGAGGATTAAATGTATTAATGCCATAGACCGGTGTACCGATAAATGAAGACGGAGGCGAAAATTGGAAAATATAGAGACCCTTCTGGGTTTCCAAGTTGTATTTTTCATTTATTTATGGACTGTATATTTGGACTTTGGACATTGTATGTCTTTGGGTATCTGGCCGATCCCCACATTTTACTTATTTTATTGTTTATGCATGAATTTTCACTTTAATTAATTCATGCTTATTTTAAATTGCATTGATAAATGGTAAAATTGGCAAGCGTCGATTTCGAAGTTCTTGATGCTGCGGTAAATAATTACCTGAGTTAGCGAGTGGACCTGAAGTTCCACTTGCGTTCGATGGCACTCCTTGGCTCAATTTTGGCTCCTTCATCGGTCCCAGCAGCGACCGATGCTTCTGCTAGTAAGGCCCCAGAAACGGAACAATCATCTAGCAGAACTCCTACCACCGACTCTGATGTGGATAAGGCGAAAGCCATTATCTATATTAGGAGACATATTGATCGGACCTTAAAGGCCGAATAACTAACAGTAGAGGACCTAATGGAGATGTGGACAGCGCTGGAGGCATGGTATAAACATCAAATTGATGTAATATTACCGCGTGCCAGTTATGAGTGGGAAAACCTCAGACTTCAGGACTATAAGTCTGTCGCTGAGTATAACTCTGCACTTCATAATATCACCTCACGCCTGAAGTTGTGCGGTGAAGAAGTGACAGAACAACGCATGTTGGAAAAGACATTTACCTCGTTTCACGAGAAAAATGCAATCCTCATGCAACAGTATCGTGAACGCAACTTCACAAAATTCTCTGATTTGATCTCATGCCTACTTAGGGCAGAGCAGAATCGAGATTTACTGCTAGCCACTCATAATTTACGTCCAGCTGGCTCTGCACCTATCCCTGAAGCCCACCACGTTTCTCCCCAGAAGTGGAAAAACAAGAAAAAAGCTAATAATAACAAAGGGAAAGCTGCCGCACTCCTCGCCACCTCCAGGAACTATATCAGGCGAGCCAGAAGTCTCTGCCTGAAACAAACTTGGCGGCTGTTCAGCCACCAATGATGTTCACTGCAATAAACTTCGAGAATGACGACCTGCTCAATTAAGCTTCATCTTTTATCTATGCATTTAAAATTCAATGTTACTTCATCTTTAATTTGCTTAAGTTCGTCTTTTTCATTGACGTAAATAAAATTTCTTTTTAATTATAGATGAATTATGGAATATTGTGGACAGTGCCTCGTTGCACTGGTGTAGCATTGATATTGCTCCCACATACAACGAGACTATAAGATGCAAATTCTCCTCATAAACATATAGGAAATCTCCAATTTTCAAGAATATTTCTTTTAAAGAAAATAACTTGAAAATTGTGGATAATATATATTGAATATCAATATGTAACTCGTCAAGAAAATGGCCAGAAGACCATCTACTTACGATTTCATTGGACCCCCGTCGGGCTCCTATAATTACAGATATTCATCCTATAGAAAGCCAACTTGACTAAGCACCAGAAGTGCTTTTCATTGCCATAGTTTTTAACTCTGGCAAAATGGACTTGGTCATCCTGGATCATCGATGATAGACGCATCATCAAATGAATCCATTGGAGAACCTGAAGATTCTTCAAAAGGTTGAGTTTCCTTGTCCCCCTTTGTCATAATAAAAAACTTAGAGAGAGACCTTCCCTCCTGAAAGTGGGTTTAGAGTCTCCTGGCTTCATTGAGAGAATACATGGTGACCTTTTGCGTGCCTATTCACCCCGCAAATGGACCATTTTCGGTACTTCATTACTGTACTGATATATGCATCTACTAGATGGTCTTCTGTGTACCTTCATATTCACTCGCAACATAGCTTTCTCAAAGCTAATAATGAGGGTGAATTCACTACTCATATCATTCAAGACTTCTGCCAAGCAACTGGCATTGAAATTGAACATCCTGTAGCATGTTCATACTCAGAATGGGTTATCAGAGTCTCTGGTAAAGAGACTCCAATGGATTTCACGTCCATTGTTAGATTCCAGTTGCCTGTTGATCTTTAGGGACCAACAAGCTGCACTCTGCATCGCTTTTTACGATACGGCCCACTTGTGGCCATATCTTATTGCTGATGCCGCTTCCTTATGGTTTACCACCAAGTCTTGATAAATGTGAATATGATGAGTAAAGTCTCATTGTAATAGGCACGCAGTCTAAAGAAACCTGAAGCTTCTGAGACCATATCATGGGACACATAAGTCCTCATCTCGTTATGATCCGCATACTTTTTCCGTGTGACGTTGAGATCCAGAAGATCCTTCACATTCAGACTAAAGTACATCAATTGACGGATAAAATTGCGGACAACCAGAAGATTGTTCGTTCACACGTCCCTGCTGCCAACACGCCAGCTAGGATTGACATTCCCAAAAATGGATGCAATCCACCGGCAGCAGAATTGGCTGTACCTTATTTGAAAAGAGGACGCCGGCCAGGTTCAAAATAAAAATTTTCTCATAATAGGAAAATTCCTGGATATATAAAAATGATCCAACCACAGGATGCTGAGCTCAGACCAGCAACCTCTCCCATCCTAATTTCCCCTGCAGAGGAAACAACAGGAGAAACATCATTATATTACGTACGTACTGGAGAGGTACTGGACAGATATAGCACAGTCGTCGACGACGGTTTTGCTTTCGCTATTGCCATTCACGTCGCTGAATACGACGATGACGTCTACCCACTTTTCTATAGTGTAAACGCATAGAATGGCCAAAGTGGGACGAGGCAATAAGAGTAGAGCTGGACTCACTCTTGAAAAGCAAAGTCTTTGGACCAGTAGTCCATACACCTGAATGTGTAAAAACCTGTGGAATATAATTTGAATTTCATAAAGAAATTGAAATGAAGGAAATGTGATCATTTTTCCTACTAAGCCTACACTTCTCTGCAAAAGCCAATACATGCAGCTCATGGACGTTGTGACTGCATATATATACGGCAATATATATATATATATATATATATATATATATATATATATATATATATATATATATATATATATATATAACTTCCAGAAGGGTATACTCTACCCCCAGAGATGAAAGAGAAACGTAGAAACGTCTTCTCCATATAGGCTACAAAGATCATTAGTTGATCTTAAGCAATATTCTGCCCTTGTATCTTTTTCGAAAGATCGTTGACAGGATTTGTTATATTTGCCTTACATATGGTCGACTTAAAGCTAATATGATCTCCAGCAGAGACCATTGAGATTTCAGATAGCTTTAAAGCGTACCTTGGAAATGAAAAACCTAGATATAACGATCATCCTGACGATGACATTAATCATCCTGAAGATGAACTATCATCCTGGAGATGAACCATCATCCTAGAGATGAACCATCATCCTGAAGATGACATTAATCATCCTGAAGATGAACTATCATCCTGGAGATGAACTATCATCTTGAAGATGACATTAATCATCCTGAAGATGAACTATTATTAATCATGCCGAAGATGTCTCGGCTTACATATTAAACACCTTCGTGGTGGAACCCTTTCATATTCTTCATACACCTGGAGTTTATGAAGAATGGTGTCCTTTTGCAACCTATTAAAAATGGATACTTATTTATGACACCTTTCAGTAGCTGAAAGAGGGGGAGGACATCCTAGGTCCCGAAGAGCCTAGCTCTAGTGTATTATCTGGCCAACTGCACGTATCTTTGATAGAACGTCTCCAGTAAAGTTGTTAACCAGCTACAGTGTTGTCCTGGAGAGCAACACTAGACCAAGGATAAGCTGCTTTTGCGCAACTTTCAAGGGTCAAGGAATATATATTGCATATGCAGGTTTAAAGATCATCGCGATGACTACAACACAATAGGCCGGCCACCTCCTAAATATCTACACATCATCCTCCAATGTCTACATCTTCTGAGAAGCTCATCATCCAAGAAGCAAGTATTAGAAACGCTCAGCCAGGTCCAGCAGTACCTTGCAGACACACTGAAGACTGATTCAATGAATACTTTAGTGGTGTCATCTACCAACTTCGAAGAGCATTCTACTCCAGAACGCTACTGCTTTACTATAGCCGCTAGATGAGTGAAACTTGTATAAGATGAGTGATGATTGTATTTTCTTTCAGAACATGATGGATGTATAGACGAATAGGAGATGATTGTATAGATACATAGGAGATCTGTAAGCCTGAAGCTTGTACAGATCAGGGGGAGTCCCTCGATAGTTGTACTCTTTTCCCTTGAGCTGCTGGTTTCTCCCACTGGGTTTTCCACAGCTAAGGTTTTAACGGGGCAACCACAGTGGCTCTGGATCCAGAAGTATCCACCCCATTAGCATAACGAATCCTGAAGTATTCATATGCTTAACCCAAGGTAATGGAGAGATGAGGGGGAGTGTTGTGAGTTGAGGGAGGCCTTTGGCCTCCCCCCTCAACATCTCACCATTACTCCCCACTAAGTTAGTGGGGAGTCCCTTGGACTATTTAGATTTCTTATGATGGATAAAACAGTAATAGTAGTAAAAGTAATAACACTATGAATTGCAGCAGTAACAGTTATAAAAGGTGCCAAGCTTGCTCCTGCGAAGACTTCGAGGCTTTCCAAGCCGACCCGTCGCTCCGCACGTGCCGAGAACCAACGAATTTTCCGTCATTTCTGATATCACATGCGCATCCATACCTAACTTATAAAAAATAATAATAATAACCTTACTATATTACACACTTGTCTCCCTGTCCTCGTCTCTACCCACCTCAGTCTAGACTTTTTCTTTCTTATTTTGTTTTCCCCCCCTTCAAAATCATTCACATGAAAGCCGAACATATATAGCATCTTGGTCTTCCTTCATTTTCCATCCTTTTTCTAATTTTGTATTATTTGTTTATTTTGTCTCCTGGGCTAATCTCCATGCTTGGTCTTCCTTCGTGAACACGTTATATTTTAACAAATATAACAGTTTGAATAAAATCTCATGTTAGTTGACCGTTGAACATACTAGCTACCCCGGTAAATCTATATCCGTTAATATCTGTAAAACCTTACCAATGATAAACTTTCCAATCAGACTAATGTATAAACTGGTGAGAGCTCACAATCTCACACGACTTCTTTTTTATATATGGTTTCTCCCGCCTATAGTCCCTTGATCGTAGTCTCCTAGGACATATTATATATCATCTCTTCTAATAGACTCAAGTAAAGTATCATCATAGCCAAATCCTCTATCTACATCTCCTCTCGCTTCGACACATCCATTGGTAATGTGTCTATATAATACATCACTCTACGTACATGATACTTCCTTAAGATCACACTTATCTTGTATTGCTATATGTCGAAATTTTCCTTATCATCAAACTTCTTTATCTTATATTACATGACTCCAGCTATCACATACATGCTACATGTATATAAGCTCAAACATATTGCTCCTCCTTCCATTATCTTGATTTTGATACAGAAACTTTGCGCTTGTTTCGGGGTGTTTTCTCACCACATGTTGGTTGACTGGAGGGCCGGAGGTTAACGTGATCGCGCGTGACACATGTGGTCTCTGGGGACAGGAAACGACTCGTTCAGCTTGGTGAGGAGCGTGCCGGTCCAAGCGTCGGCGTGCCGAAGGGAGTCCTCGGCCAAGCGACGACCTCCGTGCGAGTGGAGATGAACGGGCTCGGGGGCGAGCGTGTTCGGCTCCGGACTTGATAGGACGATGAAGGGTAGTCTCGACGCGGCTGGATCTCCTTGACCTGAACAGACGAGAAAGCTCGTCAGGGGGGTCGGACCTTGGTTCTGACCAAGTCCCCTCCGATGCATAAATCAGAACGGATCTGAAGGATGCTCGGTGGGATCTGTATGGCTCAAGGAGAGGCCGATACGCGACTCCTCGGCCGAACTGAGAAGGAGAATTATAAGGTGGGAGATAAGATCGTTCAGGAAGAATACCTCGGAGTTTGGTATCCAGAAAGAGGTCCTGTTCCACGTTGTTCTTCCAGTTGCTTTATATGAGTCTTCTCTGGCCACGTCCCCCGACATCCCCCCGTTTCGCCCCCATTATCCGCCACTTTGATGGTGCCTTCATGGGTCATGAAGGTGGGCGTAATGGGACTCTTTATTGGTGATTAAGGGGGCGCGATTTAAGGGGAGTGGTGAACTCCAGCTGGCGTGGGTCAGCGGTCACGTCCGCTTCAGTCCGATGCCGGCCTGACTCCGAATCTTCGTGGGGGCCTCGTTCTACCCAGGCCCGTAGGTTCGTGACACGGGCTTGGCCTGTTCAGTTTTGGCCCACCATGGGAGGGTCGTATCAATTGCCCCCATCGCTCGGACCGTTCGGATTCCGATGGTTCGTCCCGAGGGATGTGATCTGTGTGGTGTTGACAGGAGCGTCAGTCGAGGTAGTGACATTGAATGAGGGCCATCATAACGCTGCAAGGTTGAAATTCTCCCACCCATGGGAGCGGAAATCGAAGTGATGCGCCTCGCAGAATGCCGATGCGTGTGCACAAGTGGACGGCTTGTGATGGAGCAGAGGGTTTCGGGGAGCGGTATAAAGGGAGGCGGTTGCCTTGCGGAGGAACGTTCTGCCCTTTCAACGTCGTCTTCTCCTCCTTCATCTGCCCCAGATTTTTGCTGTGCTGCGTCATGTGTCCCTCGTCGTCTTCCTCTTCTGCCTCTGGGGTAGGTCAGTCGGCCACTGCCGCCACAACCGTTCAGCCTTAGGATCGGTCACCGAGATCCGCCGCCATGGGGGTGACCTTTCTGGGGTGCCTTCTGAGGTGATGGGGTAGCCATCGGCGGTTTGCGCTAGCTCGATTGGGCCGATGCGTTCCAGATACCTCCTTCCCCTATGTTACGCCCGAGCCCCTGAGAAGGACGAGAGGGTCTGCTTCCCGAGCAGACGCGAAGTCGGGGTGTATGAACAGAGCTTCAGGTTCGGGCTGCGATTCCCTCTTCATCCCTTCGTCGTCGTGTTCCTGAGGGCCTATGGTCTTGCCCTATGCCAGTTCTGCCCCAACGCCGTCGGGTCTTTGGTGGGGTTCATCGTGCTATATTTACTCAATGGGATAGAGCCGACCCTTTGCCTTTTTGCCCAATTCTTTTGTATGAGCCATCATAAGTCGGGTGCTTGGCTTTACATAAGCGCCCATCCAAAGAAGAGCATGGTGCTGGGGCTGCCAACCTCTGTAAAGCATTGGAAGGGCGAGTATGTCTTCGTGGGCTTCCCTACAGAGGTGAAATTTCCGGTTCGCTGGGGGGACACGAGCGCGCTGACTCTTGAGTTAGGGGGTCTCACCGATGTAGAGACCAAGGTGGTCGACACCTTGTTGGCCGTCCCTGTCGCCAACCGGAAGATCGATGTCCTCTTCTCGGATCACGTCCTGAGGAAGACCATGTGGCCCATCGGCGAGTCCTTCCGAAACCCTGGGGCATAGTCGGGAGAGTTTATAGGACGGCTCCGTTCAAGTAAGGTCGTCTCTTTAACTCGTCCTTTTTGTAGGCGGGTTCGGCCAAGGCTCTTCTCCGTCCTCCGTTCCGGTCTCCATGCCAGATCCCAGTCTGTGGAGGAGGGATCATGTTTTGGAGGTTAGAAAGAAGCCGCATGATGGGTCTTCCGGAGGCGGTGTGAAGCGGACAAGGGAACATGTGCCGCTGGTTGAGGGAGGGGGCGATCGGAAGAAAACCCGGGTTCGCGTTGTTGTCGGGGATGCTCCCCTCCTCGAAGCTCCCGCTCAATCTTGCCAAATGAAGGATAAGTGGCCTTGTGCGCCCCTCGCCTTCTGCTATGGGCCGCTCCCAGATGACTACGAGTGGTCATTGGGCATTTTTAGGTCAGTCGAGGCCAACCTACCGCGGTCGGGAGAGGGGTTACTCAGTCCTCGCTTTCCTGTGGGACTGAAGGAGTCTGTCTTCTCGGATTGCGGGGTCGCGGCTCGGCTGGCTGAGAACTGTAGCCTGCCCTGGGATCAATTCGTGCTGGATGGGGTGAGAGGTGATGGTGTCACACCCCATTCACACATATACCTTATACGACGTCCCATAGCGGGGAAAAGGAAGGATGGAGCCTGACAAGCCACGGTATTACACCAAGCGTGTAAGGTAAACACACAATAAGCAGGCCACTGCGAATGCTGGGATCATACATGTAACGACTGGTTTTCTTGTATCCGGATTTAATTATAATATATTATACGTTTTGGTGGATTTTCTCCTCATGTGTGGTTTTCGTCTCCGTAACTTTCATTTTCGATCGTTTCGTCGTATTTTCTCGTTTCTTCCTTAGGATCATCGATTTCGGAGTAAGTCATTCGTGACGGGCTTCATAACGGTCGTATCTTACTGTTAGATCAAGCCTAGGAGTCTTAGGAATCGATCCCGGAGCTCCTCGCTCCATATCGGAACTTTTGGTGCTTATTAGCCGGTGTAAGAAGGGGCACCGACCACTAGATGACGATCCAGTCAGTCGGCAATCCTTCTTGAACCGACTAGTTGGCTTTCTAAATTTCTCAGGAGTTACTGTTTATCGTTAGTCGGTCTAAGAACGTTGGTTGACCGACTAGGTTGCAAACTAGTCGATCGGCAATGCTTCTTTAACCGACTAACACATCATCTAAATTTTGGTATCAGTACTGTTCATTCTTAGTCGGTCTAAGTTCATCTTTCGACCGACTAGTTGTTAAACTAGTCGGTTAAGTTTTGTACTCAGACCGACTAATTCTTGGTTCTACTGTACAGTAGAGTTACTGTTCACTCTTAGTCGGTTTAAGAACGTTCATCGACCGACTAGATGACAAACTAGTCGGTCAGTATTTGTTCTTTGACCGACTAAATCTAAATCCTATTTTTGTTCAGAAGTTACTGTTTAGGCTTAGTCGGTCTACGTTGATTGACCGACCGACTAGTTCCCAAACTAGTCGGTCAGTGGTTGCTCTGTGACCGACTAATCTGTGTTAAAACCCTAATTTCTGGGCAGCCGCCAGCCCATCCTATTTAAACCCCTCCCAAACGATCTCTTCTTCTCCCTCACGACCTAAAACCCTAATTTCTCCCCCATTGAGCCTCCTTCTCCATCAAACCCTTGTTCCTTCTTCCCAAGCTCATCCTCCATCATCTAAACCCTCCCTCAACACATTCAACCTCTCATCTCCCTCAAATCTCCATCAAACCCCCAAAATCCCCCCAAAACCCTAGTTCTCCAAACTTCTCCATTCGTTTCCAGATCTGGTCCCTAGGTTCTCCGGAGTGTTTCTTCCGCTTCCTCACGGTAAGAAATCGATCTCTTGATGTTTTCATAACCCGTTATGATTTTGGGAAACCCTAATGAAATTACTTGTTGTTTTGATGATTGTTTCCCCGTAACAGCGATTTCCCCGTAGATTAGCATCCGTGAGACGAACCTTCGTGATCGTCATCCCCGGTGCTAGGCAAGTGAAACTTGCCACTTAGGGTTTAGGCCATGTTTAGGCCATTTGCTTGTTGTAGGCGTAAAAGAGACTAGGCGACGAAATGATACTCGCCTAGGCGCAAATTCCAGAACTAGCTTGACAACGAAGCTAGGGCCCACATTTACCATGTTGCACAACTACCATGTCACGTTTAATTTTGATTATCGGTACGCAAATACATTGTCATCCATGCTATCCAAGTTGTATGTTGCATTCGTAGCACACGCTACAATACTTGTGTTTCCTGGCTGGTGTTCCAGAAGCAGGCCATGTGTTGGTTGATAGCCAATGCCCGACCTACTAGTTTCCGGCTAGGCACCCACTATACGTGGGCATAACCCTACGCCATACGTGTTAATCACACTTCCTGGCTCGTGTCCCAGAAGCGAGCATTCCGTGTTCGGGGGTAATGCCCTGGCTCGACACACTTGGGAGGGGTAGAGATAAACGGTCACTTGAGCTTAGGAGTTGGCCCGATCAGCAACTCTAGCCAACAGGCGGAATCTCTGTGCACGACGTGTTTACTTGACGTGATTTCCTTGACTTGTACTTGAGCACAGCCTGCGGGCAATAGGACACTCGTTGGGTGATCCCTTGTACTTGTTACCTGACATTTCATGTCACAACCACCACTCGTTACTAGCCACTTGTACTTTCGTTTACTTGTCACTTCCATACCTTACTTGCCATGACATGCATCATACTATAACTGATAGGTTGCTAGTTGCCTTACCTTCAGTTTCCTTGCCCAAGTCTTTTAGACTTGCTGACATGTGCCCCTTTACTCTTTTGGGTGACACATGTTAGATCTCGAGCCTGAGTCCGTTGTGGAGGACGAGGTGTTTGCGGATGCCGTGCCCGAGCCTGAGTTTGGCGGGGAGTACGTGGATACTGGGGACCAGTCCTAGTGTCTTCGTTGTGTTTTCCCTTTTTGTTTAGACTGCCGTTTTGTTGTCGGTGCGTAGCACCTATACTTTGTTACGTTGTTGCTTTTGTTGGCCTTGTTCTGGGCCTTTAGACTCTTTCTTTTAGCCTGGTGGCTTTTCTGGATGTTGAACTTATTGCCGTGTTGGACAAATTATGAGATGTGAGAATTTTATTTCTGTCTCTCCTTGTGTTATTATTGTTGTTCTGTTTGTGGTTACAGGGACCTGCTTATGTTTTCTTGACGCTTATTGGGTTTGGGGCTTCACAGCTCCACTCTCGTGCGGACCTTTTCACGTCTCGCCTCCATTTTAGGGAAGCGGGTCGTGACAATACATCACAGATATATAAAAGAAAGAAGCAACGCACATAGCCATCACAAAGAGTACATATCCACAAAACCACATAACCAAAGAGCGTACCACACACCAGCGTCAAGTACAAGTGAACTGTCTTTAGTACATACATGAAAAGTGCTACAAGCCACCAACATATAACACAGCTACAAAAGGCAACTCACTCACCACTCAATCTAACTCACACTACAAGACACATCCCAAAAGAGTGGTATTCCCAAATCAAAACCCACATCTAAGGAATCTCCTGAGGGAGACTCTGCTCTGGTGACCTCTGCTCAATACCTGAAAAGTAAAATGAGCACGTCAAACGTGCCCAGTAGGAAACTAACTAGGGTAGGGAAAATTAGTAAGGGGTTATGAGTATAAAGGCAATAAGAATACAAGCAACCAAGGTAAAGAGTACAACACACAAGTGTGCAACAACAACAACACATATATGGTTCATTAGTTAGTTGATGTTAGTGATTTTTTTTCGAAGCCTGGGTATCACCTAAAGATAAGGGCCTGGACTTCACCTCAAATTTGGGGTGAATATAGCACACGACGCAGTGGACACGAGCACTGTACGCCGGGCCTCTCAGCTCCCCCGTCCCTGGCAGGAGTGAGGCGCTCCATATAATAACACAACCTCCGTATGTCCCCTCCACTCCCGGTAAAGGTGAGTGGGTGTAAGTATCACATATCACATATCACTTTCCCCAACTTCTCAGTCCAGCCCCTTACCCAAACTCCCCCCATCCCAATACTAGGATGTTTACCCGTCTTAGAGCAGATCGAGACATCCCAGTTAACATGTCATATGTCATAATATTCAATGGCCATACACAAGTTCAAAAATGTAATACATGTCACAACAATTTTAATGGCCATTTTCCAAGTTTCTCTAATTTCAAATTCTTTTGGGCATTTAACGAACATATGGCATTCGCCATGTAAATGAGACATGTCACATCATTAAATTTAGTAACAAATAGCATAACCCAACTTACATACATGCATCAACATCATTCGTGCATTTTGGAGTGTAACATTAGCAATATCACACACTTCCAACTTCACCCAACACCATCCAGCATACTGAAGTTGCAAAATCAGCTAGAAAGATAGCCTTTTTAACCCATTTATCTTGTGAATTTGACAAAACTCAAAGAATTAAAGTTGGAGATATAATAGTCCTAAGTTCACCCATAAAATATAATGCAGAAATATAAAGTATATGATTTATAGTGAATTATTTAGTAAAGTGTGTCAATTCTGTTCTTCAGACAGATTTCTGGATCTGTCTTCAAAGCCAATTTTAAGCATGTTGGAGCCAGAATTACGACATATGAGCACCCTGGTGTACATTTAGAAACACTTCTTAAGTTTCCAACAAGACCAAAATCAGAAAAATCCATAGAGTGTGCAGGTAGTAGTGCTCATTTTGCTGAACTGTGTACAGCTTGACAGAATTTCAGACATCTTGCAAACATGGAATTATTTCTCATACTTATTGAACTCAACATATGATAAATTTTATATGAATTTGGGGTATAACTTCAAGATCTACAGCTATATTTTTTTTTCAGAAAGTGATTCCAACTACAGAAATAAATATTGATGTGCAAACACACATGCAAAATTCTGTTTTTCAGGAGAGGGTGATTTGCAAGCAAATACAAGGGAAAAATTGAATCTTTGGGGCTATTGCACATATAAAACATGAAATCAAGGACTTGAACAAAATAATTATCATCATAACAATCTCATAGCCCTAAATAAAAATTCCCTAACCAAGTTAAAATTCCTACCTCAAAGAAATTCTCTTCTCCTTCTCTTCTCTTTCTCTTCTCTCCACCTTTCTTTCTCTTGAAAGCTAGGGTTTTTTCTTGAATTTTTTTGGAAGCAAAGGCTAGGGTTTTGAGTGTTGATGGAGGAGGAAAATGGGCTAGAGGGGTCGGCCATGGCATGGGAGGGATAAGGATGATTGAAGATAAGAAAAGAAAGGAGAAGAAAATTAAAGAAGGATGTAGAAATGTAATAAAAAAATCCTAGCTCTAGAATTCTCTTTAGGATAAGCATGTATAGGCTAAATGAACTTAATACCCTTCCAAACTTACCCCTCAAGTTTCAAGTATTTACAAGTTTTCCATTACTATATACACACACAACAGCAGGATGTACGCACAGCAGTTTTAGGCCAAAAGACCGTTTTGCCCCTGACCTTTCTAAAAATTTACGAGTGTGTCATTAAACCCATCCCTTTTTACACCAGTCCCTCACACTCTAACCCACTCTTTCTAAATTTACAAGTTTGACATTTCTTTACACACCCACTTTTACTCTACACACACTTCTACCCGTGTAGTCAAATGACCAAAATGCCCCTACACTTTTCACAAATTTACATGACTGCCACGAGCCACATTCACTCCATACCCCTCTTTATCAACTCATTATACTCACTCTACTAGCGGGTAGAGGGCTACTATATCAGTCTCCGTATAGAGCTAAACTGGCCATGACATCCTACCCTCCTTAAACTAAAGTTCGTCCTAGAACTTTCGAAGGTCAAGGGTTCTAGTCTAAGAAGAAAATACTTCTAAATTTCAAGAGCCTCTCTTTATAATATCCTACATCACGGATCCCACCAAATTTTGCATCTAAGATTATCAAAAGAAACATTGATACATGAATAAGATACTTACATAAACAGGTGAGGATATCTGTCTCTCATCTCGTCCTCGCGCTTCCAGGTGGACTCACCAGGCGACTCTTGCTGCCACATGACTCTTACTAAATTAATTGCTTTCTTCTTTAGTATCTTTTGTCTCCGATCCAGGATGGCCACTGGTTGTTGTTCATAAGTCAGGTCAGGGCGCACTTCAATCTCCGAGAAGTCCACGAGGCCACTAGGGTCTCCCACATATTTCCGAAGCTGAAATATGTGGAACACATCATGGACGCCTTCCAGGGATGGAGGTAAGGCAAGGCGATAGGCAACTTCACCGACACGAGCCAAGATCTCGAAGGGACCAATGAATCTCGGGCTCAGATTCATTCGTCGACCAAATCGAATCGTGCCACGTGTCAGGGAGATTTTCAAGAACACGTAATCACCTGACTGAAACTCCAATGGACGTCTCTTTGTATCTGCCCAATGCTTATAGCGATCCCGAGCGATATGAAGATTTTTCCTGACTGTCCAAACCACATCGATCGCTTCCACCACCAAATCAGGTCCTAAAAGTTCACGGTCCCCAACATCGTCCCAGCTTAGAGGCGATATGCACTTCCTTCCATATAGAGCAGCGAATGGTGCCATTCCAATGCTAGCTTAATAACTATTGTTGTAAGCAAACTCCACCAAGTGTAAATAATCTTCCCATGATCCTTTAAAGTCCAGCATGCAAGCTCTCAACATCTCCTCAAGGATCTGAATAACTCGATTGGACTGTCCATCTGTCTGAGGATGATATGCGGTACTAAACTTGAGATGAGTCCCCAAACTAGACTACAAAATTCTCCAAAAATGTGAGGTGAATCTGGTGTTCCGATCAGAGATTATACAAACAGGAACTCTGTGAAGTCTCACGGTCTCATGCAAAGAATATTATGCTAAACACCTCACATTACCAACTATAGAAAATGTAAGTGTGACGAAGGGGTTTTACCTCCATGTATCTTCGAGCTAAATGCTCGGTAGACTGTCCAACTCGAAACGGAATGAAATGTGCAGATTTAGTCAAGCGGTCAACGACTACCCAAATTGCGTCATTTCCCTTGGGTGTGCGAGGTAGCCCAGTTACAAAATCCATCGTCACATGTTGCCATTTCCATTCAGGAATGGGAAGAGGCTGCAACAGACCTGCAACTCTTTGGTGTTTGGCCTTCACCTGCTGACAGACCAAACATGAGGCCACACTTCTGGCTATACTACGCTTCATCCCATACCACCAGTAATGCTGTCGCAGGTCGCGATACATGTTTGTCTCTCCTGGATGAATTGGATATGGGGAACTATGGGCCTCCTTAAGTAATTCCTCTCGAATAGCACCAGCTGGCAGACATAGCCGAGTCCCAAATCTAAGAGAACCATCTTCGTGAATGTGGAAGTCGGCCCGAAGCCCGGCCTCTACTTGTTCTCAAATCCTCATTAACTTTTCATCTTCTGACTGTGCGGCCTTGATCCGGTCTACTAGATCGGACTGGACCTGCAAGTTCAACATAGTTGCTATAACACCCGGAAGAACGACCTCTATCTCCATCTGTTGCAGGGCCCACTGGAGCTGAGGCTGAGAGGTCAACATCATCATAGCTGGATATCTACTGAGTGCATCAGGTACCACGTTCACCTTCCCAGGGTGATACTGAAGATCAAGATCATATTTTGCCATCAGCTCAAGCCACCGACGCTATCTCATGTTGAGCTCCTTTTGGGTGAATACATACTTCAAACTCTTGTGGTCAGTGTACACCTTGACATGCTTTCCTAGCAAAAAGTGTCTCCACAGCTTCAAGGCAAAAATCACAGCTGTAGTGCCCTGTATAGCTACTGCACATGTACTAGAGGGGGGGGGGGGGTGAATAGTACTTTTAAATAATATGGAGAGTTATTCCTAATTATCGTGCAATTAACAAACAACAATGCGGAATAACAACGATCAACAAGAATAAATGCAAACGCAAACAAATGGTTTAATGGGTTCGGATCCACCCAAGTCTCCCCGACTTGTTCCCGGTGATCCTACGTCCCAACCACCCGGATCCCCTCCGGATACTTGAGTTAGAAACCCTAACTCAAGATTTCCAATATGCCCACTTGCGAAAACCACGCAAGCGCAAACTAACTACAAACGATGTCCGTGAATCCCACAACCCGGTATCACGCAAACTCTCACAACCGAGAGTATACAATTCAAATAACGAATGTAAATGAAATGAAATGCTTACCAACAAAATACCTATACCTTGAGTATTCTTACCAAATTAGGGCAAGGGGGATTTTTATGGAGGAAGATGGCACCAAACCCTAGCTTCAAGAAGATGACTAGCAATGGAAGCCTAGGGTGGAGATGGTGACCTAGAATCAAGCTTCTAGCTTGAATGGCTCACAATGGAGAGAATCTCTCTTGAGGATTTAGGGCTCAAGAACTTGAGGGAGAGATTCTTGTGAGAAGAGAGAGCTTGGAAATAGAGTTGATTGCTCTTCTCTTTTGATCTGAAAATATCTCTAATATATTGCTTAACCCCTTCAAGAAATGAATCAGGATTCTATTTAAAGGGGCAAGAGAAATCGAGTTTGAAAGAATCCCAACGGCTCTATTCTGAAGCAAACTAGTCGGTCTAAGAAAGATCACTGACCGACTAGTTCAACAACTAGTCGGTCGGTGATTCAACATGGACCGACTAACAGCTCGACAGCCAAAAGAGTGATTTCCAGGCAACATGAACTAGTCGGTCTAAGAAGACTTGAAAACCGACTAGTTTGCCAACTAGTCGGTCGGTGAGTGTTCTTTGACTGACTAAGAGTGAAATGCACGTAGCTGAATACAAGTTACACTAGTCGGTCTAAGAACAAATGCTGACCGACTAGTTTCACAACTAGTTGGTCGATGAATGTTCTTGGACCGACTAACTGTAAACAGTAACTCAGGCTGTACAGAGGCAAGCTCAACTAGTCGGTCAGAGAAGGATTCCTAATCGACTAGATCGTCATCTAGTCGGTCGGTGAACCTTCTTTGACCGACTAATTGATCGACATGGTTGAGCTGAAATGAGTTAGGACATCTAGTCGGTTCATGAAGAGTTGCCGACCGACTAGATCGTCATCTAGTCGGTTGGTGACTCTACTTTGCCAACTAAGATGCACTAGAAGCCGAGGGAAGAAGCGATAGGCTTCGGGAAAGTTTCTAATGGCTTCTAAGATAATCCTAGCTCTAAGATATGAGTGAAATGAAGATTATAATGTAAGTCCTACTCAAGGCTTAACATTCTAAGTAAAGAAGCTAGAAGACTATAAATAAACCTTGACGATCCGTCTTCATAAGCTTCAATCTTCATTCTTGACTTCAATAAAGGTCCTTGAGCTTAAACGAAGCTTCAGGCACACGATCACGCGTATTGAGAAGTCTTGAGACGTCGCTTGAGATGAACGTATTCTTTTGGCGACGATCTTCATAACTGCGCTCACAAATAGTTAGTACACGATATTTATGTTTGCTCATCATCAAAACCAAATCCGGGAAATCAATACTCAACATTCTCTCCCTTTTTGGTGATGACAAACCAATCATAAATAATAATCAATAATAATGTACTAAATGAAGTTTACTTACTCCCCCTGCATTGATGACACATTAGTTCCATATGAAATAATAAACAAATGCATCAATTAGGCGAGAAAATTAAAAATACAAATCCAGTTATCGAATTTGAAATACATTTATATTTTCTTAACTCCCCTGAATCTAACATATCAAATTAGATTCATGCTAAACTATCATTTAGCACATGCCATTATTATATCTCTCCCCCTTTGGCATAATCCAAAAAGTGCGGGAGGGAGTCAATGATAACAAATCATGGCCAAATAATACATGAATCACGGGAGTTGAAGAATACGACCTCGGTCCAATGACACCAAATTAAAATACCAAAACATATTAAAGATGTGCCAAAGAGACCTTAGTCGAAAAACGAAAAATGAAGTCATCAAAATACCAATTGTAAATTCACGCATTGATGAAAGGAATTTATTCTCCAATATCAACATTTGTAGCTATATTAGTGCATGGAAAACAATTCTATGTTTTTATACAACTAACACTATAAAATCAAGATAATCGTCGAGCGACGATAGTCAATATCAGAGACCAAAATGCAATGAGAATACCCATACCAAAAGTATCGAATTGATATCAAAAGTAATACGGAAAAGTTTTATGCCAAAAAAAATAAAACACCATAAAACTAGGCATACACAACCCTAGCATACTAGTGGAAACAAAATGATACCAATGTAAAAACTCTATCTATGCATGCATACAATCACATATGGATACCAAATGTAATATCATACTTACAACATTAAGCTCCCCCTACATTGGTGCATCGTTCAAGCACCATCAACTCCGTTTGAATGAAAGTCTTTGCAAATCGAGGAGTTGGTAGGGTTGGTATCCCAAAGCGGATTGAACCTAGAAAACTTCATTTTGGTATCCAAAAATCCTTTTGGATCCAATGGGTTAGACAACAAATTTGAAATACGAAATAAAAATTATTGTAACCCATAAATTAATATAATCAAAATCAATTTTATAAACACATGCCTTGGTACCCATAACATGATCATAAACTCATGGTACCAAGCATTGAAGGGTTAAAGGAACTAACCCTTCGGAAACCAAGTCCAAGAGGAACTTGACTTCCCAACATAATCATCATTCAAAATAACATCATTAATATATGATTTCACATAAACATTCATAGCATCATCGCTAGTGTTCTTGGGACCCCAAATAGTGTACATTTTGGGAATCCTCTTTCTAGTGGTTGCATGCACAGAAGTTTGATTTCTATGTGGTGCATGTGGCCTAGGAGCATGAGATCTAGCAATAGTATGATGATGTGTGTATGCATGAGGATGATTATGAGAGTAGGCATGCACATGTGGATGAGATGTTTGAACATAAGCATTAGGATGTGCATGAGCATGATTACGTGCATGTGGGTGTCTCATATGAGTGTTTGCACGTGCTCGTGGGTGCGGAGCATAAAAATCATCATTAATATGAACCGGTGGAGTAGGATGTGTGTTCCTACGTGGCATAGCATGTGAGTACAAAAATGCATGACCCCTCTTTGGAGGTCCACCCAAAGTGGGTTTCTTTCCAATCGGGGGTGTGTACGAAGTGGAAGCACTATTGGTAGGAGAACTACCAATGGGGTGTTTGCTCCCACTCGTGGAGTCATCGGATGTTGGCCTAACAAAGATTGTAGACGATTTGGATGAGTCTCCCATCTTATACCCCAAGCCAATGTGGTGTTTGGCCGGAAGTAAGTCATTTAGGATATTATCCAAATGGCACTTACCTTTATTAAAATTATTAATACGGCCTAAAGTGCACTCATACTTCTCTTTGAGAGAAAGCATAGAAGCATCCAAAATGGATACTTGCGATGTGAGTGCATAAACACGAGATTTGAGATTTTCATTCTCAATATTCAAAGTTGAGTTTTGAAAAGTCAAATCCGCCATCTTGTGTTCATCCGATTTCTCAAAATGAACATGCTCAAGTTGAGATTTGAGGTTCTTCACCTCATTTCTCAACAAGCCATTATGAGTAAGCAAACTTGCTTTCTCATTGGCGAGTGTCTCAACAATGGTGTCATTGTTGGTGATGGTAGACTTAGGAGAGGTTTGGAGGCTAACAAGTTCATCTTTGGTCTTATTATATCTATCTACTAGTTTAGTAAATTTAGACCAAATTTCTTGGTTAGCTAACCTCATTTCTTCTATAGTAGGTTCTCCGCCTCCATCCTCACTACCATCCTCGCTTTCATCCTCGCTATCATCGAAGGAGGACTTTTGACCTTTTGCCTCATCATTAGCCATGAAGCAAATTTTTGCTTTCTCCACTCTTCCATCATCCGACTCTCCACTTGAGGAATCCTCTTCGGAGTCGGTGAATGTGCCAACAAGCCCTTTCTTGTGCTTTCTCAACTTGTCGTACTTAGATGCCTTCCCCTTCTCCTTGTGTTTGTAGAGAGGACAATCCGGTTTGATGTGTCCTGGCTTGTTGCATTTATAACACAGAGGAGTAGAAGCATTAGTCGAAATAAGTTTAGATTTACTCAAAAATTTACCTTTTCGGAAGAATCGATCGAACTTCCTTGCCATACGGGCAATGGATTCCATGTCCAATTCGTCTTCCGATTCTTCATCATCGGTAGATGGAGCTGCCTTGAATGCAATCGCCTTTTTCTTTGGCTCGTCTTGCTTTAAGTACGCCTTCATCTTTTCCCTCATCCGGATCTTACTATCCTTGCGTACCTCATAAGACAACAAGGTACCCATTAGTTGTACGACGGTATATTTATTCATGTCATTACCTTCCTCGATGGCGAATGTATGCTTTTCCCAACATGATGGAAGACCGTCAATAATCTTTGAGCATTTCTCCTTTTGGGTGTAGGTTTTCCCAAGAGCTTCCAAGTCGTTGGATATATCCACGAAGCGAGCATAGTACTCCTTCATGGTTTCACCCTGCTCCATATGAAACAACTCAAATTCTTTGTTAGCAACGACGAGTTTAGAGTCTTTTACCGTACTCGATCCTTCGTGCAAAATGAGGAGTTGGTTCCATATTTTATATGCACTCTTACATGTGCATATCTTGTTGAAGTCCTCGGGCTCCAACGCACAATTCAAGGCATTCATTGCCTTGGCATTGGCTACTTCCGCGGTGACCTCCGCGGGAGTCCACTTTGCGAAATCTTCTTCGGAAGGCTCGACATACTCTGTCATGGTGGCTCTCCATAGTGAAGCGTAGGGCTGTTGACGAACAGAACGTTCGACGAACTACTCGTGAACAAGCTCGGTACATGTTCGTTTACGTTCGTTCGGGAAGCTTAATGAACAAGCTTGAACAGATTTTTAGAGCTCGGTTAGTAAACGAACAGAGCTTGAACATACCTATGTTCGTTTATTTATGTTCATGAACAAGCTCGCTAAGTGTTCGTGAACAAGCTCGTTAAGTGTTCATGAACAAGCTCGTTAAGTGTTCGTGAACAAGCTCGTTAAGTGATGTTTGTGAACAAGCTCGTTAAGTGTTCGTGAATAACCTCGTTAAGTGATGTTCCTGAATAAGCTCGTTAAGTGTTTGTGAACAAGGGCTTGAGTGAACTAAAATTAAAATTAAACACTCACCTCTTCAAATTGAATTAAACACATCCACCTCTTCAACTTCCCAGCTTCCCACTCCTAGACTAGCAGGCTCGCAGCTCTCTTTTGGTCCATTGCCATTGTTCGTTCGTTTGTTTGCAAATCTGTTCATGAACAAGATTGATTGTGTGTTCGTTAACACGTTCCCGAACATGTTCACGAACAAGCTCGATAAGTCTTGTTAATGAACAGAACGTTCGTTCGGTAAGCTCGGTTTACGTTCGTTCGGTAAGCTTAACAAACAAGCTTGAACATGCTTTTAGAGCTCGGTTAGTAAACGAACAGAGCTTGAACATGGATTTTGTTCATGAACAAAACCAAGCACACTGTTCAAGCTCGTTCAAGCTCGTTCGTCACTGAAGTGCTCCGGAGGAAAATTTGCATCCGATATTTCCAGTACCCGTAGTTGGTACCGTTGAAGTGTGGAGGCCTGGCGGAGGATAGTCCTTCCATAACTGAAGAAGCTCCATCGCGGTTCTTGAAGACGTTGTAGTCGTTGTTCGTCATAGCTCTCAACTTTGGCTATGTGTAGCTTTGAACCTGGCTCTAATACAAATTGTAGTGCCCTGTATAGCTACTGCACATGTACTAGAGGGGGGTGAATAGTACTTTTAAATAATAGGGAGAGTTATTTCTAATTATCGTGCAATTAACAAACAACAATGCGGAATAACAACGATCAACAAGAATAAATGCAAACGCAAACAAATGGTTTAATGGGTTCGGATCCACCCAAGTCTCCCCGACTTGTTCCCGGTGATCCTACGTCCCAACCACCCGGATCCCCTCCTGATACTTGAGTTAGAAACCCTTACTCAAGATTTCTAATATGCACACTTGCGAAAACCTCGCAAGCGCAAACTAACTACAAACGATGTCCGTGAATCCCACAACCCGGTATCACGCAAACTCTCACAACCGAGAGTATACAATTCAAATAACGAATGTAAATGAAATGAAATGCTTACCAACAAAATACCTATACCTTGAGTATTCTTACCAAATTAGGGCAAGGGGGATTTTGATGGAGGAAGATGGCACCAAACCCTAGCTTCAAGAAGATGACCAGCAATGGAAGCCTAGGGTGGAGATGGTGACCTAGAATCAAGCTTCTAGCTTGAATGGCTCACAATGGAGAGAATCTCTCTTGAGGATTTAGGGCTCAAGAACTTGAGGGAGAGATTCTTGTGAGAAGAGAGAGCTTGGAAATAGAGTTGATTGCTCTTCTCTTTTGATCTGAAAATATCTCTAATATATTGCTTAACCCCTTCAAGAAATGAATCAGGATTCTATTTAAAGGGGCAAGAGAAATCGAGTTTGAAAGAATCCCAACGGCTCTATTCTGAAGCAGACTAGTCGGTCTAAGAAGGATCACTGACTGACTAGTTCATCAACTAGTCGGTCGGTGATTCAACATGGACCGACTAACAGCTCGACAGCCAAAAGAGTGATTTCCAGGCAACATGAACTAGTCGGTCTAAGAAGACTTGAAAACCGACTAGTTTGCCAACTAGTCGGTCGGTGAGTGTTCTTTGACCGACTAAGAGTGAAATGCACGTAGCTGAATACAAGTTACACTAGTCGGTCTAAGAACAAATGCTGACCGACTAGTTTCACAACTAGTCGGTCGATGAATGTTCTTGGACCGACTAACTGTAAACAGTAACTCAGGCTGTACAGAGGCAAGCTCAACTAGTCGGTCAGAGAAGGATTCCTAATCGACTAGATCGTCATCTAGTCGGTCGGTGAACCTTCTTTGACCGACTAATTGATCGACATGGTTGAGCTGAAATGAGTTAGGACATCTAGTCGGTTCATGAAGAGTTGCCGACCGACTAGATCGTCATCTAGTCGGTTGGTGACTCTACTTGAACCAACTAAGATGCACTAGAAGCCGAGGGAAGAAGCGATAGGCTTCGGGAAAGTTTCTAATGGCTTCTAAGATAATCCTAGCTCTAAGATATGAGTGAAATGAAGATTATAATGTAATTCCTACTCAAGGCTTAACATTCTAAGTAAAGAAGCTATAAGACTATAAATAAACCTTGACGATCCGTCTTCATAAGCTTCAATCTTCATTCTTGACTTCAATAAAGGTCCTTGAGCTTAAACGAAGCTTCAGGCACACGATCACGCGTATTGAGAAGTCTTGAGACGTCGCTTGAGATGAACGTATTCTTTTGGCGACGATCTCCATAACTGCGCTCACAAATAGTTAATACACGATATTTATGTTTGCTCATCATCAAAACCAAATCCGGGGAATCATTACTCAACATTCTCTCCCTTTTTGGTGATGACAAACCAATCATAAATAATAATCAATAATAATGTACTAAATGAAGTTTACTTACTCCCCCTGCATTGATGACACATTAGTTCCATATGACATAATAAACAAATGCATCAATTAGGCAAGAAAATTAAAAATACAAATCCAGTTATCGAATTTGAAATACATTTATATTTTCTTAACTCCCCTGAATCTAACATATCAAATTAGATTCATGCTAAACTATCATTTAGCACATGCCATTATTATATCTCTCCCCCTTTGGCATAATCCAAAAAGTGCAGGAGGGAGTCAATGATAACAAATCATGGCCAAATAATACATGAATCACGGGAGTTGAAGAATACGACCTCGGTCCAATGACACCAAATTAAAATACCAAAACATATTAAAGATGTGCCAAAGAGACCTTAGTCGAAAAACGAAAAATGAAGTCATCAAAATACCAATTGTAAATTCACGCATTGATGAAAGGAATTTATTCTCCAATATCAACATTTGTAGCTATATTAGTGCATGTTGATGTAGGACACATCCCAGCCCTTTGCCAGAAGCATCACAGAAAATCTCAAATCCTCCAGAACGATCTGGAATCGTCAGAACTGGCGCAATAGTCAACCTTCTTTTCAATTTCTTAAATGCATGCTGACATTCCTCAGACCAGATATAAGCAACATCCTTCTTAGTCAGGTGAGTAAGTGGTGCCGTAATCTTAGAGAAATCTTTGATGAACTTCCTGTAATAGCCGGCCAATCCCAAGAAGCTCCGAATCTCTGAAACCGACCTGGGAACATGCCACTTCTCCACTGCAGCCACCTTTTCTGGATCAACTGATATACCTTCTCCTGGAACTATGTGCCCCAGAAAAGCCACTTTAGACCGCCAAAACTGGCACTTACTATACTTGGCATATAGCTGATGCTGCCTCAAAGTCTCTAGAACAAACCTCAGATGCTCTGCATGCTCTTCCTCATCTTTGGAATATATCAGGATATCATCAATAAAGACTACCACGAACTTGTCCAAATAGTCAAAGAATACTTGATTCATTAACCTCATGAAGGTAGCTGGAGCATTAGTCACACCAAAGGGCATCACCAGGAACTCATAATGTCTATAACGGGTTCGAAAAGCTGTCTTCGAAACATCGGACCCTCGAACCTTAATCTGGTGATAACCGCTTCGTAAGTCTAACTTTGAGTAGACTCGGGATCCTCCAAGCTGATCAAAGAGGTCATCGATACGAGGAAGTGGGTACTTGTCCTTTATTGTCACTTTGTTCAATTCCCTATAATCAATGCACATCCTTCGGGACCCATCTTTCTTATTCACTAAAAGCACTGGTGCTCCCCAAGGTGACACACTTTGCTGTATCAACCCTCGCTCTGATAGATCCTTTAGCTGATTACGAAGCTCAGCCAACTCAGGTGGTGCCATCCTATAAGGAGCCTTTGCAATGGGCTGCGTGCCTGGTATCAAGTCAATGGTGAACTCCAATGATCGATCAGGAGAAAGTCCATAAATTTCATCAGGGAAGACATCAGGAAAGTCTCGCACAACCCTGGGTAAGACTGGCTCTACCTCCATGGCCATTGCCCACACTTCTGCGTCCACTGGTGTCTCTCTGAAGCTTATAGGTTCGAATGTGCAACTACCGCTCCTGAATTCGAATTCTGGGTGATCAGGAATCTGGAAGACTACCCTCCTTAATTTACAATCAATAGTGGCACAAAACATCGATAACCAGTCCATCCCAAACACTGCTTCAAAGGTGGGCATCTCAATCACGAGGAAGTCAGCATATAACTCCCGAACAAAAATTTCCGCTGGACAACAACGGAGCCCTGAAGTACTCCTAATCACACCATTTCCTGTGTGAATATTCCAACTAACAGTGAAGGAGTCAACTGGTATTGAATTTTTGTCCACAAATTCTCGGGACAGAAAACAGTGTGAAGCCCCAGAATCAAAAAGTGCTAAGGCAGGGAAAGATGCTACTTTAACCATACCTAAAAGCCAACAAGGAAATTAAACCAACGTCTATCATAACTAAGCAACAAGTGACATAATGTAAAGTAAAGAGAGGGCTAGAACCATACCAGAGAAACATGGCTTGAGTTTTCTGCCTCTACTGCTAACATCGTGAAGGCCTGTGGCTTTAGAGCAGAGTTTGTCTTCTTGTAGGCCTGTCGCTGAGGAGGCAAGGAAGGTCCTCTAGGGGCTGGTGTGCCTGGTCCAGCTGGTGCTGGAAGTGAAGGCCGCTGCGGACCAGGTGGAAGAGCACGCTGCTGCATCGGTCTAGCAGCCACAGGTGCTACCAGGGTCAGGTAGGCACCCTGCTGCGGGCAGTACCTGCTAATGTGTCCTCGACCACCATAAGCGAAGCACTGTCTAGCCCAAGCCCTACACTCCTTCTGCTCATGACCAGTCTTGCCACAGAACTGGCATGTCGAACGTCTCTGTGTCACTACAGGGGCTCCTGGCCTCTTGAACTGGGTCATCTGTACTAGCCGAGATAATACCTTCTGTGATCCTGAGGGTCGTCTGTCGCCTGTAGGCAATTTCCCTATACTCCGCAAATGGATCTCATATAGTCTTACCGCTTCAAGCACATCCTCCTGTGTGGCGAGTTTCTGCGTAGACATCGCCACTCTATACTCCGGATCCAGCCCCATACAGAAGTGTCGAGCTCGGGTGGCATCGGTCGCAACAAGCTCTGGGGCAAACTTACTCAGCAAGGAAAACTCGGCATCATACTCATCCACGGTCCGCCGGCCCTGAGTCAACTGCTCAAAACGCTGCCTAAGCCCATCCTTTGTAGTTTCTGGAAGGAACTTGGACTCAAAGCGCTCCTTGAAGGTCTTCCAAGAGATATGACCTGTCAGGTGCCGCTCCTAGGTATCCCACCAATCTCGGGCCTGATGTGTCAGCTGCCTCTTTGCCGCATCAACCCAACTCTCCAACGGGAATCCAACAGTTGTGAGGTCATCCTCCGTATACCGTAACCACTCATTGACCTCTAACGCAGTCTCCTTGCCAGAAAAAGTCATCGGCTTCATTGCCCTAAACTGCTTGAAGCCTGGGGTCTTCTGACCCTGCATCTTGGCGAGCATCTCAGCCTGCTGACCCAGACTCGCCTGGAAACCAAGCAAAATCTTCTCCATCAAAGAGGGTTCATCGTGCTCCATCTCTGACGAGGATATCCCGTTTCCACTGTCCATTCTGCAGAGAAAAAGGACAGCACAAGTGGAATTAGTACCATATGTGACGTCATTAAAGTGTATTGGATGTATCATCCTGTCGCATATCGCAGTGTGAGTCGACTTGCATGGGCCACCACTAAACCTGTCACGCCCCATTCACATATATACCTTATACGACGTTCCATAGCGGGGAAAAGGAAGGATGGAGCCTGACAAGCCGCGGTATTACACCAAGCGTGTAAGGTAAACACACAATAAGCAGGCCACTGCGAATGCTGGCATCATACATCACAGATATATAAAAGAAAGAAGCAACACACATAGCTATTACAAAGAGTACATATCCACAAAACCACATAACCAAAGAGCGTACCACACACCAGCGTCAAGTACAAGTGAACTGTCTCTAGTACATACATGAGAAGTGCTACAAGCCACCAACATATAAAACAGCTACAAAAGGCAACTCACTCACCACTCAACCCAACTCACACAACAAGACACATCCCAAAAGAGTGGTATTCCCAAACCAAAACCCACATCTAAGGAATCTCCTGAGGGAGACTCTGCTCTGGTGACCTCTGCTCAATACCAGAAAAGTAAAATGGGCACGTCAAACGTGCCCAGTAGGAAACTAACTAGGGCAAGTAAAATCATTTAGGGGTTATGAGTATAAAGGCAATAAGAATACGAGCAACCAAGGTAAAGAGTACAACACACAAGTGTGCAACAACAACAACACATATATGGTTCATTAGTTAGTTGATGTTAGTGATTTTTTTGGAAGCCTGGGTATCACCTAAAGATAAGGGCCTGGACTCACCCCAAATTTGGGGTGAATACAGCACACGACGTAGTGGACACGTGCACTGTACGTCGGGTCTCTCAGCTCTCCCATCCCTGGCAGGAGTGAGGCGCTCCACATAATAACACAACCTCCGTATGTCCCCTCCACTCCCGGTACAGGCGAGTGGGTGTAAGTATCGCATATCACATATCACTTTCCCCAACTTCTCAGTCCAGCCCCTTAAAGTTAAGTTATACCCAAACTTCCCCCATCCCAATACTAGGATGTTCACCCGCCTTAGAGCAGATCAAGACATCCCAGTTAACATGTCATATGTCATAATATTTAATGGCCATACACAAGTTCACAAATGTAATACATGGCACAACAATTTTAATGGCCATTTTCCAAGTTTCTCCAATTTCAAATTCTTTTGGGCATTTAACGAACATATGTCGTTCGCCATGTAATTGAGACATGTCACATCATTAAATTTAGTAACAAATAGCATAACCCAACTTACATACATGCATCAACATCATTCGTGCATTTTGGAGTGTAACATTAGCAATATCACACACTTCCAACTTCACCCAACACCATCCAGCATACTGAAGTTGCAAAATCAGCTAGAAAGATAGCCTTTTAACCCATTTCTCTTGTGAATTTGACAAAACTCAAAGAATGAAAGTTGGAGATATAATAGTCTTGAGTTCACCTATAAAATTTAATGCAGAAATATGAAGTATATGATTTATAGTGAATTATTTAGTAAAGTGTGTCAAATCTGTTCTTCAGACAGATTTCTGGATCTGTCTTCAAAGCCAATTTTAAGCATGTTGGAGCCAGAATTACAACATATGAGCACCCAGGTGAACATTTAGAAAAACGTCTTAAGTTTTCAACAAGACCAAAATCAGCAAAATCTATAGAGTGTGCAGGTAGTAGTGCTCATTTTGCTGAACTGTGTACAGCTTGACAGAATTTCAGACATATTGCAAACATGGGATTATTTCTCATACTTATTGAACTCAACATATGACAAATTTTATATGAATTTGGGGGTAGAACTTCAAGATCTACAGCTACATATTTTTTTCAGAAAGTGATTCCAACTACAGAAATAAAAATTGATGTGCAAACACACATGCAAAATTCTGTTTTTCAGGAGAGGGTGATTTGCAAGCAAATACAAGAGAAAAATTGAATCTTTGGGGCTATTGCACATATAAAACATGAAATCAAGAAATTGAACAAAATAATTATCATCATAACAATCTCATAGCCCTAAATAAAAATTCCCTAACCAAGTTAGAATTCCTACCTCAAAGAAATTCTCTTCTCCTTCTCTTCTCCTTCTCTTCTCTTTCTCTTCTCTCCACCTTTCTTTCTCTTGAAAGCTAGGGGTTTTCCTTGAATTTTTTTGGAAGCAAAGGCTAGGGGTTTGAGTGTTGATGGAGGGGGAAAATGGGCTAGAGGGGTTCGGCCATGGCATGTGAGGGATAAGGATGATTGAAGATAATAAAAGAAAGGAGAAGAAAATTAAAGAAGGATGTAGAAATGTAATAAAAAAAATCCTAGCTCTAGAATTCTCTTTAGGATAAGCATGCATAGGCTAAATGACCTTAATACCCTTCCAAACTTACCCCTCAAGTTTCAAGTATTTACAAGTTTACTATTACTATATACCCACACAACAGCAGGATGTACGCACAGTAGTTTTAGGCCAAAAGACCGTTTTGCCCCTGACCTTTCTAAAAATTTACGAGTGTGCCATTAAACCCATCCCTTTTCACACTAGCCCCTCACACTCTAACCCACTCTTTCTAAATTTACAAGTTTGGCATTTCTTTACACACCCACTTTTACTCTACACACACTTCTACCCGTGTAGTCAAATGACCAAAATGCCCTACACTTTTCACAAATTTACATGACTGCCACAAGCCACATTCATGCCATACCCCTCCTTATCAGCTCATTATACTCACTCTACTCGCGTGTAGAGGGCTACCGTATCAGTCTCCCTATAGAGCTAAACAGGCCATGACAGATATGCTTGCGGCCTTTGTGATACAGGTTGGCCAGTATGTAAGGTCTTTTTGTGGTAGCACACTTCATCCTTTGTAGGTGCCTCTAACTTGGGTTTTTCCTTTGGCGTAGTTGTCCTCGGTCAGCCTTTCGATGAGGCGTCAATTTGTGGCGCTTTCGGATGAAGGGCAGGTCTCGCCCAGAAGTCGATAGTGGAGGAGGATGCCGACGAGGTGGCCCTGTAGGCCGAGGCATGCGTCAGGTGTTGGAGACCCAAATTTCCAAGCTCTCGGTCGACCTGGAGAGGTCGGACGTGGATATGGCTTTGGCGATGGCTGCAAGATTGAAGGCCGAGGAGAGGGTCACCGAGTTGGAGAAGGCCGCTGAGGTAAGAGAATTTGGGGGCCCGGTGGAGTGGACCAAGGTCAAGGAGATCGAAGAGCTGCCGGGGTTGGTGAAAGAGAGGGAGCACGTTCTCTTGGCCAAGCTTGACAAAAGCTCTCGGGAGAGCGAGAAGGAGCGGGTGGGGCACCTGTGCCAGATCACCACCCTCGAGGCCTGGATCAAGGAGCTGGAGGCGGTGGACACTGCTCGGATTGCCACGGAGGCCGTGGATGAGTATACCACTACTTTCGTTGCCGCGGGGATATATGAGGCATTTGAAAGGGGGTTTGTCTGTTGCTGGAGCGAGATCCAGCGGAGATTCTCACATTCAGGGATATCGTTTGAGGAGCTTCAAATGGATTCCGAGTGTGAGGAGGAGGTTGATGTCAACCGTCCTGAGGGTGTCGGTCAGCCGGAGGGCACTCCTGTGGTTGCTTCTGCTGCCCAGGAGGGAGAAGGGGCCTAGCCCGTTTGTGTAGCGTTTCCTCTTTTACTTTTGTCATTTTGTATATGACCTTTGGCATTTTGCCGAGGTTTCTGTCATATACAAGTTTACACCTATGAGTTTGTTTGAAAAACCGCCCTTTAGGCGTTGTGGTGATATGCCCCCTCCCGCAATCCTGGTCGGGATGTTTGAGCAGCCGGTCTTGGGGGAATCGTATCGACTGGTTTGATGATCGGTCTACTGGTAAGCTGGGGAGTTACCCCCAGCTTTGCGGTCGATCGGGTCATTGGGTAGGCTGGGGGAGCTGTCCCCAGGCTTACGGTCGAACGTGTGTTCAGCATGCTGGAGGTTGTCCTCAGCCTTACGGTCGAACAAGTGATCGGCATACTGGAGAAGTTTCCCCCAGCCTTACGGTCGATCAGGTGATTGGCATGCTAGGGGAGTTGCCCTCAGCCTTATAGTCGAACGGGCCAGTCAGCCAGCTAGGGGAGCTACCCCCAGGCTTATGGTCGATCGGCGGATCAGCATGCTGGGGGAGTTTCCCCCAGCCTTACGGTTGATCGGGTGATCGACCTGCTGGGGGGGTTGCCCCCAGCCTTATGGTCGAACGGGTCGGTCAGCCAGCTGGGGGAGCTATCCCCATGCTTACGGTCGATCGACGGATCGGCCTACTGGGGGAGTTGTCCCCAGCCTTACGATCGAGATGGTGATCGGCCTGCTGGGGGAGTTTCCCCCCAGCCCTATGGTCGAAAGGGTTGGTCGGCCAGCTAGGGGGGAGTTGCTGATTATTGGGACGAGTTTCGCTGGGGGAGCCGAGCCGAGCTTGGCGAACTGTTGGCATTCCGGGCACTTCTAAACGAACTCGGTCGAGTCGTTGACCAAGGTCTGCCAGTAGTATCCTTGCCTCAAGATTTTTATGGCGACCATCTTGCCACTGTGGTGGTTTCCGCAGAGCCCTTTGTGGACCTCCCGGATGACGTAGTCGGCTTCCTGCGGTCCAAGGCACTTGAGGTAGGGGAGGATATCGGTTTTTGTCCAGCACCTTCTGTATAGCACTCCCTCATGGAGCACATACTGGAGGGCTTTTCGCTCCAGCATCCGACGCTCATCTTGGTCTGTTGGGACTTCTCTAGCGGATATGTACTGCACGATTGGGTCCATCCAGGAGGGCTCTGCATTGATGGCCATCAGCTCTTTTTCCTCCGTACTGGGGGTTCGGAGGCTCTCGACGTAGATGGCACGACCCAACTCCTTAAGAGAAGAGGAGGCCAGCTTCGACAAGGCGTATGCGTGGGCGTTTTCCGACCGCGACAGGTGGATGGTCTCGACGTGTTTGAACCTGGATAGCTTGGTCTTGGCCCAAGCTAGGTAACATTGCATCGCCTCTTCTCGAGCCACATAATCTCCTTTCAGCTGGTTGATGATGAGTTTGAAATTGCTAAGGAGGCGTACGGAGTCCACCCCCAGCGCCCGGGCCAGCTTTAGGCCATTGATGGCGGCCACGTACTCGGCCACGTTGTTGGTGGCTGGAAATTTGAACCGGAGTGCATACTCAATGGTGTTCCCGTCGGGGGACCGTATGACGATGCCAGCCCTGCTCCTCGCTTGGGTCGCCGAACCATCTACGTGAACCACCCATGCATCTTTGTCTACTGATTGGTCGGTGAGAACGACATCAGCCAACAGGAAAGACAAATGTTGAGGTGTTACCATGTTCGGGCTCGTCTCCTCAGGGGACGCTCCTCCATTAACGGTACATTCGGCGATGAAGTTCGCCAGTGCCTACCCCTTGATGGCCATCCATAGATTATATCTGAGGTCGAATTTACTCAGCTATACTCCCCAATTCAACATCCTCCCCATCCGATCGAACCTCTTAAGGTTTTGCTCGATCTGGGAGTTGGTTAGGACCAGGATCGTGTGGGCTTGGAAGTAGGGACAGAGTCGTCGCATCGAGAGCACAAGGTTGTAGGCCAGTTTCTCCATGTGGCTGTACGCCCCACTGCATCTCTCAGGATCCGGCTAGTATAGCACCCCGTTGTCTTCCCTGATTAGCATCGAGCTCATCGCTTCTTCGGTACGGGCTAAGTAAAGGCTCAGCGGTTCCCCTTCCCTAGGTTTGGAGAGGAGTGAGAGACTGCAGAGGTATTCCTTCAGCTAGGTGAACACTCCGGTGTAGCTCTCTTCCCATTCCACGGCCTTCTCTCGATGGGCTCGGTGAGAGCCTTTCTCAGGGTCCTGAAGAAGGGGAGGGATCCCTCCGCGGATTTGGACAGGAAGTGCCATATGGCAGCGATCCACCCATTCAGCCTCTGCGTCTCCTTGATTGTCACCTGCTCCCTCATGTTGACCAGAGCCTCGATCTTGTCGGGGTTGGCTTCAATACCACGATTGGTGATCATGAAGCCTAGGAATTTCCCGGACCTCACCCCGAACGTACATTTCGTAGGGTTGAGTCTGATGTTGTGCCTTCGTAGCTGCTCGAAAGTCTTTTGAAGGTCGGCAATATGGTCGACGGGGTCCGTGGACTTGACCAGCATGTCATCCACGTAGACCTCGAGGTTCCTTCCTATCTGGGAACCGAAAACCTTGTTGACCATCCTTTGGTAGGTTGCCCCTGCGTTCTTCAGGCCGAAGGGCATCTTCATGTAGCAGAAGGTTCCCCGGTCAGTGATAAATGACGTCTTCTCTTCGTCCTCCGGATCCATTTGAACCTGGTTGTACCCAGAATAAGCATCAATGAAGCTGAGCATCTCGTAGCCCGAGGCGTTGTCCACGAGATGGTCAATGCGGGGTAGTAGGTAGCTGTCTTTGGGGCAGGCCTTGTTGAGATCGGTGGAGTCCATGCACATTCGCCACTTGCCGCTGGACTAGTTCCCGGATGAAGCCTTCTTCACCATCACGACGTTGGCCAGTCATTTTGGGTACCAGACTTCCCGGATGAAGCCTTCTTCGAGCAGGCGCTCCACTTCCTCGAATGCGGCCCTCATCTTCTCGCCACCTAAATTTCTCTTCTTCTGCCTGACCGACTTATAATTGGGGTCGACGCGTAACTGGTGGGTGATCACTTGGGGGTCCACGCCCAGCATGTCGTCAGGCGACCAGGCGAAGATGTCCAAGTTGGCTTCCAAGCATCCGATCAACTCGCCCCTTAAGATCGGGCCAAGTTCTGATCCGATGGAGATGAACATACCACTTATGTACATGACGTGGATGAGTTCTGGCTCTTCCACGGAAGCGGGTCTTGAGTCACCCGGGCCGCTTCTTTGGTCGAGAAGGTCCATCGGGTTGCACCGCTTCACATCGTGCTCCTCGCCGGTCAGCTAGTAGCAGATCTTAGGCTTCATCGGGTAGCCTCTAATCTTTTTGATTCCTCCCAAGGTCCGAAACTTGACCATTTGGTGGAGGGTCGAGACCACGGTCCCGGCTGCATTGAGGAGCAAACGACTGATGATCCCATTGTATGCTGACCCGATCCTCAGGGCCACAAACTCTATTGTCAGAGTGGTCGAGTTGGGTGGATCCCCGAGCGTGACGGGGAGGCAGACTATCCCTACGATGGGCGTGGAGTGACCTGTGAAGCCTACCACGGGTCCGGAGCAAGGCTCCAGGTCTTCAACCCGCAGCCCCATCCTCTCCAAGGTTGACATGAAAAGGATGTCGCATGAGCTTCCGGTGTCGACGAGCAGTCGTCGGACTAAGGCGGTGTCAATGATGGTAGAGACAACTAGTGCTTCATCGTGCGGTTGCCTCACCTCCTTTAGGTCCTCTTCGGAGAAGTGGATGGGCTGGGGGTAGCCCTTGGCTCCTTCACGCTCTATCTCCATTCAGTCTGCCCGCGGTGCACCGGGCCCCTCAGCTCGGGACGGGCGATGGGTAGTCGCGGCTTTGCCCAGGCGATCGTTGATTGGGCCTGGCGTTGACGTTGTCACCACCATACTCCTGTGCCTGGAGGTGCATGGCCACATCATCGCGGGTGTGGTTGTTTGACGAGGGTGCTTCTTCGGTTCCCACAGACAGCGCCAGACGTTTCGGGGTACGTGTTTTCCACCACAGGTTGGTTGACTGGAGGGCCGGAGGCCAACGTGATCGCACGTGACACATGCGACCTCCGGGGACGGGAAGCAGATCGTTCAGCTTGGTGAGGAGCGTGTGGGTCCAAGCGTCGACGTGCCAAAGGGAGTCCTCGGCCAAGCGACGACCTCCGTGCGAGTGGAGATGAACGGGCTCGGGGGTAAGCGTGTTTGGCTCCGGGCTTGATAGGAGGCCGAAGGGTAGCCTCGACGCGGCTGGATCTCCTTGACCTCAACAGAAGAGAAAGCTCGTCAGGGGGGTCGGACCTTGGTTCCGACCAAGTCCCCTCCGATGCATAAGTCAGAATGGATCTGAAGGATGCTCGGTGGGATCGGTATGGCTCACGGAGAGGCCGATACACGAGTCCTCGGGCCGAGCTGTGGAGGAGAATTATAAGGTGGGAGATAAGGTCGTTTAGGAAGAATACCTCGGAGTTTGATATCCAGAAAGAGGTCCTGTTCCACCTTGATATTCATGTTGCTTTATAGGAGTCTTCTCCGGCCACGTCCCCCGACGTCCCCCCGTTTCGCCCCAAGTATCCGCCACTTTGATGGTGCCTTCATGGGTCATGGAGGTGGGCGTAATGGGGCTCTTTAATGGTGATTAAGGGGGCGTGATTTAAGGGGAGTGGTTAACTCCCGCTGGCGTGGGTCAGCGGTCACGCCCGCTTCGGTCCGAGCCCGGCCTGACTCCGAGTCTTCGTGGAGGCCTCGTTCTACCCAGGCTCGTAGGTTCGCGACACGGGCTTGGCCCGTTCAATTTTGGCCCACCTTGAGAGGGTCGTATCAGCGTTGATACCATTTATTGAGGGTTGGGTGAATTATTGTCAAGTAGATACCTTATGGAAAACTAAGAAGCATGAATTAACATTCAAAGCTAGTTGTAAATCTATTATACATTTGACAACTTATTTTGAATTCCAGGGCTGACTAGAACAAGATAAAGAATGGCTGTGATTTGATCTTGGGAAATGGAAGGTTGAGATGAAGTATTGGGTTGTTTGCAACACTTTATGAAGCTTTGGACTACGTGCTCCTAATTGAATGATAGATAAAGGGGCCTAATTAAGAGGATCCAACGCTACAGCTTGACTCTTACCTGTCCACATTTAATTTTTTTGCTAATCTCTACTACCACCTGCATATAATTTGTGCTACAAATTAAATCAAGTTTAAATATGCCCACATAAATTGATAATTACCTCTCTCTCTCTCTCTCTTCCCTTACCATCTATCTCACTACATAGATCGAAGTTAACTAATTAGAAAATGTGCATATATATAGCGAGGAATTAGGTTGTGGATTGTAGTTGGGTCTGTGGGTAATTAATTTGCTAGGACTCAAGTGGACTCGAAAGTCTAATGCATGTGTGACTGACTCCATTGGACGTGTGAAGCTATAATTCACACGAAGTGAGATAACACACAAGAAAGCTTGATTACTGATTGATAGACTAGAAACCCTCACGGTGAAGTGTAGTATTTAAGATACTGTAGTGATATATGGTTATGCGAAATGATAAATTATTTTACCTACATGCATCTTATTGAGGGGGCAGAGATAGTTCGGCGTCCGAGTCGAAGGAGGCCGCTAAATTTTTTAACGCTAATTTGTTGTTCCACGTCGAATGCGCCTGTGCCGAATTCGTTGTTCAGTGTCGAAGTTGCATGTGCCGAATTCGTTGTTCCGCACCGAAGGCGCCGGTGCCGCTAAATATTTTTACGCTAATTTGTTGTTCTTTTAAATTTAGATCGTGAAAATAATTTTTTGGGAACAAAGATTTAACGGGGGAAAATCTTAAATACGCAGTGCACGAGGATCAAATTAAAACACACACATATAAGGCAGAAATTGCACACAGCCGAAAATGACCCGACATCGATCCACAGCTCGGCTCCGACTCTCTGACGAGCGTCATGTGCTACAGATAGCTGGGAGATAGCTCAGACCCGACATCGATCCACAGCTTGCCAATCTGAAGTTAGTTTGTCCAGCGTCCAGGCACATCCTCTACGTCATCAGCTGTATCCTGACTATCTTTCAACAACTTCTTCCGTGATGAGAAAACACCACGAAACAACTATTTTGTTTTTTTTTTTTGGAGTAGAGTAGAAAATTGCAAGTTGCAAAATTGTACATACACCAGACAACTTGGCCGCTTTCCTGCGTAAAGCTTACGTTTAGCTTCCAACCTTGGCTTTTTGCACTGTATTCCTAAACAAGCCAAAACTATCACTCCCATGTAGTCCCTACCGGCAGACTTGACTTGTTCTAATACAAAACATGCAATGGCAAATAATATAAGAAATAATCACATATCATAGATATTTTTACCATCTTCGGGGTTGGGTCCTTCACGCGTTGAACCATTTGATGGTCCAACGCGATCTCAGCCATTGGATTTATCAGCATTAATTACCCCCCCCTTTAACCCCTCTTTTTCCCCATTATTGCTGCTTAATGCTGTTAACCCCACCCTCCCTGCAAATTTCTCTGTGCCCTCGTCCATCCTGTCCACCTCATGCCTTCTCGCTCCAGCCTCCACTCTCTCCAAACTACTGAATCTCTTGCACCCGTTGAACTAACAACCATCGATGCTAGCTAAATTCTTTGATTTCTATATTGCGCATCCATCAGCACCTTGTTCACAACATTTTCAAATTCCAACACATGTCCATCTATGAACCCATGAAAACGACTCTTCATGTGATGTGTGCGTGGAAACGACTCTGTAAATCCCAACACAGTTGGAGTTTAATTTTAATTCATTCTCTCTGTGAATTTATTTCAAGCATCGGTGCCTGGAAACGACTCTTCCAGCACCTTCAGCCTTCAGCGCAGCAGAAGAGAGGGGTGAAAGGGAAGAGGGCGGAGAGAGGGGAGGCGGGGCAGACGGGATGGGATAGGGCGCAAGAAATTTGCGAGGTACGGTGGGATTAACAGTGTTAAGCCGCATTAATTAGGAGGAAAGAGGGGTAACTAATGCTGATAAATCCAATGGCTGAGATCGCGTTGGACCACGCTTGAAGGACCCCAACACCAACCCCTTTATTTCGGTGTTGCGTGCTCTTACTAGCCTATATAATATGACGGAGGGAAGACCAGCATAGAAGATGACTATAAAAAAACATCATTTCAAATACAGCCATTCACTGCTCAACGTAAGGCATGGGACCTGACCCTTTTCTGATCTCCTCTATAAATAGGCAAGCGGCAAGCTCTCTGATTGCTTCACCACGAACATCTCACAGTGCTACAAATGCATTTGTAGAATTTGTAGAAATGGCCATGGATGGATCTGCATATAGGAGCTGAAGTCCCATGGCAGAGCCAGTTAGCACTGCGGCCGACAGTCGCGCCGAACATCAACGGCGTCGCCTGTGAGTTCTTGCAAGGGTTCTTTGCCGTCAAACTCCCTTGCAAGAACTCGTAGCCGACGCCCTCGATGTTCAGCGCGACCCTCGCCCGCAGCGCAAACTAGCTTCGCCATGCGCCCCACCATGCACCTGTGTTGCTGATGATCATCCATGTTTTATGGCCATTTCTAAAAAATCTGCAAATGAAAATGCAAATGCAGGGTAAAGCTGGCTATCTCTGTTGCACTGTGAGATGTTTGTGGTGAGGTTTGGGCTGCCGGCACGGCCTGCATCCTTCCCTCTTAACGATCTCGCCATTGCCAGCGTCTCGGCCGTCAACCACGGCGTCAACGTATGCACGCAATATATATTATTAGTAAATGAGCGACTATTTCTACAACCTTTTGGACGTTTATCATGCACATGATGAATTTCTTTAAACGGCGCATTTAAAACTATTATGTACACTTTTGTCGTTCATAATGATATATATGCCAAAAAAAGGCTTGTGTTTTGTTTTGTATTCTCAAACGCCTTCCATTTTTATTTTCCGATGAATCAAAAAAAAAAAAACACCTTCCATTTTGTAGTCATTTACGCCTGAACGAAAAAGTATTCAATTGAAAAATGTGTATCATACGACAGATAAGAAATATCTTGCATGTATGCTGCCATAGCGTGGTTCACTTCACATTATACAAATGGTCTTATGAGTTGTATTTTTTTCCCATCTTCATATGTATACTCATTTTTCTCACATTTTCAGAACTTGCAAATTTTAATGAGGCATACTGGCGCGTGAGCTGGCCAAGAAGGAATCTCCCCGCCTCTGCCCCTCTTTTTGAATTTTTTTAAAAGTTGATGTATACAAGTATATATTAGCGAATCTTAAGGGTATTTGATCATTAATCCACTCATTATAAAAAGTTCTATTGTTTTAAAATCGTTTGAATTAATTTGTAACGATTCCGATACGACCCTCCCAAAATGGGCCAAGACGGAACGGGCCAAGCCCATGTCGTGAAACTACGGGTCTGGGTAGAACGAGGACCTGGCCCAAGGCCCCCACAAATACTCTGTGTCAAGCCGGCCTCGGACCGATGCGAATGTAGCCACTGACCCACGCCAGCGGGAATTAACCACTCCCCCTTAAATCGCGACCCTTTAATCATCATTAAAGAGCGCCATTATGCCCCCTTCATGACCCATGAAGGCACCATCAAAGTGGCGAATACTGGAGGCGAAATAGGGGGACGTCGAGGGGACATGGCTGGGGAAGACTCCTATAAAGCAACTCGAAGAACAACGTGGAAAGGGACTTGATTCTGGATACTAAACTCCGATCGAGGTATTCTTCTTGAATGACCTTGTCTCCCGCCTTATAATTCTCCTCCACAGCTCGGCCCAGTGAATCGCGTATCGGCCTCTCCGTGAACCATACCGATCCCACCCAGCATCCTTCAGATCCGCTCTGACTTAGGCATCGGAGGGGACTTGGTCAGAACCAAGGTCCGACCCCCCGTGACAAGCTTTCTCGTCTGTTCAGGTCAAGGAGATCTAGTTGCACCGAAGCTATCCTTTGGTGCTCTATCAGCCCAGAGCCGAACACGCTCGCCCCCCGAGCCCATTCATCTCCACCCGTATGGAGGTTGTCGCTTAGCCGAGGACTCCCTTTGGCACGCCGATGCTCGGACCCGCACGCTCTTCACCAAGTTGAACGAGCTACTTTCCGTTCCCGAAGGTCGCACATGTCCCACGTGATCGCTTTGACCTCCGGCCCTCGAGTCAACCAACCAGTGGTAATCAAACACCCCGAAACATCTGGCGCTGTTTGTGGGAATCGCAACTACGTCCACATCAAAACAACCATACCACCAACATGGAATCAACTTGCAACGGAGCAGGACGCATGCCCCCATCCAGGAGGAGGGCGACTACATCCCGCCCGAAAATGGGCACATCCACACCACCGAGGGCACCAGCGGCTCACGCTTGGTGACCCAAGAACAACTCCGTCTCTTCACCCAAGAGACTAATGCCCACCTCCAAACGCTGGCAGCAGCCATCCAACAACTCGAGGGCCACCAACGCCTCCTGGATGGAGGCTCGACAGCCATCCCCGACCGTCAAAAGCTCCGTCCCCCGCTACGCTCGGCTGTGGTTGCCAACCACGGCGGGGAGGGCGCCATCCTAGAGCAACGGTTCACCCTGCCGAATTTCATCCCGGTGCGGTCCCTCACCCCTACCTCACTCCAGGATGAGGCGGATGGTAGGGCCGAATGGACCAGTGACGAGTCAACCGCAGCCTCATCCAGATGACCTCGCTCGACGCATCGACGATCACCTAGCCATTTGACTACCGAGGATCGACGGGGTCGAAGCAGAAGCCCCTGTCAGAGGAGGCGTATGGATCGGGAAGACTGCCCCGAAAGGTGAAGCACCCGACAACCGACGCCTAGCCCCAGCCGGGATGGCCGTTGAAAGGGACTCCCCCCGAACCCCGTCCAACCTACCGGGGCAACCCGGCCTTCGCATCCTGGTGCCAACGGGACAGGGAAACCCAGGAAGCCCCAGGGACGACCGTTGCCCATTAGCAAGGAGCATCACCGATGCACGGGTACCGTCCAAATTCAAGGTACCGACCTTAGAGAAATACGACGGCACGGAAGATCCAGAAGATTACGTGATGGACTACGAGGGAGTCATGGCGTTCCAGTGAGCCGAGGACACCCTGCTTTGTTGTGGCTTCTATTCCACCCTTCGAAAATCCGCCAGGAATTGGTACAACAGCCTCCCCAACTGGTCCATCAGCAACTTCCAGAACCTCACCCAAAAATTTTGCAAGCAATTTATGGTCGGTCGACAAATAAAGTGGACTCAGAGCTTCTGTTCAATGTGATACAGAGGCCGAGCAAAACCCTAAGGAGCTACCTGTGTAATGCCCCGATCCCCGGGATACCCGAAGAGCGAGTGTAACAAAAGGAAATACAAAGACAAACACAAGCAGGTCCATTGCGCACTGCTGGAATAGTACCTGTAGCATTCCAAACAACACAGAAACACAAAGGGAACCACCAACTCAAACACTGGTATATAAATATGTACAAACTGCCCACATACAACATCCTTATACAAATCTCATATACAACAAATACCCTCATCTCACTTAAGTACAAGAACACACACTCCGATCTCTCACATACTCACACAACCTCAACTCCAACCAACTGAGTGGCCTCCAACTCCAAGAACCAACACCTGAAAGGTCAACGGGGCACGTCAACGCGTGTCCTAGTAGGATATCCAAACCCAACTCATATGGTGCAATGGAATGCAATGTATTTATGCAATAAACTGTGAATTAACTCATGCCATATCATGGAAGTAAATGTACGTAATCATATAACCACATTATATATGAAATTGTAAATGACATAAATAACGGAAACACGTACCTACAACAAAGGAAGACCTGCAAAATAAAGAGAAGTATACCACAACGTCAATAAGCAGAAACCTGGCATTATAATGTAAGGCATGCCCAGAGGTCCCAGATTCATATGTGATAGACCATGTGGTCCACATGACATTACCCCAATGGAAAAACATAACTCATCCTCATATCATCATAACAAAGGGTCATGCACTCACGTGCCATGCCCATCATATCCATAACCACATACCACCACCACAACCACATTGGGGGATGCCATGTCCACACTCCTACCTCCCATCACATACAACCCTAGAGCCCCTAACCATACAACACACTATAATAACATGTTTCATGGTAATTAATGAAGGCTACATTTTATTCTCAGTCCATTTTATTCCATTTCATTCTCATTTCATATCTTTCCTTAACCAACACAACACCATGGTACTAGGGCTACATGGGACCCTATGCCAAAAGTTAAAGGTGGCCTCAAGCCCCCATTTTTATCACATAATTATAGCCAATTGCACATCTTAATTCATTCTCACATAATTCACATTTTCATACCGAAAAAATTGAATAATATAGCTTCCAACATTCCAAATGAGAGCAATTCCACAAAATTAATGAAGCAAAACATTCAAATGCAATATGAATCAAATCATGGCATCAAATGATTCAAAACATCATATTAAACCAAACACAAGTGCATCATGTCAAGGAGTTTCCAAAAACCCTAAAAATGCAAGCTTTAATCAATTTGCAATGAAATGAACATGAGAGCTAGGGTTGAATTCCTACCTCAATGGCTATCAAAAGCCCTCCATCAATTCTAAGAAAACTCCACCATAGCTCCATGAAAACTTTCTCCAAGCCCCATCACAAAAGCTCACAACTTGCCATGGCATGAGTGGAGGGGATGGAAGAAAGAAGAGGAAGAGAAAGATGGAGAAAAGTGTTGAAAGAAGGGAATAAATAGATTAGTTTTCTTCCCCTCCAAGAAAGGAATATTCTAAGGAATATTTTTTCCTTTTCATTTAAGAAAAGAATATTCTAAGGAATATTCCATGAGGACAATGACCAAGATACCCCTCCATCTTCTAGGTAATTATAAGTTTGTCATTACTATACACACACACTATTACTTTACACACACTTGGCTAAAAGACCAATTTACCCTTCACACTTCTAATTATTTACAAGTATGCCACTAACCCTAACCCCTTTCACACTAACCCCTCTCAAGGGTCACCCCCAAGCTTGCCAACATACACCCATAATAATACATATCTACTTATTAGAGCATCCCTACATTCCAATACAAATACACCACATTAGCACTTAATTACAAGTATGCCACTTCCGTGCACACGTCCTACAATCATGCTCACACATCCATACACACACACACACACACACACACACACATCATCCAAATATTCAGAATATCACTACTACTACAACCACTACTACAGATAATAGTATCCACGTAGGTAAGCAAATACACACAAATAGTTCAGATAGCACTCAACCGCGTACACTATACCATATATGGCAAAACGGGCCATGATAACATGCGACGCTTCAACGTCGAGAGGCTAAATGTGGAGAGTGGCCCCGTGATGGTCGTGAAAACGGCCCTGAAGAAAGGGCTTCGACATAGGGGCCTAAAGAAGTCGCTACACAACGAACCCGCGAAGGACCTTGCTGATGTAATAGCCTGGGCAGAGTGTTACATGCTGACAGAGGAGTCCTTAGCAGCGGAGGAAGGAGGTCCCCCCGCTGGAACCAAACAGACCTCCAAGCGGGATGCGTTGCGAGCTGGAGGACCATAAGCGGGAGAAGAAGGTAAGGGGAAAATAGCGCAGGGAGGAAGCGCGGCCCCCCAAGCTGAATACGACTTGGGACGCCATCCTGATGCATGCTCAGAAAGAGGGCCACATCGGCAAGCCGTCCCGAGGATGAAGGGTGGCCGAAGGGACGAGGAAAAGTACTGCATGTATCACAAGGACAATGGACACGACACTGACGAATGCTGAAACCTAAAGAAAGACATCGACCAACTGATCAGTCGCGGTCACCTAAAGAACTTTGTTGACACCCCAAAGGCAGCCCCCGGAGAGGGGACATATAAACAGATGGACAAAGGTCGAAGGTGAACGTCGTCCAGACTGCTCTGTGCATCTTCGAGTGAGAAGGTGGGACAATCAGCCGCAACTCCTCCCCCCAGGCGAGACTAGCTCGCCATTATCTTCCCTGCGTTTTCTTTTGAATGTGTTCCCAGTTCTGAAAATGAAATGCGAGTTCGCACAGAGCAACCATGTTTTTCCCATTCCACCACACTAAACCTCGAGACCGGCCGTAGGGCTGGGGACAACGCCCCCAGCAGACTGATCACTCCGATCGACCGTAAGGCTGGGGGCAACTCCCCCAGCTGACAGATCATCCAGTCGACCGTAAGGCTAGGAGAAACTCCCCTAGCAGACCGATCACTCCGATCGACCGTAAGGCTGGGGCAACTCTCCCAGCAGACCGATCACTCCCAACGGTCGTAAGGCTGGGGCAACTCCCCCTGCAGGCCGATCACTCTGATCGGCCGTAAGGCTGGGGGCAACTCCCCCGACAGGCCGATCATCCTGTCGACCGTAAGGCTAGGGCAACTCTCCCAGCAGGCCGATCATTCCGATCGACCGTAAGGCTGGGGAAACTCCCCCTGAAAGCGATCATCTAGTCAGCTGTAAGGCCGGGGGCAACTCCCCCCAGCATGCCGATCATTCCGATCGACCGTAAGGCTGGTGGCAACTCCCCCAGCAGGCCAATCATCCAGTCGACCGTAAGGCTGGGGGCAACTCCCCCAGCAGGCCGACCATTCCGATCGACCGTAAGGTTAAGGGCAACTCTCCCAGCAGGCCGACCATTCCGATCGACCGTAAAGCTAGGGGGTAACTCCCCCCAGCAGGCCGATCCCCCGATCCTCCTTAAGGCTGGGGCAACTCCCCCCAGCAGACTGATCATCCGATTGGCCGTAAGGCTGGGGCAACTCCCCCAGCAGGCCGATCATCCAGTCGACCTTAAGGCTGGGGGAAACTCTTCCAGCAGGTCGATCCTCCGATCGACCTTGAGGCTGGGGGTAACTCCCCCTGCAGGCCGATCCTCCGATCGAACTTGAGGCTGGGACAACTCCCCCAGCAGGCCGATCTTCCGATCGACCGTAAGGCCGGGGGAAACTCACCCAGCAGATCGATCATTCAGGCGACCTCAAGCCTGGGTGTAGCTCCCCCAGCCGACCGACCGACCCGCCAACCGTCAGGCTAGGGGAGACCTTCCCAACAGGCCAGTGACCCGTCGACAAAAACCTCTCGCAACTCAAACCAGCAAATGACCTCGGCATGAATAGCCGGGGGGGCAAGGCTGAGTCAAAGCCACAACCCCAGGAAACACTTGACAAGAGCATAGAAACACACAAAAAATGTGGAAGTTTTGTTCCAAAACTTAAAATCTTACATGCAAAAAGTTCTTTTTTACAAGTAGGGAGGGGGACAAAAAGGCATGCACTGACTACAACACCGGAGCCCAGGAAGAGGCATACCAAGGTGCCTCGCCTTGCCCCGATTGAGCAGGCTCCTCAGGACCGGCCGAAGGACGGGGAAGCGTCCGTCGGACCCATTCCTCGAACGTCAAGAACCCCTCCCAAAAGGCCCCTACGATCCTCGGGGCCAGGATATCCTCATACGCCTGGAACGCCCCCAGAGGGATTCCGCGATCCTCGGGGCCAGAACATCCTAGTAATCCCTCTTGACCTCCTCGACGAGTCGAGCAGGGTCCACTTGCCGCAGGGCACCTGTTGGAGTTAATTCAGACAGAAGTGTGTTCAGCTATTCAATATGTGTGTCCAGCCAGCTTAATAAGTATGTCCAAGTTGTGAACAAGTGTGTACAACCTTAAAGGTAAGTATGTCCAAAGATGTGAACAAGTGTGTACATCCTTAAAGCCAAGTGTGTCCAAGTTGTGAACAAGTTTCTACAGCTGCTGAAGAAAAAGAGATCAGTTGTATGCAAAATAATTCTGTACTCTGAGACAGCAAGTCGCTTGAGATTTGTGTATTTTAACTTGTGTAGTAAATGCTTGTACTAGTTGATGTAAGCTCTTGACAAGGCATTGTTGTAGGCATAGGCAATATAAGTTGTAGAAGTGAAAGAATGATGTGTATGTAATTAAAAAAGGAAAAAGGGTGACAGAGAGATAGAGAGAGAGAGATCTCTGAGATCAAGATCATCAAAAAAATATTCAAGAAGAAAAAGAAGAAGAAGAAGAAGAGCTTCTGCTTTGCCTGAAATCCATATGAAAATCCCTAAAAAATCGTTCTTCTCCATTCTCTCAAATTTGTATTCACAGTTTTGTGTACACACTTGTAGTGCATTGTGTACACACATAAGTGCTTGTCTGTACACAGATATAGTGTAACTTGAACACAGTTATTCTAGTTTCCTGCACACTAGTTGTTTCACAGATCTTTCTCTGTTTTCTCCTCCTCCCCTCAAAAGATCCTGTCTTTGGGTGCTGAGCTTTGCCTCAACATCCAACACAGTGGTATCAGAGCATCTCAGGTTGATAGTAAGCCATGGATTCTGATCAATCATCTCTTTCTCATCTTCCAATCTTGAGTAACAATGAGAATAAGATCAACTACCAATATTGAAGCATCAAGATGAAAACTTTCTTCATTTCCAAAGATGTGTGGGAGCATGTAGAAGATGGTTTTGCTGATTTGGCAGATGGAGCCACATCAGCTCAAAAAAATGCTCATAAAGAGAAGATCAAGAAGGATGCTAAAGCTCACTACTAGATTCAACAAGCTGTAGATGAGACTATCTTTCCCAGGATCATGAATGCTTCAAGATCTAAAGACGCTTGGGATATTTTGAAGAAGGAGTTCCTTGGATCTACAAAGGTAATCACTGTAAAGCTTCAAAATTTGAGAAAATATTTCGAAAAATAAAGCCATCCGAATCTATACAAGACTTCTTTTCAAGGATCACATCTACTGTTAACCAAATGAGGTCATTGGGTGAAGATCTTGCTGAGTAAAAGGTAGTTGAGAAAGTTTTGAGAAGCTTGACACCAAAATTTGATTTTGTAGTAGCAGCAATTGAGGAATCAAAAGACCTCTCTGTTTATACATCTACTTGGCTCACTTTCTGCTCATGAGGATAGACTCAACAGAGGCAAGGATGATGAATGAATAAACCAAGTCTTTCACTTACACTAAGTTCATCAGTTAGCAATGACAGACCCTTTGGTGGTTATGCAAGATATTATGGCTCAAATAACTTCAGAGGAGGAAGAGGAAAAAGTAATTGGAGAGGTGGAAGAACTGGTATACAACAAATGTATCAGCCTAGATCAGAAGTTAGAACAGATATAAGCCCAAAGAACCCATGATGAAAGGGTGCTCTCATTGTGGAAGAACTGGCCACAAAATTGAATGTTGTTGGTTCAAAAGCAATACAGCTCCAACGTGCTGGAAATGACAGAAGTATGGACATTATGAGAAGGATTGCAGAGAAAACAGAGGAAAGGAGCAAGCTAGCAGATAAAACAAGTGAAAGGAGCAAGTCAACTATATGGAATAAGAAGCTCGTGAAGTTGGTAACTTGTTCATGGCAAAATTTGATGATATTCCAGTCAACAACTCCCTCACTTGGTATCTTGATAATGGCTGCAGCAATCACATGTCAAGTAAGCAAGATTTATTCATCAATTTTGAACCTATTAATGCTAGAGATGTAAGACTCAGATAAGAAAGCTAGTGTAGAAGGAATTGATGATATTGTTGTGCTTACTAATGACGAGGGGAAATCAATTAAAGATGTGTTGTATGTGCCTGATCTAAAACATAATTTGATAAGTGTTGGTCAATTAGTGAAGAATGGCCTTTGTGCTACGTTTTGATGAAGATCAATGCACGATATATGATAAGAAGAAGAGGAAACTTGTTTGTGTGAGTAAAATGCCAAATAACAAGATGTTTCCTGTTATGTTTGCTGCTTCCAACAATACCAACTTTCTAAGCACCATAATTGAAGATCACTTATAACTTTGTCATAAAAGATTTAGTCATTTCAATGTGGCTGGTTTAGTTGAATTATCTGAGAAGCTAGTGTATGGTTTGCCATCACTAAAGCAAGTTAAAGGGAAGCATGAATGTGAAGCCTGTATTTTAGGCAAGAAACAGAAGAAGAGAGCCCCTTCACATTCAAATTGGATAGCTTCAAGACCCTTGGAATTGGATCATACAGATCTGTGTGGCCCAATGTCTGTTAATTCCCTTGGTGGTTCAAAATACTTCATGATATGATTTCAATAGATACTGTTGGATTTATTTCCTTGCAGAAGAGTCTCAAGCCTTGAGTTTCTTCAAGAAGTTTAAATATGAAGCTGAAGGAAAGTTGGCATGTAAAATTGGCACTCTTAGATCAGATAGAGGTGGAGAATTTTGCAACAGAGAGTTTAATGCTTTCTGTGAAGAAAATGGCATAAGGAAACAATTGTCAGCAAGTTACACACCGCATCAAAATGGTGTTGCTGAAAGGAAGAACAGATTGATTATGGAGTTAGCAAGGAGTGCTATGAAGGATAAGAAGATGCCTCTTGCGTTTTGGGCTGAAGCATGTGCAACAACTATATTTGTCATAAACAGAAGTCCTACTTCAGCCTTGAAAAATCCGTATATCTCAGAGAGGTCGTATTTCTGTGGGTTGGTAGTAATGGAATGGTTTCATTATCTAAAATGAAGAACTTTCCAATTCAGTGGGCCTTTTGATACAATCAAATAGATTGCCACAAGGGCGCCATAAGACTCCTTATGAAGCACTTAATGGAGACAAGCCCAAAGTTACTAACATGAAGGTGTTTGGTTGCAAAGCTTATGTGTTGAAGCCTGCCAATGCAAGAGGAAAGCTTGATGATAAAAGTAGGAAGGGAATATTTATAGGCTACAGCATTGAATCCAAAGCCTATAAAATTTATGATCCAAATACAAGAAGTGTGATTACAAGCAAAGATGTGGAGTTTATTGAAACTGAAGCTTGTGAAGGAAATGGAAAGGAACCAACTGTGACAGACTACAACAGGTAGGAAGTGGATACATTGCCTGAAGCAGATCAGCCAGATACAAATCATAGCTTAAGTATCACAAATCACAGTTCACATGCAACAAATCACAGTTCAGATGCTACAATTAGTAGTCCACATGCTAGTAGTTCCAGCAGCAGTTCCTTAAATTCTCCAAGTGAAAATCAGAATGTGAGGACAAGATTATTGGGAGATATCTATAATGAGACTTATGAACTATTTGCTTGTTTTACTACAGAACCTACAGATTTAACTGAAGCTTGTGCTGAAGATGAATGGAGACAATCATGCAAGAAGAGATTAATGCCATTGAGAAGAATAAAACATGGAGCTTGTGTGAGCTACCTTAAGGAAAGAAGGCAGTGGATGTTAAGTGGTTGTATAAGACTAAGTACAACACTGATGTCTCTATAAACAAGCTAAAAGCAAGGCTTGTGGCTAGAGGATTTGTAACGACCCGCTTCCAGGGGCCATTACTTATTTGATTTATTTGCAGGTCTGCAGATCACCAGTGAAATCAACGTAGCCACGATGCAGAGATGTACAAAAATACTTAAATAGTGTCCAATTATTACAATCCATACTGTACAAAATGTTCCAATAAAGATACATGAAAGAAAGAAAGTACAGATGTGGAGATAACTCTAAAAGCTGCGGTCTCAGGGTCGAACTCTGGCTCTGCAACTCAGGAACATCTACCTCAACATGTACGTCGTCTGCGGTGCCACGAAGATGGAATCGTAGGTAAGTCACAACAATTCTAGCAATAGAAATAAAAGCAGTGCAAAGGTATGGAACATGCTAAGTAAGGGAACAGGCTAAAGAAGTAGCAACAGATAAGGTAAACAATTTAAAGATGATCATGCAAGTGCAAGAAGCAAGGTAAGAGCAGACACACATGCAAGTGTGATAAGCGAAGTAAAGGGTGACTGTACAAGTATAATGAGTAAAGTACTGATGGGTGCACAGGTGTGGTAAGTAAAGTGCATGTAATGCATAAGGTAAAGGTGACCATGCAAGTACAATGAGCCACATATAAGAGTAACCATGGTGATAGCAATAGTGAAATTAGCAGGCATGAAATGTGACGATAGTAAACATGCAAAGTACTGAATAAGATGTACAATCAATGGTTATTTTGGTGTTGGCAGTAATTAACTAAACTATGTGATGTGACTCACTTAGGAGAGTATGATATGCAACCATGGGTCACCTCGTTTGCCACGGTGAGCAAATCTCGGGCATCAACCACAACATACTTTTGTGAAATAACGAGACGAGACGAGTGATGTGACTCCATTCATAGCTCCCACACTCCCTCTACAATGAGTTACCCCAAACCCCTGTGTCATGTGTATCGATTACATGTTTCTTACTGGATGTTCCACAAGATATTCTATGAGATATTCCACAAGATGTTACACAAGATGTTCCACAAGATAGTCCACAAGATATTACACAAGATGTTCCACAAGATAGTCCACAAGATAGTCTATAAGATGTTACAGAAGATGTTCCACAAGATATATGATAATTCATTAGCATTCATTGAGTAATAAATGACATGATGTGATTACATAAACGTGAGCAATTGTGCAACAAGTGTATACTAAGTCCATGCAAAGTTTTCAAATGATAAGTGTCAGAACATGATGGACAAGAGTGAACAAGAGTTATCATGGTGAATATGAGTTTACATGTGATAAAAGGTTAAAGAAGAAATTTGAGGATAAAGACAAGTCCAACAAATATGGAATACAAAAATTATTGGTTTAAGTGATTAGCCGTTCTGTAGTTGATTATTTCTCTAGTTACTTAGGTCTCTAGTCATTCGTTCAATCAATAGTTTTTCTGAGACTATTTATAAAATTCTAAGTTCATGCTTTTACACTTGCTTAACTTCTAAGACTAGAATTAGAGTGACTTACGGTTATCGAGATCATCGTAGTAAGACGAGGTTGGAGCTAGAGCTTCCAAGGAGGCTGGTGCACGAGAATCGGTACCTGCAAACACAAGAAATCATTAGTTAAAGACTACAATATTTTCTATCCATTTTTCTTAACGTGTTCGTATTTTTATTATCGGTTAAAACTCGTCAAAATACATACTAAATATTTTTAGATGTGCTAGATGGGAGTAAAATAATTTTATATATGAAGAAAATATTTTTCTAAGGCTCATAGGTATTTTTCATAATTTTTAAAAGCTTAAAATCAATTAACACTAATTAAAAATTAGAAAACAATTTTTCATTATATTTTTCAAAGATTTCTCTAGGGCAAATCATATGTCGGAATTCTTCCAACAAGGGGTCAAAACGACCGTATTAACTTGTACTACAACATATATTTCTCTCGTACGTCAATGTATGTGAAATCTTAAAGCTATTGATTTTTAAATGAAAACATTATAATTAGATTTAAACTTTAAAATTTTGATGAGGAAAATATACTCGCCCTTTGGCGATCCCTTTAGCGATGAAACCAGCGTCAATGAGTCCGTTTCATTATTTCTAATTTTCTAGGCTTTGTCTGGTATTTTTCTAGTTCCTATATTATTTATTATTAATTTTAAACCATTAAACCCATTATATAATATATTATTATACATATATATACATACTTTACGTATTATATACGCATTAGTATATGCGTATAAAACTCACGTAACCCTCTTCTCCTTCGTTCTTACGCTGTAGTGAAGGGCGCTTCGTTCGATGGAGGGGGGCAGGGGTGTTCTCAATGGAGGGGGCCGTCGATGAGGTTGCTCTGACGTCAGCGTCGATGTGGTGGAGGTGGGCTGAGGCTTTGGCAGTGCAGACGGTGGCGACAGCGGCAACAAGGAAGGGGAGAGGGCAGTTGAGGCTCGCGGGCTTGCCGGCGGTCGTAGACGGTGGCGGAGAGGCGACGTGGCAGCGACGGGAGGCGGAGAGGTGGTGGAGCAGGCAGCGGTGTCAGGCGAAGGATCACGGTGGGGACACGCTGGGCAGAGGCGTGGAGTGAGGGGGGCAGCTGGGCCTCCTATAGCGTTGCGGTGGTGGTATCAGGGGCCGCGGTGTCGCTGTTGAGGGCGGACGAGAGCGGGCAGCAAGGCGGGTCGGCGGTGGGCGTGGGTTGCAGCGAGGGTGAGCGACGATCTGTGGTGCTCGGTGGTGGGTGGAGCGAGGGAGGCAGGCGATGGTTGTTTGAATGAGAGGGTGGTGGCGGTGAAGTGGGAAGAGGGTGGAGGGCTACTGAAGGTGGCGGAGGGTGGCGTAGCGAGTGGAGGTGGAGCTCGGAGGTGGTTGATGCACGGCGGGGTAGCATGGAGGCAGACGTCGATGGTGACGTCGGGAAGAGGGTGGGACTCGGAGTGCGGTGGTGTGGGGGCGAGGGGAGGGCGGAGCCTCGTCGGAGGTGGGTCGCGCGGTGGTGGAAGTGGGGCTTAGTGGGAGATAAGGGGAGAGGAGTTACGAATTGAAGCTGGGTTCAAGAGTTGAGGGGATGGGTTCGCGGGATTCGAAATGCGAGAGAGAGAGAGAGAGAGAGAGAGAGAGAGAGAGAGAGAGAGAGAGAGAGAGAGAGATGGGGTGTGGGAGAGAAGAGAGCATGGGGGAATTATACATAGATTTAGAAATAGTAAAAAAATAAAAATAAAAATAATAGTAATATTGAAAATAAATGCATATGTTGGATCTGACCAACTTAAAATGGTGCTTAAATGGGGGGGTTGGGTTAGGGGCTTAATTAGGGGTAGATCTAGGGGTTAAGGTAAGTAATAAAGTCATTAGGGGATGTAATTAGTAAAAACAGAGGAATACAACCCCGTTTTCACATACGACTCCGAAAAATTACGAAAAACATAGCCACGGGTTCATATCATCGCGAGGATCACGAATACAAGATCCATTTCGAAGTTTTAGCTATGGGGATACGAGTTTTTGGGCTAAATGTTTTGGATGCGGGTTTACGGGTTCTAGGTCGATTTGATTTCAGAAAATTACGAAAATAAAATGGGGAGCACTAAATGTTCATAGGATCACACTGTAGAAGTTTGAAAACATTTTGATGATGTTTATATAGAAAATTAATTCATACAGCTAAGTCAGTAACAATTGAATATGAATTATTATAAAAATTATTTAGAGGTATTTGATCATTCTCGAACTTACTGAACTATGCCATAACTAGTTTGATGCTTCAAAATATTTTTTATAAAGAAGTTTGGAATCATTTTTGATATAGAACTTCTAATCAACCATTATAAAATACTTCTAAAACGTGTAAAATGCATTAAATACGTAAATAGTCGTATTGATGAATATGGGTCGTTACTGGATTCACTCAAGTCTATGGAGAAGATTATGAAGATACTTTTGCACCAGTTGCCAGATATGAAACTATAAGAACCTTACTTGCAGTTTCAGCCTCCAAAGGATGGGAAGTTAGACAGCTGGATGTGAAATCAGCATTTCTAAATAGTGCATTACATGAAGAAATTTATGTGAAACAGCCTCCAAGTTTTGTTAAAGAAAATCAGAGCTCAAAAGTCTATAAACTTCACAAAGTCCTGTATGGATTGAAGCAAACACCTAGAGCATGGTACCAACGAATACATGAATTCCTGATCAAAAAAGGCTATACAAGGAGTGATTCTGAAGCTACGCTCTATGTCAAGTCAAAAATGGTAATTTTCTAGCTTTATGTCTCTATGTGGATGACGTTATTTATACTAGCAATGAAGAGTCTTGGCTTGACAAATTTAAAAGACAAATGGAGCATGAATTTGAAATGAGTGATTTAGGAAAGTTGCATTACTTCTTGGGACTAGAAATCAAACAAATAGAGCATGGAATACATGTGTCTTTGCAGAAGTATGCTCAATCTATGCTGAACAGACTTAAAATGGAAAATTGTAAATTTGTGGAAACCACTTTCAATGCCAAAGAAAAGCTTGTACTAGATAAGTCTATTGCTGGAGTAAATGAGAAGCATTTCAGAAGTATAGTGGGAGGTTTGATGTATTTGTCACACACAAGACCAGATCTGTCATATGCTGTAAATCAATTGGCAAGAGTTATGCATAAGCCTAATGTGATTCACATGACAACAGCCAAAAGAGTTCTGAGATATATTGCAAGAACCAAATAACTTGGTCTGCTTTATGGCAGAGATGAAGCTTGCATAGCATATTCAGACAGTGATTGGGGAAGCAGTGAAGAGGATAGAAGGAGTTTGACAGGATACACATTATTACTGGGAAAATCATGTATCACATGGGGCCCCAAAAGACAGAATTCAGTTGCTCTCTCCACAACAGAAGCTGAGTATATGGCCTTGTCCTATACATCATGCCAAGTAGTATGGATGAAGAGGATTAAGGAAGATCTGAAGTAAGAGCAAGGTGAATATACTGTTATTTTTTGTGATAACAAGTCTACAATCCATTTTGCAAAGAATTTCATCAAACAAGGAAGAACCAAGCATATTGATACAAGGTATCACTTCATTAGAGAATTGGTTTCTGAAAAAGCAATTGTGCTTCAACATTGCAAGTCATTTGATCAACTAGCTGATAGGTTTACAAAAGGTTTGGACATCAAACAATTCATCAAATTTAGAAATGAGCTTGGGCTTAGACCCAGTCTGAATTAAAGGGAGGATATGTTGGAGTTAATTTAGACAGAAGTGTGTTCAGCTATTCAATATGTGTGTCCAGCCAGCTTAATAAGTATGTACAAGTTGTGAACAAGTGTGTACAGCCTTAAAGATAAGTATGTCCAAAGATGTGAACAAGTGTGTACAGCCTTAAAGCCAAGTGTGTCCAAGTTGTGAACAAGTTTCTTGGGAGTCCGCCAGACCCTTGGAGCGGATCCACTCTAACAAAAAGCGGTCCGTTGGGAGGACGGAGTGCTGTGCCAGCTGGACGGCCACATCACGATCGGTGAAAACCGATCCTCCAGACAGGACCTTCGAGCCAGGCCCAAGCACAGACAGGGTGCCCTCGCACCAACCGGGGTCCGCTCGCTCGATGGGTAGAGGGGGCCACCACCACCACCTGGGGGTTCGCCCCAAAGACGATCGGCGAATCGAGCGCCACCGAAGGATCGCTCTCCCCATCATCTTCTTTCCTTCGGGCCTTCCAGCCTCTGAATGGGAGCGTTTCTTTGCTCCCTCCTGACTCCCGGTCGGTGCTCGAGAGCCCTGTTCGATGGCCTCTGCGGACCCCTTCCCACGGGCGGAACCGGAGTGGGCTTCAGTCAAGTCCACCGCCGCGGGGGCTTGACAATGACCTGGGGCAGTGGCAGGGGAACATCCGCTTGTTCCAGCGTCCCAACCACGGCATCGGCCGTGCAAATCTTTTCTTCCACCATGCACCGCGACACATGGCAAGAAGGACTCCCACACCCTTCAGAGGCTCCCCGGCGGATGAGTTCAGGCACGTCGTGGCTGAACTCTCGACCCGCCATCTCTGCAAAAGGAAGGATGATCAGGGTAAGCAAAGGAGATGGGCAAAAGGAAAAAAGCGCCTACCAGAGAACCACAAGAAATTCTTGAGGAGAAGGTCGTCCAGCAAGGGCTAGACCGACCTCTCCACCAGCAGCAACACCGACAAGAGCTTGACTACAACCCGATCGGCCTCGAAAAGGGACAGTGTCAAATCACACCGACACAAGCTCCCCCAACCGGTCAGGATCACAGCGTCCTCCGAAAAGGTGACAAAGGCATAGTTATTACTCCAGTCGCCAACCCAGTGGGGCAGGCCCAACAAACACTCTCTCTCCGCCTGGGCGTAGATATGCTGCCATGACCCCTGACCAACGAACTGGACCCTGAAATAGTAGAAGAAGAGAGGCAGGGTTGCCTCCAACCCATGCGCATTACAGATCATGATGAATCACACCAAAGCCGGGATCGAATATGGGGTCAGCTGACACAGGGCTACCACCAAGAACTCTAGAACCTGGATAATGAAGGGGTGGAGAGGAAAGTGGAGCTGATTCGGGATATATATTGCTTATTTTCCCCCCATTTTCGGGCATTTTATGTGTATATTGTGTCTATTTTGGCTTTGATACATGCGTATTCGAGATATTGTGTATTATTGAAGCCTATCCATATTTTATACATGAAATGTGGTTTTTATGAACTAATTTTTGCTCCCCGTATTTTTCAGGTACTTCCGGGATTTTTCTGGATTTTCTGGAATTTTTCCAGAATTTTTGGAAGCTTCCACCTATTTTTTGGGAATTATTGGAGCAAGAGGGGAGTTTCTGGAATTTCAGAAAAAAACTAAAAAATATAAAAAGCCACGTTTGTGGGCCAGCCGGCGGCCCACACATGCGGCCCGCTCTCAGCAGCGGGCCGCTGCAGTCTGATTTAAAAAACAGTTAAAAAAATAAAACGAAACCTCCGAGCTGGCCGGCCCAGCGGCCGGCCCGCTCAGCTGTGCGCGCGCGAAAAATTGCGGGCGTAAGGCGCCCGCGGGTCGGGCGCTGATGCGCCCGACCCGCAAGCCCAATTTTGGGCTAAAATCGGCCTGTGTGCGAAAATTTGACGGGAGCTTCGATTTCTTCTTGGTTTTTTTTTGGCCGAGAGCATCTCTTGGAGTTTTTTAGGGCTTAGAGGAGGAGGAAGCCATTGGAGCTTGGAGAGCTTGGAGGAGGTGCCCAAGTGAGAGGAAAGCCTCATTTCTTGAGAGATTGGTGATCTCTTCTCTCTTTTCTTGTGTAATTTTTGATATCTCACTTTTGTATTGAACTTAGGTTAATTTTGAATGAAATTTTCTTATCGTTTGCTATGATTGTGTAGTGTTGATTTGGTGTGGGTTGTGATTCATGAAGTTGGTTGTTAATTTTAGTTCTAATTGCCTCTTGCACAATTTCATGTTGCTGTTGGATGATTATTAGGGCAAAATTTGATTGGTTAAGACCCGAGAGGGCACAATTTGAGAAAATACCATGCTCATATTTGATTAGTGCTACGATGATACATCCATCCCTATTGCTAATTATCGTGTTCATGAAAGCTAAATTTTCCGATTGAGTGTCCTTAACCGGATAATCAATTGAGTTATATGCGGTAATTAGAGCTTGATTAGCACAAATCTTAGTGAACCCACAACCCATGCTTTCCATCCTAGCTATCCTACTCCACATTTGGCTCTCTAACCCTACCCACTTATGATAGGATTGTAGATTTCTCTTTTTTTCACACACTCATCCACCGTTAGCGAGGTAGTTGTAATACGCTTTATTTTTCTTTATCAATCAATTTTGTGAATATAGAACGACTTGTCCCCGTGATCCGACCCGGTACTCACCGGTTATTTATAAATATATTGCATTGACACTCCTACGCTTGGGAGTAGAAGGCGTGCTCCGTGCTCGTCCTTCCGTGTCAACCAATTGGCGTCGTTGCCGGGGACAACTGTTTCTATTATTAGCAATTTTGATTGATTTCGAAAGTTTTAGTGTGATACTTCTATCTCTTAGTGTTGTGTCTTTCGGTTTATTTATTTTTCACTTATTGAGTCTTTTGGTTGTTTATTTTCATTTTCTTGGAATTTTTTTTAATCATGGCATCATCTTCAGATTTTTCGGACATTGATTTGGAGGATATCCCACTTCAGCCATACTTTCATGGCTAGGAGTGGGAGAACCCTCATTTACATATTAAAAAATTTGAATAATGGATGTATGCATGTCTTGGTGGAAACATTAGCGATGATTGCATATACTTTAGATTTTTTCATTCTTCTTTACATGATGATGCTAGATTGTGGTTTGATTCATTGTCTCTCGACTCACATTTTACTTGGTTGTCATTTCAGGCTGAATTTCTCCGAATGTTTTTGCTTATTTTTCTGGAGCAGGTACAGGGGCGGCAGGCCATGGAGCAGTATATAGCGAGCTTTGCCCAAGCTGAATGAGAGGCCTACCATCAGACTTGGCAGAGGTTCACTGATTTGGTGCTTGCGTGCCCAAACCAGAGCTTTCACGAGGATCATCTTCTGCAGATCTTCTACACAGGGTTATCGCCATCTGGGCGAGATTTTGTGTAGATGAGCTGCGGTGGAGAGTTCTTTGATTATTCGACCGAGGATTCATGGTGTTACCTGAGGGACCTTGCAGAATATGAGGAGACAGTCCAGCAGGTCCAGGACCAGCCTGAGAAGCCAGCTTAGGGCTCATTCCATTACTGCCCTACGGAGGAATAAGAAGATCATGATGATGGGGCGCATTGGAGCCAAGTAGAGGGAGCTGAATTTCTATATTTTGAGGAGTCGGAGGAGATGGATGATGGAGTGCGTGTCGACCACGACGGTGACACGATGCATTTTCTCGCTGAGGTTGAGGATGAAGCAGATGTGCATGATGGCCAAGATCAAATTGAGGACACCATGGAGCCTGAGCCACAATCCACTTCAGAGTTAGCTTCGCAGGTCGAGGCGGCTGAGTACTTTGGGGGGACGACTGAGATGAACTATTTCTGGGATGGCGAGGATGATGCGTGCTTGGATTTGCCCGAGACAAGTCTACCTCCAGTCCTGTCACAGATGTCACTTCTCTCGCCTCAGGATACGCACTTGCCACTCATCAAGGAGGGTTGTCAGGAGCAGTTACCAGTTGTGGGGAGTGCCGTAGAGATTGTTGATGTTGACGTCGAGGAAGAGGATAGCGACGGAGATTGCAACATGGTATATATTGAGCCCAAGCTCCCTCCTACTCCAGTTTTCTCCCTGCAGCCACTTCCACCTCCTCCAGAGGCCATGCATCATCCCGAGCCTAGCATCACATTTCAGGGAAGTTCCCATCTTTCTTTTCCCTCCACCCCCGAATCAAATTATTTAATTCCATATCATAATGATTCGGATTGTCGTCATTTGATCGTAAATTCATTTATTCATTTCAACGACCCATTTTGGCAAGCTTTTCACTTGGATGGGCGCTCTCGCCCAATATTTTTGACACGACCTATCTCCCCCATTTTGCAGGAATCCATCATAAGAAGATGCTCGGGGTTGTGTCGCTTGCCATTAATGCCGGTAATGGAGGTAGGGCATTGGACGTGGCGAAGCTCGCAGAGGAGCGTAAGGATATGATCGAGCAGTTGCCACCACCGTTATACATTCGAGATCCGCCTTTTGCCACGGTGTGTTCTTTCCAATAGTGTAAATAAATAAATGTTTTATTTTCATTTTTTCGCATGCTTTTCTTTTTTAGGATCTTTTGCCGAGATCTAATACTCTTCCAACATTGAGGACACTGCTTATTTTAAGTTGGGGGAGAGTGTTAGAATCTTTAGAATTGTTAGAATTTTGATGTTAGCTCAAATTTTTTTTTGAGATACATCCATTTTGCCCTCATCCCATGAACTTCATTGCATATCATATTTGGCCTCCTTGTCCATACGCCGCTTGCTTTATGTAGTCCATACATGCTTTCATGCCATGCAATTTTTCGGATTATCATTTTGGTATCAACTTCTTCGATGTTTGATTGGCATGTTTCATTTCTTTTTCAATTTGGAGTCAAATGCTAATATGCCATGTATGAAGCTATTTTATTCGTCGTGATATCTCTTTGAGATAATTTGGGAAAAGTTTGGTGTAAGTGATTGCATGAGTTGGGATGAATGGTGTAGTTTTTGATTGGATTGGGTGTGGCCAATTGTGTGTGCTTTGTTTTCTTCTTAGGAGTGGGTGGATGAGTTGATAATCCATGTTTAGAATGAGAAATAGAGTAATATAAGTGAATGTTTCTTTCTAATCAAATTGAGTAGCTGGTGCCCCACGAAACATTGGGGAGGACGCCAAAAATGAGATTTAGGGGATCATTCCATCCATTTGCATATATAGCATCGTCGCATGTATGCAAATGTGGCGGTGTTTGCATTTCATAGCGTTATCGCGTGAATGAAAAACATAAACATCAAAAACAAAAAAAAGAAGGAAAAAGAAAAGAAAAAGAAAAAATGAATGAAAAATGAAAGAATAAGCAACATGAGTGATGCAATCTCATCTCCCACCACTTAGAAGAAGTTTCTTTTGTATTGGCCATTTCCTTGAAAATTTGAAATTTTGACATCGTGATATATCCTAATGAATGTGATATGGGCTTATTACCTTACTTTTCTTTGAATTGGATTGAAGAGAATGTCATTTGTTGTTTTCTTTCATACATTGGGTATATTGGCTTTGGAATCAATTGGAAATACCATTTTGGGGTGTGCCATGATGATATCTTGAGTTGGTGCATGTTTTTCCATTTAATCCGAATTTATCGCATATTTTGCTAGGGACTAGCAAAAAGCTAGTTGGGGAGTGTGATTCGGGATATATATTGCTTATTTTCCCCCCCATTTTCGGGCATTTTATGTGTATATTGTGTCTATTTTGGCTTTGATACGTGCGTATTCGAGATATTGTGTATTATTGAAGCCTATTCATATTTTATACATGAAATGTGGCTTTCATGAACTAATTTTTGCTCCTCGTATTTTTAGGTACTTCTTGGATTTTTCTGGATTTTCTGGAATTTTTCCAGAATTTTTAGAAGCTTCCAGCTATTTTTCGGGAATTATTGGAGCAAGAGGGGAGTTTCTGGAATTTCAGAAAAAAGAAAACTAAAAAAATATAAAAAGCCACGTTTGTGGGCCGGCCCGCTGGCAGGCCCACGCATGCGGCCTGCTCTCAGCAGCGGGCCGCTGCAGTCTGATTTAATAAAAAAAAGTTTAAAAAAATAAAACGAAACCCCCGAGCTGGCCGGCCCAGCGGCCGGCCCGCTCAGCTGTGCGCGCGCGAAAAATTGCGGGCGTAAGGCGCCCGCGGGTTGGGTGCTGATGCACCCGACCCGCAAGCCCAATATTGGGCTAAAATCGGCCTGTGTGCGAAAATTTGACGGGAGCTTCGATTTCTTCTTGGTTTTTTTTGGCCGAGAGCATCTCTTGGAGTTTTTTTTGGGCTTGGAGGGGGAGGAGGCTATTGGAGCTTGGAGAGCTTGGAGGAGGTGCCCAAGTGAGAGGGAAGCCTCATTTCTTGAGAGATTGGTGATCTCTTCCCTCTTTTCTTGTGTAATTTTTGATATCTCACTTTTGTATTGAACTTGGGTTAATTTTGAATGAAATTTTCTTATCGTTTGCTATGATTGTGTAGTGTTGATTTGGTGTGGGTTGTGATTCATGAAGTTGGCTGTTAATTTTAGTTCTAATTGCCTCTTGCACAATTTCATGTTACTGTTGGATGATTATTAGGGCAAAATTTGATTGGTTAAGACCCAAGAGGGCACAATTTGAGAAAATACCATGCTCATATTTGATTAGTGGATACCCATTTTGCACAATTTTTCCTTCATGCATGCTTTATGGCACAATTTACATTGACTCGTGCGACTCTTGAAAGATCTAAAGTGTACTAAGTATGGTTTTCAATCGATATCTGTAATATCCGAATCTGCTGTTTATCCACATATTTTTATGAGTGATAATTTTTCTGGATTTTTTCGGAGACAAATATGAAATTCATATTTTATATATTAAAATAATATTATTTTTACTAATTACCTAACTAATTTATATTTAACCTAACTTAATTAGGTCACTTAATTACCCTAACCCAACCCGGTGGCAGCCCATGAGATACACGCCTAAATCATATTTCTAAGATTAATCAAACTAACCAACACATTAAATGACTTAATTAATTAACATTAATTATTATATTAATAATAATATATTATAAAACCCACCCTCAACTCCCTTTGTTCAACCAAACCTATCGCATCGCCCTCTTCTTCTCACGGTTGACTGCCGTCACATTCTTCGACGAACCCCAGACCGTCGCCACCTCTCCTCGGGCCGCCCGCTGCACCATCGCTTCCCTCTCTCCATCAGCCCACATCACAATCGAGCCCCGCTCGTCGGCGGCCTAACATCATGCCCGGCCACTATCCAGCATCCCCCCTCCACCAACGAACCCTGCTGTCGTAAGAGTTGCCTCGCCACCACCCGACAACCGCCCATATGCCAACGTCCCTCTGCCCACACTACCGCCCTATCCGACCTTTCCTCAAACTCCCCCACTTAAGCCGAGCGTCGACAAACCACGAGACCCACAGAGTAGCACAGCCACCCCCAGTGAGGCCTCCGCCGCTGCTATGGGCTAAGCATGACCCCCGCTACGCTCCTCCGATGAGCGCCGACGTCGCCGACGCCCAAAGAACGCCAACGAAGTCAAGCACCGCGACAACCCCAGATCGAGCTCCCTGCCGCTTTTGGCTTCACACGTACCGCCGCGAGCTTCGTCTCACTGCCTGATCGCCATAATCACCTCCGGCCCCACCTCAACAAACGACCACGCCACCTGAAGCCGGTGCCACTTACCGCTTCTGCCCCGAGCATCAAGCGAGAGAGAAGAGTGTGGGAGATTTTTTTTAATATTAATACATTATAATATAAATAATATTATATAAGAAGAAATTTGATAAAATTCATAATAAATAAGATAGACACCCGAAAAATAAGTTGAGGCCACCGAACAATTCAGTGCATGGCCCGGAGCGCGTTGGCGCCTGTCTCGTAAATTTCTGACAAGTACTTTTCTCATAATAGATTTTTCTGTTGTGAATGGAAATAACCAGAGTTGGTTAGGATTGCGGGTATCTTAGAGATACGTCCATATCTATGTATTCTATCTTTCTACTCTCCTACCATGCCTATAAATAAAGGCTGGGGGTTCCTCCCCCAGTAGTTGATTCATAACACGTTATCAGCACGAGCCTCTAAAATTTTTTCTTTCCTCAAATTTTTTTTCGTTCGTTGCGAAGGCGAAGGCGAAGGCGAGAGGAGACGGGAGATCCACGAGCGTGGTGCAAGGCTTCCTCAAACGAGCGTCGTCATCCGCGTAGGGCTTCGTTCTACCGTCGCTATATCCGGAGGATGGATATAGAGGTAAAAACACTAAAAACGATGTTTCTAATCATACATATGATTGCCCCACCCCTAGATCTCGCAAGATTGATATGGGTTTTTGTTGATCGCCCAAAACGACGAATTTTTCACCCCAAAAATCAAATTTTTAGTGTTTTATTTTGTATAAACCACAAGTTTTGCCCGCCGACGGCTTTGCCGCCGGCCTCCCCCCTCCCCCATCCTCTACGCCGTCCCCCCAGAAGAGGGGGGGCGGCCGCCGGTCCCCCTCCTGCAGAGGGGGGCGGCAGCCCTGCCGCGCCCCCTGCAGGGGGGCAGCGGCCGCCATTACGCCCCCCTGCAGGGGTGGCGACGCGAGCCGTGACCCCTGCAGTGGGGGGGAGGCGGCCCCCGCCCTCCGCCCCCCTGTAGGGGGGCGGCACCCACCGTCGCCCCTCCTAGCGGGGGGCGGCGCCCCCCTCGAACCTCCAAACATGTGGCGAATTGGGGGCGGCGGCGGCTAACCCTAGCCGTCGCCCCCAAAGCCTTATCGGGCTTTTTGGCCCAACTTCACAAAAAAAAATTCTGTTTGCGGGCCTCAAGCCTGTAGCCGGCCTGCGGGCTTCAGGCCCGCAGGCCAACATAGTTACAAAAAAACTCTGTCTGCGAGCCTGAAGCCAGCAGCCGGCCTGCGGGCTTCAGGCCCGCAGGCCAACGAGATTACAAAAAAAAGTTTTACGGGCCTCAGGCCCGCAGGCCAATTCACTTACGAAAAAATGGGGGGCAAAGGCTAAAAATTAGCCTTAAAAGAACCTTTTGGGCTAAAAATTAATTTCAAAAAAGGGTGTTTGAGGGCCTATAAATTCGTGAAAAATCACGGTAAATTATGGGGAAATTATCGGACAAATAAGGGTTCATTGGGGACTTTTGGGGGTTATTTGGGATGATTTAAAAAGGAAAACCATTTTCCTTCTACAACAAAAATGTTTTTTTTGGGCTCTTATTCAATTTGATTGATTAAAACCATTTACTATACAACCCTTGCATCGTAATGATTTTCCTGTAAAAATCATCTTTACATGCTTTACATCACTGGCAAATTCTGTTGGATATTATATGCGTGGTTGTGCATTATATTTAAAACTTAATAATTAGGAAGATCCTGCGACCGCTCTGCCGTTAGTCACCTAACTTAACGGTGCATGACGTTGCCCAGTGGTCCAATAATTATTAAGTGATTAAATATTTTATCCTCATGCGAATATAACTGCATGCGATGTCTGTGACTGAAAATGTTGGTGAGCACAGTATTTCTGCATGAATGGCTAAATGTGGTTTTTGGATCGGCTGTTTAAGTCCCACAGTTTATTTCCCGCACTTTTCTTTTCTTTTTGAGAGAAATTGTAGTGAGGAATTTGTGTAAATGTCAAAGAAAGAAGACCAACTTCCATGGAGACAGAGGCCAAGCTTGAAGCTGGAGATATCATATGGGACCCACGGGGTTTCCAAAGTTGTATTTTCCTTTCAAAGCTGCAAATTTGTATAATTTGGACTATGGACTATGGACTCTTTCTTGTGGGACTGGCCGATCCACACATTTAGCTTTTCATTAAATATTGCATGTTTGTGCTCTGCTAGATAAATGGCTAAAATTGCAAGCATTGATTTCGAAGTGCTGGATGCATCAGGTAGAAACTATCTAAGCTGGCAGCTAGATGTAAAGTTTCACCTGCGGGCTAAGTCCCTCATTGCTGCTGTGACAAAAAAAGAAAATGTTAGTGATATAGAGAAGGCACAATCCATCATCTATATTCGCCGCCATGTGGACAAGACCTTAAAGGCTGAGTATCTTACGGTCGAAGATCCACTTGAGCTATGGACCGCCCTTGAGGATATGTATAAACATCAGAGAGATGGTATACTCCCAAGGGTGAGATATGAGTGGGAGAACCTGAGACTGCAGGACTTTAAGTCCATTGCTGAGTACAACTCAGCACTTTTTAGCATCATCTCACGCCTGAAGTTGTGTGGTGAAAAAGTCTCAGAAGATCGCATGCTGTCACGCCCCGCTTCCCAAAAACGTGGAGGCGAAGCGTGAGAAGGTCCGCTCAGACTTGAAGCTACAAAGCTGCAAGTCCGATAAGCGTCGATCAAGTTTAAAACTGCAGGTCCTTGCAATGCTAACGAAACAAAGATAATAATAATTAAATGAGACAAAAGAAACATCTCAGAAGATCCATAAAATAAGTTTCCAACATCGCAGAAAAGCCATCAGGCTAAAAGGAAGGAGACTAAAGGCCCAAACATGGCCAACAAAAGTACAAAGTACAAAACAACGGTGCTACGCACCAACAACTAACAAAAGGCCTGAAACAACATAAAGCTCCACAAAGACTCAAAGAATGGTCACCGGGTCCACCAAAATCCTCCTGGGCAGCCATGGACTCAGACTCAGCGTCAGCAAAACCTCACGTACTCAGCAACGGTCTCTGGCTCAGGTCTAACATGTGACACCCAAAAGAGCAAGGGGCACATGTCAGCAAGTCTGGAAGACTTGTGCAAGTGAAACTGAAAGTACAAGTAAGAGCAACCTAGCAGTTCTAGTATGAATGCGATGACATGGCAGTTTAAAGTATGAGTGCAACAGGTAAAGTAAAGTAAAGTACAGTACGAGCATGGCATGGCATTCACAAGACAAGTACAAGACAAGAAAAGTAAGCACCTCGTGCACAGAGATTCCGTCTTTTGGCTAGAGTGGCTGTACGGGCCAACTCCTAAGCTCAAGTAACCGTTTATCCCTACCCCTCCACGTGTGTCGAGCCAGGGCCTTACCCCCGAACTTGGAATGCTCGCTTCTGGACCACGAGCCAGGAAGTGTGTAAACAAGTATGGCGTAGGGGTGCACCTAGCCGGACAAGTAGTACTAGGACAAGTATTGTAGCGTGTGCTACGATGCAACAATCAATGCATGGATGACATGGCATGGTAGTTAAAGTAAAGCGTACAGGTAAGGAAAGTAAACGTGACAGTTTTAGCATGCATGAATGACAAGTTTACTGTTAAGATCTAGCTTCGTTGTCAAGCTAGATCATTTAGGTGACGGATCTAGTTTCGTTGTCAAACTAGATCAAGTAGGCGTCTAGCCAGCTATCATTTCACTGACTAGTCTCTTTTACGCTAAAAGCAAGTAAGTGGCCTAAAAACATGGCCCTACACAAGAGTTGGCAAGTTTCACTTGCCTGCAACTATCACGTCAAGAAAACACCGTCCAACGAGTCCAAAGTCACGATTCCTACGTGCACAAGTCCACCGGCCTACATCCGTTTTATTAATCTTGATTAGTGATTTCTAAAACATTTAAAATACTTTAAAAATACTGATTTTTAGTCTTGATTAGCATGCAATTGGGTTGGGGGTCCTAGGGGTGCAAAACGTTACCTCAACACGACGCGAAAGCTACACCGGCGTCGGGTAGCGACGCCGGGGGTTGGAATAATAAGATCGCGCTCCAAGTCCAGATTCCAATTAGATTCCTCGCTGGAATTTCAGAGAAAATAACCCGGGCGACGATTCCAGATTCCAAAGCTCGCACGTGCGACGACGGGCTACGACGTGCGACGACGTCGTACGCGGCAAGTCGTCGAAGAGAACGTACCAAAGTGGGGCCCACAGTAGTCCTAGGGACCTTTGGGGAACCCACAATACCTCTGGAGAACTTGGGGGGCCCACGGAGGCAAGTGGTGCGACGGATGCGGGGTTGCGACGAATGGCCGTCGGTCGTACAGCCTCGGTGCGGGGGCTTGGCTCGGTCAGACACGGGGGCGGCGCTGTTGCAACACTTTGGGTCGGTCGCAGCAGCGGGGGCGACGTTTTCCTTCGGTCAGACCGATGGAAATCCTCGGTCAGGCGCTTGGAAGCGGGGTTGCAGCGCTGCAGCGATGCAACGCTCGGGCGCTCGGTCACAGCGGCGGCTTCCTTCGGTCGGGCACGGAGCTAGCGGGGCGACAGAGCGGGTCGGTGCGGAGCGAGGCGACCGGGCGGTTCTCTCGGTCAGACCGAGAGGCCCTATCGGTCAAGCGGGGAACGAAGCGGCGGTCGATGGCAGCGGTGCGGAGCGGCTTGGGTGCGGGCGGGGGTCTCGGTCGGAGCGGGCGAACGGAGCTGTTTTCCTCGGTCGTACGGGGGCTGAACGTCGCAACGTTGCGACGATTCGTCGCAACGTCCAAAATGACTTTGGGAGAGGCTAGGGCTAATTTCTTTGGAAAATAGGACTTGCTAGGGGTTGCTTATATAGTATAGGTGGGGTTGACTTGGTCTAGGGCCAAATCTAATAGGATTAGAATTCAAAAAGATTTGAAATTTGAATTCAAACTTATCCAACCCAATCTAGGATTTGACCTGGTCCAAATGAGCTGGAAATTGGCTCAAAAATTCTTTAAAACGTTTTAAACTCAAATAAATTTTATTTGGCCGAAAATACTTAATAAATTAATTATTAAAAATAATATAAAACTTGTAAAAATTATAAAAGTGGTCAAATAAACTCCAAAAATTATAAAATAAATATTGTGGTGATCGTGGCGACGAATGTGAGCTAACTAAGAAGACGGATCTCAAATTCGACGTCGGACGACGAAACTAAAAATAGAAACGTCTCCCGTCAAAAGTGAAAGTCGTCACGTCTCATCGAGTAAGTTCAAATTGTGGGAAAACGACTCGAGAAGTGTCGTTCCAAGATAGTGCCACTATTTAATACTCTCAGGGACGTTCGCAACGGCATAACACACGAAAGTGTTCACAAACACGTGCACGGCCAAAAGCACGTGCACGAACAACGTACAACGAAAAGTGGTCGTTACATCCTCCCCACCTTAGAATAAAGTCCGTCCTCGGACTTTCTAATATAGCTAGTCGCTCTAGTAACTAACCCAAATCAAGTCACATTATATTTCAAACCAAGTATAGTCATTACAAGTGCTCATATATGCACTAGGTAGTCAAACATTATTACTACCAATACGTATATATATTTATATATATTCACGTACGTTATACATTTATACCCATTATAGCCAGTCAATTTCATACATGTATTTCAATCATATATATAAGCATACATTCCTTATATCGCTACTACTTACCTAAACACAAAACAATATTTCAGGTACTCATATAGGATAGTCTCACACTTAGCAAATACAATCATTGCTCTACCTATAGGTAGCTACCTATGCACAAACATCAAGGGTATACTACCCTCTAATATTTCCTAGTATTCATCCAACACCAAACACATCAACACATGCAGTCACACCATACCATTATTAAATCAAATTCACTATATCTAATATACATTCACTATAGTTTCACAATATATATATAGCCATTCAATGCATTCAAATATTTCACCATATATTCACATTACGTACGGTCCTATTACTGTATTTACAACACGCCACCTATACCATAGTCATCAATACCTATAACTAAGCACATACTTACCCGTGCATGGTGCACACCCATACACGCTAACATTTCATTTACATACATCAATCATACCATTATATTACTAGCACATCTATGCACCTAGTTTAGCTAGCATACATATGTTCACACAACAAGTCCTTAGTAACTAGCTATACCACAAGACCAACACCTATAACTATATACTGGCGTAGCGACCCACAATCATGTGCGTAGCACAACCAGGCACAAACACTTCTATCACCATACATACATCAAGCATTTCTATATTCAAACTACAATCATACATTCAATATACTTAGAGTATACTCACTCAGGCTTGAGTGAGACTCAATACACATATCAGGATATTCTATATACGTAACACGGCATTCATACTTATACCAATACCATTCCAATATTTATACGTCTACCATACAACCATATACATTCCATAAATCAATCACACTTAATATTTAGTCAGGCAATACTCACGTAGTTCAATCATTCTATATACCATAATAATAATAATATAGACATCAACATACGTATAATTATAATACGCTCCCTAATACATGCATACATATTCATCGTATAGTCTCACACATGTAACATATATATTCACACCATAGCCTACTACCTATAATTAGTATTCTAACACATCCACACGTACATAATTAAGATGTGCAATAGTCGTGTATACCTCACGGTATGCACGCATGCAACATCCCGTAAAAGCAACAATACCAATCAAAATTATAACCCTAATACTATATGTATATCACATATATACTCAGGCAACAAAACATAACTACTTACGTCTAAACACTATATATATCTACTTACGAGCACATACTCACACGTAATAATATATAGATCACTCAATAGGCCTACTTACTTATCTATAAGTTCACACATTATCATCACACCTAGCATATACCTAGCTTTACCAATCATTTTATTTCAACCATTATAAGTATCTCTATTTACATACATTCCATTAGATATTTCATCGCTAGCTCTTATATACACCGGCATCCCTAGTATAGTATAGCTATCCACACAAAAATCTATAATTACTAACACACAACAACTTCATACTATCACGAATAACTCCGAGTATATATATATATATACCACACAATAGGCAAGCACCAATATACTATGGGAATTCTCATTCAAGCTCACGTACCCAACTTAGGTATGTGCACTACGACACCTCACAGGGTCCAAGGGCCTACTAAAAACTTAGGGTGGACATAGACATTGACGGCACTAATACCTAAGTAATAGAGGGAGGTCGAAAGCGTGACGAGGGAAGGATCGATAAGCACGTGTTCAGATAGGGCGAATGCAAGGAGACAGCTTGGTTGGACGAACATTGGCTCAATGGTGATGTTTAGGTTGAAGGAAAAGGATATAGTGATGCTTATATAGGATATAGAAAAGAAGATAGGGTAAGTAGCATAAGCTAGAATACGTGAAATCTGAAAACTTTTTTTCTTCAAAATCAGAATCCTCGTCTGAAAAGAAATATTTCGGAATCGACAAAACAAGTTGTTCAAAGTAAATTTGAGTCGAACATTCTTAATAAGAGAAAATGGTCTATTGTTTCTAAAAATCATTTTGAAAGGAAGTAAAATCATTTACGCGAATATTAAGGACATGGTTTAGAAAATTCTATCAGTCAATAATTTAATAAAATGTTGCCAAAAGTTTTTGAAAGTCAAAGAATGGAATCAAACAACAGAAGAATTTAAAATCAGGTTAAATGCTTTCAAAACTTTTAGGCCATGGAAAGGTAATCAATTTTGAAACTTCTTTTAGGAAACCATGGTTCGCCAAAAGTGGAAAAACCGATTTACACAAGGTTCTTAGTATACGAGCACAATGAACCTGGTACGGATAAAGTAATTAAAATTCATTTTAGTCTAGAAATTTTTTCTAAAAGCACGTAGGGTGAGTGGAAAGATAATAATTATAACTTGATGGTGGAATTATCAAAATTGGTAGCAAACTTTAAAATCGAATCATGGAGGGTCTAAAGCAGGAAGAGGTTATGAAAATAGTAATTTTGCAAAAATCTGGAACAGTGAGAACGACGAGCAAAGACCATCTTGCTGAAATCTGAAATTCTATGTGACTTGAAAAGTATATTAAAAGTAAACACGATGTATTATTCAAATAAGAAAGGAAAATTTTAAATCAAATTGGACAAATGGTTCAGAATAAAATTAATATATGGAAAGACGACATGAGTACGAAAACATAGGCTGGGAAAAATATTATAAGCTAGAGTTCAAAATTCCGACAAACGTTTTTTTTTAAAATTTAAATCAATGAAGAAGTATGAAGTATAAGTATATTAAAATTTTGAACAAAATTAAACTTAGGAAAAAGGAAATCGTAAAATACTTTCAAGAGTTTCAAAGTTCATAATGGAGAGTTTCGAAAAAGGACGACGATCGTCATGAGGCGATCTCGTGATTCGAGGCAAGGAAATTGGTCAGGTGATCAAAACATTCGTACGCCTAGGATATGACTCAGGAGAGGCTACGGAAAACTCCTACGGTCGACCAACTAAAGATTAAAGCTAAACGCTAAGACTTCTAAAGGTTAGACGGTAAAGAAGTGCGTTCAGCTTGGTCCGAAATCGATGAACCCAAAAGCGAACGACCGAAGGAAAATCTAGAAGTCTAATATGGTCAGGGGTAGACATGAACCACTAAGGTAACTCCTACGACGATTAAATCAATTGCCAGAAAGGGGGTCTAACTATCAATCAGAGGCCTCTAACTAGCAAGCACAGACGTCTAACTAAGTCTTCTCATCACCTAGTGTCCTAAAAACGACTAAACTCAGGGCTTCTGATTCGGATGTTGTAATTTATTTAATGGACATTCTGTTATTATCGTTGTTCCGTTAATTCGCATTTGCAAGATTGGACCTGCATGGGCCACCAACAAAACCTGTCACGCCCCGCTTCCCAAAAACGTGGAGGCGAAGCGTGAGAAGGTCCGCTCAGACTTGAAGCTACAAAGCTGCAAGTCCGATAAGCGTCGATCAAGTTTAAAACTGCAGGTCCTTGCAATGCTAACGAAACAAAGATAATAATAATTAAATGAGACAAAAGAAACATCTCAGAAGATCCATAAAATAAGTTTCCAACATCGCAGAAAAGCCATCAGGCTAAAAGGAAGGAGACTAAAGGCCCAAACATGGCCAACAAAAGTACAAAGTACAAAACAACGGTGCTACGCACCAACAACTAACAAAAGGCCTGAAACAACATAAAGCTCCACAAAGACTCAAAGAATGGTCACCGGGTCCACCAAAATCCTCCTGGGCAGCCATGGACTCAGACTCAGCGTCAGCAAAACCTCACGTACTCAGCAACGGTCTCTGGCTCAGGTCTAACATGTGACACCCAAAAGAGCAAGGGGCACATGTCAGCAAGTCTGGAAGACTTGTGCAAGTGAAACTGAAAGTACAAGTAAGAGCAACCTAGAAGTTCTAGTATGAATGCGATGACATGGCAGTTTAAAGTATGAGTGCAACAGGTAAAGTAAAGTAAAGTACAGTACGAGCATGGCATGGCATTCACAAGACAAGTACAAGACAAGAAAAGTAAGCACCTCGTGCACAGAGATTCCGTCTTTTGGCTAGAGTGGCTGTACGGGCCAACTCCTAAGCTCAAGTAACCGTTTATCCCTACCCCTCCACGTGTGTCGAGCCAGGGCCTTACCCCCGAACTTGGAATGCTCGCTTCTGGACCACGAGCCAGGAAGTGTGTAAACAAGTATGGCGTAGGGGTGCACCTAGCCGGACAAGTAGTACTAGGACAAGTATTGTAGCGTGTGCTACGATGCAACAATCAATGCATGGATGACATGGCATGGTAGTTAAAGTAAAGCGTACAGGTAAGGAAAGTAAACGTGACAGTTTTAGCATGCATGAATGACAAGTTTACTGTTAAGATCTAGCTTCGTTGTCAAGCTAGATCATTTAGGTGACGGATCTAGTTTCGTTGTCAAACTAGATCAAGTAGGCGTCTAGCCAGCTATCATTTCACTGACTAGTCTCTTTTACGCTAAAAGCAAGTAAGTGGCCTAAAAACATGGCCCTACACAAGAGTTGGCAAGTTTCACTTGCCTGCAACTATCAAGTCAAGAAAACACCGTCCAACGAGTCCAAAGTCACGATTCCTACGTGCACAAGTCCACCGGCCTACATCCGTTTTATTAATCTTGATTAGTGATTTCTAAAACATTTAAAATACTTTAAAAATACTGATTTTTAGTCTTGATTAGCATGCAATTGGGTTGGGGGTCCTAGGGGTGCAAAACGTTACCTCAACACGACGCGAAAGCTACACCGGCGTCGGGTAGCGACGCCGGGGGTTGGAATAATAAGATCGCGCTCCAAGTCCAGATTCCAATTAGATTCCTCGCTGGAATTTCAGAGAAAATAACCCGGGCGACGATTCCAGATTCCAAAGCTCGCACGTGCGACGACGGGCTACGACGTGCGACGACGTCGTACGCGGCAAGTCGTCGAAGAGAACGTACCAAAGTGGGGCCCACAGTAGTCCTAGGGACCTTTGGGGAACCCACAATACCTCTGGAGAACTTGGGGGGCCCACGGAGGCAAGTGGTGCGACGGATGCGGGGTTGCGACGAATGGCCGTCGGTCGTACAGCCTCGGTGCGGGGGCTTGGCTCGGTCAGACACGGGGGCGGCGCTGTTGCAACACTTTGGGTCGGTCGCAGCAGCGGGGGGCGACGTTTTCCTTCGGTCAGACCGATGGAAATCCTCGGTCAGGCGCTTGGAAGCGGGGTTGCAGCGCTGCAGCGATGCAACGCTCGGGCGCTCGGTCACAGCGGCGGCTTCCTTCGGTCGGGCACGGAGCTAGCGGGGCGACAGAGCGGGTCGGTGCGGAGCGAGGCGACCGGGCGGTTCTCTCGGTCAGACCGAGAGGCCCTATCGGTCAAGCGGGGAACGAAGCGGCGGTCGATGGCAGCGGTGCGGAGCGGCTTGGGTGCGGGCGGGGGTCTCGGTCGGAGCGGGCGAACGGAGCTGTTTTCCTCGGTCGTACGGGGGCTGAACGTCGCAACGTCCAAAATGACTTTGGGAGAGGCTAGGGCTAATTTCTTTGGAAAATAGGACTTGCTAGGGGTTGCTTATATAGTATAGGTGGGGTTGACTTGGTCTAGGGCCAAATCTAATAGGATTAGAATTCAAAAAGATTTGAAATTTGAATTCAAACTTATCCAACCCAATCTAGGATTTGACCTGGTCCAAATGAGCTGGAAATTGGCTCAAAAATTCTTTAAAACGTTTTAAACTCAAATAAATTTTATTTGGCCGAAAATACTTAATAAATAAATTATTAAAAATAATATAAAACTTGTAAAAATTATAAAAGTGGTCAAATAAACTCCAAAAATTATAAAATAAATATTGTGGTGATCGTGGCGACGAATGTGAGCTAACTAAGAAGACGGATCTCAAATTCGACGTCGGACGACGAAACTAAAAATAGAAACGTCTCCCGTCAAAAGTGAAAGTCGTCACGTCACATCGAGTAAGTTCAAATTGTGGGAAAACGACTCGAGAAGTGTCGTTCCAAGATAGTGCCACTATTTAATACTCTCAGGGACGTTCGCAACGGCATAACACACGAAAGTGTTCACAAACACGTGCACGGCCAAAAGCACGTGCACGAACAACGTACAACGAAAAGTGGTCGTTACACATGCTGGAAAAGACGTATACGTCCTTCCATGAAAAAGATGCGATACTAATGCAGCAATACCGTGAACGCAAATTCACCAAGTATTCTGAGCTGCTGTCATGTTTACTCATGGCTGAACAAAACAGAGAGCTTCTCCTCACCACTCACAATATGCGCCCCACTAGCACTGCCCCCATCCCAGAAGCTCATAACGCCTCTTCTTCTCGAAAGAAGAGAGACAATAAAAGAAAAGAAAGACCACAGAAAGGGGGACAGAACAAAAGGGCTAGGGGCCAAGTCCAGCAACGAAGAAATGATAGTAAGCAGAAGTTCACATGGCACAGAAATGCCAAGAATAGAGATGATGCACCCCCACCCAAGAGGGAATGGGAAGACCATTGCCATAGCTATGGCATGAAAGGCCACTGGTCCAGAGTGTGTCGAACTCCGCAGCATCTCCAGGATTTGTATAAAGAGAACAAGAAAAATAAAGCTGAAACAAACCTGATGACCTCTGATGCTCCAGTTAAGTTTACAGCTGACGACTTCGAAAATGATGACATGCTTGATTAGTCTCTATTTTTTATCTTAGCAATTTGTTTTGAGAATAATTTATGTTATGAGAGTATTTGAATTATGTAATTTGTTTTGAATGAAAATGTTTATTTGAAAATGCATGTGCCTATTAGATTCATCTTTTAATAGATGAACTACTCTCATGACTAATTAGTAGACAATAAACACATATGATCTTTCAATATAAAGCCCAACATTAGGGCCATATTGAAGATCCAGGGAACGCAAAACTGTTGCCCCCAAATGACATAAGAAACAAAAATAAAGGATGCACTAATCTCTCCGAATTTCAAAAGAAACTTTCTAAGTTTCAAAGACATCCGTTTCAACGGATTCCATTTGGAAACAGCAAATGTAAATGAAAAAAAATTTATTGTATGTAACGTCTCAAGAAAAAGGATTAAAATCCATACTTGAACATTTTGAGAGCCTTACAGGCCTCAACCATACAAAGATTCGGAGAAAGGAAGCGAAATTAAACGGAGCACCTGAAGTGCCCGACATCACTCAAGTTTTTACTCTGGCATGATAGACTTGGCCACCCAGGATCAGTGACGATGCACCGCATCTTATCCTATGGGTATGACTTGAAGAACCAGAAGATTCTTTAGAAGGGAGAATTCCCTCGCATCCCTTGCTATAAGGGAAAACTAATTACAAGGCCATCTCTACGAAAAGTTGAAAAAGAATCTCCACGCTTCCTCAAAAAGAATATAAGGAGGTAGATGTGGATAAAATCCACCCCGCTAGTGGGGTATTTCTGTATTTCATTGTACAGATAAATGCATCCTCAGAATATTCGTATGTGTGTCTACTACAAACCCGCAACTTAGCTTTTTCAAAGCTATTGGCACAAAAATAAAAACGTTGCGGGCACATTTCCCAGACAATAAAATATAGAAAATAAGTCTGGTTAATATTGGGAAATATACCTCCCAGTCAATTCAAGAGTACTGCCAAGCAACAGGAATTGAAAATGAACATACAAGTGCCGCATGTCATACCCAAATTGGGTCGGCAGAGTCACTGAAAAGTAGACCCCAATCGATTGAACGTCCATTAAATCCCGATTGCCTATGGATGCATGTGGACATGCAAATTCTGCATGCTGCATCGTAAATGAAAATAAGACACTCTGGAGGTCAGAGTCTCCAATGCAACTTGCATATGGAATGCCACCGAACATTTCTCATCTGAGAATCTTCGGTCGCGCAGGTTAAATCCCCATTGCACCACCACAGAGGACCAAAACGGTCCTCAACGTCGCCTAGGTATCTATGTAGGGTTTGACTCACCCTCAATTATAAGATACCCAGAACCCCAAACGGGGGACGTATTTAAGGCACATCTTGAAGACTGTGATTTCGATGAGACGAGTTTCCCCAAAATAGGCCCAGACACTGAGAAATCTGGTGCAAAACAAATTATAACGTGTGATACAAAAATCTTGTCACACCCCGCTCATCCAAGTATGGGGCGTAGCTGACGAGGTCGCCGTAGTATTCAGACTCAGGCTTCGAGCCCTCTTATTTAAATACTACTAGGCATTTTTTTTGTGGCCGATGATGAAATAAATTAGCAGGCCACTGCAATAACACTGGAATAGTACACAGAGAAAGAAAAGTGCTCCAACAGAAATAAAAACGCAGTACTGAAAAGTAAATACATCAACACTGAAGTTACATTGCATAACTTAAGTCCATATACATACATCCATACATCAGTTGTACAAAAAGGGGTACAAACGGTACAAAAAGAAACCCCCAGCCCAAAAGTACAAAAGTACGCACCCGGTACAACGCACCCACTGGTCTAACCCCGGGTAATCTAACTGTACAAAGTCGCCCGAAGGCTCTACCTCGGTGGCACTGGCACCGACCTCTGGCTCCTGAACACCCGAAGACTGCTCGGGACTCGCACCTGAAAACCACGGGATGGGACATGTCAACGCGTGACCCAGTAGGAATTCCTAATCACCCTAGTAGAACCCAGCTAGAACTGGTCTCCCTATCTAGGTGTCACATCATCACATGTTTACGCAGTAATTTAAAATGGAATATAAGACTACATGTGCTGAAAGTAAACAACAGAGTACAAAACTGAAGTAATAAACGATTAAATTAAATAAGTTAAATTGTTGTTCTGTATTTGGAACCCGGATAAACCATAGGCTGCTAAGAAAGCGGACTTCACCCAGGGTGGGTGAAAAGTGGTACCACTCCAGCGACACGAGCACTGGAGAGGCCTCTCGTAACTCTCCGTACCCGAACGGAACAAGGTATGGGAGTGAGACAAACTCGGTTTTTCTTGGGTCAAACGGAGCAAACCATCAATTACCGTCCAGGTACGTCACGAGCACACCGGCGGCCTCTCTAACTCTAGTCAACTCTCCCTTCCGGGAGTGACGAAGCGAGTGAGAAATCATAACATGTCCGCTTCTTAACACCTACAATTTATCCGTGTTTCCCCCAAACCCACATCTGGAGTCTCACCCATTTCAAGAATGGACCGAGAACACCGATGTCAACTCTCATCCTCACTCTTCAGTTTTTAGCATGTTACATCATTGTTTTAGCAATGATTCATCAACGGTTTCAACTACCGTTTTCATTTCATACTTCCACAAATTCTCATCATCATGATTATTCCACATAAATCATAACTTATGAAGCAACAACAAAGGAACATATTTCAGGAGAGTATAATGATGCATCATCAATATTAGCAACTTCAACTCAAGATATAATGCAAAATTAAAAATTTCCTAAACAATCAACACACGAATCTGTCCAAACTGTCACACTGGAAAGATTGGCTCGGTTAACCTAATTACAGTCAGAATTGGCTCTCGGTCTCTTCTTCAAGGTTGTAGGAAATTTTCTCTAGTTTTTCGTAGTGTCCTTAATTTTATTTTTCTGATTTTTCTACTATTTTGTACGAATTTTACAAGTTGCTGTTCTGCTGTAACAAAAATTTCAGAACAGTAAGTTGGTGACGAGCCAAGGAGGACGAGCTAAGGTGGACGAACTAAAGTGGTCGGACTAAAGTGGTCGGACTAAAGTGGACGGACTTAAGTGGTCGGACTAAAGTGGTCGGACTAAAGTGGACGGACTAAAGTGGACGGACTAAAATGGTCGGACTAAAGTGGACGGACTAAAGTGGATGGACTAAAGTGGTCGGACTAAAGTGGACGGACTAAAGTGGACGGACTAAAGTGGACGGACTAAAGTGGTCGGGCTAAAGTGGACGGACTAAAATGGTCGGACTAAAGTGGACGGACTAAAGTGGACGGACTAAAGTGGACGGACTAAAGTGGTCGAACTAAAGTGGACGGACTAAAGTGGTGAATTAAGGTAGACGAGCTACGTGGGACAAACTAAGGGGCCGAGCTGCAAGTTTCTTCAATGAGACATACTAACAATCCTACTACATGGTATTTCCAGATTTATGGCATCTCATTCTTCAAAAACTAATCATGCTATCATTTATTCTACCATGTTAAAATTAAACATTTTCAACATAATTCCTAACTACAATAGAAACCAAATTCTAAAATGAATCCTACTAAGAATGAAAGGAATTTCCTACCTTACAAAGAGCCCTCTAAAACTGAATCTTTGGCCCTTCTTCTCCTTGATGAAAGCTCTCTAGGCCTCCTTCTCCAAGCTCCAATTGACCTCCAAAAGTAGGATTTTTGGGCTAATTGGATGATGTTTTAGGTGTTGGAATGAGAAGGGAATTTTGGGGCTTTTAGAGGTTGAAGAAGGGAACCATTTGGAAGTATGTTTTGGGGAAGGAGATGAAGAAAAAAAATGAAAGGGGGAGAGCTAAATTTCGGCCAGGTGCAAGGGGGAGTGAGGGAGAGAGTGGAAGAGAGAAAAAAAATGGGATTTTCTTTTCATTTTTTGGGTTTTTGTTTTCTTGCCTAGTAACTTGCATTCCCTAAATTACTCTCCACCACACATCTTGGTCAAGATTAAGCCAAGTGTCCTAGTTTGAGTTAATCTCATGACACATAGCCATGTGTGTTGTCATGGCTACAAAATTAGAAATTAGAATTATTAGGAAAATAGGAATACATGGCAAAATACACCATATTCCTTAAATACATGGTATTCCATTCTAATACCTTCATTTCCTAATATTAATAATGGATTAAAATCTATTTAAAAATAATTCATCCACCAAAATATTTAAAGAAAATATGGGCATACTTCCCAAAATACACGGACGCATCTATATCAAAAATACGCGTATATAAAAATTAGGGTCATTACAAATCTTGACCCACTATGATTCGGTAACAAAACAAATGTGAAGATGCGATCCTGAAGATCCTCCACATACATAACACTGTTCGTCAATTACCGGAATCATTTACTGACAACCAGAAGATTGTCAGATCACACATCCCTGCTGCAAAAACTCCAGCTAGGATTGACATCCCCGAGGATGGATGCAATCCACCAGCAGCAGAAGTGGCTAATCCTCAACAGAAAAGAGACAGACCACCAGGCTCCAAGGACAGAAACTCCTAGAGACCTTAAGACAACACTACCACATGACAATGAGCTTATGTCCACACCTTCACCCTTCCCAGAATCCACTGCAGAGGAACTGCCGGGAAAAAGTGAAATAGAAAGTAAATGTTGTACGTACTGGGGAGGTGTTGGACATAGAACATAAATTGTCGACAATATATTCACGTATCATATTGTCATATACATCGCAAAAGCGATGATGTTTATAAATTATCATTCCATACTCCGTTGCTAGAAGGGAAACGTAGAGATTGGCCAAATGTGGAACGGGGCAATAAAAGATGAGCTGGACTCACTTATGAAATGTGAAATGTTCGGACCTGAAGTCCAGACACCAAAAGGTGTCAAACCTGTGGATAAAATAAAGTATTGCACACATAAGAAAAATAAATACAAAATCGTATGCTATAAGGTACGACCTATAGCATAAGGAAAATTTCGCTGAAACTAGGGATTGAACAAATTAAAATGAGCATGCCTCATAAATGATGCATCAGTCTCCCTAAGTTATCAAAAGCGAATACCATACGATTTGGCGAAGGAAATTTTTGGATATGCTGTTATTGGATGTTGTGATGGCATGCCTTCTTGGATATCTTGGTAAAGATAATTTCCACATTTCCTTAAATGCCTGAATAGACTTCGGGACGTCTATTCTATTAAAGAAAAACAATAAGAATAATGTACAACCAAGAGAATCGCTTGACAAAGCAATGATTCCTACTGAGGGTTGTCTTTGCATCTGAGCAAAGAGCAGGATTTGAGATCATAGTTGTAAACAACTAAAATCTCATCAGATCTCCTGAAGAGAAAACCGAAACATCTGTTCAAGCCTGACTTTTAAACATGAAATAAAAAGACCTAGGCAAATATAAAGTCATGGCTCATAGAATCCTGTTACGAACGCCCAGAAGTGCGTTGGAGAAATTAGGACCATTGTCATCCAAAGTATACCCACAGTAGTATACTTAATGGATGTACAAAAAGAACCCTTCCGATCGCTGGAAGAGGGGGAGGATATAACTGGTCCTAAAGTCCCTTATCTAAGTGCAATTCGGCACTCCTGGCTAACTGCACGCGTCCTGATATAGCAATTGCAGTAAACTCATTAGCCAGAGATAATTGGCACCTAAAAGGGCCATTAGACCGGAGTTAAGCCTTCTGCGCTTCCTCCAAGGGTCGAAAGATTTGGACTTACAATATGGAATAGCATCCTCCAATGTTTATGCAAATGCAGGTTACAGGTGAGGTCCCTATACTGAGAAATCACAGAACAGGTACCCACAGTGGGATGGCCATTTACTACAGATATGCAAAGCAACTTTTGAAGGCAACATCATCTTATCATTCCGAGATCCTCACCATTCCAGAATCACACCAATGGTGTATTTAAGGGCGCCTGGTGGTACATCGCATCCCTGTGACGACTGGGATAGAGGCTGGTATTGTGGAGCTGACCATATAGTCTGAAGACCACATCAGAGACGACGAGACTTAGCACACTCTGCAGAGTTTCTGGATTCAGCAGCTGCTTGATGATGATAATATTTGTAATCTGTGTATATTTTCGGAATGTTGAAAATAGGAGTGATGAGCTAAGCCTAAAAGATCTGAACCCACTGGGTTTTTCATAGCCAAAGGTTTTAATGAGGCAAATCACTCAACTCTGGATCCTGAAGAATCCACCCCTCTGTGACGCTCAGAATCCAGAAGTATTCATGAGCAAAGTCACTTGTACAAATCAGGGGGAGTTAAAGAGCATTTTGTACTCTTTTTCCTTAACTATGGTTTTTCCCACTGGGTTTTCCATAGCTAAAGGTTTTAACGAGGCAAACCTCACCAACTCAGGATCCTGAAGTATCCACCCCATGCGAGACTCTTATTACGCTCAAAATCCAGAAGAACTCTTGAGCAGAGTCCACACCTATGGCTGGATAAGGGGGAGTGTTGTGAATGGAAATAACCAGAGTCGGTTAGGATTGCTGGTATCTTAGAGATACGCCCATATCTATGTATTCTATCTTTCTACTCTCCTACCATGCCTATAAATAAAGGGCTGGGGGTTCCTCCCCCAGTAGTTGATTCATAACATTTTCAACATTATTGCTATTTATGTCAGATTAGCTAAATAAATTATTGCCATCAAATTTCATGTAAACTTAGATGTGTAAAAATTGTTTATGATTCTACTCGTTAAGACAAATAATTTGACATATTGTTTATAAAATTCTGAAGTGTAGTTTTTCCTATATAAATCGTGGAATATTTTTAGTAATTTATTTTTTAATTTGAAAATTGTTTTTAGTCATTTAAAATTCAGAAAATTGCTTAGTAATTGCTTAAAAATTCTTTAAAATGTCTGCTAGATTCAAAAAATTATTTCCTACTTAGTTATACTTATATGCTTGGTTGTAAATATTTTTGGATTCATTCCACTTAAAATGTCGGATTTACAAAATAGTAAAATGGTTATATTATGAATTGGCGACATGTCAGTCGCCATAAAATTTTATGGAACTGTTACTTGAACTCATGAGACACTATGGCAATGCCATACGCATATGTTATGATGCAATTGTTCGAAAATGATCATATGACTGATGGAACCATGTGGTTTTGGTTAATGGATTATCATTTGATGAAACCATACTATTGGCATGCACTTGACTTGACAGGTGGGATTGGGTAGTCCAAATGTTGCAGAGGGCATGTGAGTGACTGGATTCACATTACGACTTTACCTCCACTCACACTAAGTGGAAGAAAGTAACTTGACCGTCGCCCAAGGGAAGGGGTCGGTAAGTAGCGCCACAGAGAGATTCCGATGGTAGTGTGCATTTTGGTTACATATTATACCCTCGTGTTAGAATAATAAAGTTATATCATTCTATTAATGAGAGAAACCTTTTTAAATAGACTTACATGTACGTGAGATAACATGTAAATTATTGTAAATGACATGCTAGACTGAATTTGTACCTTATTCTGAGACAGTTGATATTGTAATGATAATATATGCGTTGTAAGTAAGCATGTAAGAACCTGCAAGTTAAAACAACAGACGCTTAGTGTGTTTAAACCAAAGAGGAAGAAAAGAAAAAGAAAAAAAATCATACATGTTTTAAGCACATCGGGAGCCCGCTCGCGTTCTCGCTCCCGGTCAGGGGCGGACCCATGTAGCAGTTGGGAGGCATGCCATCCCCCCATTTTTTTTCCAAATTTGCTTGTATATATGCATATGCTGCTCCCCCCAATCTTTTTCAAAATTTGCTTGTATATATGCATATAGTAGCAGCAATATAGGTTTAGTTAATACTTTAAACCTTAATAGCACCGCTGTATCTTTAGCCTGGTGGTGGCGCATTCGCTTCTCAAGTTTGAGGTCACGAGTTCAAATCTCTCTTGGTGCTAGGGGTGGCAAACGGGTCGGGTGGGTTCGGGGTCGGGTTGGGTCAGATTTGACCCGACCCGGATATGGGTAAACCCTAACCCGACCCGGATTGATTCTAGGTCGGGTTCGGGTGACCCGAAAAATTTCCGGGTCGGGTTGGGTTAACCCGTCGGGTTAAGATTTGACTTATACACTACTGCTCCTTTTTCGATATCCAGCTATTTATTAAGAGCCACCCACAATTTATTAAGTGTTGCATAATTTCCAGTAGCTCGTCGCTTAAACTGAACTGATGACAGCAAGAAAGTATAATTAACGTTACCATTTTATTAACAAAAGTAATAAAATTAACAAAAAAGTTGTACGTAAAGGGAATTGAATCCAAGACCTCTTAAAGAAGGGGACACCAATTCAAATCGTATAAGCACAACTCTCATTGCAACTATGTATTAAAGTTATTATATAAATTTTTATATATATATAGAAAGTAAACCGGGTCGAATTCGGGTCATCCGGGTTGACATGCCAAACCCATACCCGACCCGGATTTTATCCGGGTCGGGTCGGGTCAACCCGTTTCCTACTTGACCCGTATTGACCCCTACCCATACCCGGTTAAGGATGCCGGGTTCGGGTCGGGTCGTGCTCATTTTGCCACCCCTACTTGGTGCAAATTTTTTTTTAATTTCCGAAATGTAATTGTGAGGTTAAGTTTGTAAACTAATCCTCAATCTCACATTGTACCATTGGTTCGGTGGTGGTGCATTCCCTTTCCAAGCTTGAGGTCACGGGTTCAAATCTTGCTTAGTGCAAATTTTTTTTATTCTTCAATTTTACGTTGTTGTATTGTTGGCTTGGTGGTGGCGTGTTCCCTTCTTAAGCGAGAGGTCACGAGTTCGATCCTTTGGTTCTAAATTTTTTTATATTTTCGTTTGACGCTATGCCCTTTTTTATGTTTTTAATTATAATATAGAGGAGTCAGTATCTATTGAATAAAGAAAAATATCTAAACAAAAATACATCTTAGTTTAAGCTTAAATTCTCACACAAGTCACTGTAAAACAGCGAATTGTTTGATCACACAAGTAAATGTTGTGATTTCTAATTAGCGTTTTTAAATTGTCGTGGTTGACTTAAATCTACCTAAAATGTTTAGTTACTAAACACGCTTATCACATTCCCTTAAATTTAAAAGATTAATTAATTCTTGTCTAGTTCCAATGATTATATTTTTAAATTTTTGTTTTTTTTGCAAATTAACGATGTAATCAGCCTAAGTTTCTCGTTCATATTATCGTTAACATGTGAATGATTTTGTGTTTAATAAATGCATACGAAAATTTGCTACCTGTTTAAAGTAATTTAGTTTGAATCTTCACAACTTATTTTTGTTTTTATGCAATTAAAACTTGTTTTTGTTTTCGGATTTTTCACTCTTGATCCCTAACCCACGTGTTGCATAGAGCCTGAGCAATGAATTTCATATCTACTTTGTTGTACACTTCGTCAATTCAAATATACTTAAACGTAATTGAAAAACACCTTCTTTATCTCGTTGGACTCCTCGACTTGAGCACCATCACATCTATGTACTTTACGAATGCAGTTTGTATGCATTCTTGCAATGCCGCCCGCCCCCCCCCCCCCGGTCATCTAATCCTGGTTCCGCCCATGCTCCCGGTAGAATGGGAAGCGGTGCGTGCAGTGTCTCTTTCCAACGGTATGGTAGTTATGATAGTACTTTTACATTAAGAACCCTTAACTTCACAAAGTTTAATTAAAATTGCATGTAACCCTCTGAATCCTATAATATTTACATTTTAATCTCTCGGATAAAAAAACCCGTCTTGGACATACCCAATTACAACATACCTGATCATAAAGAATCCTTTTTAAATGGAATGGTAGATCCGATCCGTTTAAAACCTCTTACCTTAAGACTCAAGACTTGCTAAGCCAAAAAGCTCATGCGGACTACCAACGAATCAATCCTTCCCTTCTAATATCACACACATAATACATATAAAAAACTTACTTCAATAAACATGATCGTAAAATAAAGTGAGTAAAATGTGTATAGTACCGTAGCACCCAACTGCATCTCTCCTCCCCTCGTGCCCACCTACCAACCTCCCTATCCCTTTCTTTGCTATAACGTCCAAAAAAAAAGCATATTCAAAGAAGCCGGCCGGCATTTTGGTCTTCCTTCGGTACCATAGTTCCTTTTTTGCTATTATTTATTTATTTATTGTTACCTTGTTATTTAATTAAAAGATTAATAGAAAACCGTTAGTATTTGATCAATAATGAATAGATAAGCTTTTGTGATGTGTTTCTATTAGCAGCAGAGGAAATTTCAGAGCCACACACGTCCTTGCTTTGAAACTTCGTCTCTGCAAGCTGCAGCGGCCTAAAAAACTCTAGCTACCAATCAAAAGGACGACTAGCTACAAGCCTTCCCTTCTGGATCAAATACAGCGACTTTACCCTAGATCTCCCATATAAATGCACAAGCAAGCAAGCATCTAGTTGCGTCATCTCACCAACATCCCACTGTTAGTCAGCTGACGACATTTGGAATATTTCGTCACTGCAGTTGAATTTTTTGCCGGATTTTGCAGTGATGGCCGGCAATGGAGCAGTGCAGGAGGTGAGGCTGTTGGGAGCATGGGCGAGCCAGTTCGCGCTGCGGGCGAGGATCGCGCTGAACATCAAGGGCGTTGCCTACGAGTTCCTGCAGGAGAATTTGATGGCAAAGAGCGAGCTGCTCCTCAGCTCCAACCCCGTCTACAAGAAGATCCCCGTGCTGATTCACAACGGCAAGCCTGTTTGCGAGTCCCTGGTCATCGTGCAGTACGTTGACGATGTCTGGTCCGACGGCGCCCCCTCCATCCTTCCTTCTGACCCCTACGATCGCGCCGTCGCTCGATTCTGGGCCGTCTACCTCGACGACAAGGTACCCATGTACTACATTAATTTTGTCCAAGCTGGCTATCATCGAAATAGCAATATCTCTAATTTCCACCTTTTCTTTCTCCCTCCCACAGTGGTACCCATCCATTAGAGGAATAATAGGTGCAAAGACGGAGGAGGCCAAGGCGGAGGCGGTGTCCACAATGAACGAGGGCCTGCGACTGCTGGAGGAGGCCTTCCCAGGCTGCAGCAAAGGCAAAGCTTTCTTCGGGGGCGACACCATCGGCTACCTCGACATAGCCCTCGGCTGCTATTTGGGATGGATCAAGACGGCGGAGATACTGTCGGGCATGACGTTCCTCGATCAAGAGAAGACGCCGTCGCTGGCCTCGTGGGCGGAGCGATTCTGCGCCGACGCGGCCGTGGAGGAGGCGATGCCGGGCACCGACAAGCTGGTGGCCTTCGGGAAGATACTTCAAGGTATCTGGAAGGGCACTGCCGCTGCTCCGAAATGAGATCCACAAATTTTGGCAGTTTCTGCTCATGAATAAGCTTATGCATGCGAGGAGCAGATGGGGTGTCATGTATTTGCATGTACATCTAAAGAAATGCAGTGTTGGACGTGGAGGCCGATTAATATACAGGCTCCTACTTTTATATTTATAATAACTGTTGAAGGGTTATCTTCTATTATTTACTGTTTCACTTCTTGAAAGTAAATGAAGTCTTTGGTAAGAACAATATGTTGAGAAGTGACTTTTTCAGATGCAGATTCTTTAGCTTCTTTCATAGTTTCTTGGCCGTATTGTCCACGAACATCATCACCTCGTTTGATTGACTCAAAGAAATACTTATCACTACTAAATCCTACATCTCCCTCTTTTCCCTCCCTGATATATCCTCCTGCAGGAACGTATTCGTATCATACAGTACCACTCCGTGCATACGATCCTTCTTCAAAATTGCCTTCATTTTGTACTATCATATCTCAAAATTTCCATCACCATCAAACATCTCTATCTTGTATTGCATGCCACTAATCATCGCATATGAACCGCATGCAAACAAGATCTAACCTACTGCGCTTCTCTGATTGCATTGCTCTTTGGAAAAAAAAATTGCCATTACTTTGACCTCAATTCAGACACCTTGCTTTGATGACACTTGTTGGGGGTTAGGTGAATACTTGTTAGGTAGATAAACATCTTGTGAAATACCAAGAATCACGAATCACCAATTAAATACCTGGCCGCTCACTCACTCCTTAACGTGTGATCACGCGAGTGACACATGTCGATGTCCGCTCACTCCCGCCTTAACGTGTGATCACACGAGTGAGCGACATATGGCCCCATGGTGAGTGCACCTTATGTGTCGGGTGAGTGCACTGCACTACATGCGTGAAACATGCCCACTGTTGTGCTTCACGTGCTTCATGTGGATTACATTTTGGGTTGTCGTCCCTGTCTTTGAAAATGAGTATTATGGGCTATAAAAAATCTCCCAAAAATTCCAATTTTTTTGGGATAAATAATTGAATTACTTTAGATATTTTGTATCACATAGTTCAATCTCCATCTTGATACAAATATACCTCAAAGCTTGAGACAAATCATATCTCCAAAATTTTCACCTTCAAAATTAATTAACCACCTCACCAAGAGGCTAATATGCAACTAGCTAGTGAGCTCGCAATAAGCTTTACTAGCTACCCGAGTGTCTATGAACCTTTTACGAAGGTGGGTCTTTTACTTTAACATATATCCTGAATGCATAAATCTAAAGCGATCTATAGTATCTCACTATAACACCTCATGGCACCTGTAATGCGCCGCTCCCCAGGATACCTGGGAAGTACAAATCTGTCCCATGTTTTCCTAGAGAGGAGATGGCGAAGAGAAAGAAGGGATAGAGATGGAGTACAACGAACAGACGCATGCCACTGCGCACGTGCTGGGAGAGTACACGTAATGCTAAAAAGTAAATAATAACATAGAGAACATCACAGATGTAATAAAAAGAGAAACAACTGTCTATTTATATTTATATACATAACAAATGTACAAAAGATGTACACAAGTCTCACGCCAAACTCTCTCACTACAATCCCAGGTACAACGTACGTACTCAAGTGAAACCCGACCCAATAACTCATGCTCTCCCGTCTAACAAGCCACCACCCTCAAGCTCTAAGCACCCAAAACTCCGTCGGTCTTAACCTAAAATCCAAGGGGTGGAGCACGTCAAAGCCTGTCCAAGTAGGACGTCCAACTCCATATGGCATATGACTTATGAAGTCCAACTCCATAAGTCAATGCTGTTGTTGTCCAACGCCTCTTTATTTGACCCTGAGCTCAGATGGATCTCTAGTCGATCACATTGGTGACAGGTGACCCTGTCTTTTTGCCCTTTTGCTTCGAGAATCCCTCCTTGCTAGGTTGATCGTTAGCCGAGTTTTTGGGGTGTCCTCGCTTGACTAGTGCATCTATCTCTTTTTTGAGAGTCTAACAGTTATTGGTATCGTGCCGATAGTCGTTGTGGTACTTGCAGAATTTGAGGTCGTCCATCTTCTAATATTTGCTCTTCTTCGATGTCTCTTGGATCAGCTCATCTCGTGGGACATAGGCGAGGACCTCTGTTTTAGAAGCGCTCGGCTTGGCATAGGTAGGACGCTCCTTGCCGTGGGGGCTCCTCTCTCTGGGTCTCTTGTCTAGAGACTCCTGGCGAGGGGTTCTCGGAGTCGGTTTCTCTCACCTTGAGTCTCCACGACGAGCGCGGGTGCCTTTCGCACTAGCTCCGGTGGGTTCCTCTGCCTCTTCTGAGATAGTGAACCGATCCATTATGTTGAGCATCTCTGCAATGGTGTTAGGGGGAACTGGTGGAGGGCCCTTCGCACGTGCTTGTTCCAGACCGCCTGAGTGAGTGTCGTATGACAGTCACGTCCGGCATCTCTTCTACATCGAGCCTCCCGTCGTTGAATCTCTGGACGAAAGCTCGAATCGACTCATTCTCGTTTTGTTTGAGCGAGAAGAGGTGGGAGGACTTCTTCTTAGGACGTCTACCCACGACGAACTGCTTTCAGAACATTTCCGCCAATTCATCGAATGACCCATTACAGGCGTGGGATAACCCTTCGCACTAGCCTTCTGCCCTCTTGAACATGGTAGCATGGAAGGATTTACCAAGGTATGGCTCATTGGCTCTGTGAAGCAGCAGTACATTTAGATACTTATCAATGTGCGACCACGGGTCGCCTCTACCATCATAAGTTGGTAGGGCAGGGAGTTTGAACTTGGGAAGAGGAGTGGAAGTGATATTTGATGGATCTGGATCGTAGCCTAGAGGGGGGTGAATAGGCTAATAAAAATATTCGTGCAACTCACGAACAATCCCACGTAGTTATAGGCACAGACAGGGCAATAAAATAGCAATCACAGAATACGCACAGATATACCCTGGTTCGGTCGTCCCCACGACCTACTCCAGCCCCCGAAAGAAAATACTAGATAGATATGTAAACCTGTACAGCTACAATGAGTCAAGATCCCAAATCTACTCTCACCTAGCTCGTACGCACACCACGTGCTCTACACTATCAATCTAGTCAGATGTTCTCCCTCCGTGACGACTCCCACAGTCGTCAGGTCCCCAAAAAGTAACACAAAAGGTAAAGTTTCCCCTAACAGAGATCGCTACACCAAAACAAAGATAAATAGATAGATTTTTAGAAATGCTCAGTAATGGTGTGTCGTCTCTGTCGTTAGGCACATGTCAGATCTGTATCTGACGTGATGTAGTCGTCTCCGTAAGTCGTGCAACTCAAGTTGCGGCTCTTCTTACGACTTGCGGCCTTTTTGGAACTCGTTTGTAGTCTTGCAGCCTTCTCCTTGATCTCCCAATTGATGTTGCAGCGAGTGGCTCTCTCTCAAGTGGTCGACAATCAGATGTTCTTTGATTTGCAACTTGCAGTATCAAGCTTCCTTTGATGATGCCACACGAATAACTTGCGAACGCTGTTCTACACATAAAGAGTCTAGCACACAAGAGTTTTGCACACACAAAATTCCGGCACACTGAAATTTTGCACACTAGTAATTTTTGCACACACACAAAAAAATAATTCGGCACAATGAAATTTCGCACACTGATAATTTTTGCACACAAAAAAATAATTCAGCACACATTAAAATTCTTGCACGCACTGAAATTCTTTTAGCACCCACAAAGCAAAGTTCGGCACAAACAAGGTTCGGCCCAAAAAAAACAGAGGTCTTTCAAAAAGAATTTTGCACACAACAGGAATTCGTGCACACCAAAAAAGCACAGCCAAATAATTTTGCACACCAAATCAAAAAGAAAAGGTGTTAATAAAGTGAAAGCACTTACCCTTTTTTTCTTTGATTCCACCATGCGTTTTCTTGATAATTCAAGGAGCCAAAAATTCCACCTTTGATCCTGGGAAGTTGAAAAGCTAATGGCCTTGGAATTTTTGCATCATGCGGCACCACTCTTGAGAATTCTTTTGAAGACTTGATTTAATGAAGATGCCTTTCTCTTTCTTTTTGAAACCTGCGGCTCTGGAGTTGTATTTATTTCTTGAGGAAAACTTTGAGATTCCTAAAAAAATGTCGGCCGTCTTTATTTCTTTGCCCTGGCCTGTTGATTGAAAACAAAAAAAGGGGTTATTATTAAACATAGCCTTGAACAATGACCAAGCATAATAAGTACTTATATAAGTATATAAATAAAACTTGGTACTTCCATGTTCTCCTTTGCACATTGACTAATTCCCTTCGTGAGTTAATCATACGTTCACCGTTCCTGAAACACTCAACACACACGGTAAATAGTTCGCACATGTTTGTCATCATCAAACACGAAGTTCATAGATCGTTGCTACCTACAATCTCCCCCTTTTGATGATGACAAACCAAATTTAAGATTTGACCAATAAGCTTTTCAAATAATGTGTGTGAAAGTGTGACGATAGTGGGTGACATGCAATAAGATATAATGACGTGCAAACACCGATATGCAAAGTTAGCAATATGCATGCTCCCCCTATTTTAATGCTTCCCCAATATTCCTTAGTGCTCCCCCTTAATCAAACAATCATATTTTCACGAGCATACCTTAATCAAACAATCATATTTTCACGAGCATTAATATCAAATCTTTCCCAACTTTTCTCCCCCTTTGTTATCATCAAAAGTCCAAATACGAAGTCAAAAACATATACCATGCAAAAAGAGAGCATTATAAGCCAATACCAACAATTGCATGTATACAATCATAGAATACTCAGGTCAAAATCCAATGAAATTAAACAACGAAGAATTCAACACCAACGTGTAAAGTGTGATGATTAAAATTGAAGCACATAGGGAGAATCATTAAGAAAGTCAACCGGAACCAATCCACATTTTCCAAATAACATTGTATTACCTAGGATTGATTTTTCCCACCTCATTAAAAATGAGTTCAAGGTACCACACCCCAAAACATAGCCTATAAGGACTCTAAGATGTGGGGGTGGCATTGCTTGACGAGTAAATACACCAACGCTAAAGTTTACCCATAAAGCTTATGTTGGATACTCGTGGGTAATACCGTTGCCAAGGATTGTATCCATTTTCCATACAGAGCAATTATCTTTTATTTTTCACATTTTTTAATAAAAAAACTTATAACAATAATTTCTTTTGCTCAATTTTTATCCATGGCAAGGTATGTCATATCCCTTAGATTTGCAGTTAAGTTTTCCTCCTACATTCACTTTCCATACTTCATAAGCGATATCTCCAAATGTGCAACAATAATAATACATGTGGAAGTGAAGTAGGTGGTGTAGAAATCAAGTTGTTTGCATTCATTGAATATGCCATGACTATTTAGAAAGATGAACATGCGCATGTAGCAAGAGTAATAATACACCAATTTCTACATAGATATGAAAATCATTCGTGCATACTTCAATAATGAATCAAAGAGAAAAGATACACATATAAGCACCAATTTTATTTTTATATTTTCAGTTTTTCAGTTTTTTTTGTTTTTTTTTGTTTTTATAAATGCATGAAGTACTAAAGCAAACATGAGATGCAATCACACAAACAAAAAGAATCATGCACACATAGCAATGCAACTACTAGCACACAAACAAAGAAAAGTCACGCACACAAAAAAAATATGAAGATATTCATTAAGTCCAAAGAATGAGATATACTTTCGCGTCGCCGTTTGACTAAGGAGCTAAAAGGTAATGAGACATTCAATTTATCGCTCCTCGTCAAATTTCAATCCACCTACAAAAGAGGTGTCGTGTGTGACCTTGGAATCCAACAAGGTCCACTCACGTTTGTCATCAAAGATTTAGGAACCCATATTTGTTTGAACTTAATGTTTTTGTTCCTATATTTGCAATGATATGAAGTATGACCAACGCATCCACATGTAAATCACTTAGCATGAAAATTTCCAACCTTTGTTGATTCAATGTGAACTTTTCTATATTTTGATTTTTCAACATTTTTAAGACCATATCCTAGTCCTCGCCTATTATTGCCATAAATTTGATTTCCAAGAATAATATCCAAATTTTGTTTTCCAATGAAAAATCTATTTAATGACAATTCTAGGGTGGTGACTTTGGATTTCAAGATATCGTTTTCATTCACAAGCAAAGTGCATTTACTAATGAAAGCTTGCTTGTTTTCTTCTTTCTTTTCAAAATCCCTCACTTTTTCTTTAAGTTCAAGATTTAGCATGTTAATCTTTTCAGAGAGCAATTCATTTTCAACTTCAAGCTTTGTCTTATCTAGCTTATACATGCTAATATCCTTTAATAAAGAGGGACATGAAAGACAATCAATTTTTTCAGGCAAGCTAGCTTTCTCCTTGTTTAACATGTCAATTGTAGCGTTACATGCAACAATTTCAGTTTTCAATTTTTCAATTTCCTTAGACATGTCATACTCAGATTGTTGCATATCAAAGTTATCATTCCTGTAACTATCCACATCAGCTTCTAGCTCATTAATAGTGTTTTGCATTCCTTTCAAGATTTCTAACAATTCAGCTTTAGTGGGAGATCCTACCTCATTTTGTTTGGCCATTAATGCCATGCAGGAGTGGGCTTCATGTTCCTCATCCTCCTCCTCAGCTTCGCTATCCATGTCACACGTCAGCACTTTCGTTTTTTCCTTTCACAACTTGAGCTGTGTGTTGTTGTGGGCAATCTTTTATGTGGTGCCCTTTCTTCCTGCATTTAAAACATTCACTTCTATTAATAGCTTTCTGATCATAGGAATTTTTACCAAAATTAGAATTATTAGAACGAATGAACCTTTTTCCCATCTCAGTTCTTGCTTGATCAGTCTGAATGTATCTCCTGAAGTTTCTGACCATTAAAGCTTGCTCTTCATCAAGATCGTCGTCGTTAGCTTGAAGAGCTAATGGTGTGGAAGCTTTGATCTTCTCTTCAGGTTTCTCTCTGGCTTCTATACTCTGCATCTCAAGCCCGTGTGACATTAGGTTGCCTATCAAGTCCTCCACTTTCATTGTTGACAAGTCCTTAGCTTCTTGAATAGCGGTGACTTTAGGCCTGAATGAGCTCGGTAGCGCCCTTAAGATCTTTCGTACCTGTTCATGGCTAGAGTATGGCTTACCGAGGGAACTGGATTTGTAGACGATGTCCGTGAACCTCGCAAACATGTCTTTAACTGATTCTGTTGGTAGCATGCGGAAGCTCTCGTATTCTGTGCAAAGCAACGCAAGTCTGGATTCCTTTACTTGCGATGTTCCTTCATGTGTCACCTCCAGAGTATGCCAGATTTCCTGCGCAATTAGACAATGTGAGATACGATTAAATTCAGATTTATCAAGAGAGCATATAAGCGCATTCATAGCTTTACCATTAAGAGTATAAAGTTTCTTATCAGCTAAATCCCACTTGTCTTTATGCTTAATTATAACAGTGTCTTCAATTTTAATAGTGGGTAGACTATAACCATTTTCAACAATATCCCACACATCATAATCTACAGACACTAGATAGATTTTCATCCTCGCCTTCCAATATGCAAAGTCTACACCGTTAAACTTAGGGGGACGGGCTATAGACTGACCTTCAGCAAAAGCACAATCAGATATATTCATGGTCATCTAAAAATCTAGACTAGATCCTCTAAACCTGCTCTGATACCACTTGATGGATCTGGATCATAGCCTAGAGGGGGGGGGGGGGTGAATAGGCTAATAAAAATATTCGTGCAACTCACGAACAATCCCACGCAGTTATAGGCACAGACATGGCAATAAAATAGAAATCACAGAATACGCACAGATATACCCTGGTTTGGTCGTCCCCACGACCTACTCCAGCCCCCGAAAGCAAATACTAGATAGATATGTAAACCTGTACAGCTACAATGAGTCAAGATCCCAAATCTACTCTCACCTAGCTCGTACGCACACCACGTGCTCTACACTATCAATCTAGTCAGATGCTCTCCCTCCGTGACGACTCCCACAGTCGTCAGGTCCCCAAAAAGTAACACAAAAGGTAAAGTTTCCCCTAACAGAGATCGCTACACCAAAACAAAGATAAATAGATAGATTTTTAGAAATGCTCAGTAATGGTGTGTCGTCTCTGTCGTTAAGCACATGTCAGATCTGTATCTGACGTGATGTAGTCGTCTCCGTAAGTCGTGCAACTCAAGTTGCGGCTCTTCTTACGACTTGCGGCCTTTTGGAACTCGTTTGTAGTCTTGCGGCCTTCTCCTTGATCTCCCAATTGATGTTGCAGCGAGTGGCTCTCTCTCAAGTGGTCGGCAATCAGATGTTCTTTGATTTGCAACTTGCGGTATCAAGCTTCCTTTGATGATGCCACACGAATAACTTGCGAACGCTGTTCTGCACACAAAGAGTCTAGCACACAAGAGTTTTGCACACAAAAAATTCCGGCACAATGAAATTTTGCACACTAGTAATTTTTGCACACACACACAAAAAAATAATTCGGCACAATGAAATTTCGCACACTGATAATTTTTGCACACACAAAAATAATTCAGCACACATTAAAATTCTTGCACGCACTGAAATTCTTTTAGCACCCACAAAGCAAAGTTCGGCACAAACAAGGTTCGGCCCAAAAAAACAGAGGTCTTTCAAAAAGAATTTTGCACACAACAGGAATTCGTGCACACCAAAAAAGCACAGCCAAATAATTTTGCACACCAAATCAAAAAGAAAAGGTGTTAATAAAGTGAAAGCACTTACCCTTTTTTCTTTGATTCCACCGTGCGTTTTCTTGATAATTCAAGGAGCCAAAAATTCCACCTTTGATCCTGGGAAGTTGAAAAGCTAATGGCCTTGGAATTTTTGCATCATGCGGCACCACTCTTGAGAATTCTTTTGGAGACTTGATTTAATGAAGATGCCTTTCTCTTTCTTTTTGAAACCTGCGGCTCTGGAGTTGTATTTATTTCTTGAGGAAAACTTTGAGATTCCTAAAAAAAATGTCGGCCGTCTTTATTTCTTTGCCCTGGCCTGTTGATTGAAAACAAAAAAAGGGTTTATTATTAAACATAGCCTTGAACAATGACCAAGCATAATAAGTACTTATATAAGTATATAAATAAAACTTGGTACTTCCATGTTCTCCTTTGCACATTGACTAATTCCCTTCGTGAAGTAATCATACGTTCACCGTTCCTGAAACACTCAACACACACGGTAAATAGTTCGCACACATTTGTCATCATCAAACACGAAGTTCATAGATCATTGCTACCAACAATATTCTCCCTCAGCGGGGTCCTTCGAATTGCAGATCAGACGAGTAAAGATCCTCCCTCTCCAGATTGCACGCAATTGGCTCCTGAAGATCGGTTTGGGGCCTCTTTCCTCTTACCGAATCCACCTGCAGGGTTAAGAGAGTTATAACCCAGGGGAGCCCCGTATATTACCTGATTCAGGATGTTGCATGTTGCTTTCCGGTAATTGGAGGGGGTGTGTTCCCCCTGAAGAACGAAGGCCCGATTGTCGACCCTCATTCCGCTGTATGGGTGAGAAGGGGGGTTGCGTTGTGTGGTCCGATCTCGAGTTGATCTGCTCTTGGATCCCTATGATCTCGGAGGAAAGACGCACATTTGGTTGGTGTCAGGGCCAGGTTTGGAGGCGGCAACGAGTCATTTAAGAGCGATGGATTCCCCATGTTTTGGCGTATCAAGGTCGCCAAAACACCGAGACTCCTATCGACCTGCTCGGTGAACTGGGTGAATTCCTTCTGGGTCCTGTTAGGCTCCTTCGTGGTCCTTGCTGGTCGCTGCGATGGCGATGAAGAGTCCACGACGTCATCTACCAGGACGATGTTTGCTTTCTGCTTCTCCTTTGGACCTTCGATTGTTTCGGTGTTGCTGGGTCCAGCTGTCATTGCTTTTCGATTGCTTTGGGATGACGAGCTGATTAACATTTTCCACAGACGGTGCCAAACTGTCAAGGCCAAAATTGACCAAGACAGTTTTCAGGCTGACGTATGACCCTTGGACTGAGTTGGAGCCTCGTCAGCGATTGAAGTGGGATCTGAGGTTGGAAGAACATGGGTTGAGTGATGGATGTAGATGATGATGCGGTGCTCGATCGACCTTCAGACAGCTAATGCATCGATCGTTCGGGGCTGCGGAGCCTGGTAACGACCTTCGACGATGGGTGATGATGTGTCGATCTACACCACAGAGACACGTTAGGGGGGTTGGATCTGGGTTCTGACCCAAATCCCATCCGATGCTTAAGTTAGTACGCAAACTTAAGGATGAGAGGGAGCTAGGAGCAGCTGAGATCGACCCACGGAGGTTCGCCTCAGATCTGACATCGCTAGCTATATAATGTAAGAAATATCGACCGAAAAAGTAGAGCTCTTTGTCTTAGATCTTTTATCTTGGATTTGGGACTCTTCTTGTTATTTATAGGCATTCCGGGTTCTTTAAGTGACATTGGGGAGATAACGGCCACCCATTATGGTGTCACGATCTTTCCCCTTTAATAAAAGTAAATGTTGTACACGATCCTGCGAATTATGAGCCCGTCTTTAATCCCACGTTTGAGTGAGGCAAATGCAACGGTCGACTAGTCAGTGGACTTTGACTGATTCGATGTCGGTCTTCTCTAGTGGGCTCCGTGGGCCTTAGTCATCTGTCGGTCGAGTTATCTCAAATGCCAGCCCAATGATTCAACAAAAACCCATTCTCATCTCCCTTCGTTCACCCTATCCCATCCTGTCTCCTTCTTCTTCCCACAACCGACAGCCGTCCCATTCTCCGGCGAACCCCAGACCGTTGCAGTAGCCACCTCTCCTTGGCCGCCCACTGCACCACCACGTCCCTCTCTCCGCCAGCCCACATCCCAGCCGAGCCCTGTTAGCCAGCGGCCTCACCGCACGCCCAAGGTCACAGCTAAGCATCCTCACCAACGAACCTTGCCTCCGCGAAATCCGCCTCACCACTACCCGATGACCGCTGCTAAGCCGTCGGCCCTCCATCCACACCACCACCCTCTTGACCTTCCCTAGAACTCCCCCCACTCAATCCAATCGTCGACAGCCCACGAGACCCACTGAGTAGCGGAGCCACTCCTTGCGAGGCCTCTGCTGCTGCTGTGGGCCAAGCGTGACCCATGCCACGCTCCTCCGACGAGCGTCGACGTCGCCGATGCCCGGAGAACGCCGACAAAGCTGAGCGCCGCGACAACCCTGGATTGAGCGCCCTGCCGCTATCGGCTTCGCCCGCACCATAGCAAGCTCCGCCTTACCGCCCGATCGTAGTTGCCGCCTCCGGCTCTGCCCCCGCGACCCACCGCGCCACCCGCAGCCGGCACTGCTCACTTCGCTACCTGAGCGTCAAGCGAGAGAGAAGAGTGAGGGAGAGTTTTCTAAAATATTAATATATATATATATAATATATTATATAAGAATAAATTAGATAAAACTCATAATAAATAAGATAGACACCCGAAAAATAAACTAAGGCCACCGAAAAATTCAGTCATCGTCCGGAGTCACGTAGGCACTTGGCTCAATTTTCAAACAAGTACTTTTCCCATAATAGATTTTGCAACATTATTGCTATTTATTTCAAATTAGCAAAATAAATTATTGCCATCAAATTTCACATAAACTTAGATGCACAAAAATTGTCTATGATTCTACTAGTTAAGACAAATAATTTGATATATTGTGCATAAAATTCTGACATGTAGTTTTTCATATATAAATTGTGGAACATGTTTAGTAATTCATTTTTTAATTCGAAAACTCATTTTTAGTCATTTAAAATTTAGAAAATTGCTTATTAATTTCTTAAAAATTCTTTAAAATGGCTGCTAGATTCAGAAAATTATTTCCTACTTAGTTGTACTTATATGTTTGGTTGTAAATATTTTTGGATTCATTCCACTTAGTAAATGCCTCATTTCAAAATAGTAAAATGGTTATATTATAAATTGGCGGCATGTCACTGGCCATAAAATTTTACAGAACTGTTACATGTACTCATGAGACAATATGGACACGTATATGTTATGATGCAACTGTACGGAAGTGATCTTATGAATGATGGAACCATGTGGCTATGATTAATGGATTATCAATTGATGAAAACTTACTATTGACCCGGCACTTGACTTGATATGTGGGATTGTGGCAATCCAAATGTCGCAGATGGTATGTAAGTGACTGGATCCACATTACAATTTTACCTTCACTCACACTAAGTGGAAGAAAGTAACTTGACTATCGCCCAAGGAAAGGGGTCGGTAAGTAGCACCACAGAGAGCTCCCGATGGTAGTGTGCATTTTAGTTACATATTATGCCATCAGATACTACTACATAACCGGCTTTCAGCCACGGACAAATCCGTGGCTGAAAGCCGGGTTTCCGTGGCTGACATGTTACAGCCACGGAAAAAAAATTCTGTGGCCGAAAATCCGTTGCTGATACCGTAGTCGCTAATACCCCCTTTGCCCACGGACTTTTCTGTGGCTGTTAATCGGCCACGGATTAACGCCCATGGATGTCTGTGACCGATAATCTGAATAAAAAAAATATAAAAGTATCATGCCATGGACAAATCCGTGGCTGATATGAATTTATGGCCATGAAAAGGTCCATGGGCGATATTTATCGGCCAAGGATGATGGGCACGAAGCTGACATAATCAGTGCACACAAACCGTGGGCGAAAACTATCTGCCACAGATGTTTCCGTGGCCATAAATACATATCAGCCACGGAAAAGTCCGTTGCCATTAGGTATTGGCCACGGATTTAGTGCACGAAATTGACGATTTCGTGCATATAATCCGTGGCCAATACCTAATGGCCACGGAATTTTTCGTGGCCAGATCGTGCTATCAGCCACGGATTTTGTCTGTGGCTGATAGTATAAATTGTTTTTTTTAAAAAAAAATTGCAATATTTTCGTTATATAGTGTACAATATTTTATAACAAACAAATATGTACCTGTATATAAAACAAAATAAAGCGAACAAATATTAAAAAGGAAATGTGTTGAAGGAATTTGGAAAAGAAGTGAAGATAATCACCAAATTAGGAGTAGCCATGGCACAAGCCATGGCTCTCTATATATTCATATGAATTAGAAGTCCAAGGGACTCCCCACTAACTTAGGGGGAGTAAATGGTGAGATGTTGAGGGGGGAGGCCAAAGGCCTCCCTCAACTCACAACACTCCCCCTCATCTCTCCATTACCTTGGGTTAAGCATATGAATACTTCAGGATTCGTTATGCAAATGGGGTGGATACTTCTGGATCCAAAGCCCCTGTGGTTGCCTCGTTAAAACCTTAGCTGTGGAAAACCCAGTGGAAAAAACCAGCAGCTTAAGGGAAAAGAGTACAACTATCGAGGGACTCCCCCTGATCTGTACGAGTTTCAGGCTTACAGATCTCCTATGTATCTATACAATCATCTCCTATTCGTCTATACATCCATCATGGTCTGAAAGAAAACACAATCATCACTCTTCTTATACAAGTTTCACTCATCTATCGGCTATAGTAAAGCAGTGGTGTTCTGGAGTGGAATGCTCTTCGAAGTTGGTAGATGACGCCATTAAAGTATTCACTGAATCAGTCTTCAGTGTGTCTGCAAGGTACTGCTGGACCTGGCCGAGCGTTATCAATACTTGCTTCTTGGATGATGAGCTTCTCAGAAGATGTAGACATTGGAGGATGATGTGTAGATATTTAGGATGTGGCCGGCCAATTGTGTTGTAGTCATCGCGATGATCTTTAAACCTGCATATCCGATATATATTCATTGACCCTTGGAAGTTGCGCAGAAGCAGCTTATCCTTGGTCTAGTGTTGCTCTCCAGGGCAACACTATATCTGGTTCACAACTTTACTGGAGACGTTCTATCAAAGATACATGCAGTTGGCCAGATAAATAAGTGTAACAAGTACACTAGAGCTAGGCTCTTCGGGACCTAGAATGTCCTCTGATCGCTCCGGGATGTAACCCCAAAGAACGGTTGTAGTTTTACCGCAAGTGCACGGTGTAGCAGCGAGCGGGTTATCGAACACAGGGAGGACGAATGACCGTGCTTGTTCCACTCAACCTGGCTATTTAAGAAGAGAGAAATTTGCCTTTGGCGATCCTGTCACAATCGTCAGACAAAGTACGGAAATATCAAATCAAATAAAGAACGTCTAGGGAATGGGGAATTCCCGCTACTCACCGTCTTTCGTAAATGTGGTTCATCGGTATCAAAATTGCTAGAATAAGATTTTGGATGAACTAGTTGCAACTGAATGTAGAACCAAGCTCACGCTCTCGCGCTGTTGCCGGCCTATAGCTATCCTAGGTTCGGGCCCAATCTCTTGCAAACCCTAGCCTAGGGAAGCTAGCATTAGGATCAACATCATCGTTCAATCGCGCACCGAGCCCAATCTCTTGCAAACTCGGCCCACGACCTAGTTTGGGATAGTTCCTACCCGTCCAATCTCTTGCAAACGGGTATTGGCGCGGAATTGGAACCGGAAACCCTAGTATCGGTCCAATCTCTTGCAAACCGATACTACGGAAATTCGATTCCAACCCAATTCGGATTTCTAGGGTTTCCTATCGAAGTGGGATCCAATCTCTTGCAAATCCCAATCGGTATGAACTCCTAGCCATCCGTAGTAAATTGATCCCAATCTAATCCCTAATAGCAATTCTAGCAAAATTCCTACCAATTCATCACAATCATGAAATAGGGCTTGTAGGGTTCATCCCCACGCCCCAAGACGTGGCGGCTACTCACAATTCATAGCAAGATCACAAAAATAATCAATGAAATAAGCAATAGAATTCATCACAATATTGAGATATGCAATAAAAATAGAATTTTTAGAGAAGAGAAAACACAAACCAATGGAGTTCTTCAAATAATTCTACAAAAATCAACTTTTGTCTCCTCTCCAATCTCAAGAATAAAGCTAAAAAGTTAATCTAAAAGGTTACAAAAAATCTAAGAGAAAGGCCCTCCAAACTAGGGTAAAAACAGGGGTTAAATACCCCCCAAAATCGTCCAAAAACTATGACCAAAATACCCCTGCGCGGCCTGTTTTCCGCAATTTTCGCTACAGGCAGCGCGTCGCACTCGGCCGAGTGACAAAAGTCGCTCGGCCGAGTGAGAAACCCTGTAATTTTCCAGTAAGTCTTGATCTTCAGGGGTCTTCACTTCGGGGGCGGCTCGGCCGAGTGAGTTGTCGTCACTCGGCCGATGGCTTCTTGGTACTCGGGCGGTCGGGATTATCCACTCGGCCGAGTGGGTCTTCTGAAGCTCAGACAGCCGAAAAACAGTAACTTGGCGATTTTTGAATGGCTTCGTCTGGGCGCCACTCGGGCGGACGGGGTCTCGTCACTCGGCCGATGTGGTCTCCGTCGCTCGGCCGAGTGCACGTATGAATCGTGTCTGATCTGGTCGGCCGAGTGGTGTCTCGCTGGTCGGCCGAGTGGCTCCTCCACTTGGCCGAGTGGGACACAAAACATGCCCAAACAGCTTGTTTTGGCCTCCTCGTCGCTCCTGCGATGTCCGTTCTTCTTCCGCTCCTCTCCAACAGCAAAATACCCCTCGGGGAGGTCATCGGTGACCGTCTGGAGTAAGCGCATCTCGAGATCACTCCAAATCGCGCCAAATCACCTGAAATGCGACAAAAACAACAAATCGTGAAAAGCATCGCAATATCGTCGATATATCGTGAAAAACATGATTTGGGCGATCTAAATGGCATGCAAACATGCGGGAAAAAGGTGTAAAATAAGGAGTGATCAAAATCCCCCAAGCTTACCTCTTACTCGTCCTCGAGGAAGATAAGTAAAAGGAGAACCCGGTGGATTTTGAAAACGAAAACGGCGAAAAAAAATGAAAAATGAAAAACGGAGAAGAATGAAAAACGAAATAAAAATAAAGAAGAAAGAAAGAAGCGAAGAGGTAAGCCGCTAGATCATTTTCTCAGGACGTGGGTTCCGCTTACTCGTATAGCATGCACTGAATGAAAAACACATGTCAAAGAGTTTTATTTTGATATCATAGTATAATGGTGCAAATAGAAATAGAAAACCCACGAACAACAATATAATCATGAAAAACGGAATAATCTTATAATTAACATCGTCTGAATCATTTAAAGCGGTATACAAATCACAGATCACACACTTTTCAATTGAATGCTTTCTATCAGGAGTATAAGAGTATCACACTATAGAATAGAGAGAATAGAAAAGTATGGATTTCATGAAATGAGTGCTAGGCTTAGATTTATGGATTTCGTAAAGCTAAAAATAATCTCACCGAGTATAGAATATTACTTAGCCTAGGTTGTCGTGCAACGTCAAGTAGTCACTCTCTCACACATCAATGGATCCCCTCCCCCAAGCTTATCTATAAGCGTGGTGGCATAAAAAAAAATATTTACATCCCCATTTTTATAAAGCTCCAAAAGTAATAAAAACGAACACGAAAAGAGAGAAGAAAGAAAGAAAGTGAGATGGGATCTTTTATTGAGGATTTTTCCTCTTTTCTTTTTCTTTTTCTCTTTTTCTCTCATTTTTTTTGATGCAATAGCATATATACACAACGATCCCAACTCAAAGAGAGATAATGATATACAAGAATATTTTCTCTTTTCTCTCTCTTTTTTTTTGAATAAGAAATTTGGAGCTAGGAATTAATAGCGGGGGAAATGCCATATAATAGAATCGCTAAGGGGAGATTCACCAATGATTTTAAAAGTAGAGAAATGATTTTCAAGATTTGTGGAGAAAGAAATGAATATATCTCTCGGTTCACTCTATAAGACATGCACGACAACTTCAGCAGGGTAATCTAATCTACTCAGTTTCGATCACAAAAAGCTAACTAATCCAGATTTATCATAGCTAACATCATTCAATCATCCTGAAGTGAAATGTACAATTCATGCATATAGAAGTGATATAGGAAAAGAAATCAGTACTCTAGATATAGGCATTCAATGCGTGAATCTTGGTGTGTTTTCTGTGATAGCATACATATGAATATTCAGACTCAGCTAATAATAAAATTTCATCCATTTTCATGTGGAAAAAGTGTGGGTTACTATCTCTAGATGCAAGGCAAGTCATAGCATATGATATCAGAAATAAAATCTAAGACATGACAAATAAAGCATGCATATAGAATAAGCTAACTCCACGTCATCATCATCACAGAAAAGTCATCTCTAGCATGAGATGAAAAAGAAAGAAATAAAGATAAAGGGAAAATAGAACTATTTACAATGCGGCACATAGAAAAATAAGAAAAACGTGATGCATGGCAAAATAAAAGAAAAATGATGAAAATAAGTGCAAAAGCGGAAAATGACGTGAAAAACTAAAAATAAAGGTGGCAAACCGAAAAAGAACGTGAGAACTCACTCCCCCAAGCTAAATGGCACAGTGTCCTCAATGTGCAAAGTGGGGCACACCGAGAGACAAGTAAAGGGAGGGGAAAGTGAGGGGGCATGCATGATGGGGAAAAAAGGAAAATAAACGAAAAATAAAGAAACGAAAAATATGATGCGGACATGATGCATGCACAGATAGGAGTGATACAGATATATAGATGTGTCACCAAAAACTCACCCTCTCTCCCAAAAAAAAGATATATAAAGATATGGTCGAAATGAGAATCCCAAAAGTAAGTGAGGGGAGGGGGGGTGGACAAAAGGCAACAGGACCTAGCAGAAACGGGCAGCACAACGGCAGGAATAATCGATGGCATCAAGGGTGCCTAAGAAGGTGGTGCTGCGCCGTCTCCGTCCTGAGGCGGAGGTGGTGGTGGTGGCTGGACAGGCCGCTGAGCAGGTGTGGGTGTGGAAGTGGTAGCGGCTGAGTGTGTGTGGAAGTGTGGGTGGGAACCTGCTGGGTGGGTGGGGGTACGCGGGGGAGACGCTCCAGGACCTGGGTAAGACAGTAGTGAATCTGCGGAGCAGGTCAAAGCGTCCAGCCATCGCAGAGACGGTGGAGGACAGGGTTCTAAGGTCACCTCTGAGGCCACTCACCGCCCCCTCTAGAGCACGAATGCTCTGAAGTACAGTGTCGGGGGAGGTGGTGCAGAGGGACGCACCGGTCGGGGCTGTGCAGGGCGGGGCTGGCGTACTCGGGTCGCGTATGTGACGGGCTCAGCGGGGAAGGGAACGAAAGGCGCTGCGCTCGCAAATGTGGGCCTGGCCTCAGTGTGAGGCCGGGGCACTGGCTGGTGAGAAGTGGAGGCAGCAGCAGCGAAAGAAGAGTGCAAAAGTGGCAGCGAGGCGACCAGAGAGGTCAGTGGCACAGAAGTGTGGACAGACGCCACGACACTCTCGGAAAATACAGCAGCAGTGGAGACAAGGGGCTCTCCGCACTCAACTATGGTCGACGGGCGCTCGGGTGGGGCAAAAGAAACAGGCTCAGCAGACAGAGGGCCAGTGGTGGTGGTGACAGCCTCGGAAGCAGTGGAGGTGGGCTCAGCTAAGGTACTCCCGACACCGACAGAGGTGGGGACAGAGGTGTCAGGAGCAGCGGAAACATCAGGTATATACTGAGGGGCCACGGGGTCAACAGGGGCAGCCGGCTCGGCAGGGGCGACAGGGTCTGCGGGGGCAGCGTGGGCAGCGTGGGCCTGCTCGGCCTCCTCGGCCTCGAGCACGTAAGCAGCGGGGATGAGAACATCCATCACAGGGAGCCAGTCCACATGGGCTGGTGCAATCTGAGTCCGAGCTGGGCTCGGAAGAATCATGTAATCGGCACCGTAAGGGCCGTGCAACCAGACCCAGTGACGCTCACCGTGCAGACGAAGCATCTTCATCCGGGCCATAACATCGATCGACAAAGAAGTGGGGCCCGGTGCTCGTCGCAGGTCGTCAGGGAAGTCCTCGTCGGTCATAAGGGCAAGCAAGGTGATCAGGCCGTCGCAGCATATCGGTGAGCGAGCGCCCACCGATACAATGATGCGGTCCAAAAACCAAGCCGCGACATCAATCACGACGACGGGGACAAGCTCAACGCCATCCCTAGATAGAGCTCTGGGACGTGTCATCGCGTAGAGAATGTAGAGCTCTGGCGTAGACATCGTGCCCGGCTCATATCTGGCCAAAAAGGTCGTCGCCATAAGGCGCTGAGTAATACGGAGGCAGGGATGGACAATGGCCGAGGCCTTGGCCCTACTAGGGTCAAAGGCAGCGCGGAGACCCGTAATCCGGGCCCAGAAGGCACCGGCGTCGAAGGAAGGTGGGGGGATATGGGTGGGGCCGTAACCGCGATCGGCTCCGGGGACATCGGGCCACGAGAAAAATGCTCTCATCATACCAAGAGTGACCTGGCACTCCCGGTCCATGAACCGAAACGAGCATCCCTCGTCGGTCCGGGCGATCAAACTAAGTACCTAAAGTGTCGGACGGATAAACGTGTCCGCCGACACCTGAAAGAAATCTCGCCAGCCCACGTTGTCGTACAACGTGAGCATCCCCTCTAGTACCCCCAGGCATCCTAGGTCGGCAAGGTGTGCAAACCTGGAGGGTACGATCGAGCGCTGGGAGATACGCTCGAAGACGGCGCGGTGTGCGTCATCTCGGAACGTAATCCCGAGCGGCCCGACCAGTGGAGCCGGAGGTGGTGGCTGTGGAGCGGCAGGGAGTGGCTGTACGGGCTGTGCGGGCTGTGTGGGCGCTGCAGGCTGTGCGGGGTGTGCGGGGCCTGCAGGCTGTGCTGGGTGGATGGGGTGTGTGGGAGAAGGCGGAGGAGAGTCCTCCAACTTGTGGGAGGGGCCGGCGTCATCCGACCGCTTCCGCTTGGCGGAAGCTCTCTTCGACCGCGGCCGTGTCCGGGGCGGCATATCGGCCCCGAGCGCACGCCGAAAAACGTGAAAAGTGCGGCGTGTGCAAAATAAAGGAAAGAGTATACCCCGACACGCCGCGAATGCTAAGCAATGGAAGCGTGCGAAGACAGCGCCTCCGCGAAGCCCAAATCAGTCCGTAGAAGCTCCCCTGGGCTCCCCTAAGCTCCCAGAAACAACCTGCGCATGAAATGGAGATATCAGCGAGTAATATTCAAAACGTATGGGGCATTAGGGGTATAATAGATAGATATAGAAATTAATTTGGGTTTGGGGTTCGTTTGACGCGTGGATCCTCGAAAAACACACAAAAAGAGGAGAAAAAGGCGAAATAGGCGATACCGGAGGTGGCCGGTGTGGTGGCCGCCGGCGGCGACTCGGGCGAGGCGCGGCGGAGCTCGGCCGGCGGTGGCTGGCCGAGCGGCGGCGTGTGTTGGCCGGTCGGGCGAGTGGGAGGCGCGAGCGAGGGGAATCGGGCGAGGGAGCTGAACGGTCGGGGCGATTTGGGTTTTTTGCGTTTCGAAAAACGTGCCCCCCCCTCGGCCCCTTATATGATAAAAGTTACGACTCGGCCGAGTGACTAGGTCACTCGGCCGAGTGGGATCAATGGAAAATCCTCCCCGCTTACGCTTCGGCCGAGTGGCTTTGCCAGCCTCGGCCGAGTGGAGTAAGTCCATTCGGCCGAGTGGCTCAAGCTACTCGGCAAGACTCGCCCTAGGAGCGTATCCGTTTTACTCGGCCGAGTGAAAATATATACTCGGCCGAGTAGCATTTATACTGAAATCAAGAAAATAAACAGAGAGTTGGGTACAGCAGACTTCCCTCGTTCGTGAGCGGCTCGGTCGGACGAACTTGTGTACTCGGCCGAGTGACTAGTATACTCGGCCGAGTGAGCCTTGTGTTCTGCTGTTTGTCTTCGTTTGGGCTCTAAACTCCGTCTTTCTTCCTCCAGTCGATTTCATCTTACTCCTAAGCATCGAGCGTCTTCCTGGGGCGCTCCTCGTTGTCTCGTTCATCCTCCTCATGATGGATTTACCTATCTCCTCTCCTGTCAAGAAAAATAGGACCCGTTATCACAAAATTTTTGGGCGAACGACTCAAAACACTAAAAATTTCTAAAACAAAAATAAAGAAAAAGTAAAAATAAAGCAATAACCGTCGAGTTGCCTCCCGACAAGCGCTCGTTTAAGGTCGTGAGCTCGACCCCCTATGATTTTCAATTAATGCGGGATGTTTGGTGCATATGAGATGCACCCATCAAACTTTCCGGGGAGAACGCTTGGATTCGGAAGTTGCGGTGGCGTGTTCTCCCGCGGTGGTCTCTCGTCTCGAATTGTGTTGGGGGGAGGCTCCCCCAAGCTAGCGTTTGCCCCGGTCAACGGCTTCACCGGTGACGCCGATTTCCGTATCGGCGGAGCTTTCTTCGGAGACTTTTGTTTCGAGAGCTTGCAGAGCTCTCGAATCCTTGCGACATCAGCATCGCCTTCATCATTTTCAGCGGAGAGGTCGGGGGAATCATCTATCTTCTCATCTCGGCCTAAATCCGGGCCTTCCTCGAAATCCTCATCGAAAAGAGCGCCAATCGAGTGGGGGGTCGCCTCCTCAATTACCTCATCAAGGAGGTCCATGTAGTCAAGATCCTCGTGGTAAGGCATGTGTTTCATAGCCTTAGGAATGTGAATCTCCACCTCGATGTTGCCGACATTTAAAGTTAGGGTACCTTCGCGCACGTCAACAATGACTCCGGTGGTGGCGAGGAACGGGCGTCCAAGTATCAATGAAGTATCTCCCTCCTCCTTAACGTCCATGATCACGAAGTCACATGGCAAGCATATTCCCCCCGGGACTTGTAGCGGGATGTCTTTGGTGATCCCTACCGGCCTTGTTATTCGCCCATCGGCCAATTGTATCCGCATGTCGGTAGGTTTCAACTTCGTCCCGGTGTTTAGCCTTAAGAACATGGAGAGAGGCATGAGGCTCACACTAGCCCCTAGATCTACCAACGCCTTTTGAAGAGGGACGCCGCCCAAGGTGCAAGGAATCCGAAAACTCCCCGGGTCTTTAAATTTGGCCGGCTCCTTCTCTCTTTTGGTGAACCAAGAGCCCTCCTCGGCTAGCATAATCTTCTCCTTCCTCTTTCTCCCCGAAATCAAGTCCTTTAAGAATTTAGCATATGTGGGGATCTCCACGATGGCGTCGAGGAAGGGAATGTTGAGGCTAACTCCTCTCAGATACTCGAGAAACTTTGCTAGCCTTTTCTCCATTTTCGCTCTAGCAAGCCTTTGGGGAAATGGGACCGGTGGCATGAAGCGCCTTTCCTCAATCAATTGCTCCGCTCTAGATTTCTCCTTTTCTTGTGGCTCTTTCTCCTTATCAACTTCAACTACCGGCTCAATTGGCTCCAAACTTTCCTCCACGGGCTCCTCGGTAGGAATCATGGCGGGGGTGGTATCCTTCCCGCCTCTAGTAGTAACGGCAACTACGGCATTGATGTGGCCGGTGTTGCCCCGTGGGTTTTGCTCGGGTTGCGCCGGCAATCGTTGAGTGTTCCGATTGAGCAACGCCAATTGCTCCGATATTTGAGCCACAACGGTATTAAGGGAGTCTTGCCCCGCCTTCAAGGTAGCATTGACCTTATTTTGCTCGACCATAAACGCCTCCACTCTAGCTTCGAAGTTGGATCGTTGTTGAGCTTGTGGAGGGTTTTGATTTTGATTCCTCCACCCTTGATTGTATCCGGGCGGCCTATATGGTGGAACTTGTTGCTTCGGTTGGAAATTTTGTTGTGGAGGCCCCCTCGGCAGATAGTGTTGTTGTTGGGGTGGTGGTGGTCGAGCTTGTTGAGGTGGTTGTTGTGGCGGGTTCAAAGCTCCTTCATTGTTGGCGTAAGAGAATCCGGGATGATTTCTTGTGGCCGGATTGGCCCAATATCCTTGGTTCCCCGTGACATATTGTACTTGCTCCAGGGATCCTTCTCCTTGCTCTCCTCCCACATACATGGCTTGAGATTGGTCTTGCCAATGACTCATTTGGTTCGTTGGAGCGGAGGTGGAAGGGGTTCCTTGGGGCTCCGTGATAAACTTCTCCAGTCTCTCCACTACCTTGTGGAGAGAATCAAACTTGCTTGTAAGCTCCGCTACGGCCTTCGCCTCATAGATACTAGTTGGCTTCAAGGAGGACGTGGAGTGTCCTCGCTCATCGCCCCATTGTTGGTTGTTTGAGGCCATCTCCTCAATTAGGGCCGTAGCTTCCTCGGGAGTCTTTGACAAGATAGCACCATTCGCCGCGGCATCAATAATTTGTTTGGTCCCCGGTTGGAGACCGTTGTAGAAGCTATGAACTAGCTCCCAATCTTCAATGCTATGGTGCGGGCATTGATGCTGCAGATCCTTAAAACGCTCCCAAGCCTCATAGAGCGTCTCTTGGGGTCCTTGCTTGAAGGACATGAGAGCGCTCCGGATCTTCACCGTCTTGGAGGGCGGATAGAACTTGTCAATGAATGCACTCGCCAACTCGTCCCAAGAGGTGAAGACTCCCTCAGCCTGCGTCCTCAACCAATAGAGTGCCTTGTCCTTTAGCGTGAAGGGGAAGAGACGCAGTCTGATGGCATCGATGGAGACCCCCGGCATTTGGAATGTGGCGCACTTCGACAAGAATAATTGGATGTGGTAGTGAGGATTTTCATGGGCATTCCCATGAAACAGATCCTGCTGCATCAGAACCACTAGTCCAGTCTTTAGCTCAAAGTTCTTGTCAGCCGCCAACTCCGGCATGGCAATGGATGAGGTCGTAGAAGAGGTCTTAGGCCGAAGCCTATCTCGAATAGAAATTATCCTCGCCATCCTTGCCGCTTATTGGTCCGCAGTTTCTGGGTTGGTCATAAACCTCCCTTCCGGATTTTGTCTCCTTTCCGCTCTAAGTCTCCGCGCGGTACGTTCGATCTCGGGATCAAATAATATAGCTTCAGGGTCCGCCGTAGATCTCGTGTACATGCACAGGGAAAACAGAGTTTCAAAGAAATGATTAGTACCGTGGAAGGGTTAGGTAAAAATAAAGAAATGGAAATAATAATAATAATAAAAAGAGAAATAGCTAGGGTGGTAAGATCAAACGCAATCACCTCCCCGGCAACGGCGCCAAAAACTTGATCGCTCCGGGATTTAACCCCAAAGAACGGTTGTAGTTTTACCGCAAGTGCACGGTGTAGCAGCGAGCGGGTTATCGAACACAGGGAGGACGAATGACCGTGCTTGTTCCAATCAACCTGGCTATTTAAGAAGAGAGAAATTTGCCTTTGGCGATCCTGTCACAATCGTCAGACAAAGTACGGAAAAATCAAATCAAATAAAGAACGTCTAGGGAATGGGGAATTCCCGCTACTCACCGTCTTTCGTAAATGTGGTTCATCGGTATCAAAATTGCTAGAATAAGATTTTGGATGAACTAGTTGCAACTGAATGTAGAACCAAGCTCACGCTCTCGCGCTGTTGCCGGCCTATAGCTATCCTAGGTTCGGGCCCAATCTCTTGCAAACCCTAGCCTAGGGAAGCTAGCATTAGGATCAACATCATCGTTCAATCGCGCACCGAGCCCAATCTCTTGCAAACTCGGCCCACGACCTAGTTTGGGATAGTTCCTACCCGTCCAATCTCTTGCAAACGGGTATTGGCGCGGAATTGGAACCGGAAACCCTAGTATCGGTCCAATCTCTTGCAAACCGATACTACGGAAATTCGATTCCAACCCAATCGGATTTCTAGGGTTTCCTATCGAATTGGGATCCAATCTCTTGCAAATCCCAATCGGTATGAACTCCTAGCCATCCGTAGTAAATTGATCCCAATCTAATCCCTAATAGCAATTCTAGCAAAATTCCTACCAATTCATCACAATCATGAAATAGGGCTTGTAGGGTTCATCCCCACGCCCCAAGACGTGGCGGCTACTCACAATTCATAGCAAGATCACAAAAATAATCAATGAAATAAGCAATAGAATTCATCACAATATTGAGATATGCAATAAAAATAGAATTTTTAGAGAAGAGAAAACACAAACCAATGGAGTTCTTCAAATAATTCTACAAAAATCAACTTTTGTCTCCTCTCCAATCTCAAGAATAAAGCTAAAAAGTTAATCTAAAAGGTTACAAAAAATCTAAGAGAAAGGCCCTCCAAACTAGGGTAAAAACAGGGGTTAAATACCCCCCAAAATCGTCCAAAAACTGTGACCAAAATACCCCTGCGCGGCCTGTTTTCCGCAATTTTCCAGTAAGTCTTGATCTTCAGGGGTCTTCACTTCGGGGGCGGCTCGGCCGAGTGAGTTGTCGTCACTCGGCCGATGGCTTCTTGGTACTCGGGCGGTCGGGATTATCCACTCAGCCGAGTGGGTCTTCTGAAGCTCAGGCAGCCGAAAAACAGTAACTTGGCGATTTTTGAATGGCTTCGTCTGGGCGCCACTCGGGCGGACGGGGTCTCGTCACTCGGCCGATGTGGTCTCCGTCGCTCGGCCGAGTGCACGTATGAATCGTGTCTGATCTGGTCGGCCGAGTGGTGTCTCGCTAGTCGGCCGAGTGGCTCCTCCACTCGGCCGAGTGGGACACAAAACATGCCCAAACAGCTTGTTTTGGCCTCCTCGTCGCTCCTGCGACGTCCGTTCTTCTTCCGCTCCTCTCCAACAGCAAAATACCCCTCGGGGAGGTCGTCGGTGACCGTCTGGAGTAAGCGCATCTCGAGATCACTCCAAATCGCGCCAAATCACCTGAAATGCGACAAAAACAACAAATCGTGAAAAGCATCGCAATATCGTCGATATATCGTGAAAAACATGATTTGGGCGATCTAAATGGCATGCAAACATGCGGGAAAAAGATGTAAAATAAGGAGTGATCATCCTCCCCCTCTTCTAGCTACTGGAAGGTGTCATACATAAGTATCCATTTTTAATAGGATGCAAGTGGACATCATTCTTCATATACTCCAGGTGTATGAAGGATATTTAAAGGATTCCACCACAAAGGTGTTAAATATATAAGCCGAGATAATATCTTGTTATACCAAGGTTTTTCATTTACAAGATATACTTAAAGCTATCAGATTTCTAAATGGTCTCTGCAGGAGATCCTATTAGCTTTAAGTCGACCACCTATACGGCGAATATCACAAATCCTGTCAATGATCTTTCGAAAAAGATACACATGCAGAATATTGTTTAAGATCAACTAATGATCTTTGTAGCCTTTATGGAGAAGACGTTTCTACGTCTCTCTTTCATCTCTGGGGGTAGAGTATACCCTTCTGGAAGTTTTATATAGATCTCTATATCTATATTGCCGTATATATATGCAGTCACAACGTCCATGAGCTGCATGTATTGGCTTTTTCAGAGAAGTTTAGGCTTGGTAGGAAAATGATTACATTTCCTTCATTTCAATTTCTTATGAAATCCAACTTATATTCCACAGGTTTTACACATTCAGGTGTATGGACTACTGGTCCAAAGACTTTGCTTTTCAAGAGTGAGTCCAGCTCTACTCTTATTGCCTCGTCCCACTTTGGCCAATCTATGCGTTTACGCTATAGAAAAGTGGGTAGACGTCATCGTCGTATTCAGCGACGTGATCGGCAATAGAAAAAGCAAAACCATCGTCGACGACTGTGCTATATCTGTCCAGTACCTCTCCATTACGTACGTAATATAATGATGTTTCTCCTGTTGTTTCCTCTGCAGGGGAAATTAGGAGGGGAGAGGTTGCTGGTCTGAGCTCAACATCCTGTGGTTGGATCATTTTGATATATCCAGGAATCTTCCTATTTTGAGGAATTTTATATTTTGAACCTGGCAGGCGTCCTCTTTTCAATTGAGGTACGGCCAATTCTGCTGCCGGTGGATTGCATCCATCTTTGGGAATGTCAATCCTAGCTGGCGTGTTGGCAGCGGGGACGTGTGAACGAACAATCTTTTGGTTGTCCGCAATTTTATCCGGCAATTGATGTACTTTAGTCTTAATGTGAAGGATCTTCTGGATCTCAATTTCACACAAAAAAGGTATGCTGATCATAACGAGATGAGGACTTTTGTGTCCCATGATACGGTCTCAGAAGCTTCAGGCTTCTTTAGACTGCGTGCCTATTTCAATGAGATTATGCTCATCAAATTCACATTTATCAAGACTTGGTGGTAAACCATAAGCAAACAGCATCAGCAATAAGATATGGCAACAAACGGGCCGTATCGTGATAAGCGATGCGGAATGAAGTGTGATGGTCCCTAAACATCAACATGCAACTGCGATTTTACAATGGACGTGAAATCCATTGGAGTCTCTTTACCAAAGACTCTGCTAACCCGTTATGAGATTGAACATGCTGCAGGATGTTCAATTTTAATGTCAGTTGCTTGGCAGAAGTCTTAAATGATATGTGTAGTAAATTCACCCACATTATAAGATTTTGAGAAAGCTAGGTTGCGAGTGAATATAAAGGCACACATAAGACCATCTAGTAGATGCATATATCAGTATAGTAATGAAGTACCGAAAATGGGCCATTTGCGGGGTGAATATGCCCGCAAAAGGTCACCATGTATTCTCTCAATGAAGCCAGGAGACTTTAAACCCACTTTCAGGAGGGAAGGTCTCTCTATTAGTTTTCCCTTATGACAAAGGGGACAAGGAAACACAACCTTTTGAAGAATCTTCAGGTTCTCCAATGGATTCATTTGATGATGCGTCCATCATTGCTGATCCAGGATGACCAAGTCCATTTTGCCAGAGTTAAAAATTATGACAAAAAAAGGCACTTCTGGTGCTCAGTCGAGTTGGCTTTCTATAGGATGAATATCTGTAATTATAGGGGCCCGACGGGGGTCCAATGAAATCGTAAGTAGATGGTCTTCTGGCCATTCTCTTGACGGAGTTACATATTGATATTCAATATATATTATCACAATTTTCAAGTTATTTTCTTTAAAATAAATATCCTTAAAAATTGGAGATTTCCTATACGTTTAAGAGGAGAATTTGCATCTTATAGTCTCGTTGTATGTGGAGCAATATCAATGCTACACCAGTGCAACGAGGCACTGTCCACAATATTCCATACTTCATCTATAAGTTAAACGAAATTTATTTAAGTCAATGAAAAAGATATTCAAAATAAAAGTTCGTACTTAAGCAAATTAAAGATGAAGCAACATTGAATTTTAAATGCATAGATAAAAGATGAAGCTTAATCAAGCAGGTCGTCGTTCTCGAAGTCTTTTGCATTGAAATCGTTGGCGGCTCAACAGCTGCCAAGTTTATTTCAGGCAGAGACTTCTGGCTCGCCTGATATAGTTCCTGGAGGTGGCGAGGAGTGCGGCAGATTCTGGACCAATGGCCAGTCATGCCACATCTATGGCATTTATCCTCCAGTTCTTCTTAAGAAGTGACACTTGGTCAGTGTTCTTTTGCTTCCATGTGAAGTTACTCTTCCTGTATTGTTTTTGTTGGACGGGGGTGCTGCTCCTCGTCCATTCTTCATCACAGCTTTCCCTTTGTTATTATTAGCCTTCTTCTTGTTTTTTCACTTCTGGGGAGAAACGTTGTGGGCTTCAGGGATAGGTGCAGTGCCAGCTGGACGTAAATTATGAGTGGCTAGCAGTAAATCTCGATTCTGATCTGCCCTAAGTAGGCAAGAGATCAGATCAGAGAATTTCGTGAAGTTGCGTTCACGATACTGCTGCATGAGGATTGTATCTTTCTCGTGAAACGAGGTAAATGTCTTTTCCAACACGCGTTGCTCTGTCACTTCTTCACCGCACAACTTCAGGCGTGAGGTGATGTTATGAAGTGCAAAATTATACTCAGCGACGGACTTATAGTCCTGAAGTCTGAGGTTTTCCACTAATAACTGGCACGCGGTAATATAACATCAATTTGATGTTTATCCGTGCCTCCAGCAATGTCCACAGTTCCTTTGGGTTCTCTACCGTTAAGTATTCGGCCTTTAAGGTCCGATCTATATGTCTCCTAATATAGATAATGGCTTTCGCCTTATCCACATCGGAGACAGTGGTAGGAGTGCTGCTAGATGTAGCAGGAGCATCGGCCGCTGTTGGGACCGATGAAGGAGCAAAATTGAGCCAAGGGGGGCCATCGAACGCAAGTGGAACTTCAGGTCCACTCGCCAACTCAGGTAATTTTTTCCTGCAGCATCAAGGACATCGAAATCGACGCTTGCCGATTTTGCCATTTATCTATGCAATTTAAAACAAGCATGAATTAATTAAGATGTAAATTCATGCATAAAGAATAAAATAAGTAAAATGTGGGGATCGGCCAGATACCCAAAAACGTACAAAGTTCAAAGTCTGATATACAGTTCTTAAGAAAAGAAAAATACAAGTTGGAAACCCAGAATGGGTCCCTATATTTGCAAATTTCACATCCGTCTTCAAATGTTGGTCCAGTCTTTGGCATTAATACATTTAATCCTCACTTACAAATTCTCTCAAAAGAAAATAAAAGTGCAAGGAATATTAAAGGTATCAAACTGGCCGATCCTAAAAACACATTTTAACTTATATAAACATCCACGCAGTTTTTCTTAATATGCTACAGGCACAAAGAAACAACCACGCATATAACTCATGCATATATAATATGGAAAAAGAGACTATAAAATATAATAATCTCTCGGACCACGGGGAGACGTCATACACCGTTAGGTTAGATGACTAACGGCAGAGCGGTCGCAGGATCCTTAAGATAATTATATTTTGAAAAATCCTAATAATCCATAAATAATTAACAATGCAAGAGTGATATTTAACAAATTTTAGCAATTTGACAAACTGGGCGTCAGGCCGAAAACTAGAAATTAAAATAAATTAATATTTTGATTGGGGCTGCAGGCCCATAAGTAAAATATTAATCATTTTAATAACAAATTTATTAACATGGCTTCTAGCCCAATAACCCAAATTAAATTATAATTTAAGATTTGGGCCTCAGGCCCATAAGCAAAATTTAATTAACAAATTAAGTTTGCAATGGGTTAACTGGGCTTCTGGCCCAATTTTAGTAGTCAAAATTAATTGTTAATCTAAATGGGGCTGCTGGCCCATAAACTTATATACATTGTTATAAATTGGGCTTCAGGCCCAAATTAGAACACAAAATTAATTATTATTCTAATATGGGATGTAGGCACATAAGCAAAATGAAAATCAATTTAATAGTCAATGTTATTAACTGGGCTTCTGGCCCCAAAAAACAGCCAAACTAATTTATTAATAAGATTTGGACTGCAGGCCCATGGGCTGAATTTTTAAGAGTAAATTTAACACAATCCCTAAAAACAATCTTTTATGATATTAGCAAGGGAATGTGAAAAGCCGCCAAACCCCTTAATTTACAGATTTTGTTCTCCCCTCTCCACTTGTCTACGAAAATCAGCCAGAGCAGTCGGCGCAATGAAGGATTTTCCCCCGCCGAGTGGAGGGGTTGCGCGCACAGAGGCCATCCATGTCCCGCGGGGAGGGGGGGTGGGGGTACGGCGGCTCAAAGGCCTAGTTAATAAATTACTCTTAAAATACCAAGGGACATGGGCGCATGCGACTTTACGAATCCTGAGACTCATAAAATGTAAAATAAAATAATCATATTAACATGAGCCTGTGCCCCCGTGATTACTAGAGGATCTGTAAAATAAGCTCATCTCTTACTAATTTTGCAAGTTAATTTGGCGCCCCCCGGTAGGAGTCTGGGCGGGCGGCGCACCAGGCGAGTCCCCCCTCGATAGGATCAAGCCAACGAATTTAAATTCATTTTAAATCCTTTAGCTCTTATCACATTAAATTAAATGTGATAATATTAAATGTATAATATTAAAGCTATTATCACCCCTTTACCTACAGGCGATGATCAAGCCAACGAATTAAAAATATATTTCAGTGTATACGAATTACAAGCCAACAAATTGAAGATGAAGCCAACGAGAACCGTGAGGTCTCACCGCTGTATCATAATAAATATACACTTCAATGTATATTACAGTGCAAATTAAAATTAAATTATTAGCACCAAGAAGAGTTTCTGATATTGTGATTCCGTGAGGGATCCCGGGAGGGGGGCAACGGTTCATCAGCTTAATATTGTGTTTGTTTGATTATTAGTATTACATGCAATCTTAAGCATACGCAATTAAAAAATATTTGCTCCTTTTTATTGATCTACGGGATCAAAAAATTGTACCTCTAGATCGAAGATCTAGGGAATATCGATAAAAATAAAGATCCGTAGAATGAATCCCCGTGGAAAAACGCCGCAACCAAAGATTCCAAAGGATGGAATCTCAACGCGCAGAAATCGCAGCAACAGATCGCAACAACCAAGATTCCAACTCGCTGTGAGGATGATTTGAGAGGATAAACAGAGAAGCTCAAGAAAAAGAGCTAACGTGCTGATAACGTGTTGAAGGAATTTGGAAAAGAAGTGAAGATAATCACCAAATTAGGAGTAGCCATGGCACAAGCCATGGCTCTCTATATATTCATATGAATTAGAAGTCCAAGGGACTCCCCACTAACTTAGGGGGAGTAAATGGTGAGATGTTAAGGGGGGAGGCCAAAGGCCTCCCTCAACTCACAACAAAATGCAAATATTTAATGATAACAAAGTATCAAATAAAATATATTATACATACATAGCCAACGGCCGCCGTTCAAAATTATGTTTATGCCAACATTAAAAAATAAAATCATAACACCATGCAACGCCAACGCAATCGCCGCATGCACATGCCCGCACCATCGCTATCGATCGCCTCGCCATTGCCATCATCGAACGCCTCATCGAACGGCGGCATCATCGAACGCCATCATCGCTATTGACGATTTCGCCATCATCGAACGCCTCCATCGTCGCCATCGCCACCATCGAACGCCTCCATCGTCGCCATCGCCACAAGCCCGCTATATACCGCCATCGCCGCTATCCATCGCCACCGTCACCATCGCCCCCAATCCCTCTCCCCTCGCCACCGCAATCGCCACCCTCAAGTCACAACAAGAAAATTGGACATTATCCACGGATTGAATAAAATATAACAAATTGAATAAAATCTCATGTTAGTCGACTGCTGAACATACACGATAAATCTATAAAACTTTACAAATGATAAACTTTCTCACAATATCGTACAGCTTATTTTTTATATAAAGTTTCTCCAGCTTCTCCCATAGTCCCTTGATCGTAGCCTCATTGGACATATGATACATCATCTTATCTGATAGACTCAAGTAAATTATCATCATAGCCAACTAAGCCAAGTAATGTATCTATACCATACATCACTCTATGTACATTATACTTAGCTTAAGATTACATTCATCTTGTATTGCTATATATGTCGAAATTTTCCTCACCATCAAACTTCTCCATCTTATATTACATGACTCCAACTATCACATACGAGCTACATGTATATAAGCTCGAACATATTGCTCCTCCAATTGCACTGCTCTTGGAGGAATTATCCGCCATTATCTTGGATTTTATACAACAAACTTTGCACTGATACCATTTATCAAGTGTTGGGTGAATTATTGTCAAGTAGATAATCACCTTATAGAAAACTAAGAATCATGAACTAACATTCAAGCTAGTTGTAAATTCTGTACAAAACATGCAAATCGCAAATAATACAAGAAATAATCAACCATCTTTATTTCGGCACTGTTGCGTGCTCTTACTAGCCTATATAACTGAGGCAACACCAGCCTAGAAAGACTTGACCCTTTTTCTGATATCCTCTATAAATAGGCAAGCGGCAAGCTCTCTGATTGCTCCACCACGAACATCTCACAGTGCAACAACCAGCTAGCTAGCATTGCATTTGTAGAACCTGTAGAAATGGCCATGGATTGATGGATCTGCACATGGGAGCTGAAGTCCCATGGCGTAGCCAGTTAGCACTGCGGGCCACGGTCGCGCCGAACATCAACATCGTCGCCTGTGAGTTCTTGCAAGGGGACTTTGCCGTCAAACTCCCTTGCAAGAACTCGTAGCCGACGCCCTCGATGTTCAGCACAACCCTCGCCCGCAGCGCAAGCTGGCTTCGCCACGCGCCCCCACCACCACCTGTGATGATGATCATCCATGTTAATTTTATGTCCATTTCTAGAAATTCTGCAAATGCTAATGCAAATGCAGGGTGATGCTAGCTATCCCTGTTGCACTGTGAGATGTTTGTGATGAGGCTTGGGCTGCCGGCACGGCCTGCAACCTTCCTTAGTTCCTTCTGACCCTTAAGATCTCGCCATTGCCAGCGTCTCGGCCGTCAACCACGGCGACAAGGTATGCACACAATATATATTAGTAAATGAGCGACTATTTCTACATACGTTTTGGACGTATATCATGCACATGATGAATTTCTTTCTACGGAGCATTTAAAACTATTATGTTCACTTTTGTCGTTCATAATGATCTTCATGGCCTAATATATGTATGCAAAAAAGCATGTGTTTGTCTTGTATTCTCAAAACCTGGACGAAAAAGTGTTCAATAGAAAAATGCATATCTGATATCGTCTTACATATAAGATATATCTTGCATGTATGTTGTCATAGCGTGGTTTACTTCACATTATACAAATGGTCGTATGAGTTGTATTTTTACCCATCTCATATGTATACTCATTTTTCTCAAGTTTTCAGAATTCCTAATAATGCGGCATATGGGCGTCAGCTGGCCAAGGATGAATTTTCACCTTAGCTGATTCACAGCCCACCCCCACCCCCAACCCACCACCACTCTTTTTGAATTTTTTAAAAGTTGTTGTATACATTCTAAAACCTCAAATATGAGTGAACCTTACATGTATCCACTCATTATAAAATGTTTTGTTGTTTTGAAACCGTTGAATTTGTAACGATTTGATTGAGGGTTAAATAGCATTGAATTTCACTTGATTTTTGGTATAGTGGCCATTCATCATGTATACTATAAATCCTTAAAAACATTGAAAAAAGTAAATAGTAGAGTGTGGGTATGTAACACCTACAAGTGCTAATACTAATATTTTTTTATATTTAATGTAAATTCATGCATTAGCCCAAGTTTTGGCAATGTTTGCATTCATGTCCAACAAGTTTTGCATTTGTACGGGCATATTTGCAAATTTTGCCTTAAAGAGGGTTTTGGGGGCAAAGTTTCCCTAAATGGCATGGGTAGTAATTGTAATTACAACTTGAAGGGCATTTTTAAGAGGGAAAGTGAGGAATTTCAAAAAAAAAACGGAAATGGCAAACTTGTAAATTGTGGGAAAACTCATTTCAAGAAGCTTCTAAACCCTTCTCTTTTATTCTACCTTCTTCCCTTGATTCTTAATTCCAAAAAAAAACACTTTCGTTTTCCCCACTCTTTGCCGAAACAAAGAGGCAAAAAAAAAGAAAAAAGGGAGAAAGAAAAGGGAAGAAAAAGGAGAAAGAAAAAGGAGAAAGAAAAGGGAAGAAAAGGGGGAAGAAGGAAGGAAGAGATCAAGCTCAAGGCTTAAGGAGTGACCCTAATCACCATACATAAGGCTCTAGGTAGGAATATCAACACATCTTGGTTCTATTTAAGATGTTCTCATGTTGTAATTGAAGTTGGCTTCTATTAGTAATTTCCATAGAATTGATGATTCTCTTCAAAAACAAATTGTTGTGTAGTAACTTCTTTTTGTTGTTGGATGATGTAAAACTTAGATTATCAATTATTAAGTGGAGGTTATGCCCAATTTTTGTTTTAACTTGTAGGAGGTAGGATTCTTAACAATTACATGAATTTTGTATAAAATCATAGGGTTCATGCATGGCTAATGGTGTTGAAGCAAGTCTGTTAAAATTCCAGCAAACTGTCATTTGTTTACCTGATGATATCCGTTATTTTTAAATCAAATAAAAATCTGGAAAATTATTATTAACGTAGTTCATGGAATTATACTCCAGATTCCTACTTGGACACGCTTTGACGTGCTCCTCCCATGGTTTTTTAGGTGTTAGTGGTCTTGCAGGTACAGCTGGGTGTTGCATGTTAGAGTTTGCCCGTGTGGGTAGTCTTATAAGGATTGTAGTAATGAGATATTGTTGTACTTGAGAGAACGGGATTCATCCTTAATGGCGTAATTGATTTCTTTATATATGAATGCATCATTCGTCGTTGTATGTTGTATTTAGTTGTTATTATCTGATGTTGTATTATTGGAGCAATACATGTACTTCACGGTATGTGTGTAATGGCATGCTGGTTTTATTGTATTTCTTTTCTTTTCTTCCTTCGTAACACTCACTGCACTGGGAATACCTGGGATGGATTCGTATTTTCCAGGTATCCTGGGGAGCATGGCGTTACATTAGTCAGCCCATGAAGGGTTGGCCCTTCGTTCGTGTAACCGAGTGGCTTGCGAGGATAAAGTTAGCTCATCCCCGATCGTATAACTCGGTCGGCCCACGAAGGGCCGGCCCTTTGTTCCTGTAGCTGAGCGACCCGCAAGGGTAAAGGTAGCTCGTCCCCGATTGTATTGCTCGGTCAGCCCGTGAAAGGGATACCTATCCGTTCGTGTTGCCAAGCATCCCACGAGGGTAAAGATAGCTCGTCCCATATCGTATAGCTTGGCCGGCTCGCAAAGGGTTGGCCCTTCGTTTGTGTAATCGAGCAGTCCGCGAGGGTCAAGATAGGTCGTCCCCGATCGTATATCTCGGTCTGCCCACGAAGAGGATGCCGGTCCGTTCGTAAAGCTGAGCGACCCACGAGGGTAAAGATAGCTCGTCCCTAATCGTATAGCTCAGTCGGCCCATGAAGGGTTGGCCCTTCGTTTGTGTTGCCGAGTGGCCCGCGAGGGTAAAGATAGCTCGTCCCTGATCGTATAACTAGGTTGGCTCGCAAAGGGGATGCCTCTCTATTTGTATAGCCAAACGGCCCGTGGGGATATAGATCGGATGCATAGACCTAAGTACTTGAAAGGAAAACAAGGTCGACAAAGAGCGGCCCTTACAAAGTACATTAGTCACGCACGTTATTAGCTTGACATAGTGGAAGTGTTAACCAAAGGAATTTTATTCATTGATTCATAACAAAAAATGTAAACAACAGAAATCCATTCAGTCGTTTATTCCATGCAAGGTAAGATGTGTCGCCTCTCTGAAGATTACAACTGATGGGATCCACCTTGTAGGTCACTCTACGACCCTGGACATGGGCGAGTCTAACATGGCCCCTTTCCCTTTAACCTTGTTTCTCGAGGTTTCCTCTGTTGCCTTTGTCCCCGAATTGTCAACAAATTTCTTCAGGTGGCCACGCTTGATTAAGGCTTCAATGTCCCTTTTAAGTGTCCAGCAATTCTCAGTGTCGTGGCCATTGTCTTGGTGGTACCTGCAATATTTGAGGTCATTTCTTTTTTCATAGCTGCCTTTTATCTTGGGAGGGGGTCGGTCAAAGAGTCCCTCGCCTTTTGCATAGGCCATGACTTCGACCTTGGTGGCATTCAGTCTAGTGAAGACCTCTTTGGTTGCACATGTATGACCTTTGGGGCTCCTTTCTCACCGCCACCGGTCTATAGGCTCTCGGCAAGAACCATCATGGGGTTGAGCCTCTCTCCCTGGTTCTGCAGGGGGCTTGGAAGATTTTTTCCTCTGGGCAGCCATTGCTTCCTCTGATAGCATGTTGTGCTCTGCCCTAGTGAGGATGTGATCGAGGTCACGTGGCGGTCGCTGATGCAGTGATTTCACCAAATCCTCACAATGGATTCCTTTCGTGAGAGCTGCAATGATGGTATCGTTGGTGCAGTCCTCGATGTTCAACCTCTCATTATTGAAACGCGTGAAGAATTCCTGTAGTGTTACCCTTTCTCCTTGCTCCAGAGTGAACAGGTGGGCTGAACTTCATTTCCGCCTACTGCCGATAGAAAGCTTGGGATAAGATCTTAAAAGACCCAATACTAAGATTGGGCAATATGTTGTACCATTCATTCGTCGCCTTGGTCAACATTGTGTGAAAGGCTCGACACAGGAAATGTTCGTCTGCCCCATGTATCTCCATCACACTCTTGTATCTCCGGACGTGCTTTCAAGGGTCGCTCGTACCATCATACTTGTCCAGGGGACAACTTGAACTATGGTCGTCGTGGTGCCGAGGTGATGTTCTTTTTCAATGGGTCACGCTCATTCTCCGAACCGAAGGACGGAGAATTGGGACGTGATACCTCACCGTGACGTTTAGTCTGCCGATAAGTGGAGATGCTGGAAGAATCGGCTGCCCTCCCTCCTGAACTATTGGGAGAGTCCGAGTGGGAATGATTCTTCTGTTTGTGCCCGGACTCGATTTTCTAGGGCAGACAACAGCTGTGATCTTGTGTGCGACGAGCCTTTGTTTGCTATACATTGCTTTAAGTAGGGCGACATGAAGCTTTTTAGTTGGTAGAGGGTCCCAGGCCCCAGGGCCCAGCGGGTCGGTTTTTGTCGCCCCTTTGATCAGCATGGCCTCCATCGATGTTGTCGACCTCTAGTCTTCGTCGAGGTGGAGGAGTAACATCAATCAGAGGGTTGACTTATTTCCTAGTTTAGTTCGCTACCCCTCTGGCTCCTTGGTGTGAGGCGCCAGTCGCTCTATAATGGTGGTCAACGCCTAGATGTTAGCCTTGACCACTTGCAGGAACACTTGGAATTGCTCCATCGTGACCAGATGCAACTCTGGCCTCCCTTGGAAAGAAGAACATCCGTAATCTTCCTGGATGATCGGGCAGCAGAGTCACAGCTAGTGAATGGTCACATCGACCCTTGGTTGGTGGGTTGAGCTGACATTGTTGTTGACAGAGATGCTGACTCGTTCCCACAGATTGCGCCAACTGTTGACGAGTGATTTCGTCGAACAGTGAGGTGGAGCTGACGAGTTTGCCTCTGGTGACGTGGCGCTTCGTCGGCTGAAGAGTGGGACCCGAGGTAGCTTGAACCCGGGTCAAGAGACCTAAGTCCGAGCTGTTGAGGTGAAGCCCGACCTAACTCCAAGTTGTTACAAGCTATTTGCATCACAGACAAATTGTCAAGGGGTCAAATCTGGGTTCCGACCCAAATCCTCTCCGATACTTGAGTCAGTAAGAGACTCAAAGATGCTCGGGGAAATAACGACGGACATAAGGGAGGTCAGCCGATCACTATCACGCCAAGTTATGGAAGAAGAAATGTAATGTGGAAATAAAAAGAGTAAGTTGTTAGAGTACCGTAGTGTAGAGTATCTCTGGAGCTTGCCCTTAGTCCCATCAATGTTAAGACTATATATAGGTGAGGGTTTTCCCCTCAGTGCCGTTAGTGGATAACGGCTCTGCTGTCATTGTGGCATGATTGTCTGTAAAAAATAGGCGTAACTGTTATCTACTTACTCCGTCATTAATATCAAGTCCATCATTAACCAACCCCTTGAGGCTCGAGAGCTCAACGTGGAGAACATGGTTTGGCTTTGACTGGGAAAGCGGTTCACAGTCCATGAGGATTTCTTGGGCCTTTGGGCCAGAACTTTACGCTCTTGGTGGGATTCTTCATTCGAAAGACATAGTCCCTTTCTCCGCTTCATAGGCCAGCCCAATGTAGACCTGTAAACAAATTCTTGTATGTAAATTAATAATATCTATTTTACAAATGGTGAAGCTGTCTCATGTCACACATTTGTCCCAGTCATACTTTTTGTGGGTGTCACATGTGACTCCACCTCACCTCACTTGCCCAAAGTCCACCCAAAAATGAACTACAAATACACCCTTCCACCCAAAAATAATAACCCAACTTCACAACCACCACTCAAAAAATCCTAAAACCCATCCGACGATTCCGACACACACATCCACAGTTCTCACTCCTTTTGGTTGTGCGCATGCACCACATCATGTTAGTGGGGTTTTTTTGGCGCGTGTACTGTGTGCACGGGTTATTTTTAGTATCATTTAAACTTAGTATTGTAGAGGAATTATATATTGATATTCGAAAGATCTAAATGCAATTCATAGCACAAGATATGAATAGCAATAATTTGTATCAATTATTTCATAAAATATTAGGTAGAAATTTCGAGAAGATGGACACATCACCTTCAACACAACGAAATACGATTGGGAGGAGGAAGTACGATGCTTTCTATGTCGTATTTGGAATCACACGTAGGGAAACCAAACGATTTTCCACAACCAAGATTACCGTGGCTTTCTTCTTCTTTATTTCTGTTGGAAGAAATGACCGTAAAAGAAATGAACGTTTCCCATGAAGAATAGAAGGGTGTACATACGAATAGGGGGAGAGAAGTTAATTAATGTTGGGTAAGGTAGTTTGGATAGTACTTTTACATTAAGAACTGTTAACTTCTCTTAATTTCAATTATCCACAAATACTAAATAAAATTGCATATGCCCCTATCAATCCTGAAATATTTACATTTTAACCTCTCGGGTAAAAAAACCCGGCATGTACATTCCCAATTCCAACATATCTGATCATAAAGAATCATTTTTAAATGGGATGGATGCTACGATTACAATATTCACTCTAGATCCGATCCGTTTAAAACCTCTTACCTTAAGACTCAAGACTTGCTAAGCCAAAAAGCTCATGCGGACTACCAACGAATCAATCCTTCCCTTCTAATATCACACACATAATACATATAAAAAACTTACTTCAATAAACATGATCGTAAAATAAAGTGAGTAAAATGTGTATAGTACCGTAGCACCCAACTGCATCTCTCCTCCCCTCGTGCCCACCTACCAACCTCCCTATCCCTTTCTTTACTATAACGTCCAAAAAAAAGCATATTCAAAGAAGCCGGCCGGCATCTTGGTCTTCCTTCGGTACCATAATTCCTTTTTTGCTATTTTTTATTTATTTATTGTTGCCTTGTTATTTAATTAAAAGATTAATAGAAAACCGTTAGTATTTGATCAATAATGAATAGATAAGCTTTTGTGATGTGTTTCTATTAGCAGCAGAGGAAATTTCAGAGCCACACACGTCCTCTGCTGCGGTGGAGGAGGATCGGATGGCGGGAGCAGAGGAAAGATCGACCACAACGAATCAATTCCGCAGGATGCGGTGGAGGAGGATCGGATGGCGGGAGCCGAAGGCGAATCTCGGCCAAGGGGCGAGCTACCCTACACAACGAGCAACTCGTCAGAAAGGCCGGGTTGGGGTCCAACCCTTAGCCTCTCCGATGCCTAAGTCAGTAGCTGGACTTAAAGCGGGGACTGGGCACGCATGTCGGACTGTGGATGAGCCGACCGTACGTGACGAGCTATGTGTGGGAGAACAAAGATATGGACGACCTTTGTTCTCGTGTGTGGATAATGGGATTGAGAGTGAATTTGTCAACCCCCTCACCGTAAGAAGTGAGGGGGTATTTATACCTGATGGGAGACGATTAGGTGGGGCTGACCTGGCATGCTGACTCGACGTGCTGAGTTGGCCCGGCTGTCAGCGAAAGCTTCGGACGAGGATGTCAGGAACAGGAGTGTCAGCCTCGCTTTTGTCAGATGGCGCAACAGCCAGGGGCGCTTTTGTCAGGGTGTCAGGGCCGAAAGCATTAAGTGTCAGGGGGCACAGCGGCCAGGGGGTGCTTTGTCAGATGGTCAGGCGGCGCTAGTGTCAGTCGTGTCCTTATACTAGGTTGTTTGTCGTGTGTGATGAATCAAGGGTCCGACGGTGCTATCCCCCACGGCTGGGTTTGCATGGGGCCGCCTGGCCGACCTGTTCATGGGTTGTTCGGCCTGGCCGTGCACCTTTTCGGGTGCGGATCATGGACCACTGGCAGGGAGTATGTATGTGCCTCTGTCAGCATCTAAGGCTGTGCTGTCTGGGTATATCCCGAGCGCACTGCCCCTGGCGGGCCGAGCGAGAGAGGTTATACGCCTTGGCCGGGAAAGGGGGCGCTGAGAGGTGCGCCCATTCCCATGTAGCCTCGGACCTCCGGGCCGGCAGTCCGTTCGCAAAGGGGCGAGTCAGTGAGGTATATTAGTGGTTCTGGGCGGGAGCCGGACTCCCACGATCTTTAGGTCGTAACAATTGCCCCCGGCCTTCGAGCCCGAGGCGGGAGCCCGGCTCGGCTCGGAGGGCGAACCGTCTCCGATGTTTCGATCCGTCGGTACGGATCCCGGTCCGCGCTCGGGGGGTGGCGGTGCAAGCTTTGGAACTCCCGCATTATTGGTCATTATTACGATTCGAAAGTGCGGTAGAAAAACGAAGCGTCTCCACGATTGGGTTCGCGACGCGTGGATGAGGTGACTCTCACGCCAGTCGAGGCATCAGGGACATCCCGATGGGCACCGCGTGGCGGCGCATCGACGGTCGTGATGACCAGGTGGCCTATTTTATAAACAAAAAGGGGTTAGAAGGCGGTCGGCGGGAGTTTTCTTCTGTCTTCGATTCTTCTCCGGTGTCTATTGCTTCCATCTATCGCTTGCTGGCGTGGTTGCGACTTCCGCCGCCGGTGATCTTCTTCTGAACATCTTCCCGGTCTGACGGATCGGCTAGGTAATTTTTTTTCACTTTCCAACCGATGGCTTCTCGTTTCGAGTTCGGAGGCGGTAGCAGAGTGGGGGAGGAGGAGCCTGTGGAAGAGGGGGCATTGTCACGGGGGGTGCGGTGGTCTAGGGAAAGGGGGTCATGGCGCACCGTTGTTCCGAGTGTGATTGGGTCCCTCAAATGCAGGTCGGATAGGATTAACATCAGGGAGATTCGCGTGCGGTTCGTGCGACTGCCCTATGAGATACGGGTCCCCGGGCCGAAGGAATCGGTGTGCTCGCCCGGAGATAATGAGGTCGGTATAAACATGATCGGACCGCCCTTGAGGATAGGTATAAACATCAGAGAGATGGTATACTCCCAAGGGCGAGATATGAGTGGGAGAACCTGAGACTGCAGGACTTTAAGTCCATTGCTGAGTACAACTCAGCACTTTTTAGCATCATCTCACGCCTGAAGTTGTGTGGTGAAAAAGTCTCAGAAGATCGCATGCTGGAAAAGACGTATACGTCCTTCCATGAAAAAGATGCGATACTAATGCAGCAATACCGTGAACGTAAATTCACCAAGTATTCTGAGCTGCTGTCATGTTTACTCATGGCTAAACAAAACAGAGAGCTTCTCCTCACCACTCACAATATGCGCCCCACTAGCAATGCCCCCATCCCAGAAGCTCATAACGCCTCTTCTTCTCGAAAGAAGAGAGACAATAAAAGAAAAGAAAGACCACAGAAAGGGGGACAGAACAAAAGGGCTAGGGGCCAAGTCCAGCAACGAAGAAATGATAGTAAGCAGAAGTTCACATGGCACAGAAATGCCAAGAATAGAGATGATGCACCCCCACCCAAGAGGGAATGGGAAGACCATTGCCATAGCTATGGCATGAAAGGCCACTGGTCCAGAGTGTGTCGAACTCCGCAGCATCTCCAGGATTTGTATAAAGAGAACAAGAAAAATAAAGCTGAAACAAACCTGATGACCTCTGATGCTCCAGTTAAGTTTACAGCTGACGACTTCGAAAATGATGACATGCTTGATTAGTCCCTATTTTTTATCTTAGCAATTTGTTTTGAGAATAATTTATGTTATGAGAGTATTTGAATTATGTAATTTGTTTTGAATGAAAATGTTTATTTGAAAATGCATGTGCCTATTAGATTCATCTTTTAATAGATGAACTACTCTCATGACTAATTAGTAGACAATAAACACATATGATCTTTCAATATAAAGCCCAACATTAGGGCCATATTGAAGATCCAGGGAACGCAACACTGTTGCCCCCAAATGACATAAGAAACAAAAATAAAGGATGCACTAATCTCTCCGAATTTCAAAAGAAACTTTCTAAGTTTCAAAGACATCCGTTTCAACGGATTCCATTTGGAAACAGCAAATGTAAATGAAAAAAAATTTATTGTATGTAACGTCTCAAGAAAAAGGATTAAAATCCATACTTGAACGTTTTGAGAGCCTTACAGGCCTCAACCATACAAAGATTCGGAGAAAGGAAGCGAAATTAAACGGAGCACCTGAAGTGCCCGACATCACTCAAGTTTTTACTCTGGCATGATAGACTTGGCCACCCAGGATCAGTGACGATGCACCGCATCTTATCCTATGGGTATGACTTGAAGAACCAGAAGATTCTTTAGAAGGGAGAATTCCCTCGCATCCCTTGCTATAAGGGAAAACTAATTACAAGGCCATCTCTACGAAAAGTTGAAAAAGAATCTCCACGCTTCCTCAAAAAGAATATAAGGAGATAGATGTGGATAAAATCCAACCCGCTAGTGGGGTATTTCTGTATTTCACTGTACTGATAAATGCATCCTCAGAATATTCGTATGTGTGTCTACTACAAACCCGCAACTTAGCTTTTTCAAAGCTATTGGCACAAAAATAAAAACGTTGCGGGCACATTTCCCAGACAATAAAATATAGAAAATAAGTCTGGTTAATATTGGGAAATATACCTCCCAGTCAATTCAAGAGTACTGCCAAGCAACGGGAATTGAAAATGAACATACAAGTGCCGCATGTCATACCCAAAATGGGTCGGCAGAGTCACTGAAAAGTAGACCCCAATGGATTGAACGTCCATTAAATCCCGATTGCCTATGGATGCATGGGGACATGCAAATTCTGCATGCTGCATCGTAAATGAAAATAAGACACTCTGGAGGTCAGAGTCTCCAATGCAACTTGCATATGGAATGCCACCGAACATTTCTCATCTGAGAATCTTCGGTCGCGCAGGTTAAATCCCCATTGCACCACCACAGAGGACCAAAACGGTCCTCAACGTCGCCTAGGTATCTATGTAGGGTTTGACTCACCCTCAATTATAAGATACCCAGAACCCCAAACGGGGGACGTATTTAAGGCACATCTTGAAGACTGTGATTTCGATGAGACGAGTTTCCCCAAAATAGGCCCAGACACTGAGAAATCTGGTGCAAAACAAATTATAACGTGTGATACAAAAATCTTGACCCACTATGATTCGGTAACAAAACAAATGTGAAGATGCGATCCTGAAGATCCTCCACATACAGAACACTGTTCGTCAATTACCGGAATCATTTACTGACAACCAGAAGATTGTCAGATCACACATCCCTGCTGCAAAAACTCCAGCTAGGATTGACATCCCCGAGGATGGATGCAATCCACCAGCAGCAGAAGTGGCTAATCCTCAACAAAAAAGAGACAGACCACCAGGCTCCAAGGACAGAAACTCCTAGAGACCTTAAGACAACACTACCACATGACAATGAGCTCATGTCCACACCTTCACCCTTCCCAGAATCCACTGCAGAGGAACTGCCGGGAAAAAGTGAAATAGAAAGTAAATGTTGTATGTACTGGGGAGGTGTTGGACATAGAACATAAATTGTCGACAATATATTCACGTATCATATTGTCATATACATCGCAAAAGCGATGATGTTTATAAATTATCATTCCATACTCCGTTGCTAGAAGGGAAACGTAGAGATTGGCCAAATGTGGAACGGGGCAATAAAAGATGAGCTGGACTCACTTATGAAATGTGAAATGTTCGGACCTGAAGTCCAAACACCAAAAGGTGTCAAACCTGTGGATAAAATAAAGTATTGCACACATAAGAAAAATAAATACAAAATCGTATGCTATAAGGTACGACCTATAGCACAAGGAAAATTTCGCTGAAACTAGGGATTGAAAAAATTAAAATGAGCATGCCTCATAAATGATGCATCAGTCTCCCTAAGTTATCAAAAGCGAATACCATACGATTTGGCGAAGGAAATTTTTGGATATGCTGTTATTGGATGTTGTGATGGCATGCCTTCTTGGATATCTTGGTAAAGATAATTTCCACATTTCCTTAAATGCCTGAATATACTTCGGGACGTCTATTCTATTAAATAAAAACAATAAGAATAATGTACAACCAAGAGAATCACTTGACAAAGCAATGATTCCTACTGAGGGTTGTCTTTGCATCTGAGCAAAGAGCAGGATTTGAGATCATAGTTGTAAACAACTAAAATCTCATCGGATCTCCTGAAGAGAAAACCGAAACATCTGTTCAAGCCTGACTTTTAAACATGAAATAAAAAGACCTAGGTAAATATAAAGTCATGGCTCATAGAATCCTGTTACGAACGCCCAGAAGTGCGTTGGAGAAATTAGGACCATTGTCATCCAAAGTATACCCACGGTAGTATACTTAATGGATGTACAAAAAGAACACTTTCGATCGCTGGAAGAGGGGGAGGATATAACTGGTCCTAAAGTCCCTTATCTAAGTGCAATTCGGCACTCCTGGCTAACTGCACGCGTCCCGATATAGCAATTGCAGTAAACTCATTAGCCAGAGATAATTGGCACCTAAAAGGGCCATTAGACCGGAGTTAAGCCTTCTGCGCTTCCTCCAAGGGTCGAAAGATTTGGACTTACAATATGGAATAGCATCCTCCAATGTTTATGCAAATGCAGGTTACAGGTGAGGTCCCTATACTGAGAAATCACAGAACAGGTACCCACAGTGGTATGGCCATCTACTACAGATATGCAAAGCAACTTATGAAGGCAACATCATCTTATCATTCCGAGATCCTCACCATTCCAGAATCACACCAATGGTGTATTTAAGGGCGCCTGGTGGTACATCGCATCCCTGTGACGACTGGGATAGAGGCTGGTATTGTGGAGCTGACCATATAGTCTGAAGACCACATCAGAGGCGACGAGACTTAGCACACTCTGCAGAGTTTCTGGATTCAGCAGCTGCTTGATGATGATAATATTTGTAATCTGTGTATATTTTCGGAATGTTGAAAATAGGAGTGATGAGCTAAGCCTAAAAGATCTGCACCCACTGGGTTTTCCATAGCCAAAGGTTTTAATGAGGCAAATCACTCAACTCTGGATCTTGAAGAATCCACCCCTCTGTGACGCTCAGAATCCAGAAGTATTCATGAGCAAAGTCACTTGTACAAATCAGGGGGAGTTAAAGAGCATTTTGTACTCTTTTTCCTTAACTATGGTTTTTCCCACTGGGTTTTCCATAGCTAAAGGTTTTAACGAGGCAAACCTCACCAACTCAGGATCCTGAAGTATCCACCCCATGCGAGACTCTTATTACGCTCAAAATCCAGAAGAACTCTTGAGCAGAGTCCACACCTATGGCTGGATAAGGGGGAGTGTTGTGAATGGAAATAACCAGAGTCGGTTAGGATTGCTGGTATCTTAGAGATACGCCCATATCTATGTATTCTATCTTTCTACTCTCCTACCATGCCTATAAATAAAGGGCTGGGGGTTCCTCCCCCAGTAGTTGATTCATAACATTTTCAACATTATTGCTATTTATGTCAGATTAGCTAAATAAATTATTGCCATCAAATTTCATGTAAACTTAAATGTGTAAAAATTGTTTATGATTCTACTCGTTAAGACAAATAATTTGACATATTGTTTATAAAATTCTGAAGTGTAGTTTTTCCTATATAAATCGTGGAACATTTTTAGTAATTTATTTTTTAATTTGAAAATTGTTTTTAGTCATTTAAAATTCAGAAAATTGCTTAGTAATTGCTTAAAAATTCTTTAAAATGTCTGCTAGATTCAAAAAATTATTTCCTACTTAGTTATACTTATATGCTTGGTTGTAAATATTTTTGGATTCATTCCACTTAAAATGCCGGATTTACAAAATAGTAAAATGGTTATATTATGAATTGGCGACATGTCAGTCGCCATAAAATTTTATGGAACTGTTACTTGAACTCATGAGACACTATGGCAATGCCATAAGCATATGTTATGATGCAATTGTTCGAAAATGATCATATGACTGATGGAACCATGTGGTTTTGGTTAATGGATTATCAATTGATGAAACCATACTATTGGCATGCACTTGACTTGACAGGTGGGATTGGGTAGTCCAAATGTTGCAGAGGGCATGTGAGTGACTGGATTCACATTACGACGTTACCTCCACTCACACTAAGTGGAAGAAAGTAACTTGACCGTCGCCCAAGGGAAGGGGTCGGTAAGTAGCGCCACAGAGAGATTCCGATGGTAGTGTGCATTTTGGTTACATATTATACCCTCGTGTTAGAATAATAAAGTTATATCATTCTATTAATGAGAGAAACCTTTTTAAATAGACTTACATGTACGTGAGATAACATGTAAATTATTGTAAATGACATGCTAGACTGAATTTGTACCTTATTCTGAGACAGTTGATATTGTAATGATAATATATGCGTTGTAAGTAAGCATGTAAGAACCTGCAAGTTAAAACAACAGACGCTTAGTGTGTTTAAACCAAAGAGGAAGAAAAGAAAAAGAAAAAAAATCATACATGTTTTAAGCACATCGGGAGCCCGCTCGCGTTCTCGCTCCTGGTCAGGGGCGGACCCATGTAGCAGTTGGGAGGCATGCCATCCCCCCATTTTTTTTCCAAATTTGCTTGTATATATGCATATGCTGCTCCCCCCAATCTTTTTCAAAATTTGCTTGTATATATGCATATAGTAGCAGCAATATAGGTTTAGTTAATACTTTAAACCTTAATAGCACCGCTGTATCTTTAGCCTGGTGGTGGCGCATTCGCTTCTCAAGTTTGAGGTCACGAGTTCAAATCTCTCTTGGTGCTAGGGGTGGCAAACGGGTCGGGTGGGTTCGGGGTCGGGTTGGGTCAGATTTGACCCGACCCGGATATGGGTAAACCCTAACCCGACCCGGATTGATTCTAGGTCGGGTTCGGGTGACCCGAAAAATTTCCGGGTCGGGTTGGGTTAACCCGTCGGGTTAAGATTTGACTTATACACTACTGCTCCTTTTTCGATATCCAGCTATTTATTAAGAGCCACCCACAATTTATTAAGTGTTGCATAATTTCCAGTAGCTCGTCGCTTAAACTGAACTGATGACAGCAAGAAAGTATAATTAACGTTACCATTTTATTAACAAAAGTAATAAAATTAACAAAAAAGTTGTACGTAAAGGGAATTGAATCCAAGACCTCTTAAAGAAGGGGACACCAATTCAAATCGTATAAGCACAACTCTCATTGCAACTATGTATTAAAGTTATTATATAAATTTTTATATATATATAGAAAGTAAACCGGGTCGAATTCGGGTCATCCGGGTTGACATGCCAAACCCATACCCGACCCGGATTTTATCCGGGTCGGGTCGGGTCAACCCGTTTCCTACTTGACCCGTATTGACCCCTACCCATACCCGGTTAAGGATGCCGGGTTCGGGTCGGGTCGTGCTCATTTTGCCACCCCTACTTGGTGCAAATTTTTTTTTAATTTCCGAAATGTAATTGTGAGGTTAAGTTTGTAAACTAATCCTCAATCTCACATTGTACCATTGGTTCGGTGGTGGTGCATTCCCTTTCCAAGCTTGAGGTCACGGGTTCAAATCTTGCTTAGTGCAAATTTTTTTTATTCTTCAATTTTACGTTGTTGTATTGTTGGCTTGGTGGTGGCGTGTTCCCTTCTTAAGCGAGAGGTCACGAGTTCGATCCTTTGGTTCTAAATTTTTTTATATTTTCGTTTGACGCTATGCCCTTTTTTATGTTTTTAATTATAATATAGAGGAGTCAGTATCTATTGAATAAAGAAAAATATCTAAACAAAAATACATCTTAGTTTAAGCTTAAATTCTCACACAAGTCACTGTAAAACAGCGAATTGTTTGATCACACAAGTAAATGTTGTGATTTCTAATTAGCGTTTTTAAATTGTCGTGGTTGACTTAAATCTACCTAAAATGTTTAGTTACTAAACACGCTTATCACATTCCCTTAAATTTAAAAGATTAATTAATTCTTGTCTAGTTCCAATGATTATATTTTTAAATTTTTGTTTTTTTTGCAAATTAACGATGTAATCAGCCTAAGTTTCTCGTTCATATTATCGTTAACATGTGAATGATTTTGTGTTTAATAAATGCATACGAAAATTTGCTACCTGTTTAAAGTAATTTAGTTTGAATCTTCACAACTTATTTTTGTTTTTATGCAATTAAAACTTGTTTTTGTTTTCGGATTTTTCACTCTTGATCCCTAACCCACGTGTTGCATAGAGCCTGAGCAATGAATTTCATATCTACTTTGTTGTACACTTCGTCAATTCAAATATACTTAAACGTAATTGAAAAACACCTTCTTTATCTCGTTGGACTCCTCGACTTGAGCACCATCACATCTATGTACTTTACGAATGCAGTTTGTATGCATTCTTGCAATGCCGCCCGCCCCCCCCCCGGTCATCTAATCCTGGTTCCGCCCATGCTCCCGGTAGAATGGGAAGCGGTGCGTGCAGTGTCTCTTTCCAACGGTATGGTAGTTATGATAGTACTTTTACATTAAGAACCCTTAACTTCACAAAGTTTAATTAAAATTGCATGTAACCCTCTGAATCCTATAATATTTACATTTTAATCTCTCGGATAAAAAAACCCGTCTTGGACATACCCAATTACAACATACCTGATCATAAAGAATCCTTTTTAAATGGAATGGTAGATCCGATCCGTTTAAAACCTCTTACCTTAAGACTCAAGACTTGCTAAGCCAAAAAGCTCATGCGGACTACCAACGAATCAATCCTTCCCTTCTAATATCACACACATAATACATATAAAAAACTTACTTCAATAAACATGATCGTAAAATAAAGTGAGTAAAATGTGTATAGTACCGTAGCACCCAACTGCATCTCTCCTCCCCTCGTGCCCACCTACCAACCTCCCTATCCCTTTCTTTGCTATAACGTCCAAAAAAAAAGCATATTCAAAGAAGCCGGCCGGCATTTTGGTCTTCCTTCGGTACCATAGTTCCTTTTTTGCTATTATTTATTTATTTATTGTTACCTTGTTATTTAATTAAAAGATTAATAGAAAACCGTTAGTATTTGATCAATAATGAATAGATAAGCTTTTGTGATGTGTTTCTATTAGCAGCAGAGGAAATTTCAGAGCCACACACGTCCTTGCTTTGAAACTTCGTCTCTGCAAGCTGCAGCGGCCTAAAAAACTCTAGCTACCAATCAAAAGGACGACTAGCTACAAGCCTTCCCTTCTGGATCAAATACAGCGACTTTACCCTAGATCTCCCATATAAATGCACAAGCAAGCAAGCATCTAGTTGCGTCATCTCACCAACATCCCACTGTTAGTCAGCTGACGACATTTGGAATATTTCGTCACTGCAGTTGAATTTTTTGCCGGATTTTGCAGTGATGGCCGGCAATGGAGCAGTGCAGGAGGTGAGGCTGTTGGGAGCATGGGCGAGCCAGTTCGCGCTGCGGGCGAGGATCGCGCTGAACATCAAGGGCGTTGCCTACGAGTTCCTGCAGGAGAATTTGATGGCAAAGAGCGAGCTGCTCCTCAGCTCCAACCCCGTCTACAAGAAGATCCCCGTGCTGATTCACAACGGCAAGCCTGTTTGCGAGTCCCTGGTCATCGTGCAGTACGTTGACGATGTCTGGTCCGACGGCGCCCCCTCCATCCTTCCTTCTGACCCCTACGATCGCGCCGTCGCTCGATTCTGGGCCGTCTACCTCGACGACAAGGTACCCATGTACTACATTAATTTTGTCCAAGCTGGCTATCATCGAAATAGCAATATCTCTAATTTCCACCTTTTCTTTCTCCCTCCCACAGTGGTACCCATCCATTAGAGGAATAATAGGTGCAAAGACGGAGGAGGCCAAGGCGGAGGCGGTGTCCACAATGAACGAGGGCCTGCGACTGCTGGAGGAGGCCTTCCCAGGCTGCAGCAAAGGCAAAGCTTTCTTCGGGGGCGACACCATCGGCTACCTCGACATAGCCCTCGGCTGCTATTTGGGATGGATCAAGACGGCGGAGATACTGTCGGGCATGACGTTCCTCGATCAAGAGAAGACGCCGTCGCTGGCCTCGTGGGCGGAGCGATTCTGCGCCGACGCGGCCGTGGAGGAGGCGATGCCGGGCACCGACAAGCTGGTGGCCTTCGGGAAGATACTTCAAGGTATCTGGAAGGGCACTGCCGCTGCTCCGAAATGAGATCCACAAATTTTGGCAGTTTCTGCTCATGAATAAGCTTATGCATGCGAGGAGCAGATGGGGTGTCATGTATTTGCATGTACGTCTAAAGAAATGCAGTGTTGGACGTGGAGGCCGATTAATATACAGGCTCCTACTTTTATATTTATAATAACTGTTGAAGGGTTATCTTCTATTATTTACTGTTTCACTTCTTGAAAGTAAATGAAGTCTTTGGTAAGAACAATATGTTGAGAAGTGACTTTTTCAGATGCAGATTCTTTAGCTTCTTTCATAGTTTCTTGGCCGTATTGTCCACGAACATCATCACCTCGTTTGATTGACTCAAAGAAATACTTATCACTACTAAATCCTACATCTCCCTCTTTTCCCTCCCTGATATATCCTCCTGCAGGAACGTATTCGTATCATACAGTACCACTCCGTGCATACGATCCTTCTTCAAAATTGCCTTCATTTTGTACTATCATATCTCAAAATTTCCATCACCATCAAACATCTCTATCTTGTATTGCATGCCACTAATCATCGCATATGAACCGCATGCAAACAAGATCTAACCTACTGCGCTTCTCTGATTGCATTGCTCTTTGGAAAAAAAAATTGCCATTACTTTGACCTCAATTCAGACACCTTGCTTTGATGACACTTGTTGGGGGTTAGGTGAATACTTGTTAGGTAGATAAACATCTTGTGAAATACCAAGAATCACGAATCACCAATTAAATACCTGGCCGCTCACTCACTCCTTAACGTGTGATCACGCGAGTGACACATGTCGATGTCCGCTCACTCCCGCCTTAACGTGTGATCACACGAGTGAGCGACATATGGCCCCATGGTGAGTGCACCTTATGTGTCGGGTGAGTGCACTGCACTACATGCGTGAAACATGCCCACTGTTGTGCTTCACGTGCTTCATGTGGATTACATTTTGGGTTGTCGTCCCTGTCTTTGAAAATGAGTATTATGGGCTATAAAAAATCTCCCAAAAATTCCAATTTTTTTGGGATAAATAATTGAATTACTTTAGATATTTTGTATCACATAGTTCAATCTCCATCTTGATACAAATATACCTCAAAGCTTGAGACAAATCATATCTCCAAAATTTTCACCTTCAAAATTAATTAACCACCTCACCAAGAGGCTAATATGCAACTAGCTAGTGAGCTCGCAATAAGCTTTACTAGCTACCCGAGTGTCTATGAACCTTTTACGAAGGTGGGTCTTTTACTTTAACATATATCCTGAATGCATAAATCTAAAGCGATCTATAGTATCTCACTATAACACCTCATGGTACCTGTAATGCGCCGCTCCCCAGGATACCTGGGAAGTACAAATCTGTCCCATGTTTTCCTAGAGAGGAGATGGCGAAGAGAAAGAAGGGATAGAGATGGAGTACAACGAACAGACGCATGCCACTGCGCACGTGCTGGGAGAGTACACGTAATGCTAAAAAGTAAATAATAACATAGAGAACATCACAGATGTAATAAAAAGAGAAACAACTGTCTATTTATATTTATATACATAACAAATGTACAAAAGATGTACACAAGTCTCACGCCAAACTCTCTCACTACAATCCCAGGTACAACGTACGTACTCAAGTGAAACCCGACCCAATAACTCATGCTCTCCCGTCTAACAAGCCACCACCCTCAAGCTCTAAGCACCCAAAACTCCGTCGGTCTTAACCTAAAATCCAAGGGGTGGAGCACGTCAAAGCCTGTCCAAGTAGGACGTCCAACTCCATATGGCATATGACTTATGAAGTCCAACTCCATAAGTCAATGCTGTTGTTGTCCAACGCCTCTTTATTTGACCCTGAGCTCAGATGGATCTCTAGTCGATCACATTGGTGACAGGTGACCCTGTCTTTTTGCCCTTTTGCTTCGAGAATCCCTCCTTGCTAGGTTGATCGTTAGCCGAGTTTTTGGGGTGTCCTCGCTTGACTAGTGCATCTATCTCTTTTTTGAGAGTCTAACAGTTATTGGTATCGTGCCGATAGTCGTTGTGGTACTTGCAGAATTTGAGGTCGTCCATCTTCTAATATTTGCTCTTCTTCGATGTCTCTTGGATCAGCTCATCTCGTGGGACATAGGCGAGGACCTCTGTTTTAGAAGCGCTCGGCTTGGCATAGGTAGGACGCTCCTTGCCGTGGGGGCTCCTCTCTCTGGGTCTCTTGTCTAGAGACTCCTGGCGAGGGGTTCTCGGAGTCGGTTTCTCTCACCTTGAGTCTCCACGACGAGCGCGGGTGCCTTTCGCACTAGCTCCGGTGGGTTCCTCTGCCTCTTCTGAGATAGTGAACCGATCCATTATGTTGAGCATCTCTGCAATGGTGTTAGGGGGAACTGGTGGAGGGCCCTTCGCACGTGCTTGTTCCAGACCGCCTGAGTGAGTGTCGTATGACAGTCACGTCCGGCATCTCTTCTACATCGAGCCTCCCGTCGTTGAATCTCTGGACGAAAGCTCGAATCGACTCATTCTCGTTTTGTTTGAGCGAGAAGAGGTGGGAGGACTTCTTCTTAGGACGTCTACCCACGACGAACTGCTTTCAGAACATTTCCGCCAATTCATCGAATGACCCATTACAGGCGTGGGATAACCCTTCGCACTAGCCTTCTGCCCTCTTGAACATGGTAGCATGGAAGGATTTACCAAGGTACGGCTCATTGGCTCTGTGAAGCAGCAGTACATTTAGATACTTATCAATGTGCGACCACGGGTCGCCTCTACCATCATAAGTTGGTAGGGCAGGGAGTTTGAACTTGGGAAGAGGAGTGGAAGTGATATTTGATGGATCTGGATCGTAGCCTAGAGGGGGGTGAATAGGCTAATAAAAATATTCGTGCAACTCACGAACAATCCCACGTAGTTATAGGCACAGACATGGCAATAAAATAGCAATCACAGAATACGCACAGATATACCCTGGTTCGGTCGTCCCCACGACCTACTCCAGCCCCCGAAAGAAAATACTAGATAGATATGTAAACCTGTACAGCTACAATGAGTCAAGATCCCAAATCTACTCTCACCTAGCTCGTACGCACACCACGTGCTCTACACTATCAATCTAGTCAGATGTTCTCCCTCCGTGACGACTCCCACAGTCGTCAGGTCCCCAAAAAGTAACACAAAAGGTAAAGTTTCCCCTAACAGAGATCGCTACACCAAAACAAAGATAAATAGATAGATTTTTAGAAATGCTCAGTAATGGTGTGTCGTCTCTGTCGTTAGGCACATGTCAGATCTGTATCTGACGTGATGTAGTCGTCTCCGTAAGTCGTGCAACTCAAGTTGCGGCTCTTCTTACGACTTGCGGCCTTTTTGGAACTCGTTTGTAGTCTTGCAGCCTTCTCCTTGATCTCCCAATTGATGTTGCAGCGAGTGGCTCTCTCTCAAGTGGTCGGCAATCAGATGTTCTTTGATTTGCAACTTGCAGTATCAAGCTTCCTTTGATGATGCCACACGAATAACTTGCGAACGCTGTTCTACACATAAAGAGTCTAGCACACAAGAGTTTTGCACACACAAAATTCCGGCACACTGAAATTTTGCACACTAGTAATTTTTGCACACACACAAAAAAATAATTCGGCACAATGAAATTTCGCACACTGATAATTTTTGCACACAAAAAAATAATTCAGCACACATTAAAATTCTTGCACGCACTGAAATTCTTTTAGCACCCACAAAGCAAAGTTCGGCACAAACAAGGTTCGGCCCAAAAAAAACAGAGGTCTTTCAAAAAGAATTTTGCACACAACAGGAATTCGTGCACACCAAAAAAGCACAGCCAAATAATTTTGCACACCAAATCAAAAAGAAAAGGTGTTAATAAAGTGAAAGCACTTACCCTTTTTTTCTTTGATTCCACCATGCGTTTTCTTGATAATTCAAGGAGCCAAAAATTCCACCTTTGATCCTGGGAAGTTGAAAAGCTAATGGCCTTGGAATTTTTGCATCATGCGGCACCACTCTTGAGAATTCTTTTGAAGACTTGATTTAATGAAGATGCCTTTCTCTTTCTTTTTGAAACCTGCGGCTCTGGAGTTGTATTTATTTCTTGAGGAAAACTTTGAGATTCCTAAAAAAATGTCGGCCGTCTTTATTTCTTTGCCCTGGCCTGTTGATTGAAAACAAAAAAAGGGGTTATTATTAAACATAGCCTTGAACAATGACCAAGCATAATAAGTACTTATATAAGTATATAAATAAAACTTGGTACTTCCATGTTCTCCTTTGCACATTGACTAATTCCCTTCGTGAGTTAATCATACGTTCACCGTTCCTGAAACACTCAACACACACGGTAAATAGTTCGCACATGTTTGTCATCATCAAACACGAAGTTCATAGATCGTTGCTACCTACAATCTCCCCCTTTTGATGATGACAAACCAAATTTAAGATTTGACCAATAAGCTTTTCAAATAATGTGTGTGAAAGTGTGACGATAGTGGGTGACATGCAATAAGATATAATGACGTGCAAACACCGATATGCAAAGTTAGCAATATGCATGCTCCCCCTATTTTAATGCTTCCCCAATATTCCTTAGTGCTCCCCCTTAATCAAACAATCATATTTTCACGAGCATACCTTAATCAAACAATCATATTTTCACGAGCATTAATATCAAATCTTTCCCAACTTTTCTCCCCCTTTGTTATCATCAAAAGTCCAAATACGAAGTCAAAAACATATACCATGCAAAAAGAGAGCATTATAAGCCAATACCAACAATTGCATGTATACAATCATAGAATACTCAGGTCAAAATCCAATGAAATTAAACAACGAAGAATTCAACACCAACGTGTAAAGTGTGATGATTAAAATTGAAGCACATAGGGAGAATCATTAAGAAAGTCAACCGGAACCAATCCACATTTTCCAAATAACATTGTATTACCTAGGATTGATTTTTCCCACCTCATTAAAAATGAGTTCAAGGTACCACACCCCAAAACATAGCCTATAAGGACTCTAAGATGTGGGGGTGGCATTGCTTGACGAGTAAATACACCAACGCTAAAGTTTACCCATAAAGCTTATGTTGGATACTCGTGGGTAATACCGTTGCCAAGGATTGTATCCATTTTCCATACAGAGCAATTATCTTTTATTTTTCACATTTTTTAATAAAAAAACTTATAACAATAATTTCTTTTGCTCAATTTTTATCCATGGCAAGGTATGTCATATCCCTTAGATTTGCAGTTAAGTTTTCCTCCTACATTCACTTTCCATACTTCATAAGCGATATCTCCAAATGTGCAACAATAATAATACATGTGGAAGTGAAGTAGGTGGTGTAGAAATCAAGTTGTTTGCATTCATTGAATATGCCATGACTATTTAGAAAGATGAACATGCGCATGTAGCAAGAGTAATAATACACCAATTTCTACATAGATATGAAAATCATTCGTGCATACTTCAATAATGAATCAAAGAGAAAAGATACACATATAAGCACCAATTTTATTTTTATATTTTCAGTTTTTCAGTTTTTTTTGTTTTTTTTTGTTTTTATAAATGCATGAAGTACTAAAGCAAACATGAGATGCAATCACACAAACAAAAAGAATCATGCACACATAGCAATGCAACTACTAGCACACAAACAAAGAAAAGTCACGCACACAAAAAAAATATGAAGATATTCATTAAGTCCAAAGAATGAGATATACTTTCGCGTCGCCGTTTGACTAAGGAGCTAAAAGGTAATGAGACATTCAATTTATCGCTCCTCGTCAAATTTCAATCCACCTACAAAAGAGGTGTCGTGTGTGACCTTGGAATCCAACAAGGTCCACTCACGTTTGTCATCAAAGATTTAGGAACCCATATTTGTTTGAACTTAATGTTTTTGTTCCTATATTTGCAATGATATGAAGTATGACCAACGCATCCACATGTAAATCACTTAGCATGAAAATTTCCAACCTTTGTTGATTCAATGTGAACTTTTCTATATTTTGATTTTTCAACATTTTTAAGACCATATCCTAGTCCTCGCCTATTATTGCCATAAATTTGATTTCCAAGAATAATATCCAAATTTTGTTTTCCAATGAAAAATCTATTTAATGACAATTCTAGGGTGGTGACTTTGGATTTCAAGATATCGTTTTCATTCACAAGCAAAGTGCATTTACTAATGAAAGCTTGCTTGTTTTCTTCTTTCTTTTCAAAATCCCTCACTTTTTCTTTAAGTTCAAGATTTAGCATGTTAATCTTTTCAGAGAGCAATTCATTTTCAACTTCAAGCTTTGTCTTATCTAGCTTATACATGCTAATATCCTTTAATAAAGAGGGACATGAAAGACAATCAATTTTTTCAGGCAAGCTAGCTTTCTCCTTGTTTAACATGTCAATTGTAGCGTTACATGCAACAATTTCAGTTTTCAATTTTTCAATTTCCTTAGACATGTCATACTCAGATTGTTGCATATCAAAGTTATCATTCCTGTAACTATCCACATCAGCTTCTAGCTCATTAATAGTGTTTTGCATTCCTTTCAAGATTTCTAACAATTCAGCTTTAGTGGGAGATCCTACCTCATTTTGTTTGGCCATTAATGCCATGCAGGAGTGGGCTTCATGTTCCTCATCCTCCTCCTCAGCTTCGCTATCCATGTCACACGTCAGCACTTTCGTTTTTTCCTTTCACAACTTGAGCTGTGTCTTGTTGTGGGCAATCTTTTATGTGGTGCCCTTTCTTCCTGCATTTAAAACATTCACTTCTATTAATAGCTTTCTGATCATAGGAATTTTTACCAAAATTAGAATTATTAGAACGAATGAACCTTTTTCCCATCTCAGTTCTTGCTTGATCAGTCTGAATGTATCTCCTGAAGTTTCTGACCATTAAAGCTTGCTCTTCATCAAGATCGTCGTCGTTAGCTTGAAGAGCTAATGGTGTGGAAGCTTTGATCTTCTCTTCAGGTTTCTCTCTGGCTTCTATACTCTGCATCTCAAGCCCGTGTGACATTAGGTTGCCTATCAAGTCCTCCACTTTCATTGTTGACAAGTCCTTAGCTTCTTGAATAGCGGTGACTTTAGGCCTGAATGAGCTCGGTAGCGCCCTTAAGATCTTTCGTACCTGTTCATGGCTAGAGTATGGCTTACCGAGGGAACTGGATTTGTAGACGATGTCCGTGAACCTCGCAAACATGTCTTTAACTGATTCTGTTGGTAGCATGCGGAAGCTCTCGTATTCTGTGCAAAGCAACGCAAGTCTGGATTCCTTTACTTGCGATGTTCCCTCATGTGTCACCTCCAGAGTATGCCAGATTTCCTGCGCAATTAGACAATGTGAGATACGATTAAATTCAGATTTATCAAGAGAGCATATAAGCGCATTCATAGCTTTACCATTAAGAGTATAAAGTTTCTTATCAGCTAAATCCCACTTGTCTTTATGCTTAATTATAACAGTGTCTTCAATTTTAATAGTGGGTAGACTATAACCATTTTCAACAATATCCCACACATCATAATCTACAGACACTAGATAGATTTTCATCCTCGCCTTCCAATATGCAAAGTCTACACCGTTAAACTTAGGGGGACGGGCTATAGACTGACCTTCAGCAAAAGCACAATCAGATATATTCATGGTCATCTAAAAATCTAGACTAGATCCTCTAAACCTGCTCTGATACCACTTGATGGATCTGGATCATAGCCTAGAGGGGGGGGGGGGGGGGGGGGTGAATAGGCTAATAAAAATATTCGTGCAACTCACGAACAATCCCACGCAGTTATAGGCACAGACATGGAAATAAAATAGAAATCACAGAATACGCACAGATATACCCTGGTTTGGTCGTCCCCACGACCTACTCCAGCCCCCGAAAGCAAATACTAGATAGATATGTAAACCTGTACAGCTACAATGAGTCAAGATCCCAAATCTACTCTCACCTAGCTCGTACGCACACCACGTGCTCTACACTATCAATCTAGTCAGATGCTCTCCCTCCGTGACGACTCCCACAGTCGTCAGGTCCCCAAAAAGTAACACAAAAGGTAAAGTTTCCCCTAACAGAGATCGCTACACCAAAACAAAGATAAATAGATAGATTTTTAGAAATGCTCAGTAATGGTGTGTCGTCTCTGTCGTTAAGCACATGTCAGATCTGTATCTGACGTGATGTAGTCGTCTCCGTAAGTCGTGCAACTCAAGTTGCGGCTCTTCTTACGACTTGCGGCCTTTTGGAACTCGTTTGTAGTCTTGCGGCCTTCTCCTTGATCTCCCAATTGATGTTGCAGCGAGTGGCTCTCTCTCAAGTGGTCGGCAATCAGATGTTCTTTGATTTGCAACTTGCGGTATCAAGCTTCCTTTGATGATGCCACACGAATAACTTGCGAACGCTGTTCTGCACACAAAGAGTCTAGCACACAAGAGTTTTGCACACAAAAAATTCCGGCACAATGAAATTTTGCACACTAGTAATTTTTGCACACACACACAAAAAAATAATTCGGCACAATGAAATTTCGCACACTGATAATTTTTGCACACACAAAAATAATTCAGCACACATTAAAATTCTTGCACGCACTGAAATTCTTTTAGCACCCACAAAGCAAAGTTCGGCACAAACAAGGTTCGGCCCAAAAAAACAGAGGTCTTTCAAAAAGAATTTTGCACACAACAGGAATTCGTGCACACCAAAAAAGCACAGCCAAATAATTTTGCACACCAAATCAAAAAGAAAAGGTGTTAATAAAGTGAAAGCACTTACCCTTTTTTCTTTGATTCCACCGTGCGTTTTCTTGATAATTCAAGGAGCCAAAAATTCCACCTTTGATCCTGGGAAGTTGAAAAGCTAATGGCCTTGGAATTTTTGCATCATGCGGCACCACTCTTGAGAATTCTTTTGGAGACTTGATTTAATGAAGATGCCTTTCTCTTTCTTTTTGAAACCTGCGGCTCTGGAGTTGTATTTATTTCTTGAGGAAAACTTTGAGATTCCTAAAAAAAATGTCGGCCGTCTTTATTTCTTTGCCCTGGCCTGTTGATTGAAAACAAAAAAAGGGTTTATTATTAAACATAGCCTTGAACAATGACCAAGCATAATAAGTACTTATATAAGTATATAAATAAAACTTGGTACTTCCATGTTCTCCTTTGCACATTGACTAATTCCCTTCGTGAAGTAATCATACGTTCACCGTTCCTGAAACACTCAACACACACGGTAAATAGTTCGCACACATTTGTCATCATCAAACACAAAGTTCATAGATCATTGCTACCAACAATATTCTCCCTCAGCGGGGTCCTTCGAATTGCAGATCAGACGAGTAAAGATCCTCCCTCTCCAGATTGCACGCAATTGGCTCCTGAAGATCGGTTTGGGGCCTCTTTCCTCTTACCGAATCCACCTGCAGGGTTAAGAGAGTTATAACCCAGGGGAGCCCCGTATATTACCTGATTCAGGATGTTGCATGTTGCTTTCCGGTAATTGGAGGGGGTGTGTTCCCCCTGAAGAACGAAGGCCCGATTGTCGACCCTCATTCCGCTGTATGGGTGAGAAGGGGGGTTGCGTTGTGTGGTCCGATCTCGAGTTGATCTGCTCTTGGATCCCTATGATCTCGGAGGAAAGACGCACATTTGGTTGGTGTCAGGGCCAGGTTTGGAGGCGGCAACGAGTCATTTAAGAGCGATGGATTCCCCATGTTTTGGCGTATCAAGGTCGCCAAAACACCGAGACTCCTATCGACCTGCTCGGTGAACTGGGTGAATTCCTTCTGGGTCCTGTTAGGCTCCTTCGTGGTCCTTGCTGGTCGCTGCGATGGCGATGAAGAGTCCACGACGTCATCTACCAGGACGATGTTTGCTTTCTGCTTCTCCTTTGGACCTTCGATTGTTTCGGTGTTGCTGGGTCCAGCTGTCATTGCTTTTCGATTGCTTTGGGATGACGAGCTGATTAACATTTTCCACAGACGGTGCCAAACTGTCAAGGCCAAAATTGACCAAGACAGTTTTCAGGCTGACGTATGACCCTTGGACTGAGTTGGAGCCTCGTCAGCGATTGAAGTGGGATCTGAGGTTGGAAGAACATGGGTTGAGTGATGGATGTAGATGATGATGCGGTGCTCGATCGACCTTCAGACAGCTAATGCATCGATCGTTCGGGGCTGCGGAGCCTGGTAACGACCTTCGACGATGGGTGATGATGTGTCGATCTACACCACAGAGACACGTTAGGGGGGTTGGATCTGGGTTCTGACCCAAATCCCATCCGATGCTTAAGTTAGTACGCAAACTTAAGGATGAGAGGGAGCTAGGAGCAGCTGAGATCGACCCACGGAGGTTCGCCTCAGATCTGACATCGCTAGCTATATAATGTAAGAAATATCGACCGAAAAAGTAGAGTTCTTTGTCTTAGATCTTTTATCTTGGATTTGGGACTCTTCTTGTTATTTATAGGCATTCCGGGTTCTTTAAGTGACATTGGGGAGATAACGGCCACCCATTATGGTGTCACGATCTTTCCCCTTTAATAAAAGTAAATGTTGTACACGATCCTGCGAATTATGAGCCCGTCTTTAATCCCACGTTTGAGTGAGGCAAATGCAACGGTCGACTAGTCAGTGGACTTTGACTGATTCGATGTCGGTCTTCTCTAGTGGGCTCCGTGGGCCTTAGTCATCTGTCGGTCGAGTTATCTCAAATGCCAGCCCAATGATTCAACAAAAACCCATTCTCATCTCCCTTCGTTCACCCTATCCCATCCTGTCTCCTTCTTCTTCCCACAACCGACAGCCGTCCCATTCTCCGGCGAACCCCAGACCGTTGCAGTAGCCACCTCTCCTTGGCCGCCCACTGCACCACCACGTCCCTCTCTCCGCCAGCCCACATCCCAGCCGAGCCCTGTTAGCCAGCGGCCTCACCGCACGCCCAAGGTCACAGCTAAGCATCCTCACCAACGAACCTTGCCTCCGCGAAATCCGCCTCACCACTACCCGATGACCGCTGCTAAGCCGTCGGCCCTCCATCCACACCACCACCCTCTTGACCTTCCCTAGAACTCCCCCCACTCAATCCAATCGTCGACAGCCCACGAGACCCACTGAGTAGCGGAGCCACTCCTTGCGAGGCCTCTGCTGCTGCTGTGGGCCAAGCGTGACCCATGCCACGCTCCTCCGACGAGCGTCGACGTCGCCGATGCCCGGAGAACGCCGACAAAGCTGAGCGCCGCGACAACCCTGGATTGAGCGCCCTGCCGCTATCGGCTTCGCCCGCACCATAGCAAGCTCCGCCTTACCGCCCGATCGTAGTTGCCGCCTCCGGCTCTGCCCCCGCGACCCACCGCGCCACCCGCAGCCGGCACTGCTCACTTCGCTACCTGAGCGTCAAGCGAGAGAGAAGAGTGAGGGAGAGTTTTCTAAAATATTAATATATATATATATAATATATTATATAAGAATAAATTAGATAAAACTCATAATAAATAAGATAGACACCCGAAAAATAAACTAAGGCCACCGAAAAATTCAGTCATCGTCCGGAGTCACGTAGGCACTTGGCTCAATTTTCAAACAAGTACTTTTCCCATAATAGATTTTGCAACATTATTGCTATTTATTTCAAATTAGCAAAATAAATTATTGCCATCAAATTTCACATAAACTTAGATGCACAAAAATTGTCTATGATTCTACTAGTTAAGACAAATAATTTGATATATTGTGCATAAAATTCTGACATGTAGTTTTTCATATATAAATTGTGGAACATGTTTAGTAATTCATTTTTTAATTCGAAAACTCATTTTTAGTCATTTAAAATTTAGAAAATTGCTTATTAATTTCTTAAAAATTCTTTAAAATGGCTGCTAGATTCAGAAAATTATTTCATACTTAGTTGTACTTATATGTTTGGTTGTAAATATTTTTGGATTCATTCCACTTAGTAAATGCCTCATTTCAAAATAGTAAAATGGTTATATTATAAATTGGCGGCATGTCACTGGCCATAAAATTTTACAGAACTGTTACATGTACTCATGAGACAATATGGACACGTATATGTTATGATGCAACTGTACGGAAGTGATCTTATGAATGATGGAACCATGTGGCTATGATTAATGGATTATCAATTGATGAAAACTTACTATTGACCCGGCACTTGACTTGATATGTGGGATTGTGGCAATCCAAATGTCGCAGATGGTATGTAAGTGACTGGATCCACATTACAATTTTACCTTCACTCACACTAAGTGGAAGAAAGTAACTTGACTATCGCCCAAGGAAAGGGGTCGGTAAGTAGCACCACAGAGAGCTCCCGATGGTAGTGTGCATTTTAGTTACATATTATGCCATCAGATACTACTACATAACCGGCTTTCAGCCACGGACAAATCCGTGGCTGAAAGCCGGGTTTCCGTGGCTGACATGTTACAGCCACGGAAAAAAAATTCTGTGGCCGAAAATCCGTTGCTGATACCGTAGTCGCTAATACCCCCTTTGCCCACGGACTTTTCTGTGGCTGTTAATCGGCCACGGATTAACGCCCATGGATGTCTGTGACCGATAATCTGAATAAAAAAAATATAAAAGTATCATGCCATGGACAAATCCGTGGCTGATATGAATTTATGGCCATGAAAAGGTCCATGGGCGATATTTATCGGCCAAGGATGATGGGCACGAAGCTGACATAATCAGTGCACACAAACCGTGGGCGAAAACTATCTGCCACAGATGTTTCCGTGGCCATAAATACATATCAGCCACGGAAAAGTCCGTTGCCATTAGGTATTGGCCACGGATTTAGTGCACGAAATTGACGATTTCGTGCATATAATCCGTGGTCAATACCTAATGGCCACGGAATTTTTCGTGGCCAGATCGTGCTATCAGCCACGGATTTTGTCTGTGGCTGATAGTATAAATTGTTTTTTTTAAAAAAAAATTGCAATATTTTCGTTATATAGTGTACAATATTTTATAACAAACAAATATGTACCTGTATATAAAACAAAATAAAGCGAACAAATATTAAAAAGGAAATGTGTTGAAGGAATTTGGAAAAGAAGTGAAGATAATCACCAAATTAGGAGTAGCCATGGCACAAGCCATGGCTCTCTATATATTCATATGAATTAGAAGTCCAAGGGACTCCCCACTAACTTAGGGGGAGTAAATGGTGAGATGTTGAGGGGGGAGGCCAAAGGCCTCCCTCAACTCACAACACTCCCCCTCATCTCTCCATTACCTTGGGTTAAGCATATGAATACTTCAGGATTCGTTATGCAAATGGGGTGGATACTTCTGGATCCAAAGCCCCTGTGGTTGCCTCGTTAAAACCTTAGCTGTGGAAAACCCAGTGGAAAAAACCAGCAGCTTAAGGGAAAAGAGTACAACTATCGAGGGACTCCCCCTGATCTGTACGAGTTTCAGGCTTACAGATCTCCTATGTATCTATACAATCATCTCCTATTCGTCTATACATCCATCATGGTCTGAAAGAAAACACAATCATCACTCTTCTTATACAAGTTTCACTCATCTATCGGCTATAGTAAAGCAGTGGTGTTCTGGAGTGGAATGCTCTTCGAAGTTGGTAGATGACGCCATTAAAGTATTCACTGAATCAGTCTTCAGTGTGTCTGCAAGGTACTGCTGGACCTGGCCGAGCGTTATCAATACTTGCTTCTTGGATGATGAGCTTCTCAGAAGATGTAGACATTGGAGGATGATGTGTAGATATTTAGGATGTGGCCGGCCAATTGTGTTGTAGTCATCGCGATGATCTTTAAACCTGCATATCCGATATATATTCATTGACCCTTGGAAGTTGCGCAGAAGCAGCTTATCCTTGGTCTAGTGTTGCTCTCCAGGGCAACACTATATCTGGTTCACAACTTTACTGGAGACGTTCTATCAAAGATACATGCAGTTGGCCAGATAAATAAGTGTAACAAGTACACTAGAGCTAGGCTCTTCGGGACCTAGAATGTCCTCTGATCGCTCCGGGATGTAACCCCAAAGAACGGTTGTAGTTTTACCGCAAGTGCACGGTGTAGCAGCGAGCGGGTTATCGAACACAGGGAGGACGAATGACCGTGCTTGTTCCACTCAACCTGGCTATTTAAGAAGAGAGAAATTTGCCTTTGGCGATCCTGTCACAATCGTCAGACAAAGTACGGAAATATCAAATCAAATAAAGAACGTCTAGGGAATGGGGAATTCCCGCTACTCACCGTCTTTCGTAAATGTGGTTCATCGGTATCAAAATTGCTAGAATAAGATTTTGGATGAACTAGTTGCAACTGAATGTAGAACCAAGCTCACGCTCTCGCGCTGTTGCCGGCCTATAGCTATCCTAGGTTCGGGCCCAATCTCTTGCAAACCCTAGCCTAGGGAAGCTAGCATTAGGATCAACATCATCGTTCAATCGCGCACCGAGCCCAATCTCTTGCAAACTCGGCCCACGACCTAGTTTGGGATAGTTCCTACCCGTCCAATCTCTTGCAAACGGGTATTGGCGCGGAATTGGAACCGGAAACCCTAGTATCGGTCCAATCTCTTGCAAACCGATACTACGGAAATTCGATTCCAACCCAATTCGGATTTCTAGGGTTTCCTATCGAAGTGGGATCCAATCTCTTGCAAATCCCAATCGGTATGAACTCCTAGCCATCCGTAGTAAATTGATCCCAATCTAATCCCTAATAGCAATTCTAGCAAAATTCCTACCAATTCATCACAATCATGAAATAGGGCTTGTAGGGTTCATCCCCACGCCCCAAGACGTGGCGGCTACTCACAATTCATAGCAAGATCACAAAAATAATCAATGAAATAAGCAATAGAATTCATCACAATATTGAGATATGCAATAAAAATAGAATTTTTAGAGAAGAGAAAACACAAACCAATGGAGTTCTTCAAATAATTCTACAAAAATCAACTTTTGTCTCCTCTCCAATCTCAAGAATAAAGCTAAAAAGTTAATCTAAAAGGTTACAAAAAATCTAAGAGAAAGGCCCTCCAAACTAGGGTAAAAACAGGGGTTAAATACCCCCCAAAATCGTCCAAAAACTATGACCAAAATACCCCTGCGCGGCCTGTTTTCCGCAATTTTCGCTACAGGCAGCGCGTCGCACTCGGCCGAGTGACAAAAGTCGCTCGGCCGAGTGAGAAACCCTGTAATTTTCCAGTAAGTCTTGATCTTCAGGGGTCTTCACTTCGGGGGCGGCTCGGCCGAGTGAGTTGTCGTCACTCGGCCGATGGCTTCTTGGTACTCGGGCGGTCGGGATTATCCACTCGGCCGAGTGGGTCTTCTGAAGCTCAGACAGCCGAAAAACAGTAACTTGGCGATTTTTGAATGGCTTCGTCTGGGCGCCACTCGGGCGGACGGGGTCTCGTCACTCGGCCGATGTGGTCTCCGTCGCTCGGCCGAGTGCACGTATGAATCGTGTCTGATCTGGTCGGCCGAGTGGTGTCTCGCTGGTCGGCCGAGTGGCTCCTCCACTTGGCCGAGTGGGACACAAAACATGCCCAAACAGCTTGTTTTGGCCTCCTCGTCGCTCCTGCGATGTCCGTTCTTCTTCCGCTCCTCTCCAACAGCAAAATACCCCTCGGGGAGGTCATCGGTGACCGTCTGGAGTAAGCGCATCTCGAGATCACTCCAAATCGCGCCAAATCACCTGAAATGCGACAAAAACAACAAATCGTGAAAAGCATCGCAATATCGTCGATATATCGTGAAAAACATGATTTGGGCGATCTAAATGGCATGCAAACATGCGGGAAAAAGGTGTAAAATAAGGAGTGATCAAAATCCCCCAAGCTTACCTCTTACTCGTCCTCGAGGAAGATAAGTAAAAGGAGAACCCGGTGGATTTTGAAAACGAAAACGGCGAAAAAAAATGAAAAATGAAAAACGGAGAAGAATGAAAAACGAAATAAAAATAAAGAAGAAAGAAAGAAGCGAAGAGGTAAGCCGCTAGATCATTTTCTCAGGACGTGGGTTCCGCTTACTCGTATAGCATGCACTGAATGAAAAACACATGTCAAAGAGTTTTATTTTGATATCATAGTATAATGGTGCAAATAGAAATAGAAAACCCACGAACAACAATATAATCATGAAAAACGGAATAATCTTATAATTAACATCGTCTGAATCATTTAAAGCGGTATACAAATCACAGATCACACACTTTTCAATTGAATGCTTTCTATCAGGAGTATAAGAGTATCACACTATAGAATAGAGAGAATAGAAAAGTATGGATTTCATGAAATGAGTGCTAGGCTTAGATTTATGGATTTCGTAAAGCTAAAAATAATCTCACCGAGTATAGAATATTACTTAGCCTAGGTTGTCGTGCAACGTCAAGTAGTCACTCTCTCACACATCAATGGATCCCCTCCCCCAAGCTTATCTATAAGCGTGGTGGCATAAAAAAAAATATTTACATCCCCATTTTTATAAAGCTCCAAAAGTAATAAAAACGAACACGAAAAGAGAGAAGAAAGAAAGAAAGTGAGATGGGATCTTTTATTGAGGATTTTTCCTCTTTTCTTTTTCTTTTTCTCTTTTTCTCTCATTTTTTTTGATGCAATAGCATATATACACAACGATCCCAACTCAAAGAGAGATAATGATATACAAGAATATTTTCTCTTTTCTCTCTCTTTTTTTTTGAATAAGAAATTTGGAGCTAGGAATTAATAGCGGGGGAAATGCCATATAATAGAATCGCTAAGGGGAGATTCACCAATGATTTTAAAAGTAGAGAAATGATTTTCAAGATTTGTGGAGAAAGAAATGAATATATCTCTCGGTTCACTCTATAAGACATGCACGACAACTTCAGCAGGGTAATCTAATCTACTCAGTTTCGATCACAAAAAGCTAACTAATCCAGATTTATCATAGCTAACATCATTCAATCATCCTGAAGTGAAATGTACAATTCATGCATATAGAAGTGATATAGGAAAAGAAATCAGTACTCTAGATATAGGCATTCAATGCGTGAATCTTGGTGTGTTTTCTGTGATAGCATACATATGAATATTCAGACTCAGCTAATAATAAAATTTCATCCATTTTCATGTGGAAAAAGTGTGGGTTACTATCTCTAGATGCAAGGCAAGTCATAGCATATGATATCAGAAATAAAATCTAAGACATGACAAATAAAGCATGCATATAGAATAAGCTAACTCCACGTCATCATCATCACAGAAAAGTCATCTCTAGCATGAGATGAAAAAGAAAGAAATAAAGATAAAGGGAAAATAGAACTATTTACAATGCGGCACATAGAAAAATAAGAAAAACGTGATGCATGGCAAAATAAAAGAAAAATGATGAAAATAAGTGCAAAAGCGGAAAATGACGTGAAAAACTAAAAATAAAGGTGGCAAACCGAAAAAGAACGTGAGAACTCACTCCCCCAAGCTAAATGGCACAGTGTCCTCAATGTGCAAAGTGGGGCACACCGAGAGACAAGTAAAGGGAGGGGAAAGTGAGGGGGCATGCATGATGGGGAAAAAAGGAAAATAAACGAAAAATAAAGAAACGAAAAATATGATGCGGACATGATGCATGCACAGATAGGAGTGATACAGATATATAGATGTGTCACCAAAAACTCACCCTCTCTCCCAAAAAAAAGATATATAAAGATATGGTCGAAATGAGAATCCCAAAAGTAAGTGAGGGGAGGGGGGGGTGGACAAAAGGCAACAGGACCTAGCAGAAACGGGCAGCACAACGGCAGGAATAATCGATGGCATCAAGGGTGCCTAAGAAGGTGGTGCTGCGCCGTCTCCGTCCTGAGGCGGAGGTGGTGGTGGTGGCTGGACAGGCCGCTGAGCAGGTGTGGGTGTGGAAGTGGTAGCGGCTGAGTGTGTGTGGAAGTGTGGGTGGGAACCTGCTGGGTGGGTGGGGGTACGCGGGGGAGACGCTCCAGGACCTGGGTAAGACAGTAGTGAATCTGCGGAGCAGGTCAAAGCGTCCAGCCATCGCAGAGACGGTGGAGGACAGGGTCCTAAGGTCACCTCTGAGGCCACTCACCGCCCCCTCTAGAGCACGAATGCTCTGAAGTACAGTGTCGGGGGAGGTGGTGCAGAGGGACGCACCGGTCGGGGCTGTGCAGGGCGGGGCTGGCGTACTCGGGTCGCGTATGTGACGGGCTCAGCGGGGAAGGGAACGAAAGGCGCTGCGCTCGCAAATGTGGGCCTGGCCTCAGTGTGAGGCCGGGGCACTGGCTGGTGAGAAGTGGAGGCAGCAGCAGCGAAAGAAGAGTGCAAAAGTGGCAGCGAGGCGACCAGAGAGGTCAGTGGCACAGAAGTGTGGACAGACGCCACGACACTCTCGGAAAATACAGCAGCAGTGGAGACAAGGGGCTCTCCGCACTCAACTATGGTCGACGGGCGCTCGGGTGGGGCAAAAGAAACAGGCTCAGCAGACAGAGGGCCAGTGGTGGTGGTGACAGCCTCGGAAGCAGTGGAGGTGGGCTCAGCTAAGGTACTCCCGACACCGACAGAGGTGGGGACAGAGGTGTCAGGAGCAGCGGAAACATCAGGTATATACTGAGGGGCCACGGGGTCAACAGGGGCAGCCGGCTCGGCAGGGGCGACAGGGTCTGCGGGGGCAGCGTGGGCAGCGTGGGCCTGCTCGGCCTCCTCGGCCTCGAGCACGTAAGCAGCGGGGATGAGAACATCCATCACAGGGAGCCAGTCCACATGGGCTGGTGCAATCTGAGTCCGAGCTGGGCTCGGAAGAATCATGTAATCGGCACCGTAAGGGCCGTGCAACCAGACCCAGTGACGCTCACCGTGCAGACGAAGCATCTTCATCCGGGCCATAACATCGATCGACAAAGAAGTGGGGCCCGGTGCTCGTCGCAGGTCGTCAGGGAAGTCCTCGTCGGTCATAAGGGCAAGCAAGGTGATCAGGCCGTCGCAGCATATCGGTGAGCGAGCGCCCACCGATACAATGATGCGGTCCAAAAACCAAGCCGCGACATCAATCACGACGACGGGGACAAGCTCAACGCCATCCCTAGATAGAGCTCTGGGACGTGTCATCGCGTAGAGAATGTAGAGCTCTGGCGTAGACATCGTGCCCGGCTCATATCTGGCCAAAAAGGTCGTCGCCATAAGGCGCTGAGTAATACGGAGGCAGGGATGGACAATGGCCGAGGCCTTGGCCCTACTAGGGTCAAAGGCAGCGCGGAGACCCGTAATCCGGGCCCAGAAGGCACCGGCGTCGAAGGAAGGTGGGGGGATATGGGTGGGGCCGTAACCGCGATCGGCTCCGGGGACATCGGGCCACGAGAAAAATGCTCTCATCATACCAAGAGTGACCTGGCACTCCCGGTCCATGAACCGAAACGAGCATCCCTCGTCGGTCCGGGCGATCAAACTAAGTACCTAAAGTGTCGGACGGATAAACGTGTCCGCCGACACCTGAAAGAAATCTCGCCAGCCCACGTTGTCGTACAACGTGAGCATCCCCTCTAGTACCCCCAGGCATCCTAGGTCGGCAAGGTGTGCAAACCTGGAGGGTACGATCGAGCGCTGGGAGATACGCTCGAAGACGGCGCGGTGTGCGTCATCTCGGAACGTAATCCCGAGCGGCCCGACCAGTGGAGCCGGAGGTGGTGGCTGTGGAGCGGCAGGGAGTGGCTGTACGGGCTGTGCGGGCTGTATGGGCGCTGCAGGCTGTGCGGGGTGTGCGGGGCCTGCAGGCTGTGCTGGGTGGATGGGGTGTGTGGGAGAAGGCGGAGGAGAGTCCTCCAACTTGTGGGAGGGGCCGGCGTCATCCGACCGCTTCCGCTTGGCGGAAGCTCTCTTCGACCGCGGCCGTGTCCGGGGCGGCATATCGGCCCCGAGCGCACGCCGAAAAACGTGAAAAGTGCGGCGTGTGCAAAATAAAGGAAAGAGTATACCCCGACACGCCGCGAATGCTAAGCAATGGAAGCGTGCGAAGACAGCGCCTCCGCGAAGCCCAAATCAGTCCGTAGAAGCTCCCCTGGGCTCCCCTAAGCTCCCAGAAACAACCTGCGCATGAAATGGAGATATCAGCGAGTAATATTCAAAACGTATGGGGCATTAGGGGTATAATAGATAGATATAGAAATTAATTTGGGTTTGGGGTTCGTTTGACGCGTGGATCCTCGAAAAACACACAAAAAGAGGAGAAAAAGGCGAAATAGGAGATACCGGAGGTGGCCGGTGTGGTGGCCGCCGGCGGCGACTCGGGCGAGGCGCGGCGGAGCTCGGCCGGCGGTGGCTGGCCGAGCGGCGGCGTGTGTTGGCCGGTCGGGCGAGTGGGAGGCGCGAGCGAGGGGAATCGGGCGAGGGAGCTGAACGGTCGGGGCGATTTGGGTTTTTTGCGTTTCGAAAAACGTGCCCCCCCCTCGGCCCCTTATATGATAAAAGTTACGACTCGGCCGAGTGACTTGGTCACTCGGCCGAGTGGGATCAATGGAAAATCCTCCCCGCTTACGCTTCGGCCGAGTGGCTTTGCCAGCCTCGGCCGAGTGGAGTAAGTCCATTCGGCCGAGTGGCTCAAGCTACTCGGCAAGACTCGCCCTAGGAGCGTATCCGTTTTACTCGGCCGAGTGAAAATATATACTCGGCCGAGTAGCATTTATACTGAAATCAAGAAAATAAACAGAGAGTTGGGTACAGCAGACTTCCCTCGTTCGTGAGCGGCTCGGTCGGACGAACTTGTGTACTCGGCCGAGTGACTAGTATACTCGGCCGAGTGAGCCTTGTGTTCTGCTGTTTGTCTTCGTTTGGGCTCTAAACTCCGTCTTTCTTCCTCCAGTCGATTTCATCTTACTCCTAAGCATCGAGCGTCTTCCTGGGGCGCTCCTCGTTGTCTCGTTCATCCTCCTCATGATGGATTTACCTATCTCCTCTCCTGTCAAGAAAAATAGGACCCGTTATCACAAAATTTTTGGGCGAACGACTCAAAACACTAAAAATTTCTAAAACAAAAATAAAGAAAAAGTAAAAATAAAGCAATAACCGTCGAGTTGCCTCCCGACAAGCGCTCGTTTAAGGTCGTGAGCTCGACCCCCTATGATTTTCAATTAATGCGGGATGTTTGGTGCATATGAGATGCACCCATCAAACTTTCCGGGGAGAACGCTTGGATTCGGAAGTTGCGGTGGCGTGTTCTCCCGCGGTGGTCTCTCGTCTCGAATTGTGTTGGGGGGAGGCTCCCCCAAGCTAGCGTTTGCCCCGGTCAACGGCTTCACCGGTGACGCCGATTTCCGTATCGGCGGAGCTTTCTTCGGAGACTTTTGTTTCGAGAGCTTGCAGAGCTCTCGAATCCTTGCGACATCAGCATCGCCTTCATCATTTTCAGCGGAGAGGTCGGGGGAATCATCTATCTTCTCATCTCGGCCTAAATCCGGGCCTTCCTCGAAATCCTCATCGAAAAGAGCGCCAATCGAGTGGGGGGTCGCCTCCTCAATTACCTCATCAAGGAGGTCCATGTAGTCAAGATCCTCGTGGTAAGGCATGTGTTTCATAGCCTTAGGAATGTGAATCTCCACCTCGATGTTGCCGACATTTAAAGTTAGGGTACCTTCGCGCACGTCAACAATGACTCCGGTGGTGGCGAGGAACGGGCGTCCAAGTATCAATGAAGTATCTCCCTCCTCCTTAACGTCCATGATCACGAAGTCACATGGCAAGCATATTCCCCCCGGGACTTGTAGCGGGATGTCTTTGGTGATCCCTACCGGCCTTGTTATTCGCCCATCGGCCAATTGTATCCGCATGTCGGTAGGTTTCAACTTCGTCCCGGTGTTTAGCCTTAAGAACATGGAGAGAGGCATGAGGCTCACACTAGCCCCTAGATCTACCAACGCCTTTTGAAGAGGGACGCCGCCCAAGGTGCAAGGAATCCGAAAACTCCCCGGGTCTTTAAATTTGGCCGGCTCCTTCTCTCTTTTGGTGAACCAAGAGCCCTCCTCGGCTAGCATAATCTTCTCCTTCCTCTTTCTCCCCGAAATCAAGTCCTTTAAGAATTTAGCATATGTGGGGATCTCCACGATGGCGTCGAGGAAGGGAATGTTGAGGCTAACTCCTCTCAGATACTCGAGAAACTTTGCTAGCCTTTTCTCCATTTTCGCTCTAGCAAGCCTTTGGGGAAATGGGACCGGTGGCATGAAGCGCCTTTCCTCAATCAATTGCTCCGCTCTAGATTTCTCCTTTTCTTGTGGCTCTTTCTCCTTATCAACTTCAACTACCGGCTCAATTGGCTCCAAACTTTCCTCCACGGGCTCCTCGGTAGGAATCATGGCGGGGGTGGTATCCTTCCCGCCTCTAGTAGTAACGGCAACTACGGCATTGATGTGGCCGGTGTTGCCCCGTGGGTTTTGCTCGGGTTGCGCCGGCAATCGTTGAGTGTTCCGATTGAGCAACGCCAATTGCTCCGATATTTGAGCCACAACGGTATTAAGGGAGTCTTGCCCCGCCTTCAAGGTAGCATTGACCTTATTTTGCTCGACCATAAACGCCTCCACTCTAGCTTCGAAGTTGGATCGTTGTTGAGCTTGTGGAGGGTTTTGATTTTGATTCCTCCACCCTTGATTGTATCCGGGCGGCCTATATGGTGGAACTTGTTGCTTCGGTTGGAAATTTTGTTGTGGAGGCCCCCTCGGCAGATAGTGTTGTTGTTGGGGTGGTGGTGGTCGAGCTTGTTGAGGTGGTTGTTGTGGCGGGTTCAAAGCTCCTTCATTGTTGGCGTAAGAGAATCCGGGATGATTTCTTGTGGCCGGATTGGCCCAATATCCTTGGTTCCCCGTGACATATTGTACTTGCTCCAGGGATCCTTCTCCTTGCTCTCCTCCCACATACATGGCTTGAGATTGGTCTTGCCAATGACTCATTTGGTTCGTTGGAGCGGAGGTGGAAGGGGTTCCTTGGGGCTCCGTGATAAACTTCTCCAGTCTCTCCACTACCTTGTGGAGAGAATCAAACTTGCTTGTAAGCTCCGCTACGGCCTTCGCCTCATAGATACTAGTTGGCTTCAAGGAGGACGTGGAGTGTCCTCGCTCATCGCCCCATTGTTGGTTGTTTGAGGCCATCTCCTCAATTAGGGCCGTAGCTTCCTCGGGAGTCTTTGACAAGATAGCACCATTCGCCGCGGCATCAATAATTTGTTTGGTCCCCGGTTGGAGACCGTTGTAGAAGCTATGAACTAGCTCCCAATCTTCAATGCTATGGTGCGGGCATTGATGCTGCAGATCCTTAAAACGCTCCCAAGCCTCATAGAGCGTCTCTTGGGGTCCTTGCTTGAAGGACATGAGAGCGCTCCGGATCTTCACCGTCTTGGAGGGCGGATAGAACTTGTCAATGAATGCACTCGCCAACTCGTCCCAAGAGGTGAAGACTCCCTCAGCCTGCGTCCTCAACCAATAGAGTGCCTTGTCCTTTAGCGTGAAGGGGAAGAGACGCAGTCTGATGGCATCGATGGAGACCCCCGGCATTTGGAATGTGGCGCACTTCGACAAGAATAATTGGATGTGGTAGTGAGGATTTTCATGGGCATTCCCATGAAACAGATCCTGCTGCATCAGAACCACTAGTCCAGTCTTTAGCTCAAAGTTCTTGTCAGCCGCCAACTCCGGCATGGCAATGGATGAGGTCGTAGAAGAGGTCTTAGGCCGAAGCCTATCTCGAATAGAAATTATCCTCGCCATCCTTGCCGCTTATTGGTCCGCAGTTTCTGGGTTGGTCATAAACCTCCCTTCCGGATTTTGTCTCCTTTCCGCTCTAAGTCTCCGCGCGGTACGTTCGATCTCGGGATCAAATAATATAGCTTCAGGGTCCGCCGTAGATCTCGTGTACATGCACAGGGAAAACAGAGTTTCAAAGAAATGATTAGTACCGTGGAAGGGTTAGGTAAAAATAAAGAAATGGAAATAATAATAATAATAAAAAGAGAAATAGCTAGGGTGGTAAGATCAAACGCAATCACCTCCCCGGCAACGGCGCCAAAAACTTGATCGCTCCGGGATTTAACCCCAAAGAACGGTTGTAGTTTTACCGCAAGTGCACGGTGTAGCAGCGAGCGGGTTATCGAACACAGGGAGGACGAATGACCGTGCTTGTTCCAATCAACCTGGATATTTAAGAAGAGAGAAATTTGCCTTTGGCGATCCTGTCACAATCGTCAGACAAAGTACGGAAATATCAAATCAAATAAAGAACGTCTAGGGAATGGGGAATTCCCGCTACTCACCGTCTTTCGTAAATGTGGTTCATCGGTATCAAAATTGCTAGAATAAGATTTTGGATGAACTAGTTGCAACTGAATGTAGAACCAAGCTCACGCTCTCGCGCTGTTGCCGGCCTATAGCTATCCTAGGTTCGGGCCCAATCTCTTGCAAACCCTAGCCTAGGGAAGCTAGCATTAGGATCAACATCATCGTTCAATCGCGCACCGAGCCCAATCTCTTGCAAACTCGGCCCACGACCTAGTTTGGGATAGTTCCTACCCGTCCAATCTCTTGCAAACGGGTATTGGCGCGGAATTGGAACCGGAAACCCTAGTATCGGTCCAATCTCTTGCAAACCGATACTACGGAAATTCGATTCCAACCCAATCGGATTTCTAGGGTTTCCTATCGAATTGGGATCCAATCTCTTGCAAATCCCAATCGGTATGAACTCCTAGCCATCCGTAGTAAATTGATCCCAATCTAATCCCTAATAGCAATTCTAGCAAAATTCCTACCAATTCATCACAATCATGAAATAGGGCTTGTAGGGTTCATCCCCACGCCCCAAGACGTGGCGGCTACTCACAATTCATAGCAAGATCACAAAAATAATCAATGAAATAAGCAATAGAATTCATCACAATATTGAGATATGCAATAAAAATAGAATTTTTAGAGAAGAGAAAACACAAACCAATGGAGTTCTTCAAATAATTCTACAAAAATCAACTTTTGTCTCCTCTCCAATCTCAAGAATAAAGCTAAAAAGTTAATCTAAAAGGTTACAAAAAATCTAAGAGAAAGGCCCTCCAAACTAGGGTAAAAACAGGGGTTAAATACCCCCCAAAATCGTCCAAAAACTGTGACCAAAATACCCCTGCGCGGCCTGTTTTCCGCAATTTTCCAGTAAGTCTTGATCTTCAGGGGTCTTCACTTCGGGGGCGGCTCGGCCGAGTGAGTTGTCGTCACTCGGCCGATGGCTTCTTGGTACTCGGGCGGTCGGGATTATCCACTCAGCCGAGTGGGTCTTCTGAAGCTCAGGCAGCCGAAAAACAGTAACTTGGCGATTTTTGAATGGCTTCGTCTGGGCGCCACTCGGGCGGACGGGGTCTCGTCACTCGGCCGATGTGGTCTCCGTCGCTCGGCCGAGTGCACGTATGAATCATGTCTGATCTGGTCGGCCGAGTGGTGTCTCACTAGTCGGCCGAGTGGCTCCTCCACTCGGCCGAGTGGGACACAAAACATGCCCAAACAGCTTGTTTTGGCCTCCTCGTCGCTCCTGCGACGTCCGTTCTTCTTCCGCTCCTCTCCAACAGCAAAATACCCCTCGGGGAGGTCGTCGGTGACCGTCTGGAGTAAGCGCATCTCGAGATCACTCCAAATCGCGCCAAATCACCTGAAATGCGACAAAAACAACAAATCGTGAAAAGCATCGCAATATCGTCGATATATCGTGAAAAACATGATTTGGGCGATCTAAATGGCATGCAAACATGCGGGAAAAAGATGTAAAATAAGGAGTGATCATCCTCCCCCTCTTCTAGCTACTGGAAGGTGTCATACATAAGTATCCATTTTTAATAGGATGCAAGTGGACATCATTCTTCATATACTCCAGGTGTATGAAGGATATTTAAAGGATTCCACCACAAAGGTGTTAAATATATAAGCCGAGATAATATCTTGTTATACCAAGGTTTTTCATTTACAAGATATACTTAAAGCTATCAGATTTCTAAATGGTCTCTGCAGGAGATCCTATTAGCTTTAAGTCGACCACCTATACGGCGAATATCACAAATCCTGTCAATGATCTTTCGAAAAAGATACACATGCAGAATATTGTTTAAGATCAACTAATGATCTTTGTAGCCTTTATGGAGAAGACGTTTCTACGTCTCTCTTTCATCTCTGGGGGTAGAGTATACCCTTCTGGAAGTTTTATATAGATCTCTATATCTATATTGCCGTATATATATGCAGTCACAACGTCCATGAGCTGCATGTATTGGCTTTTTCAGAGAAGTTTAGGCTTGGTAGGAAAATGATTACATTTCCTTCATTTCAATTTCTTATGAAATCCAACTTATATTCCACAGGTTTTACACATTCAGGTGTATGGACTACTGGTCCAAAGACTTTGCTTTTCAAGAGTGAGTCCAGCTCTACTCTTATTGCCTCGTCCCACTTTGGCCAATCTATGCGTTTACGCTATAGAAAAGTGGGTAGACGTCATCGTCGTATTCAGCGACGTGATCGGCAATAGAAAAAGCAAAACCATCGTCGACGACTGTGCTATATCTGTCCAGTACCTCTCCATTACGTACGTAATATAATGATGTTTCTCCTGTTGTTTCCTCTGCAGGGGAAATTAGGAGGGGAGAGGTTGCTGGTCTGAGCTCAACATCCTGTGGTTGGATCATTTTGATATATCCAGGAATCTTCCTATTTTGAGGAATTTTATATTTTGAACCTGGCAGGCGTCCTCTTTTCAATTGAGGTACGGCCAATTCTGCTGCCGGTGGATTGCATCCATCTTTGGGAATGTCAATCCTAGCTGGCGTGTTGGCAGCGGGGACGTGTGAACGAACAATCTTTTGGTTGTCCGCAATTTTATCCGGCAATTGATGTACTTTAGTCTTAATGTGAAGGATCTTCTGGATCTCAATTTCACACAAAAAAGGTATGCTGATCATAACGAGATGAGGACTTTTGTGTCCCATGATACGGTCTCAGAAGCTTCAGGCTTCTTTAGACTGCGTGCCTATTTCAATGAGATTATGCTCATCAAATTCACATTTATCAAGACTTGGTGGTAAACCATAAGCAAACAGCATCAGCAATAAGATATGGCAACAAACGGGCCGTATCGTGATAAGCGATGCGGAATGAAGTGTGATGGTCCCTAAACATCAACATGCAACTGCGATTTTACAATGGACGTGAAATCCATTGGAGTCTCTTTACCAAAGACTCTGCTAACCCGTTATGAGATTGAACATGCTGCAGGATGTTCAATTTTAATGTCAGTTGCTTGGCAGAAGTCTTAAATGATATGTGTAGTAAATTCACCCACATTATAAGATTTTGAGAAAGCTAGGTTGCGAGTGAATATAAAGGCACACATAAGACCATCTAGTAGATGCATATATCAGTATAGTAATGAAGTACCGAAAATGGGCCATTTGCGGGGTGAATATGCCCGCAAAAGGTCACCATGTATTCTCTCAATGAAGCCAGGAGACTTTAAACCCACTTTCAGGAGGGAAGGTCTCTCTATTAGTTTTCCCTTATGACAAAGGGGACAAGGAAACACAACCTTTTGAAGAATCTTCAGGTTCTCCAATGGATTCATTTGATGATGCGTCCATCATTGCTGATCCAGGATGACCAAGTCCATTTTGCCAGAGTTAAAAATTATGACAAAAAAAGGCACTTCTGGTGCTCAGTCGAGTTGGCTTTCTATAGGATGAATATCTGTAATTATAGGGGCCCGACGGGGGTCCAATGAAATCGTAAGTAGATGGTCTTCTGGCCATTCTCTTGACGAGTTACATATTGATATTCAATATATATTATCCACAATTTTCAAGTTATTTTCTTTAAAATAAATATCCTTAAAAATTGGAGATTTCCTATACGTTTAAGAGGAGAATTTGCATCTTATAGTCTCGTTGTATGTGGGAGCAATATCAATGCTACACCAGTGCAACGAGGCACTGTCCACAATATTCCATACTTCATCTATAAGTTAAACGAAATTTTATTTAAGTCAATGAAAAAGATATTCAAAATAAAAGTTCGTACTTAAGCAAATTAAAGATGAAGCAACATTGAATTTTAAATGCATAGATAAAAGATGAAGCTTAATCAAGCAGGTCGTCGTTCTCGAAGTCTTTTGCATTGAAAATCGTTGGCGGCTCAACAGCTGCCAAGTTTATTTCAGGCAGAGACTTCTGGCTCGCCTGATATAGTTCCTGGAGGTGGCGAGGAGTGCGGCAGATTCTGGACCAATGGCCAGTCATGCCACATCTATGGCATTTATCCTCCCAGTTCTTCTTAAGAAGTGACACTTGGTCAGTGTTCTTTTGCTTCCATGTGAAGTTACTCTTTCCTGTATTGTTTTTGTTGGACGGGGGTGCTGCTCCTCGTCCATTCTTCATCACAGCTTTCCCTTTGTTATTATTAGCCTTCTTCTTGTTTTTTCACTTCTGGGGAGAAACGTTGTGGGCTTCAGGGATAGGTGCAGTGCCAGCTGGACGTAAATTATGAGTGGCTAGCAGTAAATCTCGATTCTGATCTGCCCTAAGTAGGCAAGAGATCAGATCAGAGAATTTCGTGAAGTTGCGTTCACGATACTGCTGCATGAGGATTGTATCTTTCTCGTGAAACGAGGTAAATGTCTTTTCCAACACGCGTTGCTCTGTCACTTCTTCACCGCACAACTTCAGGCGTGAGGTGATGTTATGAAGTGCAAAATTATACTCAGCGACGGACTTATAGTCCTGAAGTCTGAGGTTTTCCCACTAATAACTGGCACGCGGTAATATAACATCAATTTGATGTTTATACCGTGCCTCCAGCAATGTCCACAGTTCCTTTGGGTTCTCTACCGTTAAGTATTCGGCCTTTAAGGTCCGATCTATATGTCTCCTAATATAGATAATGGCTTTCGCCTTATCCACATCGGAGACAGTGGTAGGAGTGCTGCTAGATGTAGCAGGAGCATCGGCCGCTGTTGGGACCGATGAAGGAGCCAAAATTGAGCCAAGGGGGGCCATCGAACGCAAGTGGAACTTCAGGTCCACTCGCCAACTCAGGTAATTTTTTCCTGCAGCATCAAGGACATCGAAATCGACGCTTGCCGATTTTGCCATTTATCTATGCAATTTAAAACAAGCATGAATTAATTAAGATGTAAATTCATGCATAAAGAATAAAATAAGTAAAATGTGGGGATCGGCCAGATACCCAAAAACGTACAAAGTTCAAAGTCTGATATACAGTTCTTAAAGAAAAGAAAAATACAAGTTGGAAACCCAGAATGGGTCCCTATATTTTGCAAATTTCACATCCGTCTTCAAATGTTGGTCCAGTCTTTGGCATTAATACATTTAATCCTCACTTACAAATTCTCTCAAAAGAAAATAAAAGTGCAAGGAATATTAAAGGTATCAAACTGGCCGATCCTAAAAACACATTTTAACTTATATAAACATCCACGCAGTTTTTCTTAATATGCTACAGGCACAAAGAAACAACCACGCATATAACTCATGCATATATAATATGGAAAAAGAGACTATAAAATATAATAATCTCTCGGACCACGGGGAGACGTCATACACCGTTAGGTTAGATGACTAACGGCAGAGCGGTCGCAGGATCCTTAAGATAATTATATTTTGAAAAATCCTAATAATCCATAAATAATTAACAATGCAAGAGTGATATTTAACAAATTTTAGCAATTTGACAAACTGGGCGTCAGGCCGAAAACTAGAAATTAAAATAAATTAATATTTTGATTGGGGCTGCAGGCCCATAAGTAAAATATTAATCATTTTAATAACAAATTTATTAACATGGCTTCTAGCCCAATAACCCAAATTAAATTATAATTTAAGATTTGGGCCTCAGGCCCATAAGCAAAATTTTAATTAACAAATTAAGTTTGCAATTGGGTTAACTGGGCTTCTGGCCCAATTTTAGTAGTCAAAATTAATTGTTAATCTAAATGGGGCTGCTGGCCCATAAACTTATATACATTGTTATAAATTGGGCTTCAGGCCCAAATTAGAACACAAAATTAATTATTATTCTAATATGGGATGTAGGCACATAAGCAAAATGAAAATCAATTTAATAGTCAATGTTATTAACTGGGCTTCTGGCCCCAAAAAACAGCCAAACTAATTTATTAATAAGATTTGGACTGCAGGCCCATGGGCTGAATTTTTAAGAGTAAATTTAACACAATCCCTAAAAACAATCTTTTATGATATTAGCAAGGGAATGTGAAAAGCCGCCAAACCCCTTAATTTACAGATTTTGTTCTCCCCTCTCCACTTGTCTACGAAAATCAGCCAGAGCAGTCGGCGCAATGAAGGATTTTCCCCCGCCGAGTGGAGGGGTTGCGCGCACAGAGGCCATCCATGTCCCGCGGGGAGGGGGGGTGGGGGTACGGCGGCTCAAAGGCCTAGTTAATAAATTACTCTTAAAATACCAAGGGACATGGGCGCATGCGACTTTACGAATCCTGAGACTCATAAAATGTAAAATAAAATAATCATATTAACATGAGCCTGTGCCCCCGTGATTACTAGAGGATCTGTAAAATAAGCTCATCTCTTACTAATTTTGCAAGTTAATTTGGCGCCCCCCGGTAGGAGTCTGGGCGGGCGGCGCACCAGGCGAGTCCCCCCTCGATAGGATCAAGCCAACGAATTTAAATTCATTTTAAATCCTTTAGCTCTTATCACATTAAATTAAATGTGATAATATTAAATGTATAATATTAAAGCTATTATCACCCCTTTACCTACAGGCGATGATCAAGCCAACGAATTAAAAATATATTTCAGTGTATACGAATTACAAGCCAACAAATTGAAGATGAAGCCAACGAGAACCGTGAGGTCTCACCGCTGTATCATAATAAATATACACTTCAATGTATATTACAGTGCAAATTAAAATTAAATTATTAGCACCAAGAAGAGTTTCTGATATTGTGATTCCGTGAGGGATCCCGGGAGGGGGCAACGGTTCATCAGCTTAATATTGTGTTTGTTTGATTATTAGTATTACATGCAATCTTAAGCATACGCAATTAAAAAATATTTGCTCCTTTTTATTGATCTACGGGATCAAAAAATTGTACCTCTAGATCGAAGATCTAGGGAATATCGATAAAAATAAAGATCCGTAGAATGAATCCCCGTGGAAAAACGCCGCAACCAAAGATTCCAAAGGATGGAATCTCAACGCGCAGAAATCGCAGCAACAGATCGCAACAACCAAGATTCCAACTCGCTGTGAGGATGATTTGAGAGGATAAACAGAGAAGCTCAAGAAAAAGAGCTAACGTGCTGATAACGTGTTGAAGGAATTTGGAAAAGAAGTGAAGATAATCACCAAATTAGGAGTAGCCATGGCACAAGCCATGGCTCTCTATATATTCATATGAATTAGAAGTCCAAGGGACTCCCCACTAACTTAGGGGGAGTAAATGGTGAGATGTTAAGGGGGGAGGCCAAAGGCCTCCCTCAACTCACAACAAAATGCAAATATTTAATGATAACAAAGTATCAAATAAAATATATTATACATACATAGCCAACGGCCGCCGTTCAAAATTATGTTTATGCCAACATTAAAAAATAAAATCATAACACCATGCAACGCCAACGCAATCGCCGCATGCACATGCCCGCACCATCGCTATCGATCGCCTCGCCATTGCCATCATCGAACGCCTCATCGAACGGCGGCATCATCGAACGCCATCATCGCTATTGACGATTTCGCCATCATCGAACGCCTCCATCGTCGCCATCGCCACCATCGAACGCCTCCATCGTCGCCATCGCCACAAGCCCGCTATATACCGCCATCGCCGCTATCCATCGCCACCGTCACCATCGCCCCCAATCCCTCTCCCCTCGCCACCGCAATCGCCACCCTCAAGTCACTACAAGAAAATTGGACATTATCCACGGATTGAATAAAATATAACAAATTGAATAAAATCTCATGTTAGTCGACTGCTGAACATACACGATAAATCTATAAAACTTTACAAATGATAAACTTTCTCACAATATCGTACAGCTTATTTTTTATATAAAGTTTCTCCAGCTTCTCCCATAGTCCCTTGATCGTAGCCTCATTGGACATATGATACATCATCTTATCTGATAGACTCAAGTAAATTATCATCATAGCCAACTAAGCCAAGTAATGTATCTATACCATACATCACTCTATGTACATTATACTTAGCTTAAGATTACATTCATCTTGTATTGCTATATATGTCGAAATTTTCCTCACCATCAAACTTCTCCATCTTATATTACATGACTCCAACTATCACATACGAGCTACATGTATATAAGCTCGAACATATTGCTCCTCCAATTGCACTGCTCTTGGAGGAATTATCCGCCATTATCTTGGATTTTATACAACAAACTTTGCACTGATACCATTTATCAAGTGTTGGGTGAATTATTGTCAAGTAGATAATCACCTTATAGAAAACTAAGAATCATGAACTAACATTCAAAGCTAGTTGTAAATTCTGTACAAAACATGCAAATCGCAAATAATACAAGAAATAATCAACCATCTTTATTTCGGCACTGTTGCGTGCTCTTACTAGCCTATATAACTGAGGCAACACCAGCCTAGAAAGACTTGACCCTTTTTCTGATATCCTCTATAAATAGGCAAGCGGCAAGCTCTCTGATTGCTCCACCACGAACATCTCACAGTGCAACAACCAGCTAGCTAGCATTGCATTTGTAGAACCTGTAGAAATGGCCATGGATTGATGGATCTGCACATGGGAGCTGAAGTCCCATGGCGTAGCCAGTTAGCACTGCGGGCCACGGTCGCGCCGAACATCAACATCGTCGCCTGTGAGTTCTTGCAAGGGGACTTTGCCGTCAAACTCCCTTGCAAGAACTCGTAGCCGACGCCCTCGATGTTCAGCACAACCCTCGCCCGCAGCGCAAGCTGGCTTCGCCACGCGCCCCACCACCACCTGTGATGATGATCATCCATGTTAATTTTATGTCCATTTCTAGAAATTCTGCAAATGCTAATGCAAATGCAGGGTGATGCTAGCTATCCCTGTTGCACTGTGAGATGTTTGTGATGAGGCTTGGGCTGCCGGCACGGCCTGCAACCTTCCTTAGTTCCTTCTGACCCTTAAGATCTCGCCATTGCCAGCGTCTCGGCCGTCAACCACGGCGACAAGGTATGCACACAATATATATTAGTAAATGAGCGACTATTTCTACAACGTTTTGGACGTATATCATGCACATGATGAATTTCTTTCTACGGAGCATTTAAAACTATTATGTTCACTTTTGTCGTTCATAATGATCTTCATGGCCTAATATATGTATGCAAAAAAGCATGTGTTTGTCTTGTATTCTCAAAACCTGGACGAAAAAGTGTTCAATAGAAAAATGCATATCTGATATCGTCTTACATATAAGATATATCTTGCATGTATGTTGTCATAGCGTGGTTTACTTCACATTATACAAATGGTCGTATGAGTTGTATTTTTACCCATCTCATATGTATACTCATTTTTCTCAAGTTTTCAGAATTCCTAATAATGCGGCATATGGGCGTCAGCTGGCCAAGGATGAATTTTCACCTTAGCTGATTCACAGCCCACCCCCACCCCCAACCCACCACCACTCTTTTTGAATTTTTTAAAAGTTGTTGTATACATTCTAAAACCTCAAATATGAGTGAACCTTACATGTATCCACTCATTATAAAATGTTTTGTTGTTTTGAAACCGTTGAATTTGTAACGATTTGATTGAGGGTTAAATAGCATTGAATTTCACTTGATTTTTGGTATAGTGGCCATCCATCATGTATACTATAAATCCTTAAAAACATTGAAAAAAGTAAATAGTAGAGTGTGGGTATGTAACACCTACAAGTGCTAATACTAATATTTTTTTATATTTAATGTAAATTCATGCATTAGCCCAAGTTTTGGCAATGTTTGCATTCATGTCCAACAAGTTTTGCATTTGTACGGGCATATTTGCAAATTTTGCCTTAAAGAGGGTTTTGGGGGCAAAGTTTCCCTAAATGGCATGGGTAGTAATTGTAATTACAACTTGAAGGGCATTTTTAAGAGGGAAAGTGAGGAATTTAAAAAAAAAAACGGAAATGGCAAACTTGTAAATTGTGGGAAAACTCATTTCAAGAAGCTTCTAAACCCTTCTCTTTTATTCTACCTTCTTCCCTTGATTCTTAATTCCAAAAAAAAACACTTTCGTTTTCCCCACTCTTTGCCGAAACAAAGAGGCAAAAAAAAAGAAAAAAGGGAGAAAGAAAAGGGAAGAAAAAGGAGAAAGAAAAAGGAGAAAGAAAAGGGAAGAAAAGGGGGAAGAAGGAAGGAAGAGATCAAGCTCAAGGCTTAAGGAGTGACCCTAATCACCATACATAAGGCTCTAGGTAGGAATATCAACACATCTTGGTTCTATTTAAGATGTTCTCATGTTGTAATTGAAGTTGGCTTCTATTAGTAATTTCCATAGAATTGATGATTCTCTTCAAAAACAAATTGTTGTGTAGTAACTTCTTTTTGTTGTTGGATGATGTAAAACTTAGATTATCAATTATTAAGTGGAGGTTATGCCCAATTTTTGTTTTAACTTGTAGGAGGTAGGATTCTTAACAATTACATGAATTTTGTATAAAATCATAGGGTTCATGCATGGCTAATGGTGTTGAAGCAAGTCTGTTAAAATTCCAGCAAACTGTCATCTGTTTACCTGATGATATCCGTTATTTTTAAATCAAATAAAAATCTGGAAAATTATTATTAACGTAGTTCATGGAATTATACTCCAGATTCCTACTTGGACACGCTTTGACGTGCTCCTCCCATGGTTTTTTAGGTGTTAGTGGTCTTGCAGGTACAGCTGGGTGTTGCATGTTAGAGTTTGCCCGTGTGGGTAGTCTTATAAGGATTGTAGTAATGAGATATTGTTGTACTTGAGAGAACGGGATTCATCCTTAATGGCGTAATTGATTTCTTTATATATGAATGCATCATTCGTCGTTGTATGTTGTATTTAGTTGTTATTATCTGATGTTGTATTATTGGAGCAATACATGTACTTCACGGTATGTGTGTAATGGCATGCTGGTTTTATTGTATTTCTTTTCTTTTCTTCCTTCGTAACACTCACTGCACTGGGAATACCTGGGATGGATTCGTATTTTCCAGGTATCCTGGGGAGCATGGCGTTACATTAGTCAGCCCATGAAGGGTTGGCCCTTCGTTCGTGTAACCGAGTGGCTTGCGAGGATAAAGTTAGCTCATCCCCGATCGTATAACTCGGTCGGCCCACGAAGGGCCGGCCCTTTGTTCCTGTAGCTGAGCGACCCGCAAGGGTAAAGGTAGCTCGTCCCCGATTGTATTGCTCGGTCAGCCCGTGAAAGGGATACCTATCCGTTCGTGTTGCCAAGCATCCCACGAGGGTAAAGATAGCTCGTCCCATATCGTATAGCTTGGCCGGCTCGCAAAGGGTTGGCCCTTCGTTTGTGTAATCGAGCAGTCCGCGAGGGTCAAGATAGGTCGTCCCCGATCGTATATCTCGGTCTGCCCACGAAGAGGATGCCGGTCCGTTCGTAAAGCTGAGCGACCCACGAGGGTAAAGATAGCTCGTCCCTAATCGTATAGCTCAGTCGGCCCATGAAGGGTTGGCCCTTCGTTTGTGTTGCCGAGTGGCCCGCGAGGGTAAAGATAGCTCGTCCCTGATCGTATAACTAGGTTGGCTCGCAAAGGGGATGCCTCTCTATTTGTATAGCCAAACGGCCCGTGGGGATATAGATCGGATGCATAGACCTAAGTACTTGAAAGGAAAACAAGGTCGACAAAGAGCGGCCCTTACAAAGTACATTAGTCACGCACGTTATTAGCTTGACATAGTGGAAGTGTTAACCAAAGGAATTTTATTCATTGATTCATAACAAAAAATGTAAACAACAGAAATCCATTCAGTCGTTTATTCCATGCAAGGTAAGATGTGTCGCCTCTCTGAAGATTACAACTGATGGGATCCACCTTGTAGGTCACTCTACGACCCTGGACATGGGCGAGTCTAACATGGCCCCTTTCCCTTTAACCTTGTTTCTCGAGGTTTCCTCTGTTGCCTTTGTCCCCGAATTGTCAACAAATTTCTTCAGGTGGCCACGCTTGATTAAGGCTTCAATGTCCCTTTTAAGTGTCCAGCAATTCTCAGTGTCGTGGCCATTGTCTTGGTGGTACCTGCAATATTTGAGGTCATTTCTTTTTTCATAGCTGCCTTTTATCTTGGGAGGGGGTCGGTCAAAGAGTCCCTCGCCTTTTGCATAGGCCATGACTTCGACCTTGGTGGCATTCAGTCTAGTGAAGACCTCTTTGGTTGCACATGTATGACCTTTGGGGCTCCTTTCTCACCGCCACCGGTCTATAGGCTCTCGGCAAGAACCATCATGGGGTTGAGCCTCTCTCCCTGGTTCTGCAGGGGGCTTGGAAGATTTTTTCCTCTGGGCAGCCATTGCTTCCTCTGATAGCATGTTGTGCTCTGCCCTAGTGAGGATGTGATCGAGGTCACGTGGCGGTCGCTGATGCAGTGATTTCACCAAATCCTCACAATGGATTCCTTTCGTGAGAGCTGCAATGATGGTATCGTTGGTGCAGTCCTCGATGTTCAACCTCTCATTATTGAAACGCGTGAAGAATTCCTGTAGTGTTACCCTTTCTCCTTGCTCCAGAGTGAACAGGTGGGCTGAACTTCATTTCCGCCTACTGCCGATAGAAAGCTTGGGATAAGATCTTAAAAGACCCAATACTAAGATTGGGCAATATGTTGTACCATTCATTCGTCGCCTTGGTCAACATTGTGTGAAAGGCTCGACACAGGAAATGTTCGTCTGCCCCATGTATCTCCATCACACTCTTGTATCTCCGGACGTGCTTTCAAGGGTCGCTCGTACCATCATACTTGTCCAGGGGACAACTTGAACTATGGTCGTCGTGGTGCCGAGGTGATGTTCTTTTTCAATGGGTCACGCTCATTCTCCGAACCGAAGGACGGAGAATTGGGACGTGATACCTCACCGTGACGTTTAGTCTGCCGATAAGTGGAGATGCTGGAAGAATCGGCTGCCCTCCCTCCTGAACTATTGGGAGAGTCCGAGTGGGAATGATTCTTCTGTTTGTGCCCGGACTCGATTTTCTAGGGCAGACAACAGCTGTGATCTTGTGTGCGACGAGCCTTTGTTTGCTATACATTGCTTTAAGTAGGGCGACATGAAGCTTTTTAGTTGGTAGAGGGTCCCAGGCCCCAGGGCCCAGCGGGTCGGTTTTTGTCGCCCCTTTGATCAGCATGGCCTCCATCGATGTTGTCGACCTCTAGTCTTCGTCGAGGTGGAGGAGTAACATCAATCAGAGGGTTGACTTATTTCCTAGTTTAGTTCGCTACCCCTCTGGCTCCTTGGTGTGAGGCGCCAGTCGCTCTATAATGGTGGTCAACGCCTAGATGTTAGCCTTGACCACTTGCAGGAACACTTGGAATTGCTCCATCGTGACCAGATGCAACTCTGGCCTCCCTTGGAAAGAAGAACATCCGTAATCTTCCTGGATGATCGGGCAGCAGAGTCACAGCTAGTGAATGGTCACATCGACCCTTGGTTGGTGGGTTGAGCTGACATTGTTGTTGACAGAGATGCTGACTCGTTCCCACAGATTGCGCCAACTGTTGACGAGTGATTTCGTCGAACAGTGAGGTGGAGCTGACGAGTTTGCCTCTGGTGACGTGGCGCTTCGTCGGCTGAAGAGTGGGACCCGAGGTAGCTTGAACCCGGGTCAAGAGACCTAAGTCCGAGCTGTTGAGGTGAAGCCCGACCTAACTCCAAGTTGTTACAAGCTATTTGCATCACAGACAAATTGTCAAGGGGTCAAATCTGGGTTCCGACCCAAATCCTCTCCGATACTTGAGTCAGTAAGAGACTCAAAGATGCTCGGGGAAATAACGACGGACATAAGGGAGGTCAGCCGATCACTATCACGCCAAGTTATGGAAGAAGAAATGTAATGTGGAAATAAAAAGAGTAAGTTGTTAGAGTACCGTAGTGTAGAGTATCTCTGGAGCTTGCCCTTAGTCCCATCAATGTTAAGACTATATATAGGTGAGGGTTTTCCCCTCAGTGCCGTTAGTGGATAACGGCTCTGCTGTCATTGTGGCATGATTGTCTGTAAAAAATAGGCGTAACTGTTATCTACTTACTCCGTCATTAATATCAAGTCCATCATTAACCAACCCCTTGAGGCTCGAGAGCTCAACGTGGAGAACATGGTTTGGCTTTGACTGGGAAAGCGGTTCACAGTCCATGAGGATTTCTTGGGCCTTTGGGCCAGAACTTTACGCTCTTGGTGGGATTCTTCATTCGAAAGACATAGTCCCTTTCTCCGCTTCATAGGCCAGCCCAATGTAGACCTGTAAACAAATTCTTGTATGTAAATTAATAATATCTATTTTACAAATGGTGAAGCTGTCTCATGTCACACATTTGTCCCAGTCATACTTTTTGTGGGTGTCACATGTGACTCCACCTCACCTCACTTGCCCAAAGTCCACCCAAAAATGAACTACAAATACACCCTTCCACCCAAAAATAATAACCCAACTTCACAACCACCACTCAAAAAATCCTAAAACCCATCCGACGATTCCGACACACACATCCACAGTTCTCACTCCTTTTGGTTGTGCGCATGCACCACATCATGTTAGTGGGGTTTTTTTGGCGCGTGTACTGTGTGCACGGGTTATTTTTAGTATCATTTAAACTTAGTATTGTAGAGGAATTATATATTGATATTCGAAAGATCTAAATGCAATTCATAGCACAAGATATGAATAGCAATAATTTGTATCAATTATTTCATAAAATATTAGGTAGAAATTTCGAGAAGATGGACACATCACCTTCAACACAACGAAATACGATTGGGAGGAGGAAGTACGATGCTTTCTATGTCGTATTTGGAATCACACGTAGGGAAACCAAACGATTTTCCACAACCAAGATTACCGTGGCTTTCTTCTTCTTTATTTCTGTTGGAAGAAATGACCGTAAAAGAAATGAACGTTTCCCATGAAGAATAGAAGGGTGTACATACGAATAGGGGGAGAGAAGTTAATTAATGTTGGGTAAGGTAGTTTGGATAGTACTTTTACATTAAGAACTGTTAACTTCTCTTAATTTCAATTATCCACAAATACTAAATAAAATTGCATATGCCCCTATCAATCCTGAAATATTTACATTTTAACCTCTCGGGTAAAAAAACCCGGCATGTACATTCCCAATTCCAACATATCTGATCATAAAGAATCATTTTTAAATGGGATGGATGCTACGATTACAATATTCACTCTAGATCCGATCCGTTTAAAACCTCTTACCTTAAGACTCAAGACTTGCTAAGCCAAAAAGCTCATGCGGACTACCAACGAATCAATCCTTCCCTTCTAATATCACACACATAATACATATAAAAAACTTACTTCAATAAACATGATCGTAAAATAAAGTGAGTAAAATGTGTATAGTACCGTAGCACCCAACTGCATCTCTCCTCCCCTCGTGCCCACCTACCAACCTCCCTATCCCTTTCTTTACTATAACGTCCAAAAAAAAGCATATTCAAAGAAGCCGGCCGGCATCTTGGTCTTCCTTCGGTACCATAATTCCTTTTTTGCTATTTTTTATTTATTTATTGTTGCCTTGTTATTTAATTAAAAGATTAATAGAAAACCGTTAGTATTTGATCAATAATGAATAGATAAGCTTTTGTGATGTGTTTCTATTAGCAGCAGAGGAAATTTCAGAGCCACACACGTCCTCTGCTGCGGTGGAGGAGGATCGGATGGCGGGAGCAGAGGAAAGATCGACCACAACGAATCAATTCCGCAGGATGCGGTGGAGGAGGATCGGATGGCGGGAGCCGAAGGCGAATCTCGGCCAAGGGGCGAGCTACCCTACACAACGAGCAACTCGTCAGAAAGGCCGGGTTGGGGTCCAACCCTTAGCCTCTCCGATGCCTAAGTCAGTAGCTGGACTTAAAGCGGGGACTGGGCACGCATGTCGGACTGTGGATGAGCCGACCGTACGTGACGAGCTATGTGTGGGAGAACAAAGATATGGACGACCTTTGTTCTCGTGTGTGGATAATGGGATTGAGAGTGAATTTGTCAACCCCCTCACCGTAAGAAGTGAGGGGGTATTTATACCTGATGGGAGACGATTAGGTGGGGCTGACCTGGCATGCTGACTCGACGTGCTGAGTTGGCCCGGCTGTCAGCGAAAGCTTCGGACGAGGATGTCAGGAACAGGAGTGTCAGCCTCGCTTTTGTCAGATGGCGCAACAGCCAGGGGCGCTTTTGTCAGGGTGTCAGGGCCGAAAGCATTAAGTGTCAGGGGGCACAGCGGCCAGGGGGTGCTTTGTCAGATGGTCGGGCGGCGCTAGTGTCAGTCGTGTCCTTATACTAGGTTGTTTGTCGTGTGTGATGAATCAAGGGTCCGACGGTGCTATCCCCCACGGCTGGGTTTGCATGGGGCCGCCTGGCCGACCTGTTCATGGGTTGTTCGGCCTGGCCGTGCACCTTTTCGGGTGCGGATCATGGACCACTGGCAGGGAGTATGTATGTGCCTCTGTCAGCATCTAAGGCTGTGCTGTCTGGGTATATCCCGAGCGCACTGCCCCTGGCGGGCCGAGCGAGAGAGGTTATACGCCTTGGCCGGGAAAGGGGGCGCTGAGAGGTGCGCCCATTCCCATGTAGCCTCGGACCTCCGGGCCGGCAGTCCGTTCGCAAAGGGGCGAGTCAGTGAGGTATATTAGTGGTTCTGGGCGGGAGCCGGACTCCCACGATCTTTAGGTCGTAACAATTGCCCCCGGCCTTCGAGCCCGAGGCGGGAGCCCGGCTCGGCTCGGAGGGCGAACCGTCTCCGATGTTTCGATCCGTCGGTACGGATCCCGGTCCGCGCTCGGGGGGTGGCGGTGCAAGCTTTGGAACTCCCGCATTATTGGTCATTATTACGATTCGAAAGTGCGGTAGAAAAACGAAGCGTCTCCACGATTGGGTTCGCGACGCGTGGATGAGGTGACTCTCACGCCAGTCGAGGCATCAGGGACATCCCGATGGGCACCGCGTGGCGGCGCATCGACGGTCGTGATGACCAGGTGGCCTATTTTATAAACAAAAAGGGGTTAGAAGGCGGTCGGCGGGAGTTTTCTTCTGTCTTCGATTCTTCTCCGGTGTCTATTGCTTCCATCTATCGCTTGCTGGCGTGGTTGCGACTTCCGCCGCCGGTGATCTTCTTCTGAACGTCTTCCCGGTCTGACGGATCGGCTAGGTAATTTTTTTTCACTTTCCAACCGATGGCTTCTCGTTTCGAGTTCGGAGGCGGTAGCAGAGTGGGGGAGGAGGAGCCTGTGGAAGAGGGGGCATTGTCACGGGGGGTGCGGTGGTCTAGGGAAAGGGGGTCATGGCGCACCGTTGTTCCGAGTGTGATTGGGTCCCTCAAATGCAGGTCGGATAGGATTAACATCAGGGAGATTCGCGTGCGGTTCGTGCGACTGCCCTATGAGATACGGGTCCCCGGGCCGAAGGAATCGGTGTGCTCGCCCGGAGATAATGAGGTCGGTATAAACATGATCGGACCGCCCTTGAGGATAGGTATAAACATCAGAGAGATGGTATACTCCCAAGGGCGAGATATGAGTGGGAGAACCTGAGACTGCAGGACTTTAAGTCCATTGCTGAGTACAACTCAGCACTTTTTAGCATCATCTCACGCCTGAAGTTGTGTGGTGAAAAAGTCTCAGAAGATCGCATGCTGGAAAAGACGTATACGTCCTTCCATGAAAAAGATGCGATACTAATGCAGCAATACCATGAACGTAAATTCACCAAGTATTCTGAGCTGCTGTCATGTTTACTCATGGCTAAACAAAACAGAGAGCTTCTCCTCACCACTCACAATATGCGCCCCACTAGCAATGCCCCCATCCCAGAAGCTCATAACGCCTCTTCTTCTCGAAAGAAGAGAGACAATAAAAGAAAAGAAAGACCACAGAAAGGGGGACAGAACAAAAGGGCTAGGGGCCAAGTCCAGCAACGAAGAAATGATAGTAAGCAGAAGTTCACATGGCACAGAAATGCCAAGAATAGAGATGATGCACCCCCACCCAAGAGGGAATGGGAAGACCATTGCCATAGCTATGGCATGAAAGGCCACTGGTCCAGAGTGTGTCGAACTCCGCAGCATCTCCAGGATTTGTATAAAGAGAACAAGAAAAATAAAGCTGAAACAAACCTGATGACCTCTGATGCTCCAGTTAAGTTTACAGCTGACGACTTCGAAAATGATGACATGCTTGATTAGTCCCTATTTTTTATCTTAGCAATTTGTTTTGAGAATAATTTATGTTATGAGAGTATTTGAATTATGTAATTTGTTTTGAATGAAAATGTTTATTTGAAAATGCATGTGCCTATTAGATTCATCTTTTAATAGATGAACTACTCTCATGACTAATTAGTAGACAATAAACACATATGATCTTTCAATATAAAGCCCAACATTAGGGCCATATTGAAGATCCAGGGAACGCAACACTGTTGCCCCCAAATGACATAAGAAACAAAAATAAAGGATGCACTAATCTCTCCGAATTTCAAAAGAAACTTTCTAAGTTTCAAAGACATCCGTTTCAACGGATTCCATTTGGAAACAGCAAATGTAAATGAAAAAAAATTTATTGTATGTAACGTCTCAAGAAAAAGGATTAAAATCCATACTTGAACGTTTTGAGAGCCTTACAGGCCTCAACCATACAAAGATTCGGAGAAAGGAAGCGAAATTAAACGGAGCACCTGAAGTGCCCGACATCACTCAAGTTTTTACTCTGGCATGATAGACTTGGCCACCCAGGATCAGTGACGATGCACCGCATCTTATCCTATGGGTATGACTTGAAGAACCAGAAGATTCTTTAGAAGGGAGAATTCCCTCGCATCCCTTGCTATAAGGGAAAACTAATTACAAGGCCATCTCTACGAAAAGTTGAAAAAGAATCTCCACGCTTCCTCAAAAAGAATATAAGGAGATAGATGTGGATAAAATCCAACCCGCTAGTGGGGTATTTCTGTATTTCACTGTACTGATAAATGCATCCTCAGAATATTCGTATGTGTGTCTACTACAAACCCGCAACTTAGCTTTTTCAAAGCTATTGGCACAAAAATAAAAACGTTGCGGGCACATTTCCCAGACAATAAAATATAGAAAATAAGTCTGGTTAATATTGGGAAATATACCTCCCAGTCAATTCAAGAGTACTGCCAAGCAACGGGAATTGAAAATGAACATACAAGTGCCGCATGTCATACCCAAAATGGGTCGGCAGAGTCACTGAAAAGTAGACCCCAATGGATTGAACGTCCATTAAATCCCGATTGCCTATGGATGCATGGGGACATGCAAATTCTGCATGCTGCATCGTAAATGAAAATAAGACACTCTGGAGGTCAGAGTCTCCAATGCAACTTGCATATGGAATGCCACCGAACATTTCTCATCTGAGAATCTTCGGTCGCGCAGGTTAAATCCCCATTGCACCACCACAGAGGACCAAAACGGTCCTCAACGTCGCCTAGGTATCTATGTAGGGTTTGACTCACCCTCAATTATAAGATACCCAGAACCCCAAACGGGGGACGTATTTAAGGCACATCTTGAAGACTGTGATTTCGATGAGACGAGTTTCCCCAAAATAGGCCCAGACACTGAGAAATCTGGTGCAAAACAAATTATAACGTGTGATACAAAAATCTTGACCCACTATGATTCGGTAACAAAACAAATGTGAAGATGCGATCCTGAAGATCCTCCACATACAGAACACTGTTCGTCAATTACCGGAATCATTTACTGACAACCAGAAGATTGTCAGATCACACATCCCTGCTGCAAAAACTCCAGCTAGGATTGACATCCCCGAGGATGGATGCAATCCACCAGCAGCAGAAGTGGCTAATCCTCAACAAAAAAGAGACAGACCACCAGGCTCCAAGGACAGAAACTCCTAGAGACCTTAAGACAACACTACCACATGACAATGAGCTCATGTCCACACCTTCACCCTTCCCAGAATCCACTGCAGAGGAACTGCCGGGAAAAAGTGAAATAGAAAGTAAATGTTGTACGTACTGGGGAGGTGTTGGACATAGAACATAAATTGTCGACAATATATTCACGTATCATATTGTCATATACATCGCAAAAGCGATGATGTTTATAAATTATCATTCCATACTCCGTTGCTAGAAGGGAAACGTAGAGATTGGCCAAATGTGGAACGGGGCAATAAAAGATGAGCTGGACTCACTTATGAAATGTGAAATGTTCGGACCTGAAGTCCAAACACCAAAAGGTGTCAAACCTGTGGATAAAATAAAGTATTGCACACATAAGAAAAATAAATACAAAATCGTATGCTATAAGGTACGACCTATAGCACAAGGAAAATTTCGCTGAAACTAGGGATTGAAAAAATTAAAATGAGCATGCCTCATAAATGATGCATCAGTCTCCCTAAGTTATCAAAAGCGAATACCATACGATTTGGCGAAGGAAATTTTTGGATATGCTGTTATTGGATGTTGTGATGGCATGCCTTCTTGGATATCTTGGTAAAGATAATTTCCACATTTCCTTAAATGCCTGAATATACTTCGGGACGTCTATTCTATTAAATAAAAACAATAAGAATAATGTACAACCAAGAGAATCACTTGACAAAGCAATGATTCCTACTGAGGGTTGTCTTTGCATCTGAGCAAAGAGCAGGATTTGAGATCATAGTTGTAAACAACTAAAATCTCATCGGATCTCCTGAAGAGAAAACCGAAACATCTGTTCAAGCCTGACTTTTAAACATGAAATAAAAAGACCTAGGTAAATATAAAGTCATGGCTCATAGAATCCTGTTACGAACGCCCAGAAGTGCGTTGGAGAAATTAGGACCATTGTCATCCAAAGTATACCCACGGTAGTATACTTAATGGATGTACAAAAAGAACACTTTCGATCGCTGGAAGAGGGGGAGGATATAACTGGTCCTAAAGTCCCTTATCTAAGTGCAATTCGGCACTCCTGGCTAACTGCACGCGTCCCGATATAGCAATTGCAGTAAACTCATTAGCCAGAGATAATTGGCACCTAAAAGGGCCATTAGACCGGAGTTAAGCCTTCTGCGCTTCCTCCAAGGGTCGAAAGATTTGGACTTACAATATGGAATAGCATCCTCCAATGTTTATGCAAATGCAGGTTACAGGTGAGGTCCCTATACTGAGAAATCACAGAACAGGTACCCACAGTGGTATGGCCATCTACTACAGATATGCAAAGCAACTTATGAAGGCAACATCATCTTATCATTCCGAGATCCTCACCATTCCAGAATCACACCAATGGTGTATTTAAGGGCGCCTGGTGGTACATCGCATCCCTGTGACGACTGGGATAGAGGCTGGTATTGTGGAGCTGACCATATAGTCTGAAGACCACATCAGAGGCGACGAGACTTAGCACACTCTGCAGAGTTTCTGGATTCAGCAGCTGCTTGATGATGATAATATTTGTAATCTGTGTATATTTTCGGAATGTTGAAAATAGGAGTGATGAGCTAAGCCTAAAAGATCTGCACCCACTGGGTTTTCCATAGCCAAAGGTTTTAATGAGGCAAATCACTCAACTCTGGATCTTGAAGAATCCACCCCTCTGTGACGCTCAGAATCCAGAAGTATTCATGAGCAAAGTCACTTGTACAAATCAGGGGGAGTTAAAGAGCATTTTGTACTCTTTTTCCTTAACTATGGTTTTTCCCACTGGGTTTTCCATAGCTAAAGGTTTTAACGAGGCAAACCTCACCAACTCAGGATCCTGAAGTATCCACCCCATGCGAGACTCTTATTACGCTCAAAATCCAGAAGAACTCTTGAGCAGAGTCCACACCTATGGCTGGATAAGGGGGAGTGTTGTGAATGGAAATAACCAGAGTCGGTTAGGATTGCTGGTATCTTAGAGATACGCCCATATCTATGTATTCTATCTTTCTACTCTCCTACCATGCCTATAAATAAAGGGCTGGGGGTTCCTCCCCCAGTAGTTGATTCATAACATTTTCAACATTATTGCTATTTATGTCAGATTAGCTAAATAAATTATTGCCATCAAATTTCATGTAAACTTAAATGTGTAAAAATTGTTTATGATTCTACTCGTTAAGACAAATAATTTGACATATTGTTTATAAAATTCTGAAGTGTAGTTTTTCCTATATAAATCGTGGAACATTTTTAGTAATTTATTTTTTAATTTGAAAATTGTTTTTAGTCATTTAAAATTCAGAAAATTGCTTAGTAATTGCTTAAAAATTCTTTAAAATGTCTGCTAGATTCAAAAAATTATTTCCTACTTAGTTATACTTATATGCTTGGTTGTAAATATTTTTGGATTCATTCCACTTAAAATGCCGGATTTACAAAATAGTAAAATGGTTATATTATGAATTGGCGACATGTCAGTCGCCATAAAATTTTATGGAACTGTTACTTGAACTCATGAGACACTATGGCAATGCCATAAGCATATGTTATGATGCAATTGTTCGAAAATGATCATATGACTGATGGAACCATGTGGTTTTGGTTAATGGATTATCAATTGATGAAACCATACTATTGGCATGCACTTGACTTGACAGGTGGGATTGGGTAGTCCAAATGTTGCAGAGGGCATGTGAGTGACTGGATTCACATTACGACGTTACCTCCACTCACACTAAGTGGAAGAAAGTAACTTGACCGTCGCCCAAGGGAAGGGGTCGGTAAGTAGCGCCACAGAGAGATTCCGATGGTAGTGTGCATTTTGGTTACATATTATACCCTCGTGTTAGAATAATAAAGTTATATCATTCTATTAATGAGAGAAACCTTTTTAAATAGACTTACATGTACGTGAGATAACATGTAAATTATTGTAAATGACATGCTAGACTGAATTTGTACCTTATTCTGAGACAGTTGATATTGTAATGATAATATATGCGTTGTAAGTAAGCATGTAAGAACCTGCAAGTTAAAACAACAGACGCTTAGTGTGTTTAAACCAAAGAGGAAGAAAAGAAAAAGAAAAAAAATCATACATGTTTTAAGCACATCGGGAGCCCGCTCGCGTTCTCGCTCCTGGTCAGGGGCGGACCCATGTAGCAGTTGGGAGGCATGCCATCCCCCCATTTTTTTTCCAAATTTGCTTGTATATATGCATATGCTGCTCCCCCCAATCTTTTTCAAAATTTGCTTGTATATATGCATATAGTAGCAGCAATATAGGTTTAGTTAATACTTTAAACCTTAATAGCACCGTTGTATCTTTAACCTGGTGGTGGCGCATTCGCTTCTCAAGTTTGAGGTCACGAGTTCAAATCTCTCTTGGTGCTAGGGGTGGCAAACGGGTCGGGTGGGTTCGGGGTCGGGTTGGGTCAGATTTGACCCGACCCGGATATGGGTAAACCCTAACCCGACCCGGATTGATTCTAGGTCGGGTTCGGGTGACCCGAAAAATTTCCGGGTCGGGTTGGGTTAACCCGTCGGGTTAAGATTTGACTTATACACTACTGCTCCTTTTTTGATATCCAGCTATTTATTAAGAGCCACCCACAATTTATTAAGTGTTGCATAATTTCCAGTAGCTCGTCGCTTAAACTGCACTGATGACAGCAAGAAAGTATAATTAACGTTACCATTTTATTAACAAAAGTAATAAAATTAACAAAAAAGTTGTACGTAAAGGGAATTGAATCCAAGACCTCTTAAAGAAGGGGACAACAATTCAAATCGTATAAGCACAACTCTCATTGCAACTATGTATTAAAGTTATTATATAAATTTTTTTATATATATAGAAAGTAAACCGGGTCGAATTCGGGTCATCCGGGTTGACATGCCAAACCCATACCCGACCCGGATTTTATCCGGGTCGGGTCGGGTCAACCCGTTTCCTACTTGACCCGTATTGACCCCTACCCATACCCGGTTAAGGATGCCGGGTTCGGGTCGGGTCGTGCTCATTTTGCCACCCCTACTTGGTGCAAATTTTTTTTTAATTTCCAAAATGTAATTGTGAGGTTAAGTTTGTAAACTAATCCTCAATCTCACATTGTACCATTGGTTCGGTGGTGGTGTATTCCCTTTCCAAGCTTGAGGTCACGGGTTCAAATCTTGCTTAGTGCAAATTTTTTTTATTCTTCAATTTTACGTTGTTGTATTGTTGGCTTGGTGGTGGCGTGTTCCCTTCTTAAGCGAGAGGTCACGAGTTCGATCCTTTGGTTCTAAATTTTTTTATATTTTCGTTTGACGCTATGCCCTTTTTTATGTTTTTAATTATAATATAGAGGAGTCAGTATCTATTGAATAAAGAAAAATATCTAAACAAAAATACATCTTAGTTTAAGCTTAAATTCTCACACAAGTCACTGTAAAACAGCGAATTGTTTGATCACACAAGTAAATGTTGTGATTTCTAATTAGCGTTTTTAAATTGTCGTGGTTGACTTAAATCTACCTAAAATGTTTAGTTACTAAACACGCTTATCACATTCCCTTAAATTTAAAAGATTAATTAATTCTTGTCTAGTTCCAATGATTATATTTTTAAATTTTTGTTTTTTTTGCAAATTAACGATGTAATCAGCCTAAGTTTCTCGTTCATATTATCGTTAACATGTGAATGATTTTGTGTTTAATAAATGCATACGAAAATTTGCTACCTGTTTAAAGTAATTTAGTTTGAATCTTCACAACTTATTTTTGTTTTTATGCAATTAAAACTTGTTTTTGTTTTCGGATTTTTCACTCTTGATCCCTAACCCACGTGTTGCATAGAGCCTGAGCAATGAATTTCATATCTACTTTGTTGTACACTTCGTCAATTCAAATATACTTAAACGTAATTGAAAAACACCTTCTTTATCTCGTTGGACTCCTCGACTTGAGCACCATCACATCTATGTACTTTACGAATGCAGTTTGTATGCATTCTTGCAATGCCGCCCCCCCCCCCCCCGGTCATCTAATCCTGGTTCCGCCCATGCTCCCGGTAGAATGGGAAGCGGTGCGTGCAGTGTCTCTTTCCAACGGTATGGTAGTTATGATAGTACTTTTACATTAAGAACCCTTAACTTCACAAAGTTTAATTAAAATTGCATGTAACCCTCTGAATCCTATAATATTTACATTTTAATCTCTCGGATAAAAAAACCCGTCTTGGACATACCCAATTACAACATACCTGATCATAAAGAATCCTTTTTAAATGGAATGGTAGATCCGATCCGTTTAAAACCTCTTACCTTAAGACTCAAGACTTGCTAAGCCAAAAAGCTCATGCGGACTACCAACGAATCAATCCTTCCCTTCTAATATCACACACATAATACATATAAAAAACTTACTTCAATAAACATGATCGTAAAATAAAGTGAGTAAAATGTGTATAGTACCGTAGCACCCAACTGCATCTCTCCTCCCCTCGTGCCCACCTACCAACCTCCCTATCCCTTTCTTTGCTATAACGTCCAAAAAAAAAGCATATTCAAAGAAGCCGGCCGGCATTTTGGTCTTCCTTCGGTACCATAGTTCCTTTTTTGCTATTATTTATTTATTTATTGTTACCTTGTTATTTAATTAAAAGATTAATAGAAAACCGTTAGTATTTGATCAATAATGAATAGATAAGCTTTTGTGATGTGTTTCTATTAGCAGCAGAGGAAATTTCAGAGCCACACACGTCCTTGCTTTGAAACTTCGTCTCTGCAAGCTGCAGCGGCCTAAAAAACTCTAGCTACCAATCAAAAGGACGACTAGCTACAAGCCTTCCCTTCTGGATCAAATACAGCGACTTTACCCTAGATCTCCCATATAAATGCACAAGCAAGCAAGCATCTAGTTGCGTCATCTCACCAACATCCCACTGTTAGTCAGCTGACGACATTTGGAATATTTCGTCACTGCAGTTGAATTTTTTGCCGGATTTTGCAGTGATGGCCGGCAATGGAGCAGTGCAGGAGGTGAGGCTGTTGGGAGCATGGGCGAGCCAGTTCGCGCTGCGGGCGAGGATCGCGCTGAACATCAAGGGCGTTGCCTACGAGTTCCTGCAGGAGAATTTGATGGCAAAGAGCGAGCTGCTCCTCAGCTCCAACCCCGTCTACAAGAAGATCCCCGTGCTGATTCACAACGGCAAGCCTGTTTGCGAGTCCCTGGTCATCGTGCAGTACGTTGACGATGTCTGGTCCGACGGCGCCCCCTCCATCCTTCCTTCTGACCCCTACGATCGCGCCGTCGCTCGATTCTGGGCCGTCTACCTCGACGACAAGGTACCCATGTACTACATTAATTTTGTCCAAGCTGGCTATCATCGAAATAGCAATATCTCTAATTTCCACCTTTTCTTTCTCCCTCCCACAGTGGTACCCATCCATTAGAGGAATAATAGGTGCAAAGACGGAGGAGGCCAAGGCGGAGGCGGTGTCCACAATGAACGAGGGCCTGCGACTGCTGGAGGAGGCCTTCCCAGGCTGCAGCAAAGGCAAAGCTTTCTTCGGGGGCGACACCATCGGCTACCTCGACATAGCCCTCGGCTGCTATTTGGGATGGATCAAGACGGCGGAGATACTGTCGGGCATGACGTTCCTCGATCAAGAGAAGACGCCGTCGCTGGCCTCGTGGGCGGAGCGATTCTGCGCCGACGCGGCCGTGGAGGAGGCGATGCCGGGCACCGACAAGCTGGTGGCCTTCGGGAAGATACTTCAAGGTATCTGGAAGGGCACTGCCGCTGCTCCGAAATGAGATCCACAAATTTTGGCAGTTTCTGCTCATGAATAAGCTTATGCATGCGAGGAGCAGATGGGGTGTCATGTATTTGCATGTACGTCTAAAGAAATGCAGTGTTGGACGTGGAGGCCGATTAATATACAGGCTCCTACTTTTATATTTATAATAACTGTTGAAGGGTTATCTTCTATTATTTACTGTTTCACTTCTTGAAAGTAAATGAAGTCTTTGGTAAGAACAATATGTTGAGAAGTGACTTTTTCAGATGCAGATTCTTTAGCTTCTTTCATAGTTTCTTGGCCGTATTGTCCACGAACATCATCACCTCGTTTGATTGACTCAAAGAAATACTTATCACTACTAAATCCTACATCTCCCTCTTTTCCCTCCCTGATATATCCTCCTGCAGGAACGTATTCGTATCATACAGTACCACTCCGTGCATACGATCCTTCTTCAAAATTGCCTTCATTTTGTACTATCATATCTCAAAATTTCCATCACCATCAAACATCTCTATCTTGTATTGCATGCCACTAATCATCGCATATGAACCGCATGCAAACAAGATCTAACCTACTGCGCTTCTCTGATTGCATTGCTCTTTGGAAAAAAAATTGCCATTACTTTGACCTCAATTCAGACACCTTGCTTTGATGACACTTGTTGGGGGTTAGGTGAATACTTGTTAGGTAGATAAACATCTTGTGAAATACCAAGAATCACGAATCACCAATTAAATACCTGGCCGCTCACTCACTCCTTAACGTGTGATCACGCGAGTGACACATGTCGATGTCCGCTCACTCCCGCCTTAACGTGTGATCACACGAGTGAGCGACATATGGCCCCATGGTGAGTGCACCTTATGTGTCGGGTGAGTGCACTGCACTACATGCGTGAAACATGCCCACTGTTGTGCTTCACGTGCTTCATGTGGATTACATTTTGGGTTGTCGTCCCTGTCTTTGAAAATGAGTATTATGGGCTATAAAAAATCTCCCAAAAATTCCAATTTTTTTGGGATAAATAATTGAATTACTTTAGATATTTTGTATCACATAGTTCAATCTCCATCTTGATACAAATATACCTCAAAGCTTGAGACAAATCATATCTCCAAAATTTTCACATTCAAAATTAATTAACCACCTCACCAAGAGGCTAATATGCAACTAGCTAGTGAGCTCGCAATAAGCTTTACTAGCTACCCGAGTGTCTATGAACCTTTTACGAAGGTGGGTCTTTTACTTTAACATATATCCTGAATGCATAAATCTAAAGCGATCTATAGTATCTCTCTATAACACCTCGTGGCACCTGTAATGCGCCGCTCCCCAGGATACCTGGGAAGTACAAATCTGTCCCATGTTTTCCTAAAGAGGCGATGGCGAAGAGAAAGAAGGGATAGAGATGGAGTACAACGAACAGACGCATGCCACTGCGCACGTGCTGGGAGAGTACACGTAATGCTAAAAAGTAAATAATAACATAGAGAACATCACAGATGTAATAAAAAGAGAAACAACTGTCTATTTATATTTATATACATAACAAATGTACAAAAGATGTACACAAGTCTCACGCCAAACTCTCTCACTACAATCCCAGGTACAACGTACGTACTCAAGTGAAACCCGACCCAATAACTCATGCTCTCCCGTCTAACAAGCCACCACCCTCAAGCTCTAAGGACCCAAAACTCTGTCGGTCTTAACCTAAAATCCAAGGGGTGGAGCACGTCAAAGCCTGTCCAAGTAGGACATCCAACTCCATATGGCATATGACTTATGAAGTCCAACTCCATAAGTCAATGCTGTTGTTGTCCAACGCCTCTTTATTTGACCCCGAGCTCAGATGGCTCTCTAGTCGATCACATTGGTGACAGGTGACCCTGTCTTTTTGCCCTTTTGCTTTGAGAATCACTCCTTGCTAGGTTGATCGTTAGCCGAGTTTTTGGGGTGTCCTCGCTTGACTAGTGCATCTATCTCTTTTTTGAGAGTCTAACAGTTATTGGTATCGTGCCGATAGTCGTTGTGGTACTTGCAGAATTTGAGGTCGTCCATCTTCTAATATTTGCTCTTCTTCGATGTCTCTTGGATCAGCTCATCTCGTGGGACATAGGCGAGGACCTCTGTTTTAGAAGCGCTCGGCTTGGCATAGGTAGGACGCTCATTGCTGCGGGGGCTCCTCTCTATGGGTCTCTTGTCTAGAGACTCCTGGCGAGGGGTTCTCGGAGTCGGTTTCTCTCACATTGAGTCTCCACGATGAGCACGGGTGCCTTTCGCACTAGCTCCGGTGGGTTCCTCTGCCTCTTCTGAGATAGTGAACTGATCCGTTATGTTGAGCATCTCTGCAATGGTGTTAGGGGGAACTGGTGGAGGGCCCTTCGCACGTGCTTGTTCCAGACTGCCTGAGTGAGTGCCGTATGACAGTCGCGTCCGGCATCTCTTCTACATCGAGCCTCCCGTCGTTGAATCTCTGGACGAAAGCTCGAATCGACTCATTCTCGTTCTGTTTGAGCGAGAAGAGGTGGGAGGAATTCTTCTTAGGACGTCTACCCACGACGAACTTGTTGGGAACAATATTCTAGCCTATGTTTGATGATAACAAACCCTACTGAACTGTTCTAATATGTTTGTTGAGTGTGTCACAGGTCCCTATAGTTATGATTGCTCAGGTTACACATGAACGTACTCAAGTACGTTGAAATACGGAGCTGAAACTTCATTTGGAATTACACAAGCTGCTCAAACAAGAGAGTATAGCTATGAAACTCTACCCTAGAGTTAAAAATAGGCTATAAACATCATGGAAATTTTCTCAGGATTTATGGAGATTGTTTGAAGTCAAAATACGGGGAAATACGAGAAAATACAGAGTATACAAAGAAGAAACTTTTTCTACAAGTGGAGAAATGAGGTGAAACAATTCTAACATGAATATATGGGGCTCTGGGATTTTTGAGAATTTTTTCCGAATTTTTGGGATTTATTTGGTGCCAAAATACTCAATAATACGTCTGAAATACACTGGAAATTAGAGATACGGCACTGTTCAAAGATACAGCTTCTTCGCAGCCCATACGGTCGATGTGGTGCAATCCTGGCCGTTCATTTCGCATCTGACGGTCGATCGAAGCGGGGCGACGTGGCCGCTTGTCCACCGCCCGATCTCGATCCAACGGCCACCAACCACGCCCACGATTCGCAGATGGCGGGCGCCGCTGAGTCAGCCACGTGGCGACGTGGCACAATCACCGACGTCGGATCGCCATCCAGCGGTTCAAACGCTGCCGACTTCGAGTCAGCGCTGGCGGGCGGCTCGTGGGTTCGGGTCAGCTGAGGCGGGCGCTGAACGCAGCGGATCCGCGTCGACGTGGCTCAATCTCGACCGTTGATCTGCGATCGAACGGTTGCCGACAACGCGTGTTTTACGGGTGCGGGTCCCAGCGGCTTTAAACCCGCGACGCCGACCGTATCGGATCCCCTCGCACAGTGTCAAAACCCGTTAACTCAATTCTATAAATACCAATGTACATCTCTTCACATTTTCATCAATAAGTGGAGTTCTAGAGATCCAAATTGAGTTCTGTAAGAAGCGTTGCGACCGTGACTTCATCCCCGACGCAGTGATAGCAAGTTGAGCAGCTAGTTCCTCCTGTGCAGAAAATGAGATCACTTTGAGTGAGGAACTTCTACCGACTACTTCCACGGGGACAGCGACTACTTCTTCTACTGACATCCGATCATCATTCCGTAAGAAGCGTTGCGAAGCTACTGATGTGCTGAAAGACGACAACCAGAGAGATCTTCACAAATGATCTTTCTAAACTCTTGATCTTATTTATTTGTGAAGTTATTAATGTTTTGATCAGCATTTCTGTAATATAATTTCTTCCGTTATTTGGGATTCTGGGAACCAAACTTGTTGGGGCAAGTTGGGTTGGGGAGTGATACTTGTATGTTTCTTTTTGGCTTTGGTGAGCTTGAGTTGGTCTGACAGGTTGGTGTTGGTGCACCAATCTAAGGGAGATTGTAACTTCGTAAAGAAACAGTATAAGTGATTGCTCATTGGGGTGGACGTAGGTCATGGGGACCGAACCACGTTAAATTCTGTGTCTTCTGTGAATGCTTTGATTGTCTGATTCCTAAACTGCATGCTGTAAACTAGGCTTAATTTTTATCTTGCGATAATTTGGTCAAAGGCCTATTCACCCCCCCTCTAGGCCTTATTTAGATCCTACAAGTGGTATCAGAGCTCCAGGCCTGGCCATTTGAGTCTAGTTCATAATGAATACATATGATTCAGCATTTGCTGAAGGACAGTCTACAGTTAGACCACCCAAATTTAATGGGACTGATTTTGCTTACTGGAAAGCTAGGATGAAAATTTTCCTAGTCTCTTCAGATCTTGAAATTTGGAAAATTGTTGCTAAAGGCTATCACCCACCTACAATCAAAATTGAAGATATTGAAGTACCAAAACCAGAAGATAAATGGGATGATAACGATAACAAACGTTATGCTCTAAATGGTAAAGCTATGAATGCAATTATCTGTGCACTTGACAGAACTGAGTTTAACCGTATATCTCATTGTCTTACTGCGCAGGAAATCTGGAACACTCTCGAAGTCACTCACGAAGGAACCTCTCAGGTGAAGGAGTCCAGATTAGCGCTGCTGAGCTCAGAGTACGATGGTTTCCACATGCTACCAGGAGAATCCATCAAGGACATGTACACTCGCTTCACCGACATCGTATACAACTCAAAAGCCTTGGGAAAGTCTTACGACAGCATCGACCTCGTTCGGAAAATCCTAAGAGCGCTTCCTAGTTCCTTCCGACCTAAAGTGACGGCCATCCAAGAAGCTAGAGATCTCACTAAGCTGAAGCTGGATGATCTGATTGGGAATCTGTTATCCCATGAGCTGGAACTCAAAACCGTCGAGACAAGAGAAAAAGGTGAGGCTAAACCTTTAAAGACCATCGCTCTCAAAGCCGAAGAAAGTGACAAAGAAGATCTCGACGAGGAACATGCACTGATGGTCAGAGGATTCCGACGCTTCATCAGAACTCCTGCCGGAAAATCTGAAATGGCAAAAAGGTTCAATCGTTTTAATAAGTTTAATCCTTTGAATTCCTCGTCTGAACAGAATACTACTAAAAGTGTTCAATGTTTCAACTGCAAGAAATTTGGACATTTCATGAAAAACTGTCCAACAAAGAACGCGTCATCCGAAGCCAAAGGGAAATCATTTGCGGTAACATGGGATGATGACGATGAAGACGAACCACAAGACGAAGTAGCGCAATCATCACTTTGCCTAATAGGTGAAAGCGACACGAACAAGGTAAGAGATGAATTTTCTTTACCAGAATTAATGAACATTTGTGAAAACATGAATTCAGAAATTACTTCTCTTGAATCCTCTATAGAAAATTATAAAGAAATGAATTTCCAACTACAGCAAGAAAATTATAATGTTTTGCAAAATGAAATAAAATTGAAAAATGAAATTGCATCGCTCAAAATTACCATTGAAAAACTCAAAGGAAAATCTAGTATTACTGAAGCTATACCTTGTCAGACTTGTGCTTCATTAAAGCTAGAAATTAAGAATGGTAATGAAAAGATTGTTGGCCTAAATAAAAGAATAGAAACTCTCGCTAAAAATGAAGATAATGTTAGAAAGAGTTTTATAAATAAAAGTGTCATGCTAGTAAATGAAAACATCTTTTTGAAATCCAAAGTCTCTGATTTAGAAATGAGTATCAGAAAATTTGGTGTAGGAAGGAAATCACTAGACATCATTCTTGGATACCAGTCAATCAAAAACGATAAACAAGGACTAGGATTTGGAAATGTTTATAATGAAAACATGATAAAGAAAAATCATTACATCAAGAAAAAGAAACGGAACGCCAAATGTTATACATGTGGTTCTTTTGAGCATTTATATAGAAATTGTCGTTATAAGAACCAAAACATGAAGTTCAAACAAGTATGGGTTCCGAAAGGTACTATGACTAACCATTGTGGACCTATTTGGCTACCCAGGTCACACATACCTTGTTCTTCTTATGTGTAGGGACTCATCGTGGCTAAGGAACAACTGTGTGAGTGGTATTTGGATTCAGGCTGCTCAAGACACATGACAGGGAACATCGACAAGTTCCTTAGCCTCGTAAAGCAAGAAGGAGGAAGTGTTACATTAGGGGACAACGGCAAGTGCAAGGTAATGGGTAAAGGTATTGTTGGCAACAATACTTTTAAAATTTCTGACGTCCTCTGGGTTGAAAATCTCAAACACAACCTCATCTCCATAAGCCAACTCTGTGACAAAGGTATGAAAGTACTTTTTGATGAGAAAATTTGTAAAATTTATGACTCGGTCACAGGTAATACCCTCTTCATAGCCAATAGGAAAAATAATGTTTATACAATAATAATTGAAGAAATGACAATTGCTAAATGTTTGATTGGCAGGGAGGAGGAGGCTATACTATGGCACCGGAGACTATCACATGCCAGCATGAAGTTGCTACATAAGCTGGAGAATAAAAACCTGGTCCGAGGCTTGCCACATCAACAGTACGAGAATGGTAAGTTGTGTGTTGCATGCACAAAAGGTAAGCAAACTAGATCCACTTTTACGGGAATTCGGGAAGTTACCACTTCACGAGTCCTAGAATTGATTCATATGGATTTGTTTGGGCCTACCGATGTTGCTAGCCTCAATGGAAAGAGATTTTGTTTTGTTTTGATCGATGATTTTTCTAGATATACATGGGTTTACTTCTTAGCCAAGAAATCGGATTCCTTTGAAAATTTCCAAAATTTTTGTAATCAAGTTTCAAATGAGAAAAATCTTTCGATTATGAAAATTAGAAGTGATCACGGTGGTGAATTTGAAAACTCTGTTTTTGAAAACTTCTGTTTGGAAAAGGGGATTTTACATGAATTTTCTTCTCCTAGAACACCTCAACAAAACGGAGTGGTCGAAAGAAAGAATCGAACTTTAAAAGAGATGGCAAGAAGCATGCTTAATGATTATTCTCTTCCTATGTATTTTTGGGCCGAAGCAGTGAATACAGCCTGCTATGTTTGCAACAGGGTTATGCTTAGACCTTTAATGAACAAAACATCCTATGAACTGTGGCATGGCAAGACTCCTAACATTTCATATTTCAGAGTATTTGGATGCAGGTGTTTCATTTTAAACACAGGAGATCAGCTGGGAACATTTGAATCCAAATCAGACGAAGGAGTGTTCGTAGGATATTCATCAAGGAGCAAAGCATACAGGATCTACAATAAACGAACCTTAACTGTTGTTGAGTCAATTAATGTGAAATTTGATGAAGCTGAAATAGATCCTTTAAATTGCAGGGAAACTGAAGCTGGAGATGCAGATAGGGAAACTACAGAGTCTGAAAACATAGCTGAACCATCTGAAGGCCAAAAGGAAGCTGAACCAGAAGTACCACAAGGAAATAGACTGGAAAGAGGAGAGTTTAGGTTCAATCCACATCATCCACCTGAGCTGATCATGGGGACTCCTACGGAAGGTATACGCACTCGATCCACTTTCAATAACTTGTGTGCCTTATGCATTCATGGTGACCTCATTTCTGAAATTGAACCTAAGAACGTTGAAATTGCTTTAACTGATGAAAGTTGGGTTATGGCCATGCATGATGAGATTAATCAGTTTGATAGAAATAATGTTTGGACATTAGTGCCCCGACCTGATAATTACCAATTGTTGGCACTAAATGGATTTTCAAAAACAAACTTGATGAATCTGGAAATGTAATCAGAAATAAGGCAAGATTAGTGGCCAAAGGATATAACCAGATTGAGGGAATTGATTGTGATGAAACTTTTGCACCCGTTGCTAGATTAGAAGACATTAGAATATTGCTGGCTTTTGCAAGTTTTAAAGGTTTTAAATTGAAGCAAATGGATGTGAAAAGTGCATTTTTAAATGGTTATTTGAAAGAAGATGTTTTTGTTGAACAACCCCCTGGTTTTGAAAGTCATAGTTTTCCAAATCACGTTTACAAGTTGCAAAAGGCTTTGTATGGTCTGAAGCAAGCTCCCAGAGCTTGGTACGACCGTCTCAGTTCATATCTTTTGGAAAATAACTTTAAAAAGGGTAGTGCAGACAACACTTTGTTTATCTTGCATGAACATGATCATTTTCTTATTGTTCAGATTTATGTGGACGATATTATTTACGGTGCTACTAATGATCTTTTATACCAAAAGTTTGAAAAGGTTATGCAGGATCAATTTGAGATGAGTCTGGTCGGAGAGTTGAAATACTTTTTGGGCTTTCAAGTAAGACAAACTGGAGATGGCATATATGTTTCACAAACCAAGTACATAAAAGAACTGTTGAAGAAATTTGGGATGGAAAATGCAAAGCCAATGCGAACTCCAATGAGTCCGACGACGAAGCTTGAAAAGGATGACAAAGGTATAAATGTGGACCAAAAGCTTTATCGAGGTATGATTGGGTCCTTACTCTATTTAACTGCATCTAGACCAGACATCATGTTTTCTGTCTGTTTGTGTGCACGATTTCAAGCCTGTCCAAAAGAATCACATTTGATAGCCATTAAGAGGATTTTTCGATATCTTATTCACACTCCTACACTTGGACTATGGTATCCCTCTTGTGGTAATCTTAATTTGGTTGGCTATGCTGATGCTGATTATGCTGGTAGTATGATTGATAGAAAGAGCACTAGTGGAACATGTTTTATGCTAGGACATTCATTGGTTTCTTGGTCTAGTCGTAAGCAGAACAGTGTTGCTTTGTCCACTACTGAAGCTGAGTATATTGCCCTTGGCAATTGCTGTGCCCAAGTACTTTGGATGATGCAAACCCTGTCTGACTACGGCTTGGATCTTAGAAAAGTTCCATTACGATGTGATAGTAAGAGTGCTATAGATCTTTCTAACAATCCTGTTCATCACTCTCGGACAAAACACATAGATGTAAGACATCATTTTCTTAGAGATCATTTGGCAAAAGAGGATGTATCCATTGAATATATTTCTACTGATTCTCAGTTGGCAGATATCTTTACAAAACCTTTGCCAGAAGATCGTTTTTGTCGTCTACGTCTAGAACTGGGCATTATTGATTATATTTAGAGTGAAAATATTATTTGGTGTGCTTTTATTGTTTTTGTGTGGTGTGCTACAAAAGGAAAAATAAAAAAAAATGAAAAATAAAAATAAAAAAATGAAAAATATAAACAGAAAGGGAAAGTGAATTGTCTATCTCCTCCTTTTGCATTTTTTCATCAGAAACAGCTTTAAATGCAAAACATATGTCTTATGGATTTTTGAATATTATATTCTTAACAATGCTTGCATTCAAAGACTACATGCTTAATTAGGTCATATTCATTAATAAGTAACTAACGTTTTTTATCTTCCAATCACACTTACACAGATCAAAATGTTTTTGATATGGATTTGAAATATTGAATAAGAAAAGTGGTTGTTGGTGGACTAATTTATGTTTTAATGGGATATGATGTTTCAAGGCATGGGTAAAAAGAAAAGCTCTCATCAAAATATACGTGTATAAAAGAATAGCAAGACGAGTGTCTTCAAAATATATACACAGAGCTTCGTATGAAAAATGGATACGATTCATGTCCTTGATACTACCCTTGGACATCCAACTTATGCTATAAATGTCATTTTTAGCGTTGGTGTTAAGTCCGTCAAGCACTGCCATTTCACATTTAAAAATCCTTCTCGGTCATGTTTGGAATTGGTAACTTGAACTCATATTACATGAGAAGGGGAAACTCAATCTTTGATGTTCATATATTCAGTGGAAAAGATGGTTATGACAGGCTGTATTCCTTATTACCTCTCCATATGTACTAAACATTTGATCATCACACTTGAGCACGGAGATGAATTATGGTAGTTATGACTTAGTGCTTATTGCTTATTTATTCATTGTGGTCATCGATGTCTTGCCTGTTTGTTTTGCTTTATAATGTTCAATTTTCCACTCCTCATATGCTATTTCATATATTTTTTTGATGAAAACAAAGGGGGGAGAGAAATATTAAGATTGGGGGAGCATGTCGATAGGGGGAGCATGTCAATAGGGGGAGCATATCATTTTGCCATTCATGCTCATATTCATGACTCACACACTCACACACTTCACATTCATGACTCACACACTCACACACTTCACACATTTTTGATGTAATCTTAATGTCTGGTTTGTTCTCATCAAAAGGAGGAGATTGTTGGGAACAATATTCTAGCCTATGTTTGATGATAACAAACCCTACTGAACTGTTCTAATATGTTTGTTGAGTGTGTCACAGGTCCCTATAGTCATGATTGCTCAGGTTACACATGAACGTACTCAAGTACGTTGAAATACGGAGCTGAAACTTCATTTGGAATTACACAAGCTGCTCAAACAAGAGAGTATAGCTATGAAACTCTACCCTAGAGTTAAACATAGGCTATAAACATCATGGAAATTTTCTCAGGATTTATGGAGATTGTTTGAAGTCAAAATACGGGGAAATACGAGAAAATACAGAGTATACAAAGAAGAAACTTTTTCTACAAGTGGATAAATGAGGTGAAACAATTCTAACATGAATATATGGGGCTCTGGGATTTTTGAGAATTTTTTCCGAATTTTTGGGATTTATTTGGTGCCAAAATACTCAATAATACGTCTGAAATACACTGGAAATTAGAGATACGGCACTGTTCAAAGATACAGCTTCTTCGCAGCCCATACGGTCGACGTGGTGCAATCCTGGCCGTTCATTTCGCATATGACGGTCGATCGAAGCGGGGCGACGTGGCCGCTTGTCCACCGCCCGATCTCGATCCAACGGCCACCAACCACGCCCACGATTCGCAGATGGCGGGCGCCGCTGAGTCAGCCACGTGGCGACGTGGCACAATCACCGCCGTCGGATCGCCATCCAGCGGTTCAAACGCTGCCGACTTCGAGTCAGCGCTGGCGGGCGGCTCGTGGGTCCGGGTCAGCTGAGGCGGGCGCTGAACGCAGCGGATCCGCGTCGACGTGGCTCAATCTCGACCGTTGATCTGCGATCGAACGGTTGCCGACAATGCGTGTTTTACGGGTGCGGGTCCCAGCGGCTTTAAACCCGCGACGCCGACCGTATCGGATCCCCTCGCACAGTGTCAAAACCCGTTAACTCAATTCTATAAATACCAATGTACATCTCTTCACATTTTCATCAATAAGTGGAGTTCTAGAGATCCAAATTGAGTTCTGTAAGAAGCGTTGCGACCGTGACTTCATCCCCGACGCAGTGATAGCAAGTTGAGCAGCTAGTTCCTCCTGTGCAGAAAATGAGATCACTTTGAGTGAGGAACTTCTACCGACTACTTCCACGGGGACAGCGACTACTTCTTCTACTGACATCCGATCATCATTCCGTAAGAAGCGTTGCGAAGCTACTGATGTGCTGAAAGACGACAACCAGAGAGATCTTCACAAATGATCTTTCTAAACTCTTGATCTTATTTATTTGTGAAGTTATTAATGTTTTGATCAGCATTTCTGTAATATAATTTCTTCCGTTATTTGGGATTCTGGGAACCAAACTTGTTGGGGCAAGTTGGGTTGGGGAGTGATACTTGTATGTTTCTTTTTGGCTTTGGTGAGCTTGCGTTGGTCTGACAGGTTGGTGTTGGTGCACCAATCTAAGGGAGATTGTAACTTCTTAAAGAAACAGTATAAGTGATTGCTCATTGGGGTGGACGTAGGTCATGGGGACCGAACCACGTTAAATTCTGTGTCTTCTGTGAATGCTTTGATTGTTTGATTCCTAAACTGCATGCTGTAAACTAGGCTTAATTTTTATCTTGCGATAATTTGGTCAAAGGCCTATTCACCCCCCCTCTAGGCCTTATTTAGATCCTACAAGTGGTGCTTTCAGAACATTTCCGCCAATTCATCGAATGACCCGTTGCAGGCGTGGGATAACCCTTCGCACTAGCCTTCTACCCTCTTGAACATGGTAGCATGGAAGGCTCTACCAAGGTACGGCTCATTGGCTCCGTGAAGCAGCAGTACATTTAGATACTTATCCATGTGCGACCACGGGTCGCCTCTACCATCATAAGTTGGTAGGGCAGGGAGCTTGAACTTGGGAAGAGGAGGATTCGAAGTGATATTCTCCCTCAACGGGGTCCTTCGAATTGCAGATCAGACGAGTAAAGATCCTCCCTCTCCAGATTGCACGCAATTGGCTCCTGAAGATCGGTTTGGGGCCTCTTTCCTCTTACCGAATCCACCTGCAGGGTTAAGAGAATTATAACCCGGGGGAGCCCCGTATATTACCTGATTCAGGATGTTGCATGTTGCTTTCCGGTAATTAGTCATCTGTCGGTCGAGTTATCTCGAATGCCGGCCCAATGATTCAACAAAAACCCATTCTCATCTCCCTTCGTTCACCATATCCCATCCTGTCTCCTTCTTCTTCCCACAACCGACAGCCGTCCCATTCTCCGGCGAACCCCAGACCGTTGCAGTAGCCACCTCTCCTTGGCCGCCCACTGCACCACCACGTCCCTCTCTCCGCCAGCCCACATCGCAGCCGAGCCCTGTTAGCCAGCGGCCTCACCGCACGCCCAAGGTCACAGCTAAGCATCCTCACCGACGAACCTTGCCTCCGCAAAATCCACCTCACCACTACCCGATGACCACTGCCAAGCCGTCGGCCCTCCATCCACACCACCACCCTTTTTGACCTTCCCTAGAACTCCCCCCACTCAATCCAATCGTCGACAGCCCACGAGACCCACTGAGTAGCGGAGCCACTCCTTGCGAGGCCTCTGCTGCTGTTGTGGGCCAAGCGTGACCCCTGCCACGGTCCTCCGACAAGCGTCGACGTCACCGATGCCCAGAGAACGCCGACGAAGCTGAGCGCCGCGACAACCCCGGATCGAGCGCCCTGCCGCTATCGGCTTCGCCCGCACCATAGCAAGCTCCGCCTTACCGCCCGATCGTCGTTGCCGCCTCTGGCTCTGCCCCCGCGACCCACCGCGCCACCCGCAGCCAGCACTGCTCACTTCGCTACCCGAGCGTCAAGCGAGAGAGAAGAGTGAGGGAGAGTTTTCTAAAATATTAATATATATATATAATATATATTATATAAGAATAAATTAGATAAAACTAATAATAAATAAGATAGACACCCGAAAAATAAATTAAGGCCACCGAAAAATTCAGTCATCGTCCGGAGTCACGTAGGCACTTGGCTCAATTTTCAGACAAGTACTTTTCCCATAATAGATTTTACAACATTATTGCTATTTATTTCAAATTAGCAAAATAAATTATTGCCATCAAATTTCACATAAACTTAGATGCACAAAAATTGTCTATGATTCTACTAGTTAAGACAAATAATTTGATATATTGTGCATAAAATTCTGACGTGTAGTTTTTCATATATAAATTGTGGAACATGTTTAGTAATTCATTTTTTTAATTCGAAAACTCATTTTAGTCATTTAAAATTTAGAAAATTGCTTATTAATTTCTTAAAAATTCTTTAAAATGGATGCTAGATTCAGAAAATTATTTCCTACTTAGTTGTACTTATATGTTTAGTTGTAAATATTTTTGGATTCATTCCACTTAGTAAATGCCTCATTTCAAAATAGTAAAATGGTTATATTATAAATTGGCGGCATGTCACTGGCCATAAAATTTTACAGAACTGTTACATATACTCATGAGACAATATGGACACGTATATGTTATGATGCAACTGTACGGAAGTGATCTTATGACTGATGGAACCATGTGGTTATGATTAATGGATTATCAATTGATGAAAACTTACTATTGACCCGGCACTTGACTTGATATGTGGGATTGTGGCAATCCAAATGTCGCAGATGGTATGTAAGTGACTGGATCCACATTACAATTTTACCTTCACTCACACTAAGTGGAAGAAAGTAACTTGACTATCGCTCAAGGAAAGGGGTCGGTAAGTAGCACCACAGAGAGCTCCCGATGGTAGTGTGCATTTTAGTTACATATTATGCCATCAGATACTACTACATAACCGGCTTTCAGCCACGGACAAATCTGTGGCTGAAAGCCGGGTTTCCGTGGCTGACATGTTACGGCCACGGAAAAAAATTCAGTGGCCGAAAATCCGTTGCTGATACCGTAGTCGCTAATACCCCCTTTGCCCACAGACTTTTCCGTAGCTGTTAATCTGCCACGGATTAACGCCCATGGATGTCTATGACCGATAATCCGAATAAAAAACAATATAAAAGTATCATGCCACGGACAAATCCGTGGCTGATATGAATTTATGGCCATGAAAAGGTCAGTGGGCGATATTTATCGGCCACGGATGATGGGCACGAAGCTGACATAATCAGTGCACACAAACCGTGGGCGAAAACTATCTGCCACAGATGTTTCCGTGGCCATAAATACATATCAGCCACGGAAAAGTCCGTTGCCATTAGGTATTGGCCACGGATTTAGTGCACGAAATTGACGATTTCGTGCATATAATCTGTGGCCAATACCTAATGGCCACAGACTTTTTCGTGGCCATATCGTGCTATCAGCCACGGATTTTGTCTGTGGCTGATAGTATAAATTGTTTTTTTTTAAAATTGCAATATTTTCGTTATATAATGTACAATATTTTATAACAAACAAATATGTACCTGTATATACAACAAAATAAAGCGAACAAATATTAAAAAGGAAATGCAAATATTTAATGATAACAAAGTATCAAATAAAATATATTATACGTACATAGCCAACGGCCGCCGTTTAAAATTATGTTTATGCCAACATTAAAAAATAAAATCATAACACCCTACAACGCCAACGCCATCGCCGCATGCCCATGCCCGCACCATCGCTATCGATCGCCTCGCCATCGCCATCATCGAACGCCTCCATCGTCGCCATCGCCACAAGCCCGCTATATACTGCCATCGCCGCTATCCATCGCCACCGTCACCATCGCCCCCAATCCCTCTCCCCTCGCCACCGCAATCGCCACCCTCAGGTCACTACTGGAAAATTGGACATTAGCCACGGATTGAATAAAATATAACAAATTGAATAAAATCTCATGTTAGTCGACTGCTGAACATACACGATAAATCTATAAAACTTTACAAATGATAAACTTTCTCACAATCTCGTACAGCTTATTTTTTATATAAAGTTTCTCCAGCTTCTCCTATAGTCCCTTGATCGTAGCCTCATTGGACATATGATACATCATCTCATCTGATAGCCTCAAGTAAATTATCATCATAGCCAACTAAGCCAAGTAATATATCTATACCATACATCACTCTATGTACATTATACTTAGCTTAAGATTACATTCATCTTGTATTGCTATATATGTCGAAATTTTCCTCACCATCAAACTTCTCCATCTTATATTACATGACTCCAACTATCACATACGAGCTACATGTATATAAGCTTGAACATATTGCTCCTCCAATTGCACTGCTCTTGGAGGAATTATCCGCCATTATCTTGGATTTTATACAGCAAACTTTGCACTGATACCATTTATCAAGTGTTGGGTGAATTATTGTCAAGTAGATAATCACCTTATGGAAAACTAAGAATCATGAATTAACATTCAAAGCTAGTTGTAAATTCTAGTACAAAACATGCAAATCGCAAATAATACAAGAAATAATCAACCATCTTTATTTCGGCACTGTTGCGTGCTCTTACTAGCCTATATAACTGAGGCAACACCAGCCTAGAAAGACTTGACCCTTTTTCTGATATCCTCTATAAATAGGCAAGCGGCAAGCTCTCTGATTGCTCCACCACGAACATCTCACAGTGCAACAACCAGCTAGCTAGCATTGCATTTGTAGAACCTGTAGAAATGGCCATGGATCGATGGATCTGCATATGGGAGCTGAAGTCCCATGGCGTAGCCAGTTAGCACTGCGGGCCACGGTCGCGCCGAACATCAACGGCGTCGCCTGTGAGTTCTTGCAAGGGGTCTTTGCCAAAGAAGCATGGGATATTCTCCAGAATGTTCATGAAGGAACAAGTACCGTAAAAGCTTCCAAACTCCAGATGCTAGCTTCTCAGTTTGAAAATCTAAAGATGTATGACAACGAGACTGTTGCCGAATTCAATGGGAGGTTGAGAGATATAGCCAATCAGGCCTTCCAGCTTGGGAAGAAATATTCTCAAAAGAAGTTAGTTGAGAAAACCTTGAGATCTCTTCCAGACAAATTCTCAGCTAAAGTTGCAGCCATTGAGGAGGCCAGTAATACGTCTACCATGAGACTGGATGAACTCATGGGATCTCTTCAAACCTATGAAATGAACCTGAAGCAGAATCAGAGGGACAAATGGATTGAAAATGAGTCTGAGTTAGATGATGACATTGCCTTGCTGACCAAGAATTTCAGTAGAATGATGAAAGAGATAAGCAACAAGGGTCAAAACTTCAGATCTGGTAACAATGCGGCACGTGCAAATCTTCCCTTTGCAGGCAAGAACAAAGGCAAAGGGATACAGTGCAGAGAATGAGAGGGTTTTGGTCACATACAAGCTGAATGTGCCAATACCCTCAAGAAGCAGAAAGAGAAATCTTTATCAAGTACCTGGAGTGAAGATGATTCTGATGGGAGTGTTAAAAATGAGGACATCATCAGTAATTACATTGCCCTCGTAGCCTCTCAGAAGAAGGGACCTGATTACAACAAACTAGCCAATGTCAGACAGAATGTTGCAACATTATGTTCAACATCATGTTCAACATCATGTACAACATCTACAATCGAATCAGATTCTGAAGCTGATAGCGATGGGAAAGTTAGTGACGATGATATCCATACAACATACCAGATGATGTTTGAGAAGTGGATGCAAATCTGCAATATCAACAAAGTCCCGAAGGAAGAGAATGAAAGACTGAAGAAAGAGAAGGAGGAGATCAAAATCGAATGTTTGAAAGCTGAGGAAAACTGCAGAGAATTGGAAAGCAACTTCAGAAATGTTCTTCTCAGGGCAGAAAAAGCTGAATGCATATTGGAGAAGTGGAATTCTGGAAAAACAAAGCTGGATGATATCTTGAATATGGGTAAGACTTCAGGAGATCGCACCGGAGTAGGACACAATAGAGGAGCTTTTGATGATGTGTCTGCTGAAAGAAGAAGTCAAGTTAGCAAAGAACTTGAAAGAATGGATCAACACAAGGGCCATGATCAGAAGAAGAGGCAGATTAGAGGTATAAAAGGTGCTCGTTCTGTATGCAGTTACTGCAAGTTCATAGGCCATACTGAGAGAAACTGCTACAGTCGCATGCGACATTGGTCAGAAGGAAGAAATGTTAGACATCCTGATATGAAGATGAAGAAGCAATGGGTCAAGAAGTCTGAATTATATAGCAAGAACACTACAGCTTCAGAGAGAACACTTCATGTTGTGACTAATGTTGTAACATTAGATACAACACAGAACAATGTTGCTGCAGATGTTATGACACCAGACTCAACATCTCCCCTCGACAATCACTGTGAGCAACCTCCGTCAAAGTCTCATGAATCTTCCTCCAGAATTATCAGAGTGCTATCTCGTCGCTTTGCTCACTGCTCTTCCTCCACCGGTGCCATTGGATCTTCGCCTGTACCCTCTCCTGCACAGCAATCCACCTCTGCTTCATCTTCTGCGGCCTCATCATCTAGACCGGTTTACTTCCCTAAAGTTCGTTCACTTCTTAGCAGGTTCCATCGCATCCACGTCTCCAAATTTTGACATACAGACCACCGAAGATCCTCTGTCAACACCGCCGATGTTTTTCTATTCTCCAACTTCTTTTTAGCCCCTCAGAGCTCGACTCGGATGTGAGGTATAATGCTCTTTCTCTTATTCTGCTGTGCCTGAGAATTTATTTGCTATTAAGAGAGACAGACGAGCCTCTGGATGTGCCTCAGTTGAGTTTTTCTGAATTTTTCTTTTGGAGATGTGAGGCTAGCTGAAAGGGGGAGAATGTGGTGTCTTTTCTGAATAATTTTGATGTCTCTTCTGAAGTGATCACTGCTCGGGTTGTTCTAGTAAGGGGGAGAATGAGGTTTGGATTATTGTGGCTCAAAGGGGGAGAATGTGTACTTGGTTGGTGCTTGCTTTGGGTTGTGCCACATAATGCCAAAGGGGGAGATTGTTAGGGTTGAATTCTGCTGATATTTGTTGGCATTAGTGGCACAATGGATGGAGAGTTCTGTTTGAGGAATCAGAAGTGTTTTTGAGCAGATTGAGCAGTATTGTTGAACATAATGTCGTTCAACAAAATGTTCAACATTCGGGATCTGGATTTCTGGTTCGTATGCAGAAACGCTGCTTTGGTTTCAGATCCGATTTGCTGCCTAAAATGACGGGGATTCTGAATTGATTGTGGAATATCTGCTTGAGAGATTTTTGGAAAGCCCTTCCTAAATCTGTTGCTAAATTGAAGGCATGTTGGGTTGAAATAGAAAGAGAATATCTCGCAGATTTGTTGGTTGGAAAGATTGATTGCTACAGATCTTTTATTGTTGCTATTTGCAGAAGATTTGAAAGAATCATTTCCTATCTTGATTCAGTTAATTGTGGGTGAGCTGGAGATATATTTGGAAGCTATTATCTCTCGTTATTATTGTTGATTCGGTTGGAAAGAATCTCGCTCGGTTGGAAAGAATAATTATTGTTGCAATTGAAGATCGATTGGAGATATAATTGGAAGTTGCTATCTCTCGGGATTTGTTATTGAATTTGTTATAGAGATTTTCGCCCGCAAATATTGGTTGGAAGATCTTGTTGAAGATATTGTGGAACCACTTGCCCGAAGTGATTCCTTAAGTTGTGTGCTGCCGATTCTGCACGGGATTTTAGCGAGCGTCCCTCCTTTTCTACTCGGTGATTGAGGGGGAGCAAGGCATTGAACGTGTGTGCGGTTTTGCGGCTAGGGAGATTTTTGACGAAAGTTTTTGAAGAACTCCGGGAGGAGGCCGACGGCTACGCACGTAGGATCAAGGGAGTTGATCTAGTCTGTTGTGCAAGGGGAACTTGCGGGCAAGGGGAGCTTGCCGAGAATACTCCATGGGTTGGTAGAGACCACCCATCACGGTTTGTATTGAGGGGGAGGTTGTTCCTCCTAATAGAATCGTGATAATTAGTGATTGTACTCATTGAGTATTTTAGTGGAGTATTCTGATTTTCTGGGCATGGCCCCGCAGATGTAGGTGTGCGCACCGAACTGCGTTACCAAGTCTCTTGTGTCACCTTGGTGTTTATGTTTTATCTTTGTGTTTTATTTGTCGTGTTTAAGTACTGAACTATCAATTGGTATCAAAGCAGGTCACCCATGTTTCTTTGTTAACAAAGAAGGTGTGATCTTGGATTTTAGTACTTGAATCATGGCTACACATGAAGGTGCCTCCGTTGTTCGTCCTCCACTGCTCACTGGTACAAACTACACTTACTGGAAGTCTCGGATGCGTGTATTCATCAAGTCCATTGATGAGAAGGCCTGGATCGCTGTTGTTGAAGGATGGACACCGCCGATCGAAATTGACAAAGATGGCAAAGAACACCTCAAGCCGGCAAGAGACTGGAGTCGGATTGAAGAACATGCGGCCTTGTGCAATTCTAAAGCAACTAATGCTATTTTTTCGGCTGTAGATGAAGAGCAGTTCAAGCTGATCTCCACATGTGAGTATGCTAAAGAAGCATGGGATATTCTCCAGAATGTTCATGAAGGAACAAGTACCGTAAAAGCTTCCAAACTCCAGATGCTAGCTTCTCAGTTTGAAAATCTAAAGATGTATGACAACGAGACTGTTGCCGAATTCAATGGGAGGTTGAGAGATATAGCCAATCAGGCCTTCCAGCTTGGGAAGAAATATTCTCAAAAGAAGTTAGTTGAGAAAACCTTGAGATCTCTTCCAGACAAATTCTCAGCTAAAGTTGCAGCCATTGAGGAGGCCAGAAATACGTCTACCATGAGACTGGATGAACTCATGGGATCTCTTCAAACCTATGAAATGAACCTGAAGCAGAATCAGAGGGACAAATGGATTGAAAATGAGTCTGAGTTAGATGATGACGTTGCCTTGCTGACCAAGAATTTCAGTAGAATGATGAAAGAGATAAGCAACAAGGGTCAAAACTTCAGATCTGGTAACAATGCGGCACGTGCAAATCTTCCCTTTGCAGGCAAGAACAAAGGCAAAGGGATACAGTGCAGAGAATGAGAGGGTTTTGGTCACATACAAGCTGAATGTGCCAATACCCTCAAGAAGCAAAAAGAGAAATCTTTATCAAGTACCTGGAGTGAAGATGATTCTGATGGGAGTGTTAAAAATGAGGACATCTCAGTAATTACATTGCCCTCGCAGCCTCTCAGAAGAAGGGACCTGATTACAACAAACTAGCCAATGTCAGACAGAATGTTGCAGCATTATGTTCAACATCATGTACAACATCTACAATCGAATCAGATTCTGAAGCTGATAGCGATGGGAAAGTTAGTGACGATGATATCCGTACAACATACCAGATGATGTTTGAGAAGTGGATGCAAATCTGCAATATCAACAAAGTCCTGAAGGAAGAGAATGAAAGACTGAAGAAAGAGAAGGAGGAGATCAAAATCGAATGTTTGAAAGCTGAGGAAAACTGCAGAGAATTGGAAAGCAACTTCAGAAATGTTCTTCTCAGGGCAAAAAAAGCTGAATGCATATTGGAGAAGTGGAATTCTGGAAAAACAAAGCTGGATGATATCTTGAATATGGGTAAGACTTCAGGAGATCGCACCGGAGTAGGATACAATAGAGGAGCTTTTGATGATGTGTCTGCTGAAAGAAGAAGTCAAGTTAGCAAAGAACTTGAAAGAATGGATCAGCACAAGGGCCATGATCAGAAGAAGAGGCAGATTAGAGGTATAAAAGGTGCTCGTTCTGTATGCAGTTACTGCAAGTTCATAGGCCATACTGAGAGAAACTGCTACAGTCGCATGCGACATTGGTCAGAAGGAAGAAATGTTAGACATCCTGATATGAAGATGAAGAAGCAATGGGTCAAGAAGTCTGAATTATACAGCAAGAACACTACAGCTTCAGAGAGAACACTTCATGTTGTGACTAATGTTGTAACATTAGATACAACACAGAACAATGTTGCTGCAGATGTTATGACACCAGACTCAACATCTCCCCTCGACAATCACTGTGAGCAACCTCCGTCAAAGTCTCATGAATCTTCCTCCAGAATTATCAGAGTGCTATCTCGTCGTTTTGCTCACTGCTCTTCCTCCACCGGTGCCATTGGATCTTCGCCTGTACCCTCTCCTGCACAGCAATCCACCTCTGCTTCATCTTCTGCGGCCTCATCATCTAGTCCGGTTGACTTCCCTAAAGTTCGTTCACTTCTTAGCCGGTTCCATCGCATCCACGTCTCCAAATTTTGACATACAGACCACCGAAGATCCTCTGTCAACACCGCCGATGTTTTTCTATTCTCCAACTTCTTTTTAGCCCCTCAAAGCTCGACTCGGATGTGACGTATAATGCTCTTTCTCTTATTTTGATGTGCCTGAGAATTTATTTGCTATTAAGAGAGACAGACGAGCCTCTGGATGTGCCTCAATTGAGTTTTTCTGAATTTTTCTTTTGGAGATGTGAGGCTAGCTGAAAGGGGGAGAATGTGGTGTCTTTTCTGAATAATTTTGATGTCTCTTCTGAAGTGATCACTGCTCGGGTTGTTCTAGTAAGGGGGAGAATGAGGTTTGGATTATTGTGGCTCAAAGGGGGAGAATGTGTACTTGGTTGGTGCTTGCTTTGGGTTGTGCCACATAATGCCAAAGGGGGAGATTGTTAGGGTTGAATTCTGCTGATATTTGTTGGCATTAGTGGCACAATAGATGGAGAGTTCTGTTTGAGGAATCAGAAGTGTTTTTGAGTAGATTGAGCAGTATTGTTGAACATAATGTCGTTCAACAAAATGTTCAACATTCGGGATCTGGATTTCTGGTTCGTATGCAGAAACGCTGCTTTGGTTTCAGATCCGATTTGCTGCCTAAAATGACGGGGATTCTGAATTGATTGTGGAATATCTGCTTGAGAGATTTTTGGAAAGCCCTTCCTAAATCTGTTGCTAAATTGAAGGCATGTTGGGTTGAAATAGAAAGAGAATATCTCGCAGATTTGTTGGTTGGAAAGATTGATTGTTGCAGATCTTTTATTGTTGCTATTTCCAGAAGATTTGAAATAATCATTTCCTATCTTGATTCAGTTAATTGTGGGTGAGCTGGAGATATATTTGGAAGCTATTATCTCTCGTTATTATTGTTGATTCGGTTGGAAAGAATCTCGCTCAGTTGGAAAGAATAATTATTGTTGCAATTGAAGATCGGTTGGAGATATAATTGGAAGTTGCTATCTCTCAGGATTTGTTATTGAATTTGTTAGAGAGATTTTCCCCCGCAAATATTGGTTGGAAGATCTTGTTGAAGATATTGTGGAACCACTTGCCCGAAGTGATTCCTTAAGTTGTGTGCTGCCGATTCTGCACGGGATTTTAGCGAGCGTCCCTCCTTATCTACTCGGTGATTGAGGGGGAGCAAGGCATTGAACGTGTGTGCGGTTTTACGGCTAGGGAGATTTTTGACGAAAGTTTTTGAAGAACTCCGGGAGGAGGCCGACGGCTACGCACGTAGGATCAAGGGAGTTGATCTAGTCGGTTGTGCAAGGGGAACTTGCGGGCAAGGGGAGCTTGCCGAGAATACTCCATGGGTTGGTAGAGACCACCCATCACGGTTTGTATTGAGGGGGAGGTTGTTCCTCCTAATAGAATCGTGATAATTAGTGATTGTACTCATTGATTAGTTTAGTGGAGTATTCTGATTTTCTGGGCGTGGCCCCGCAGATGTAGGTGTGCGCACCGAACTGCGTTACCAAGTCTCTTGTGTCACCTTGGTGTTTATGTTTTATCTTTATGTTTCATTTGTCGTGTTTAAGTACTGAACTATCAATTTCTACAACGTTTTGGACGTATATCATGCACATGATGAATTTCTTTCTACGGAGCATTTAAAACTATTATGTTCACTTTTGTTGTTCATAATGATCTTCATGGCCTAATATATGTATGCAAAAAAGCATGTGTTTGTCTTGTATTCTCAAAACCTGGACGAAAAAATGTTCAATAGAAAAATGCATATCTGATATCGTATTACATATAAGATATATCTTGCATGTATGTTGTCATAGCGTGGTTTACTTCACATTATACAAATGGTCGTATGAGTTGTATTTTTACCCATCTCATATGTATACTCATTTTTCTCAAGTTTTCAGAATTCCTAATAATGCGGCATATGGGCGTCAGCTGGCCAAGGATGAATTTTCACCTTAGCTGATTCACAGACCACCCCCACCCCCAACCCACCCCCACTCTTTTTGAATTTTTTAAAAGTTGTTGTATACATTCTAAAACCTCAAATATGAGTGAACCTTACATGTATCCACTCATTATAAAATGTTTTGTTGTTGTGAAACCGTTGAATTTGTAACGATTTGATTGAGGGTTAAATAGCATTGAATTTCACTTGATTTTTGGTATAGTGGCCATCCATCATGTATACTATAAATCCTTAAAAACATTGAAAAAAGTAAATAGTAGAGTGTGGGTATGTAACACCTACAAGTGCTAATACTAATATTTTTTTTATATTTAATGTAAATTCATGCATTAGCCCAAGTTTTGGCAATGTTTGCATTCATGTCCAACAAGTTTTGCATTTGTATGGGCATATTTGCAAATTTTGCCTTAAAGAGGGTTTTGTGGGCAAAGTTTCCCTAAATGGCATGGGTAGTAATTGTAATTACAACTTGAAGGGCATTTTTAAGAGGGAAAGTGAGGAATTTAAAAAAAAACGGAAATGGCAAACTTGTAAATTGTGGGAAAACTCATTTCAAGAAGCTTCTAAACCCTTCTCTTTTATTCTACCTCCTTCCCTTGATTCTTAATTCCCAAAAAAAACACTTTCGTTTTCCCCACTCTTTGCCGAAACAAAGAGGCAAAAAAAAGAAAAAAGGGAGAAAGAAAAGGGAAGAAAAAGGAGAAAGAAAAAGGAGAAAGAAAAGGGAAGAAAAGGGGGAAGAAGGAAGGAAGAGATCAAGCTCAAGGCTTAAGGAGTGACCCTAATCACCATACATAAGGCTCTAGGTAGGAATATCAACACATCTTGGTTCTATTTAAGATGTTCTCATGTTGTAATTGAAGTTGGCTTCTATTAGTAATTTCCATAGAATTGATGATTCTCTTCAAAAACAAATTGTTGTGTAGTAACTTCTTTTTGTTGTTGGATGATGTAAAACTTAGTTTATCAATTATTAAGTGGAGGTTATGCCCAATTTTTGTTTTAACTTGTAGGAGGTAGGATTCTTAACAATTACATGAATTTTGTATAAAATCATAGGGTTCATGCATGGCTAATGGTGTTGAAGCAAGTCTGTTAAAATTCCAGCAAACTGTCATCTGTTTACCTGATGATATCCGTTATTTATAAATCAAATAAAAATCTGGAAAATTTTTATTAACGTAGTTCATGGAATTATACTCCAGATTCCTACTTGGACACGCTTTGACGTGCTCCTCCCATGGTTTTTTAGGTGTTAGTGGTCTTGCAGGTACAGCTGGGTGTTGCAGGTTAGAGTTTGCCCGTGTGGGTAGTCTTATAAGGATTGTAGTAATGAGATATTGTTGTACTTGAGAGAACGGGATTCATCCTTAATAGCGTAATTGATTTCTTTATATATGAATGCATCATTCGTCGTTGTATGTTGTATTTAGTTGTTATTATCTGATGTTGTATTATTGGAGCAATACATGTACTTCACGGTATGTGTGTAATGTCATGCTGGTTTTATTGTATTTCTTTTCTTTTCTTCCTTTGTAACACTCACTGCACTGGGAATACCTGGGATGGATTCGTATTTTCCAGGTATCCTGGGGAGCATGGCGTTACATTAGTCGGCCCATGAAGGGTTGGCCCTTAGTTCGTGTAACCGAGTGGCTTGCGAGGATAAAGTTAGCTCATCCCCGATCGTATAACTCGGTCGGCCCACGAAGGGCCGGCCCTTTGTTCCTGTAGCTGAGCGACCCGCAAGGGTAAAGGTAGCACGTCCCCGATTGTATTGCTCGGTCAGCCCGTGAAAGGGATACCTATCCGTTTGTGTAGCCAAGCGTCCCACGAGGGTAAAGATAGCTCGTCACATATCGTATAGCTTGGCCGGCTCGCGAAGGGTTGGCCCTTCGTTCGTGTAATCGAGCAGTCCGCGAGGGTAAAGATAGCTCATCCCCGATCGTATAGCTCGGTCTGCCTGCGAAGAGGATGCCGGTCCGTTCGTAAAGCTGAGCGACCCACGAGGGTAAAGATAGCTCGTCCCTAATCGTATAGCTCATTCGGCCCATGAAGGGTTGGCCCTTCGTTTGTGTTGCCGAGTGGCCTGCGAGGGTAAAGATAGCTCGTCCCTGATCGTATAACTAGGTTGGCTCGCGAAGGGGATGCCTCTCTGTTTGTATAGCCAAACAGCCCGTGGGGATATAGATCGGATGCATAGACCTAAGTACTTGAAAGGAAAACAAGGTCGACAAAGAGCGGCCCTTACAAAGTACATTAGTCACGCACGTTATTAGCTTGACATAGTGGAAGTGTTAAAGAAAGGAATTTTATTCATTGATTCATAACGGAAAATGTAAACAACAGAAATCCATTCAGTCGTTTATTCCATGCAAGGTAAGATGTATCGCCTCTCTGAAGATTACAACTGATGGGATCCACCTTGTAGGTCACTCTACGACCCAGGACATGGGCGAGTCTGACATGGCCCCTTTCCCTTTAACCTTGTTTCTTGAGGTTTCCTCTGTTGCCTTTGTCCCCGAATTGTCAACAAATTTCTTCAGGTGGCCAAAATTGATTAAGGCTTCAATGTCCCTTTTAAGTGTCCAGCAATTCTCAGTGTCGTGGCCATTGTCTTGATGGTACCTGCAATATTTGAGGTCATTTCTTTTTTCATAGCTGCCTTTTATCTTGGGAGGGGGTCGGTCGAAGAGTCCCTCGTCTTTTGCGTAGGCCATGACTTCGACCTTGGTGGCATTCAGTCTAGTGAAGACCTCTTTGGTTGCACATGTACGACCTTTGGGGCTCCTTTCTCACCGCCACCGGTCTATAGGCTCTCGGCAAGAACCATCATGGGGTCGAGCCTCTCTCCCTGGTTCTGCAGGGAGCTTGCAAGATTTTTTCCTCTGGGCAGCCATTGCTTCCTCTGATAGCATGTTGTGCTCTGCCCTAGTGAGGAGGTGATCGAGGTCACGTGGCGGTCGCTGATGCAGTGATTTCACCAAATCCTCACAATGGATTCCTTTCGTGAGAGCTGCAATGATGGTATCGTTGGTGCAGTCCTCGATGTTCAACCTCTCATTATTGAAACGCGTGAAGAATTCCTGTAGTGTTACCCTTTCTCCTTGCTCCAGAGTGAACAGGTGGGCTGAACTTCGTTTCCGCCTACTGCCGACAGAAAGCTTGGGATAAGATCTTAACAGACCCAATAATAAGATTGGGCAATATGCTATACCATTCATTCGCCGCCTTGGTCAACATTGTGTGAAAGGCTCGACACAGGAAATGTTCGTCTGCCCGATGTATTTCCATCACACTCTTGTATCTCCGGACGTGCTTTCAAGGGTCGCTCGTACCATCATACTTGTCCAGGGGACAACTTGAACTATGGTCGTCGTGGTGCCAAGGTGATGTTCTTTTTCAATGGGTCACGCTCATTCTCCGAACCGAAGGACGGAGAATTGGGACGTGATATCTCACCGTGACATTTAGTCTGCCGACAAGTAGAGGCGCTGGAAGAATCGGCTGCCCTCCATCCTGAACCATTGGGAGAGTCCGAGTGGGAATGATTCTTCTGTTTGTGCACGGACTGGATTTTCTAGGGCAGACAACAGCTGTGATCTTGCGTGTGACGAGCCTTTGTTTGCTCTACATTGCTTTAAGTAGGACGACATGAAGCTTTTTAGTTGGTAGAGGGTCCTAGGCCCCAGGGCCCAGCGGGTCGGTTTTTTGTCGCCCCTTTGATTAGCATGGCCTCCATCGATGTTGTCGACCTCTAGTCTTCGTCGAGGTGGAGGAGTAACATCAATCAGAGGGTTGACTTATTGCTCCTAGTTTAGTTTGCTACCCCTCTGGCTCCTTGGTGTGAGGTGCCAGTCGCTCTATAACGGTGGTCAACGCCTAGATGTTAGCATTGACCGCTTGCGAGAAAACTTGGAATTGCTCCATTGTGACCAGATGCAACTCTGGCCTCCCTTGGAAAGAAGAACATCAGTAATCTTCCTGGATGATCGGGCAGCAGAGTCACAGCTAGTGAATGGTCACATCGACCCTTGGTTGGTGGGTTGAGCTGACATTGTTGTTGACAGAGATGCTGACTCGTTCCCACAGATCGTGCCAACTGTTGACGAGTGATTTCGTCGAACAGTGAGATGGAGCTGACGAGTTTGCCTCCGGTGACGTGGTGCTTCGTCGGCTGAAGAGTGTGACCCGATGTAGCTTGAACCCTGGTCAAGAGACCTAAGTCTGAGCTGTTGAGGTGAAGCCTGACCTAACTCCAAGTTGTTACGAGCTATTTGCAGCACAGACAAATTGTCAAGGGGTCAAATCTGGGTTCCCACCCAAATCCTCCCCGATACTTAAGTCAGTAAAAGACTCAAAGATGCTCGGGGAAATAACGACGGACATAAGGGAGGTCAGCCAATCACTGTCACGCCAAGTTATGGAAGAAGAAATGTAATATGGAAATAAAAAGAGTAAGTTGTCAGAGTACCGTAGTGTAGAGTATCTCTGGAGCTTGCCCTTAGTCCCATCAATGTTAAGACTATATATAGGTGAGGGTTTTCCCCTCAGTGCCGTTAGTGGATAACGGCTCTGCTGTCATTGTGGCATGATTGTCTGTAAAAAATAGGCGTAACTGTTATCAACTTACTCCGTCATTAATATCAAGTCCATCATTAACCAACCCCTTGAGGCTCGAGAGCTCAACGTGGAGAACGTGGTTTGGCTTTGACTGGGAAAGCGGTACACAGTCCATGAGGATTTCTTGGGCCTTTGGGCCAGAACTTTACGCTCTTGGTGGGATTCTTCATTCGAAAGACATAATCCCTTTCTCCGCTTCATAGGCCGGCACAATGTAGACCTGTAAACAAATTCTTGTATGTAAATTAATAATATCTATTTTACAAGTGGTGAAGCTGTCTCGTGTCACACATTTGTCCCAGTCATACTTTTTGTGGGTGTCATATGGGACTCCATCTCACCTCACTTGCCCAAAGTCCACCCAAAAATGAACTACAAATACACCCTTCCACCCAAAAACAATAACCCAACTTCACAACCATTACTCAAAAAATCCTAAAACCCATCCGACGATTCCGACACACACATCCACAGTTCTCACTCCTTTTGGTTGTGCGCATGCACCGCATCATGTTAGTGTGGTTTTTTTTGCGCGTGTACTGTGTGCACGGGTTATTTCTAGTATCATTTAAACTTAGTATTGTAGAGGAATTATATATTGATATTCGAAAGATCTAAACGCAATTCATAGCACAAGATATGGATAGCAATAATTTGTATCAATTATTTCATAAAATATCAGGTAGAAATTTCGAGAAGATGGACACATCACCTTCAACACAACGAAATACGATTGGGAGGAGGAATTACGATTACAATATTCACCCAATTCCAACATATCTGATCATAAAGAATCATTTTTAAATGGGATGGATGCTACGATTACAATATTCACTCTAGATCTGATCCGTTTAAACCCTCTTACCTTAAGACTCAAGACTTGATAAGCCAAAATGCTCATGACGAATACCAACGAATTCCTCTAATGGTTCCCATCCATTAGAGGAATAATAAGTGCAAAGACGGAGGAGGCCAAGGCGGAGGCGGTGTCCACAATGAACGAGGGCCTGCGACTGCTGGAGGAGGCCTTCCCAGGCTGCAGGAAAGGCAAAGCTTTCTTCGGGGGCGAAACCATCGGCTACCTCGACATAGCCCTCGGCTGCTATTTGGGATGGATCAAGACGACGGAGATACTGTCGGGCATGAAGTTCCTCGATCAAGAGAAGACGCCGTCGCTGGCCTCATGGGCGGAGCGATTCTGCGTCGACGCGGCCGTGGAGGAGGCGATGCCAGACACCGACAAGCTGGTGGCCTTCGGGAAGATACTTCAAGGTATCTGGAAGGGCACTGCCGCTGCTCCGAAATGAGATCCACAAATTTTGGCAGTTTCTACTCATGAATAAGCTTATGCATGCGAGGAGCAGATGGGGTGTCATGTATTTGCATGTACGTCTGAAGAAATGCAGTGTTGGACGTGGAGGCCGATTAATATACAGGCTCCTACTTTTATATTTATAATATTTGTTGAAGGGTGATCTTCTATTATGTACTGTTTCACTTCTTGAAAGTAAATGAAGTCTTTGGTAAGAACAATAGGTTGAGAAGTGACTTTTTCAGATGCAGATTCTTCAGCTTCTTTCATAGTTTCTTGGGCGTATTGTCCACGAACATCATCACCTCATTTGATTAACTCAAAGAAATACTTATCACAACTAAATCCTACATCTCCCTCTTTTCCCTCCCTGATATATCCTCCAGGAACGTATTCGTATCATACAGTACCACTCCGTGCATATGATCTTTCCTCAAAATTGCCTTCATTTTGTACTATCATATCTCAAAATTTCCATCACCATCAAACATCTCTATCTTGTATTGCATGCCACTAATCATCGCATATGAACCGCATGCAAACAAGATCTAACCTACTGCGCTTCTCTAATTGCATTGCTCTTTGGAAAAAAAATTGCCATTACTTTGACCTCAATTCAGACACCTTGCTTTGATGACACTTGTTGGGGGTTAGGTGAATACTTGTTAGGTAGATAAACATCTTGTGAAAAATGCACCAAGAATCATGAATCAACAATTAAATCTAATGGCGCCTGTTACGCCTATTTGACCGAGACCCATAAAGCACGAGCCCAAGAGCCCACCTGCATCCTGAAAGCCCATTCGACAAAGGCCCTACAAGGGACCTTCTCGAAACGTCGATCCGACCCGGCCCCCATAACCCGGTGGTCGTTCGCCCACTCCTGCGAAAACCGCTCCCCTGGACACGCGACCACTAAATGGCGATAATGGGGAGGTGCTGGCATGGCGGAGAGGGCGGCAGCGAGGGGGGACAGATGGGGCACGATCGATGGCGGGCGTGGGACGTGGGCCAGAGCCAATCACGCTGGGAGCTCTACAAAAGGGTCAGGAAGACGACGAAGAAAAGGACCGCATCTCAGGTAACAAAACCTAAGGTACTCCATCAACGACCTCGTTCCCCCAATTCATCTCCTTCCTCCCCCGCTCGCGCCGAGAGACGTCGTCACGATCTCCTCACGAGTCGGACCGTCTCCGTCGGGCCTCCTTTCTCAGATCTCTATCTGACTTAGGCATCGGAGGGGATTTGGCCGGAACCAAGGTCCGGCCCCCTGACGAGCGTTCTCGTCTACGCAGGTGGACAACAGACCAACGGGCCGAGGCTACCCCTCGCCCCTCTCCGACCACTCGATCAACCGGACAGTGAGGCTTCCCCTCACCATCAGCCTTCCGTGGCCGAGCACGCCCTACCAAGGCCGAGCGTCCTAATCGGGTCTGAGACTCACCCTCGCCACCCGACGGCCGTGCATCTACCCGGGCGACTGAGGCTACCCCTCGTCCCCCTTCCAGCCGAGGCCGAGCACGTCTGTCCGAGGCCGAGCGTCTCAACCAGGACCGAGGCTTCCCCTCGCCCCTTCTGCACCGATTCGAAGCCCCCGAGGGACCCAAAGCGGGCCCCTTGACCACGTTGACCGGGTTCTCCACGGTCAACGCATTGTAGTGAGAAAACACTCTGAAACATCTGGCGTCGTCTGTGGGAACGAGAAACCGTCCCACGAAGAAGCAAACCACACCAACAATGGCACGAGCCAGCAATGGGAGGAAGCGCATGCCCCCCATCCCGGAGGAGGGGAATGGCACAACAAACGGCAATCCCGAGGACACGCCCGTCAGCGGCCACCCCACCCTCTCCACCGAAGAAACCGGCGGCTCAGAACTGGCCACGCAGGGACAGCTCCGCGCCCTAGCTCAGGAGACCAACGCGAGCCTCCAGACGTTGGTCGCAACGGTGCAGCAGCTCGTCGGCCCTGCGCCACCCAACGGAGGCACGTTGGACGACAGCCATCGATGGGCGGGGGGGTCCCCCACACTTGCAGTCTGCCGTGGTCGACGACCACGGGACCCAGAAACTGAACATGGAGCGTCGGTTCACGCTGTCCGGCTCTCGTCAGGCGAGGTCACGCGCCTCCTCACCCAATCGTGAAAGGAGCCGAAGAGAGACCGACGGGACGGACGGCGAATCAAGGACGGCCTCGTCTCATCGATCGCGGTCGTCCCACCGCAGGAGAAACGAACGACACCACTCGAGAGACCGATCGCGGCGGAGCAGGAGCTCCCGCAGGAGGAGTCGGGAACGTCGGGACAGCCCGGCCCCCAGCGTGGCGAAGGCTGCGGAGCCAGCCCCGCTGGTGCCGGTGGTACCTCCACCCCCGGTCGATCCCGAGGCAGGCGAGTACCGCATACCCGGAGGCATCCACGGAGATCGATGCCCCTTGTCACGGAGGATAACCGACGCACGGGTCCCCTCCCGATTCCGGATCCCGGTGCTGGGAAAGTACGATGGGATAGGAGACCCGGCGCACCACGTGATGGACTACGAGGGGGACATGGCCTTCCAGGGAGCTGACGATGACCTGCTTTGCCGGGGCTTCTATTCTACTCTCAGGGGAGCGGCGAGGATCTGGTACCACAGCCTGCCCGGCCGCTCCATCGACAGCTTCGAACAACTCGCCCAGTTGTTCTGCAAACAGTTCATGGCGAGGAGGCTGATCAAACCTGGTGCTGAACATCTGTTCAACATAGTGCAAGGCCCGGCCGAACCACTCCGACAGTTCATGCGCCGTTTCAATGCGGAAAGGCTAAACGTGAACAACCCACCCGACCTGGTGGTCCAGACGGCTCTTAAGAAAGGGCTTCGCCACAGGGGCCTCAAGAAGTCCCTGCACAACGACCCCCCAAAGGACCTCCCCGGGATCATGGCAAGGGCCGAGCGCTTTATGCTGACCGAGGAGGCCTTGGCCGAGGATGCAGGAAAAACCGCTCGAGGGACCAAGCTTGGCGACGGCGGACGAGCAAGCCCCGAAGGATACCGGACCGAAAAGAGACAAAGGAACAGGCAACGGGGAGAAAGCGCGAGGGACACCACCCCAGACGCCATTCTCGCCCAAGTACAGAAGGAAGAGCGAGCTGATCGCCCCCCCGCCGAAGGCTAAAAGAGGCGGAAAGAACAGGGAGAAGTACTGTAAGTACCATAAGGACGATGGTCACGACACGGAAGATTGCTGGCATTTGAAGAAGGACATTGAGAAGCTGATGAGCCGAGGGCACGCCAGGAATCAGGCCGACGAGCCGGCCCATGGAGAAGGGACCTCCACACAGCCGGACAAGGGGAAGAAGATCAACACCATCCAAGGCCCCCTCCGCATCGTAGAGTGAGCAGGCAACATCCTTCCCCCCGGGGGGCAGCCTAAGTATGAGGGAGATATCTAGTTTTACATCCCTCTGTTTAGCTTCATTTCCCCTTTTCCGTTTCCTCCAAATGTACCGGTCCAACTGGACCCATGAGAGTACAAACGCCTTCTTTTTATTGTCTTTATTTAAAATTCCGACGGAGTTGACATGTCGCCAGTAACGCAAAAGGCCGGGGACCGCCGCCTCACTGGAGGAGGAAGAGGAGCTTTGCCCTCACCGACTATCTCCGGCACTCATAAGTCTGGGAGCAATTCCCCCAGCAGACGCGGACGCTGACCGGTCCTAAGCCGAGGATCTTGGCCCTCGTCGACCGACCCCAGTGCACATAAGTCTGGGGGCGACTCCCCCAGCAAAGCACGGGCGCCGACCGGTCCTAAGCCGAGGAGCTTTGCCCTCGCCGACCAACTCCAGTGCCCATAAGTCTGGGGGCGATTCCCCCAGCCGGCACGGACGCCGACCGGTCCTAAGCCGAAGGGCTTGGCCCTCGCCGACCGAGTCCAGAGCTCATAAGTCTGGGGGCGACTCCCCCAGCAGGCACGACGCCGACTGGTCCTAAGCCGAGGAGCTTTGCCCTCGCCGACCGACTCCAGCGCTCATAAGTCTGGGGGCGACTCCCCCAGCAGGCACGACGCCGACTGGTCCTAAGCCGAGGAGCTTTACCCTCGCCGACCGACTCCAGCGCTCATAAGACTGGGGGCAATTCCCCCAGCAGGCACGGACGCCGACCGGTCCTAAGCCGAGGAGCTTTGACCTCGCCGACCGACTCCAGCGCTCGTAAGTCTGGGGGCAGTTTCCCCAGGAGGCACGGACGCCAACCGGTCCCAAGTCGAGGAGCTTCGCCCTCGCTGACCGACTCCTGCGCCCCTAAGTCTGGGGAGAATCCCCCCAGCCAATGCCAGTTTCGTCCATTCCCAAGCCAAGAACAAGGCAACAACGCCAAGTACACAAAAATTCCAAGTAAGTCGATTTCATTTATAATAGTTAACCCGAGTACAAAAATGCGTCTTATTTACAGGGGATCAAGGCGAAGGGAACACCCTACAAACAGTCTACTCGCGACAAATGACAGAGTTCAGATCGACACCGACAAAGCAAAATTGGTTGACAAAAGACCCAGAGTAGGTGACCCAAGCTAGCGGCCATGCAACCAGCAATTGTTGGCTGCGGGGCTGAAGGAGATGGCGGGGGCCGGGGATCCATTTCAAGTGGACTGGCCCAAAGCGAAGCGGATGCTTAAAAATTTGAGGATAAGGCTGGGAGGGACTGCTTAAGGAGCCCGAGCTCGGAAGGACACATCCTCGGGCACTTCGCCCTGCTCGGAGCGAGGGGACTCGACTGGCGGAGGGGCTTGCCAGACACGTTCCGCACATTCCCGGAAGGAAGACTGGACGACTTCGACGATCCGGGGGGCGATGATGTCTATATATTTACCGAAGGCCCCCCTGAGAACCTCGAAGATCTCCTTCCCCAGGGTCTCGACAACGCCCTTCTCCACCTCCTCCGCCAGCCGCATTACCTGACGCCGGTCCGACAGCTCCCTCTGAAGCTCCTCCCTCTCCAGACGGAACGACTCCGCCGCTTCCTCAGCCGACTGACGAGCATCCCCTAGCTTTCCCTCGAGGTCACCCACTTGCCCCTCCAACGCAGCCACACGGAGGGCGAGGCACCGAGACTCCATCTGGGCCTCCATCATGGCCACCTCCTGAGCCCTCATGGAAGACTCCTCCATCTCCCTCAAGCGGACGGCTCGACACTGCAACTCCACAGCGAGCGCTGAACCCTGAAAAGACGGGACATGGGCTAAGAAGAGGATAAAGAGAAAGAGAGGATAGCAAGATAACCGAACCTGTTGGAGGATCCAGACCAAGGAATCCGACATCTTGTCGGCCGGGATCTTCTTGAGGAGGCTGCGGTCCCGGGGAGGGACGGAGACCTCGGCAACCTGCTGGGCCACCGCTCGGTCAGCAAACATCGAACTCCCAGGGACGACAATCGAAGCCAAGTCGCTCGCCAACAAGGCCCCGACCCCTGGTGACACGGGCGAAGACGCTGCGAGGGGGGTGGCTGGCAAAGCTATCGAAGGATCCCCGGCGGTCGCCACGGGAAGCGCGGAACCTGCCGGGCCGGAGGGATCCACGTCCTCCTTCCTCTTCTTTCCACCGTGGAGCTCCGAAGGCACCGGAGGAGAACGCTTCCGCCTCGCACCATCCTCACCCCCCGGAAGGGGATCGCCAGAAGAAGAGGCGGGAAGCGCGGCCGCCACCTTACCCACGGCAGGCTCGGCTCGGCGCACTTCCTCCTCAATGGTCCTCCGAGGCGCCCTTCCAGAGGTACTACCTCGGCTCCGAGCGGCTCCACGACGGATCAGCTCGTCAACGTCACGGACGAATTCACGGCCAGCCATCCCTGCAAAGGAGACCGAAATCAGGATGAGTCATAGGGCGATCAGGGGATGAAAAAGCGACCTACCCGGAGACCACAAGACGGCCTTCAGGAGCAGGTCGTCCAACAAAGACCAAATGGACTTCGTTTCCAAAGGAAGAGCCAACAGAAGCGTAGCGGCTGCCCGGTCGGCGTCTGAGAGAACTAACGACGGGCGAGAATGGACAGAACTGCCCCAGCTTGTCAGAATCTGGGCCTCGCCCAAGAAGACCACGAAGACATAATCCAAGTTCCAATCCCCTGACCAGCGGGGTAACCCGATCAGGCATTCCCTCCTCGAACGAGCTCGGATTAGCAGCCATGACCCCGGACCGACCGTCTGGGCCTGGTAAAAGTAGAAGAGAAGGGGGAGAGTCGGCTCCAGACCACGGGTACAGCAGAGCGTCACGAAGCCCGTCAGTACCGCGATCGAACACGGGGTGAACTGACACAGTGACACTGTGAAATGTTCCATGACCTGGATGAAGAAGGGATGGAGCGGGAAGCGAAGACCCAGGCGGAACATCTCGACGTAGACGCCGACCTCATTACTCCTCGGAAGGCAAATCTGCTCGTCGACAAATGGAACCCGAACCTCGTATGGGAAGCAGAGATATCTTTCCCGGATCTCCGCGGCCACCGAAGGAGGGGTCCTCGACGGCGTACGGAGGACAACAGGGGGCACATTAAGCCGTACGGCAACCAACGCCACGTCATCACGGGCGTAGTCTGGAAAAAGTTTCTCCTTCCCCTTATCTTGAAGAGAACGACTCCCGGCGGGGGAACCAGACTCCCCTAGCCGGGGTTCGCCCCGCCCGGACTCCGGAGGACCCCTCGTCCTCCGGCCAGAACCGCCTATCCTAAGAGCAGCCATAGGATGAAAGCGAGAGAGGAATTACCTATTTTCAACTGGTTTGGAGAGAACAAAGAAGCGAAGGCGACAGGGAACTCCGAGTTGCTGAAGGCTCTGAATACCGGGAGGAGCGAAGAAGTAGTGGAGATCAACACAACTGGGGATCTTATGCGCCAGGGGAGAATTCGAAGCGCCTGACAAGAATGCGTGGCGAGGCTCGAAGAGTCGGCGGCGTTCCGAAATTGGCGCCAGTTGAAGACCAATCGATCCGCCTCATCATGACCTGCATTTATGGCCTCACCTCGATTAAAGCGCCGCTCGGAATCCCAAGAGACATAACGGGTGATCTGAGCGAGCCGAGGCTGATCGACCCCACCAATGGCGGCTCACAAACCCTTCGACTTCTCGAACTTAAGGCGACTCCGCGAGCGGCGGGGATAAGCTTGCCACTACACGTGGCAGCATCTGAAGGCCGATGGCGCTCCGGAGCCCGCGCCTTAAAAACATCGAACGGGCTAACTCATGATGACGACTAATAAATGAGTTGGCATCGACTGGAGAGCCTGTCAAAATCGGCAGAGGTCACATCGGCCGAGCCGAACCGGCCGAGGCCGATCAACCCGACCGATGGGGGCAATTGTTACGCCTATTTGACCGAGACCCATAAAGCACGAGCCCAAGAGCCCACCTGCATCCTGAAAGCCCATTCGACAAAGGCCCTACAAGGGACCTTCTCGAAACGTCGATCCGACCCGGCCCCCATAACCCGGTGGTCGTTCGCCCACTCCTGCGAAAACCGCTCCCCCGGACACGCGACCACTAAATGGCGATAATGGGGAGGTGCTGGCATGGCGGAGAGGGCGGCGGCGAGGGGGGACGGATGGGGCACGATTGATGGCGGGCGTGGGACGTGGGCCAGAGCCAATCACGCTGGGAGCTCTACAAAAGGGTCAGGAAGACGACGAAGAAACGGACCGCATCTCAGGTAACAAAACCTAAGGTACTCCATCAACGACCTCGTTCCCCCAATTCATCTCCTTCCTCCCCCGCTCGCGCCGAGAGACGTCGTCACGATCTCCTCACGAGTCGGACCGTCTCCACCGGGCCTCCTTTCTCATATCTCTATCTGACTTAGGCATCGGAGGGGATTTGGCCGGAACCAAGGTCCGGCCCCCTGACGAGCGTTCTCGTCTACGCAGGTGGACAACAGACCAACGGGCCGAGGCTACCCCCTCGCCCCTCTCCGACCACTCGATCAACCGGACAGTGAGGCTTCCCCTCACCATCAGCCTTCTGTGGCCGACCACGTCCTACCAAGGCCGAGCGTCCTAATCGGGTCTGAGACTCACCCTCGCCACCCGACGGCTGATTTGGGTTCAATATTGCTTATTTAACCCCCCATTTAGCCCTATTTTGTGCTCACATGATGCTAAATTTATCTCTATTACATACGTATTTTCTACACATTTATTTATTAGAGAAAACACACTATTTGAGCACAAAACAGCAATTAACGACGTATTTCTGCACTTTTTATATTTTTCCTAGCACCGTCTCGATCTCACGATTCCAACGAATATTTATTTGTATTTTTCTGAGATCTGTGCTAATTACTGTGTATTTTTGAATGCAGAATACCAATTAAATGGAGAAATACGGAGGAAATACGATAAATACGGCCGAGAACCAATCAGAACGCGCCACGTGGCGTCATCTGGGCCGCTTCCGCTCAATCCAACGGTCCGCTGGTTAAAACTAAGGGATATTTTTGTGGCCGTTGGATCGAGATCCAACGGCCCACACATCAGCGAAATAAAAACAATACGGAGACACGTGGCACCTTACGAACGGTCGATGCGCGATCCGACGGCTCAAAACAAACCCGCAGCTGAATTCGAAAACGCGATCTGAGCGGGCGACGTGGCAAACATCTGTGCGTCCCCGCTCGAATCCAACGGCGCAGATTCAATGCGAATTCGAATCGAATTCGAATACGAAGCAGCGCGACGTGGCATGATCGCGGCGGTCGGATCTACATCGAACGGCTAATATCGACTCCGCAGTTTGAAATCGAGGCTGCGATCTCACGAGGCTACGTGGCTAGCGGACGATCGTCCGATCATCATCCTACGGCGCTGATTCGCTCCTACGCGAAGTCGGAGATCGAACGCGGAGAGGGCGACGTGGCGAAGAGCGGGCCGTGCGATCGAGCGTGGACGGTAGAGATGAAACCCGCTTCGAACTCGGATGCGGATTCGGGCGTTGCGCGATTTTTAAAGCAATACGTGGCAGCGCCACGTTAGATCCCGCCTGGATCAACGGCGGAGAAATGCCCCGCTTTGGATCTGCGGCTGAGATCAATTAGGGTGCGGTTTTAGAGCGGGTTTGAACCCGTTAAGCCCAACAAACCCGCAATCTTATTATTTAAGCGTATTCTAGGGTTTTTGGGCGTATAATTGGCGTATTGGAGCACTTAGAGGCCGTAATTTCTTCTGAAAAAATTCTGTAAAATTCCAGAGCCTAGTTTCTAATTTCCAGAGAGTTTTGAAGACTTTTCAGAGAGATTTGGTGATATTCTCTTCAACTTTAGCTTGTATTTGGGTGTTTTAGCTTGTATTTTGCCTCTAAACTTCCGTATTTTGCTATGAAACTTATGAATTTGAATCTGAAAATTGTGTATTTCTGCACCATGAGTAGCTAAATATTTTTGTGCATGGTATGGATTAATTAGGTGATGTGAATCGTATTCTTTGGTTGTGTTATTGCGCTTAATCGTTGTATCTGCTAAAGTTTAATCGTCGCTCTTAAATCTACTTTTTCGTATTCCAAAAGAATTGTTCTAGTAGATGATCACCCCACAAGGGTGAGATTTGATCTCTCCAAAAGAGAGCTTCATACTTCATATATACGTTTACAACTTTAGCGATATTCTATTAGAAATGATGCGTTAACTCCCAAAAGGATATCTTCCGACGATTCGCTCCCAAAAGGAGGTTTCGTTGTGTTATATTTGATCAACCAAAGCTTACGATTCGCTGATCCTAATGAACCCATGCCATGTACATGCTTTTTATATCTATTTTTCACGAATTAGAGTTCGTTGTTTGCATTGATCGCACGTAACAATTCCATCACCACACTATTCATACCACCTTCACCATCACTATTAAAGTGTTTAGATTTTATTCGTAGTTACTCTATTTGATTTAGATTTGTGGTTTCAACAGATTCTCCCGAGGATTCGACATCTGGACTCCCAGATTTTACTACTTGTACGGACTCTTGCGCTTGAGAGAGAGCACCTTTTCGGAGCCCACCAAGTTTTTGGCGCCGTTGCCGGGGAGAACGGTTTGTTACTACGGTTTAATTCATTCAGAGGACCTTCGGTGAGATCCTTCCACTTTATTGTATATAAACTTTTGTTTGCTTTCATATAAAAAAAATATTTGTGCTAGTGTATGTGGCATAGGACTCCTAGGACACATAGGTTGACTCGACGTTTTGATATGGCTAATAATAATATGGATGAAAATTTTAGCAACAATAACGAGAATAATGTGCAACCTGGAGTGCCTAGGACTTTAAAAGATTTACTTCGACCCACTAGGACTAGCACTGCTTCATGCTTTGTTCTACCTGCCGATGCAAATTCTTTCAATTTTAAACCTGGGGTGATCCAACTCTTACCCACCTTTCATGGGTTAGACAAGGAAAATCCATATCTTCATATTAAAGGATTTGAGGAGGTTTGCTTGACATGCTTTGATGGGAAAACTAGCGAGGACACGATATATCTTAAACTATTCCCATTTTCATTGAAAGACAAAGCTAAGAATTGGTTGAATGCATTGCCATCTCGTTCTATTACTACATGGATTGATTTGCAGGCTGAATTTCTAAAGAAGTTTTTTCCTATTCACAGGACACAGGGACTGAAGCGGCAGATTATGAACTTTGCCCAGAAAAGCGAAGAAACATTCTACCAGGCATTTGAAAGGTTCAATGAGTTGCTGCTCGCATGCCCGCACAATGGCTTCGATAAAAGCAGGATTATTGGCTTCTTCTACGATGGACTGCAGCCGCAAATGAAGCAATTTGTAGAGATGATGTGCAATGGAGGATTCTTTGATAAAGAGCCAGACGAAGCTTGGACGTACCTGGAGGAGATAGCAGAAAATGCGCAGACATGGGACACCACTTCAGACTACGAGAGAGGAGGCCACTCTGCACCATCCCAGCCTACGCGAGGACTGGTTTATAATTTGAAGCAAGAGGATGCGTTGGAGGCAAAGATGGAGGCCATGATCTCAAACAAGCTTCACGCCATGAATCTGAAAGAGGCCAAGGCAGTCGAGATAGAGCAGATTTGCGCACTTTGCGACGTTGGTGGCCACGACACTAGTGCTTGTCCTACACTTCCAGCCTTAAAGAGCATGTTAGGAAATCCTACTGGTGTGAATCAAGTTTCTTCGAACTACCAGAACTTCAATTCCAACAAGGGGTGGCGCAACAATCCAAACTTGAACTGGGGCCCCAATCAGCAGACTCAGCAGCAGCAGGCTCCCCCTCCATTCCGACAACCTCAATACAACAACAACAACTATCAAGGTGGGAACCAGAGGAGGGACCCTGAGCCAGTGCAACAACAGCAGATGCAACCATTTGGCGATGCGCTTCAGCAGCTTATCCAATTGCAACAAGCCCAGATGCAGCAGCAGCAGGCTCAATTTCAGGCTCAGCAGACTCAGAATCAGCAGATGAGCGAGAGCTTGGCGAGGCTTACAGCGACATTAGAAAAAGTTAAGCTTCCATCTCAGTCAATTCCAAATCCTAATATGGGCTCATCTTCTTCTGCAGGAAATAATATGAAGCCTTGCCAAGCGGTGTCCACTTTGAGGAGTGGAAAAGAGATTCAAAAGCCTGATCCACCGAGCAAACAAGCTGAGCAGAAAGAGGAAATTCAGATCCAGCAAGAGGAAATTCAAGAGCAAGAGGAGCTGCAGGAAAAGAGCACGGAAGTGGGTTTGAGCAAAAATGTCATTAAAGAGAAGGAACCCGCAGCATACGTACATGCAGCGCCTTTCCCTCAGCGGCTACTTCAGAAAAATAAAGATAAGTATCAAAATGAAATTCGTGAAATTTTTCAGAAGTGCCAGATCAACATTCCATTGCTCGATGCTATTAATCAAATACCTGCCTATGCTAAATTTCTGAAAGATTTGTGCACTGTTAAAAGAAAGTTAAATGTGAAAAAGAAAGCATTCTTGACTGAACAGGTTAGCTCTATTGTGCAACAAAATACACCACCTAAATTTAGAGACCCTGGATCACCCACCATCACTTGCACCATTGGCACTAAGAAAATTGGAAATGCTTTATTGGATTTAGGATCTAGTGTCAATATATTGCCATATCCTATTTTTGTGCAGCTTGGGTTAGGACAGCTAAAGCCTACATCTGTTATATTACAACTAGCTGATAGATCTATTAAAGTTCCTAAGGGATGCATTGAGGATGTCCTCGTTCAGGTGGACAAATTTTACTACCCTGCGGACTTTATAGTTCTAGACATCCAGGGACCCCAAACTGCCAATGCTACTCCTATCATCCTAGGTAGACCATTTCTAGCTACATGTAATGCTTTGATAAATTGTAGGGATGGTCAACTGAAAATTACTTTTGGCAACATGACTTTAGATTTGAATATCTTTAATACTTGCAAGTTGCCACATGTGGATGATGAGATTGAGAGGGTGCATATGATTGATTCGTTGGTGGATGATTATATTTGTTCTGAATTTTGTGATGATGCTTCTATTGTTGAGACTTTCATTGGTGATTCTGATGACATATCTTTTGTGCAGGAGAACGTGAAGGAGCTCAATGCGGTATGGGAGCCTAGGTTCGAGGCTTTGCCACCTAATGCATCAATTCAAATTTCATCTGAGGTGGAGGATCCAAAGCCAGAGTTGAAGCCACTTCCTGACTATCTTAAGTATGCTTTTCTTGGCGATGAAAACAGCTTCCCTGTGGTAATATCTTCTAAACTTTCTTTAGAGCAGGAAAGCTCATTACTTGATGTGCTGAGGAAACATAGAGGTGCTATTGGTTGGTCCATTGCTGACATTAAAGGTATAAGCCCTATTGTATGCATGCATCACATTTATTTAGAGGATGACGCCAAACCCACTAGAAAAATGCAACGTAGGTTAAATCCAACATTAAAAGAAGTGGTTAAAGGCGAGGTACTAAAATTATTGGATGCAGGCATTATATATCCTATTTCTGACAGCAAGTGGGTTAGTCCTACACAGGTTGTTCCTAAAAAGTCTGGCCTCACCGTGGTTAAAAATGAGAATAATGAGCTTATCCCAGTTAGAGCCACCACAGGTTGGAGGATGTGCATAGACTATAGGAAGTTGAATTCTAGAACTAGAAAAGATCATTTCCCTCTTCTATTTCTTGACCAAATTTTAGAGAGGGTAGCTGGACATGACTATTATTGCTTTCTAGACGGTTATTCAGGTTATTATCAGATTGAGATTGCACCTGAGGACCAGGAAAAGACCACTTTCACCTGTCCCTTTGGTACTTTTGTATTTAAAAGAATGTCGTTTGGTTTATGTAATGCTCCAGCTACTTTTCAGCGATGCATGCTCAGTATTTTTGATGATATGGTTGAGAAAATCGTTGAGGTATTTATGGATGATTTTTCAGTATATGGTAGCTCTTTTCATGATTGTTTGGCTAACTTGGCTCTTGTTCTTGACAGGTGCATCGAAAAGAACCTCCTATTGAATTGGGAGAAGTGTCATTTTATGACTACAGAGGGACTTGTCCTAGGTCACCTGGTTTCTAAAGATGGTATACAGGTAGACAGAGCCAAGGTAGCAGTAATTGAGAAGCTACCAAGTCCTAAATGCGTGAAGGACATCAGATCATTTTTGGGACATGCAGGATTTTATAGGCGATTCATCAAAGATTTTAGCGCCATATCTCGCCCTCTTTGCAACTTACTTACTTTAAATGTGGACTTTATTTGGACACCTGAGTGTCAACTTTCTTTTGAAACTTTAAAGAAGTTGCTGATTTCTGCTCCCATTTTGCAGGTGCCAGACTGGTCCCTGCCATTTGAAATAATGTGTGACGCAAGCAATTACGCAGTTGGTGCAGTCCTGGGCCAAAGAAAAGACAAAGTTCCAGTAGTGATTTACTACGCCAGCAAGACATTAAATGACGCTCAAAGGAATTATACAACAACAGAGAAGGAGTTGCTGGCAGTAGTCTTTGCGTTGGAAAAATTCAGGAGCTATATTTTAGGATCACCAATTTTGATATATACTGATCACTCTGCTTTAAAATATTTATTATCTAAAAAAGATGCTAAACCTCGATTGATACGATGGATTTTATTGTTGCAGGAGTTCAATGTCACAATCAAGGACAAGAAAGGCGTGGAGAATCTAGTAGCTGACCATTTATCACGTTTGACAGTAGGCCTTGATTCAGCGGATGTGCCTCGGAAGAAATTGTGTTGCAACCCTTCTAATGAGATTTGAGATGCTCTTTATAGGACCAACGCCAACACCATTTTTGCTGAATAACTGGCAGATGCTATGTCTTGGAGTTGATTCATGTACTGGAAATTACTAAGGTTCCTTGCGTTTTGTTTCTTAAATTTCTCAGGAACTTGTAAATCGAAGGTAATGCCCAATCTCATAATATACAAAGAAAATTTAAAAATACATATCTACAGTTGATGTTTTATTGATGTTTCTTTTAGAAAATAATGGGCTTTGGAATTGTTTGTCATCGTTGTCATATGGAGGAAGGGTGAGTTAAATATTCAACTTATGCTATATTATATATAGGAATATCACCCATGCAAGTTGGCGTGTGAATGTGTGATGGGTTTCATACTTATTGCGACGCCCCAGAAGCGGGAGCCGTCACACTCTCAATAATTTGCGGATGTGCCTTTGAAGGACTCCTTTCCTGACGAGCATCTTTTTAGCGTCTCCACCTCTCCATGGTATGCTGATATCGTTAATTATCTGGTAACTGGTAAGACCCCTGACACTTGGTCTCTTCAAGACTTTAAACGGTTCAAGTACGAGGTAAAATATTTCTTCTTTGATGATCCGTACTTATACAAATATTGTAGTGATCAAATTGTTAGGAGATGCATTCCTGATCATGAAATAACCAGTGTTATACAATTTTGCCATGATGGAGTATGTGGTGGACACTTTTCAGCGAACAAAACTGTGGCAAAAATCTCGCAATGTGGCTTTTATTGGCCATCTATGTTTAAAGACACATTTCATTATTGCAAGACTTGTGCTGCATGCCAACAATTAGGGGGTATTACTAAACGTAACATGATGCCTCTGAACCCCATTTTAGAGATTGAAATATTTGATTGTTGGGGCATAGACTTCATGGGACCTTTCCCACCTTCATTTGGATATGCCTATATTTTGGTTTGTATTGATTATGTTTCTAAATGGGTGGAAGCTATTCCTTGCAGGTCGAACGACACTTCCGTTGTGCTTAAGTTCCTTAAAGAGAACATTTTCTCTAGGTTTGGAGTGCCAAAGGCCTTGATCAGTGATGGAGGGTCTCATTTTTGCAACCGCATGTTCGCTACTTTAATGAAGAGGTTTGGGGTCACACATAAAGTTTCTACTCCGTATCACCCCCAAACCAATGGCCAAGCAGAGTTGGCAAATAGAGAGATCAAAGGAATTCTACAGAAAACGGTGAATCCATCAAGGAAAGATTGGAGCTTGCGCTTACCTGAAGCGTTGTGGGCCTACAGGACGGCCTACAAAACAATTTTGGGGATGTCACCGTACCGTCTAGTTTTTGGGAAGTCTTGTCATTTACCTGTTGAGATAGAGCATAGATCTTATTGGGCTATAAAGAAAATGAATTTTGATACTGATGTCTCTTTTTCTTCTCGCAGGTTGCAATTGTTGGAGCTGGAGGAATTGAGGAGAAATGCGTACGACAACGCTAAAATTTCAAAAGAGAGGATGAAATCCATCCACGACATGATGATTTTGAGGAGGGAGTTCACCCCAGGCCAAAAAGTACTCTTATACAATTCCAGGCTGCACATCTTTCCTGGGAAGCTTCGCTCTAGGTGGTATGGACCTTTCGTCGTCAAAGAAGTTTTCCCACATGGCGCTGTGCTCTTACTAAATGAAAAAGATGGAAGCGAGTTCAAGGTGAATGGCCAGAGATTGAAACATTTTCACGAGCCTTGGACCAAGGAAGCGAGCACCATGGATCTCACAGACCCACCTTCGGGTGGGAACTAATCAGGTGTGTTCTTTCCATGATTCCCTCTTCCTAACATTGAGGACAATGTCTATTTTAAGTTGGGGGGAGGGAAATAACTTTTAGGATTTTTATTTGCTTTTTCTTTTTCTTTTAGAATTTTTATTTTCTTTTTCTTTTTCTTTTAGGCTTTTATTTTTAGTTCCCTTTTTGCATTGAAAAAAAAAAATTTTTTTGAGTTAAGAAATATCACCAAAGTCTATCTCTGCCTAGAAATGACCCTCATGTGATGAAATTTCTCGATATTTATTCACCACCGTACACTCGTGATTTATTTTCTCCACCACTATTATTCAACATTTCAATCTCATTTAACATGAATTTGAGTGCTTGTGGTGAATTTCTTTTTATACATCTCAATGGCAAGATTAATTGACGACTTAATGAATCTGGAAATTATGGATTAGCAAGTGGTATGCTTTCATTGGAACACACCAAAATTCATGTGCCAATAATTCATAAATTAACTGGAGCATTGTTCTTTATCTCGTATTCATTGCCATTTGCATGCTTGGTGTGATTTTGGGTAGAAAAACGTACCACGTTATTTGAAATGATTAGGATACCCATTCTTGTGAACAATTAAAGAATAGGAAGTTATCTTGCCAAGTTGTTTATGCACACACAAAAGAAGAAAAAATGAGATGAATGAAGAAAAAAAATGATGAATAAATGTGCTATTAAAGAAATAACTTGGTTGGCTTGAGTAGTACAGTCCGAGGGGTCCTTCTTGGCCTAATGCCCTATTATCGTCTGATTTGGGAGCCATTGACCGGAACCTCAATTATTTGATGGAGCGATCCAAGTTATATACTTTTCTGCGAATGTTGCTTGATGCGCGTTACGCGGAACTATGGAGAAAAGTGAAAGAACATAGAGAATAAGTGTGCATGATTAGCGAAGCAAGAAAACTTCCAAAGCTTAAAGAAAATGCAAGATGTGGTGTGAGTTCCTATGAATAAAGATTGACGTGTGTATGTCTTGATACCATCCTATCTTTTGATGCTTGCTTTGCATGAAAACTTCTACGCTCCAAGTTAAAATATTTGATTGAACGGTGTGGGCCATTGATTTTGTGTACTATGAGCCATGAAGTAATTGATAGTGAATTTGAGTCTATTTTATAACCATTTGAGATGCTTGACTTTCATTTTTGAAAACCCACAAGTACCATTACTTGATGAGCTTGAAATTTTGATATTAGTGTGCGGTTATCTCTTTTGTCGTAGTAGTATGATGGTGAGCAATTTGAGATTTGATAAGGTGATCTAGGCGTATTTTTAATCGCTCTTTTTGCTAGAGACTAGCAAAACGCTAGTTGGGGGTGTGATTTGGGTTCAATATTGCTTATTTAACCCCCCATTTAGCCCTATTTTGTGCTCACATGATGCTAAATTTATCTCTATTACATACGTATTTTCTACACATTTATTTATTAGAGAAAACACACTATTTGAGCACAAAACAGCAATTAACGACGTATTTCTGCACTTTTTATATTTTTCCTAGCACCGTCTCGATCTCACGATTCCAACGAATATTTATTTGTATTTTTCTGAGATCTGTGCTAATTACTGTGTATTTTTGAATGCAGAATACCAATTAAATGGAGAAATACGGAGGAAATACGATAAATACGGCCGAGAACCAATCAGAACGCGCCACGTGGCGTCATCTGGGCCGCTTCCGCTCAATCCAACGGTCCGCTGGTTAAAACTAAGGGATATTTTTGTGGCCGTTGGATCGAGATCCAACGGCCCACACATCAGCGAAATAAAAACAATACGGAGACACGTGGCACCTTACGAACGGTCGATGCGCGATCCGACGGCTCAAAACAAACCCGCAGCTGAATTCGAAAACGCGATCTGAGCGGGCGACGTGGCAAACATCTGTGCGTCCCCGCTCGAATCCAACGGCGCAGATTCAATGCGAATTCGAATCGAATTCGAATACGAAGCAGCGCGACGTGGCATGATCGCGGCGGTCGGATCTACATCGAACGGCTAATATCGACTCCGCAGTTTGAAATCGAGGCTGCGATCTCACGAGGCTACGTGGCTAGCGGACGATCGTCCGATCATCATCCTACGGCGCTGATTCGCTCCTACGCGAAGTCGGAGATCGAACGCGGAGAGGGCGACGTGGCGAAGAGCGGGCCGTGCGATCGAGCGTGGACGGTAGAGATGAAACCCGCTTCGAACTCGGATGCGGATTCGGGCGTTGCGCGATATTTAAAGCAATACGTGGCAGCGCCACGTTAGATCCCGCCTGGATCAACGGCGGAGAAATGCCCCGCTTTGGATCTGCGGCTGAGATCAATTAGGGTGCGGTTTTAGAGCGGGTTTGAACCCGTTAAGCCCAACAAACCCGCAATCTTATTATTTAAGCGTATTCTAGGGTTTTTGGGCGTATAATTGGCGTATTGGAGCACTTAGAGGCCGTAATTTCTTCTGAAAAAATTCTGTAAAATTCCAGAGCCTAGTTTCTAATTTCCAGAGAGTTTTGAAGACTTTTCAGAGAGATTTGGTGATATTCTCTTCAACTTTAGCTTGTATTTGGGTGTTTTAGCTTGTATTTTGCCTCTAAACTTCCGTATTTTGCTATGAAACTTATGAATTTGAATCTGAAAATTGTGTATTTCTGCACCATGAGTAGCTAAATATTTTTGTGCATGGTATGGATTAATTAGGTGATGTGAATCGTATTCTTTGGTTGTGTTATTGCGCTTAATCGTTGTATCTGCTAAAGTTTAATCGTCGCTCTTAAATCTACTTTTTCGTATTCCAAAAGAATTGTTCTAGTAGATGATCACCCCACAAGGGTGAGATTTGATCTCTCCAAAAGAGAGCTTCATACTTCATATATACGTTTACAACTTTAGCGATATTCTATTAGAAATGATGCGTTAACTCCCAAAAGGATATCTTCCGACGATTCGCTCCCAAAAGGAGGTTTCGTTGTGTTATATTTGATCAACCAAAGCTTACGATTCGCTGATCCTAATGAACCCATGCCATGTACATGCTTTTTATATCTATTTTTCACGAATTAGAGTTCGTTGTTTGCATTGATCGCACGTAACAATTCCATCACCACACTATTCATACCACCTTCACCATCACTATTAAAGTGTTTAGATTTTATTCGTAGTTACTCTATTTGATTTAGATTTGTGGTTTCAACAGATTCTCCCGAGGATTCGACATCTGGACTCCCAGATTTTACTACTTGTACGGACTCTTGCGCTTGAGAGAGAGCACCTTTTCGGAGCCCACCAACGGCCGTGCATCTACCCGGGCGACTGAGGCTACCCCTCGTCCCCCTTCCAGCCGAGGCCGAGAACGTCTGTCCGAGGCCGAGCGTCTCAACCAGGGCCGAGGCTTCCCCTCGCCCCTTCTGCACCGATTCGAAGCCCCCCGAGGGACCCAAAGCGGGCCCCTTGACCACGTTGACCGGGTTCTCCACGGTCAACGCATTGTAGTGAGAAAACACTCTGAAACAGCGCCAATCTTTACACAAAACATGTGATCACAAGCAATTATATATATAAATATCATTGCAAATCTAAAGAGAATTGTTGCGGGGTGGAACCCGCGTACAATAAATTTGTATTAGGGGGAACCAAGGGCACGGTAGTTATATTGATAAGAGGATTTAGGTAGGCTTTTTGACAAGAGATTAGTGGGGTGAAGAGGCTAAACTTGCAGCTGGAGCAGACCACGGAGTCGAATTCCTCCGGATGCGGTGGAGGAGGATCGGATGGCGGGAGCCGAAGGCGAATCTCGGCCAAGGGGAGAGCTACCCTACACAACGAGCAACTCGTCAGAAAGGCCGGGTTGGGGTCCAACCCTTAGCCTCTCCGATGCCTAAGTCAGTAGATGGACTTAAAGCGGGGGCTGGGCACGCAGGTCGGACTGTGGATGAGCCGACCGTACGTGACGAGCTATGTGTGGGAGAATAAAGATATGGACGACCTTTGTTCTCGTGTGTGGATAATGGGATTGAGAGTGAATTTGCCAACCCCCTCACCGTAAGAAGTGAGGGGGTATTTATACCTGATGGGAGACGATTAGGTGGGGCTCACCTGGCATGCTGACTCGACGTGTTGAGTTGGCCCGGCTGTCAGCGAAAGCTTCGGACGAGGATGTCAGGAACAGGAGTGTCAGCCTCGCTTTTTTCAGATGGCGCAACGGCCAGGGGCGCTTTTGTCAGGGTGTTAGGGCCGAAAGCATTAAGTGTCAGGGGGCGCAGCGGCCAGGGGGTGCTTTGTCAGATGGTCGGGCGGTGCTAGTGTCAGTCGTGTCCTTATAATAGGTTGTTTGTCGTGTGTGATGAATCAAGGGTCCGGCGGTGCTATCCCCCACGGCTGGGTTTGCATGGGGCCGCCTGGCCGACCTGTTCGTGGGTTGTTCGGCCTGGCCGCGCACCTTTTCGGGTGCGGATCATGGACCACTGGCAGGGGGTATGTATGTGCCTATGTCAGCATCTAAGGCTGTGCTGTCTGGGTATATCCCGAGCGCACTGCCCCTGGCGGGCCGAGTGAGAGAGGTTATACGCCTTGGCCGGGAAAGGGGGCGCTGCGAGGTGCGCCCATTCCCATGTAGCCTCGGACCTCCGGGCCGGCAGTCCGTTCGCAAAGGGGCGAGTCAGTGAGGTATATTAGTGGTTCTGGGCGGGAGTCGGACTCCCACGATCTTTAGGTCGTAACAATTGCCCCCGGCCTTTGAGCCCAAGGCAGGAGCCCGGCTCGGCTCGGAGGGCGACCCGTCTCCGATGTTTCGATCCGTCGGTACGGATCCCAGTCCGCACTCGGGGGTGGCGGTGCAAGCTTCGGAACTCCCGTATTATTGGTCATTATTACGATTCGAAAGGGCGGTAGAAAAACGAAGCGTCTCCACGATAAGGTTCGCGACGCATGGATGAGGTGACTCTCACGCCAGTCGAGGCGTCAAGGACATCCCGATGGGCACCGCGTGGCGGCGCATCGACGGTCGTGATGACCCTGTGGCCTATTTTATAAACAAAAAGAGGTTAGAAGGCGGTCGGTGGGAGTTTTCTTCTGTCTTTGATTCTTCTCCGGTGTCTATTGCTTCCATCTATCGCTTGCTGGTGTGGTTGCGACTTCCGCCGCTGGTGATCTTCTTCCGAACGTCTTCCTGGTCTGACGGATCGGCTAGGTAATTTTTTTTCACTTTCCGACCGATGGCTTCTCGTTTCGAGTTCGGAGGCGGTAGCAGAGTGGGGGAGGAGGAGCCTGTGGAAGAGGGGGCATTGTCGCGGGGGGTGCGGTGGTCTAGGGAAAGGGGGTCATGGCGCACCGTTGTTCCGAGGGTGATTGGGTCCCTCAAATGTAGGTCGGATAGGATTAACATCAGGGAGATTCGCGTGCGATTCGTGCGACTGCCCTATGAGGTACGGGTCCCCGAGCCGGAGGAATCGGTGTGCTCACCCGGAGATAATGAGGTCGGGGTTTATGTCCGGTCATTCGAGTTGGGGCTCCGTTTCCCGATCCACCCGTATCTTCTTTATCTATTGAATTTCCTGGAGTTGCCGATCTTTGCCCTGGTGCCTCGGTCCTGGGGCTTTCTGGTGGGATTCGTCGTCTTGTGTCTTGCTAGCTCCTTGAGTCCCTCCCTGGCGCTGTTCCAGCATTTCTTCGTAGTTTGGAAGAGTGGAATGTATCATTGTGTTTGTGCTAGGAGGGGACGAGAACTTGTCCTTGGGGTGCCCGACGATGTCGGCGAATGGATGGAGGAGTTTGCCTTCGTGATGATGCCGAGCGACGTGGTGTTGTTGTCGAACTGAGGGGCGCAAAACCCTCTATTGAATAAAAGGGTGGGGCTAACTGGGGATGATCTAGCAAAAGCCCAGATTCTGACGGAGCTGCCTGAGGCATACCGTTAGTTAGCAAGTTTGACGCGGAGCAGTCGGCTCGCCCAGGACTTTTGGTCCCTAGGTACCTTTGACATTTGGTAAACCTTTAACTAGGCTTACCCTGATCTCTTTTTCCTTTGTAGGTGGAGACGTGATGCGAGGGCCGGAGGAGGTGTCGGGATCAGCCGGAGTCCCCGTCGCGGAGGACGCTGGTCCTTGAGAGAAGGCAAGGGAGCGGCGCGCGAAGAAGGAACCCAGGAACGGGGAGGCGAGGTCTCTAGTGAGGAGAGAGCGAACCGGGGACGAAGGGCGCCCGAATCAGGTACCTCTACCAGTTGGTTCGGCAATGACCTCCCGGCGGACTCGTCCGCGCGGGAGGTAGGTCCCTCCGTTCCACCGGGGGTATCAGAGGTGGTCGAGCCTCGCAAGGAACCCTCGGTTCAGAAATGGCCATACGTGATCCCTTTGCGGGATATGGGAAGGTCGATGAGCCCGAGTTGCGAGGGTGCCCTCATTCATTTCAAGAGGACTCGAGAGGAAGTCGAGGCGTTTCCAGACGACCGCCTTCATAAGCTGCCCTTTCGAGTGAGCCGTGACGAGTCGATATTCGAGGACGCCGGGGTGGCAGCACGCCTCGCAGAGTATTGCATGCTGCCACGTGACCGCGAATCTTTGACCCACGTGGGGGCGGAACGATTGTGCGGCTCTGCTGTATGGCACGTCGTACAGGTAAGCCGGTTCCCTCGTCTCGCCCTCAGGCTTTCTTTACTCGTGTCCCACTGACTCGGGTCTTTTGTAGATGGTTACGGATATGGTGGCCCTGCGGCATCGCACTCCAGTGGCCGCCACAAGAGCGGCTCTTGAGACAGCGAGGGCGGACCTCAACGAGGTCAAGGGGAAGCTGAAGGACATGGAAGCTGAGCTGGAGAAGGTTAGGGTGGCATGTGAGGTAGAAAAGGGGCGGGCCGCGTACTTTGATTCATCGAAAGCTACGGTCGAGCGCCAACTCCTAGAGGTGACGCGGGAGAGGGATGACATCCTGTCGAAGCACACCGTAGAGATGGCTAGCAAGGAGAGGGTGATCGAGTTGCAGAAGCGGCAGATAGCCGGCCTAAAGGAGACCCTTGAGGCAGAGAAGAGGGAGAAGGGTATCATGATGCGGCGGATGGAGGAAAAACGGGAAGTTGAGGGCGGAGTGATCGAGGCCGCTATCCACCGCTACCATGACGAACATGTTGTGCCGATGTTGCAAGAGTCTAGGGATGCGGGAGTTCGCCAAGTGGCGAGGGATATGAGGGCTCGGTCGGCCGAGAGACGTCGTCGCTGAGAACGTGGGTTTGGGGAATCCTGTACCTTCTTGTTTGAGTTTAAACCCAACGTCTTGTTGTAGCATGCGGATGGCTTAATGGATAGCTTTGCTATTTAGGTAAATGCACTGAATTGGTCTTGTGTCGGCCTGTCTTCTTCCTCGTTGTGTCTGTAGGTAATTTGTTTTGTGAGGGACATAATTGCCCCCAACTTCGCTATACCGAGGATATTCGGGGCGTCGGGAGAGGGAAGTTGAGATGTACCGCGTTTACCAGGGGTTTGTTGCCAAGCGAAGTATGAGTCCAGTTGGAATGTAGAAGTGGTGCGATGCGGGGCGAGGTGGTGCAGTCCGTTCAATCAATTGCTAAACGTTGATACCGAAGTCCGAAATTGATTAAGCGGCGCATCCTTGCTTCAGCCGCCTCGACGGAGGTGGGACCCATCCTGGGTACGAGCGACAGATAGAAAGAAGAGGGGAAGGATGGCGTGATTTCGAATAGGGGCGATCATTTCGCCGGGATTTGGGCGGGAATCGAAGCGGCCTGTTGGCGGTCGCGTGACTACACGTCATTCTTACGATTCGACGGCGGGGGGAATCGAAGCGACCCGACCACTTCAAGGCTAACGCGTGGCATAAGTGATGGCTGCCATAACTCGAAGCGTCAGACCAAGCGGATCGACGCGGGAGAGAGAACGGATTGATGACACGTGGTGCGGGGTCGACGGTTATGATACTTCGTGGTGTCGCTTATAAAGACCTCTGGGTGGGGAGCGAGGCAGGACTGCTTGCCGGGTGAAGGTTTACCAAGCGGCTGCGGTTGTCGAAGATTTCGTTGCCCTTGCCGGAGTTGCCCATGTGGAATCGGCCGCCGACGTAGTGTTGCAGTCCAAGTCGTCGGTGCCCTTCAGGTAAGAGGTCTGTTTTGTCGATGTCTTCCTCGACGTCTTCGTTTCGTGGGCCGGGGTCGAGGGTGGTGGGGGAAGGGAGCTCTGTCGTGGAAACTGGGGCGATGCCCCTCGAGGTTGCGGGCGTGAAGTCGATGCTGAAGAGGTCCCTTGCTGAGATCTTCGAGATGTATATTAGGCCACCGTATTCTGTCCGTGAACCTGACGCACAAGAGAGGGTGTGTTTCACGGGCGACCACGAGGTGGGGGTGTATGTGTCCTCCTTCGAGCAAGGGTTGCGCTTCCCCCCATCCATTTGTGTTAGATGTATTGAATTTCCTGGGGCTGCCCCTGTATCGTCTGTTACCCAATGCCATTAGCGTGGTTATGGGTTTCCTTGTGCTGTGCATGAGCAACCAGGTGTGCCCCCACGCTGTTCTTGTTTCGCTATTTCTTCGCGGTGAAGACCTTGAGGTCCTACTATTATCTCTCTGCGAAGAAGAGCCATCCGCTCATCAGAGGGTTGCCAGGGAAGATTAGGGGGTGGAGTAAGCAATATGTGTTTGTCTTCGTGCCGGAGGATGTGCTGATGAGATCGGATTGGGGAGAGCTGAATCCCGAGGCGAAGGAGGGGGTTGAACTGGGAGACGAGGAGAAACAGGTGGCACAGTTTCTAATGGCGATATCGGAGGAGGGCCGAGACTGCAAGACGCTCGCCCAGGCTGAGATGATAGCGTTGAATATATGGCCCGAAGGTATAATAGATTTTGCTATTAGTGCGTCTGAAGTGCTTATCTTGAACTTTCTTTCTTTGGCATGTCGTACCATGAGTCTGTCGCTCGAGGAGATGATGAAGCGAGCTGCGAAGCAGGCGGGGAAAATGTCGAAGAAGACGGTCCCCAAGAGGTTGCACGAGGAAGGTGTGGTGGAAGGTTCGATGAGGGGGCAGGTGTCCACAAAGAGGAGGAAGCTGCCTACGAGCTCGTCTGTCTCTGATGCTCAGGGGCGGGGGAGAGTCGGTCAGCACAGGGGGATCCAGGGAGGGGATCGCACCCTTCGTTATCGATCTGGAAGGCGGGGGTGAAGGGCCGACTGGGGGAGGGGTGGAGGCCCCCGAGACCCGGCCGCCTAGCCCCAGGGTATCCGCTGCTGTGGAGGGGGTAACCGTTACCGACCGACAGGGGGGGTCTGGTACGTCGGGTGACCAGGCCAAGTCGGCCGGCTGGGATAGCTGGCCTTACAGCTGTCCGTTGTTCGCTCTGGAGAGGGCCGTCGAACCCAGCTGTGAGGCCTCGCTCGTCCGTTTCAGGGCTAAGAGGGCCGAAGTTGAGGGCTACCCTGACGAGGCTCTTCATCGGGCGCGGTTCAAAGTGAGGGATGATGAGTCCGTGTTTGAGGATGGTGGTGTGGCGGCGATGCTGGCGGAGAATATTTTCTTGCCCTGCGACAGGGTGGCGCTAGAGGCGGTGGATCCTGAGGGTCTGTGTGGAACCACGGTGTGGCACGGCGTCCAGGTAGGTTGGATAAGTCGGGTGACGCTTGTCAGTGGGTTTTATTGAATATCCTAATTGGGTTCTCTTTTGTTGTACAGGCCATCACTTTGATGCTTGGAGCTATGAGGCACGCGCCAGCCATAAATAAGGCCGAGAGCGCCATCGCTAGAGTGGCAGCCGAATTCGTCGCATTTCGTAAGAGTGCCACCGAGCGAATGGCGCAGGAGAGGGAGCAGTGCAGCCAGTATGAGGTGGAAGTAGAGTGCCTAAAGGGGGTCCTGGCCGATTATGAAGTGCAGGCGGCCTCTGCTAGAGACAGGTCAAAGGAGCTGGAGAAGGCCCTTGAGAGGGAAGAAGCGCGTGCGGTGGATCTGGCAGGTCGTGCGAAGGCCACCGAGGAGGAGTTGGTTCGAAAGGTCGAGGGGTTTCGCTCGTACCAGGAGGTGACTGTCGTCCCCGCCCTTGCAGATGCGATGTCCAGGGGCTTGAAGGCAGGCCGTGAAGAGGGTCGCAAGGAAGGTCGAGCGGAGGGGTGGGAGGCCTGCTTAATCCGGATAAAGGAAAGGGTGGCGGGCTTGTCCCTGCCTATTGAGCTCGACCTCGACGGACTCGCAGCTTGCAGAGATGAGGAGGAGGCGGAGAACGGTGAGCGGGTGATCGTCGAAGGAGGCGGGGCATCGAGGCGGAGACCGACAAAACGGGGGGGGGGGGGATTCCCCCGAAGCTGAAGGAAGGGATGTCGCGACTAGTGGGCGCGCAGTTGGTGAGGGGAACACACCAGAGTAGTTTTGTATAGGTGGCAAGAAAGAAAGAAAGGAAAGTTTTGTGGGGTCAATACACGTAATTTTGTAATTTTCGGACTCTGAGTATGTGGAGACTCCCTTTGTTGGCATGTTTTGTTATTGTTTTCTCTTGCCTGGCGTAGGTCGAGCTACCTTTATTCCCTTTGTTAGGGTCGTGCGACTGAAAATGTGGTCAGCCCGTTAGACTGTCTTTTTTCCCCCGCCCGCTCCGGGGTGGCGGGGGCCGGTGGGCGCGTAACATGGAGCTCGTCCCCCTCTTTCCGGGGATTGTTCCCGTGCATGAGTGCGCCTAGATCATTGCTAGGGGCCTGATGGGAGTAGTCTTTTCATTAGTTTTTATTAAAATTTAATGAACAGGACAGGGACAGGATTTGGGGTGTAGGTCGGCCCGCAGGCGAACTGTCGAGCCGTTCTACTTTGGTGAACGGCCTCGGGGGTGGGAGCTTTACTTTGTCGAGTGGCCCTCCTTCTCTTCCATCGCTCGTCGTGTTTTTCTGCATTTTTTGTATGCTGAATGGTTGCTGGGTCTCTGATCGCGGGTCATTTCATCATGTTGTAGCATGTGCCTGGATGATCGAACTGCTTTGTTCAGTGGTCGCCCTCGCCCCAGGTGGTGCGTCCCTCTTTGTCACCGTGTCCCTGAAGGGTTACAAGGTCTCTTCGGAGGGTCTACGCACCGATAGGGAACCCCGGAAGAGGCGGGGAGCAACGTGTCAGCCACGGGGGGTGGGGTCCGGACCCCGCGGGGAGAGGGAGGAAAAAGAATTGGGGGAAGAGGGAGTCCTTGGTGGTTGCTATATCCCGTGGGGCTCTAGCCTTCCTGTCGGTTGGAGTCGCCGTAGTACGGGTGTGGGGAGGGGTGGTCCGCGGGGAGGGGTGGTCCGCCGCTGGTCCGCATCTCTCCCTGGCGTAAGTGGTCCAGGAGAAGTCGAGGGGTGGAAGACAGGGTGCCTCTGATGTAAGAGGAATAGCCTGTCGGCGTGGCCGGTTTTTGCTGAGGCTGGTGTGACTCGGCGGAAGCTGAAGTGCCCGATGGGGTGATTTGGCAGGTCTCTCCCATCCATCGGGTTGTCGGCATGTCGCGCCAGCGCACGCAAGGCGTCTGTGGAGGGGCAGGGTACGCCCTTGGGGTTCCGGTTCTCATGCCTTAAGTTGTCCAAGGGAAGTTGGGGAGCCGCAGGCGGGGTGATCCTCGCGTAAGGGGAATGGCCTATCGAGGATCCTCATGCAGGGGGAAACCGCCCGTCGAAGCGGTTGGGGTCACTTGCTTTTTCCTCACCTTCTTGGGGGAGGCTGGGATTGGCCTACCCTCAAATTATCTCTTTCATCATCTCCCTTTGAATGGGCTGACGGTGTATTTATAATGGGAGCTCTTTAGCCTTCCCCCTCCCCTTAATGTGATGAGCTGGAGCCAGCTTATTGGAATCGTGCCCTTCAGAAACTGCTTCCGATAGGTGGCGCCCGATGTGACTCATCAACCCCTGTGTCTCGGGGTGTGTGTTGTTATTAATGGCGCATGCCCCGAGTGTCTTTTCGGTTTGATGGGTCATTTCGGCCATCGGCTTTATAGGTGTCAGGTGTTACATATCAGTCCTTGACCTGCGCGTGGGTCGCCTCAATCCGCGAGCCATGGTTCGTTTCCCGATGTTTGAGTTAAGGAATCATGGGCCCGCCTTGGGAGTGCGGGTAGCTCGGCCCTTGCCGCCTCTACAGTTGGGCGGGTATTGGGCCATCACCTTCTCCGCATATGGTGCTCCGATCTGGGTGGCGAAGCTCCGTAAGCTTGCCCCGAAGGTCTCCAGGGGTGGGGGCGGGGGCGAGCGCGTGGCTCGGCCTGTGCCCCTCTCCGGTTTGGGTGACGAGGATTGGTCCTGCCCCGGAGTCTTTGAGAGGGCGGGTATTGGGCCGTCGCCTCCCTGCAGCCTCTATAGTCGGACGGGTATTGGGCCGTCGCCTACCCCGTAAATGGCGCTCCGGTTTGGGTGGCGAAGCTCCGTAAGCTTGCCCCGGAGGTCTTCATTGGTGGGGGGAGCGAGCGCGTGGCTCGGCCCGTGCCCCTCTCCAGTTTGGGCGGCGAGGATTGGTACTGCCCCGGAGTCTTTGAGAGGGCGGGTATTGGGTCGTTGCCTCCCCGTAGCCTCTATAGTCGGACGGGTATTGGGCCGTCGCCTACCCCACAAATGGTGCTCCGGTTTGGGTGGCGAAGCTCCATAAGCTTGCCCCGGAGGTCTTCATTGGTGGGGGGAGCGAGCGCGTAGCTCGGCCCGTGCCCATCTCCGGTTTGGGTGGCGAGGATTGGTCCTGCCCCGGAGAATTTGATAGGGCGGGTATTGGGCCGTCGCCTTCCCGCAGCCTCTATATTCGGACGGGTATTGGGTTGTCACCTACCCCGCAAATGGCGCTCCGATTTAGGTAGCGAAACTCCGTAAGCTTGCCCTGGAGGTCTTCATTGGTGGGGGGAGCAAGCGCGTAGCTCAGCCCGTGCCCCTCTCCGGTTTGGGTGGCGAGGATTGGTCCTGCCCCGGAGACTTTGAGAGGGCGGTTATTGGGCAGTCGCCTCCCCGCAGCCTCTATAGTCAGACGGGTATTGGGCTGTCGCCTACCCCGCAAATGGCGCTCCGGTTTGGGTGGCGAAACTATGTAAGCTTGCCCCGGAGGTCTTCATTGGTGGGAGGGGAGCGAGCGCGTCGCTCGGCCCGTGCCCCTCTCCGGTTTGGGTGGCGAGGATTGGTCCTGCCCCGGAGTCTTTGAGAGGGCGGGTATTGGGCCGTCGCCTCCCCGCAGCCTCTATAGTCGGACGGGTATTGGGCCGTCGCCTACCCCACAAATGGCACTCCGGTTTGGGTGGCGAAGCTCCGTAAGCTTGCCCCGGAGGTCTTCATTGGTGGGGGGAGCGAGCGCGTAGCTCGGCCCGTGCCCCTCTCCGGTTTGGGTGACGAGGATTGGTCCTGCCCCGGAGTCTTTGAGAGGGCGGGTATTGGGCCGTCGCCTCCCCGTAGCCTCTATAGTCGGACGGGTATTGGGCCGTCGCCTACCCCGCAAATGACGCTCCGATTTGGGTGGCGAAGCTCCGTAAGTTTGCCCCGGAGGTCTTCATTGGTATGGCGGAGCGAGCACGTAGCTCGGCCCGTGCCCCTCTCCAGTTTGGGTGGCGAGGATTGGTCCTGCCCCGGAGTCTTTGAGAGGGCGGGTATTGGGTCGTCGCCTCCCCGCAGCCTCTATAGTCGGATGGGTATTGGGTCGTCGCCTACCCCACAAATGGCGCTTCGGTTTGGGTGGCAAAGCTCCGTAAGCTTGCCCCGGAGGTCTTCATTGGTGGGGGGAGCGAGTGCGTAGCTCGGCCCGTGCCCCTCTCCGGTTTGGGTGGTGAGGATTGGTCCTGCCCTGGAGTCTTTGAGAGGGCGGGTATTGGGCCGTCGCCTCCCCGCAGCCTCTATAGTCGGACGGGTATTGGGCCGTCGCCTATCCCGCAAATGGCGCTCCGGTTTGGGTGGCGAATCTCTGTAAGCTTGCCCCGGAGGTATTCATTGGTGGGGGGAGCGAGCGTGTATCTCGTCCCGTGCCCCTCTCCGGTTTGGGTGGCGAGGATTAGTCCTGCCCCGGAGTCTTTGAGAGGGCGGGTATTGGGCCGTCGCCTCCCCGCAGCCTCTATAGTCAGACAGGTATTGGGCCGTCTCCTACACCGCAAATGGCGCTCCGGTTTGGGTGGCAAAGCTCCGTAAGCTTGCCCCGGAGGTCTTCATTGGTGGGAGGGGAGCGAGCGCGTAGCTCGGCCCGTGCCCCTCTCCGGTTTGGGTGGCAAGGATTGGTCCTGCCTCAAAGTCTTTGAGAGGGCGGGAATTGGGCCGTCGCCTCCCCGTAGCCTCTATAGTCGGACGGGTATTGGGCCGTCGCCTACCCCGCACATGGCGCTCCGGTTTGGGTGGCGAAGCTCCGTAAGCTTGCCCCGGAGGTCTTCATATGTGGGGGCGAGCGAGTGCGTAGCTCGGCCCGTGCCCCTCTCCGGTTTGGGTGGCGAGGATTGGTCCTGCCCTGGAGTCTTTGAGAGGGCGGGTATTGGGCTGTTGCCTCCCCGCAGCCTCTATAGTCAGACGGGTATTGGGCCGTCGCCTACCCCGCAAATGGCGCTCCGGTTTGGGTGGTGAAGCTCCGTAAGCTTGCGCCGGAGGTCTTCATTGGTGGGGGGGAGCGAGCGCGTAGCTCGGCCCGTGCCCCTCTCCGGTTTGGGTGGCGAGGATTGGTCCTGCCCTGTAGTCTTTGAGGGGGCGGGTATTGGGCCGTCGCCTCCCCGAAGCCTCTATAGTCGGACGGGTATTGGGCCGTCGCCTACCCTGCAAATGACGCTCCGATTTGGGTGGTGAAGCTCCGTAAGCTTGCACCGGAGGTCTTCATTGGTGGGGCGGAGCGAGCGCGTAGCTCGGCCCGTGCCCCTCTTCGGTTTGGGTGGCGAGGATTGGTCCTGCCCCGGAGTCTTTGAGAGGGCGGGTATTGGGCCGTCGCCTCCCCGCAGCCTCTATAGTCGGATGGGTATTGGGTCGTCGCCTACCCCACAAATGGCGCTTCGGTTTGGGTGGCGAAGCTTCGTAAGCTTGCCCCGGAGGTCTTCATTGGTGGGAGGGGAGCGAGCGCGTAGCTCGGCCCGTGCCCCTCTCCGGTTTGGGTGGCAAGGATTGGTCCTGCCTCAGAGTCTTTGAGAGGGCGGGTATTGGGCCGTCGCCTCCCCGCAGCCTCTATAGTCGGACGGGTATTGGGCCGTCACCTATCCCGCAAATGGCGCTCCGGTTTGGGTGGCGAAGCTCCGTAAGCTTGCCCCGGAGGTCTTCATTGGTGTGGGGAGCGAGCGTGTATCTCGTCCCGTGCCCCTCTCCGGTTTGGGTGGCGAGGATTGGTCCTGCCCCGGAGTCTTTGAGAGGGCGGGTATTGGGCCATCGCCTCCCCGCAGCCCCTATAGTCGGACGGGTATTGGGCAGTCTCCTACCCCGCAAATGGCGCTCCGGTTTGGGTGGCAAAGCTCTGTAAGCTTGCCCCGGAGGTCTTCATTGGTGGGAGGGGAGCGAGCGCGTAGCTCGGCCCGTGCCCCTCTCCGGTTTGGGTGGCAAGGATTGGTCCTGCCTCAGAGTCTTTGAGAGGGCGGGAATTGGGCCGTCGCCTCCCCGCAGCCTATATAGTCGGACGGGTATTGGGCCGTCGCCTACCCCGCAAATGGCGCTCCGGTTTGGGTGGCGAAGCTCCGTAAGCTTGCCCCGGAGGTCTTCATTGGTGGGGGCGAGCGAGTGCGTAGCTCGGCCCGTGCCCCTCTCCGGTTTGGGTGGCGAGGATTGGTCCTGCCCTGGAGTCTTTGAGAGGGCGGGTATTGGGCCGTTGCCTCCCCGCAGCCTCTATAGTCGGACGGGTATTGGGCCGTCGCCTACCCCGCAAATGGCGCTCCGGTTTTGGTGGTGGAGCTCCGTAAGCTTGCCCCGGAGGTCTTCATTGGTGGGGGGAGCGAGCGCGTAGCTCGGCCCGTGCCCCTCTCCGGTTTGGGTGGCGAGGATTGGTCCTGCCCCGGAGTCTTTGAGAGGGCGGGTATTGGGCCGTCGCCTCACCGCAGCCTCTATAGTCGGACGGGTATTGGGCCGTCGCCTAACCCGCAAATGACGCTCCGATTTGGGTGGCGAAGCTCTGTAAGCTTGCCCCGGAGGTCTTCATTGGTGGGACAGAGCGAGCGCGTAGCTCGGCCCGTGCCCCTCTCCGGTTTGGGTGGCGAGGATTGGTCCTGCCCCAGAGTCTTTTAGAGGGCGGGTATTGGGCCGTCGCCTCCCCGCAGCCTCTATAGTCGGATGGGTATTGGGTCGTCGCCTACCCCACAAATGGCGCTTCGGTTTGGGTGGCGAAGCTCCGTAAGCTTGCTCCGGAGGTCTTCATTGGTGGGGGGAGCGAGCGCGTAGCTCGGCCCGTGCCCCTCTCCGGTTTGGGTGGCGAGGATTGGTCTTGCCCTGGAGTCTTTGAGAGGGCGGGTATTGGGACGTTGCCTCCCCGCAGCCTCTATAGTCGGACGGGTATTGGGCCGTCGCCTACCCCACAAATGGCACTCCGGTTTGGGTGGCGAAGCTCCGTAAGCTTGCCCCGGAGGTCTTCATTGGTGGGGGGAGCGAGCGCGTAGCTCGGCCCGTGCCCCTCTCCGGTTTGGGTGGCGAGGATTGGTCCTGCCCCGGAGTCTTTGAGAGGGCGGGTATTGGGCCGTCGCCTCCCCGTAGCCTCTATAGTCGGACGGGTATTGGGCCGTCGCCTACCCCGCAAATGACGCTCCGATTTGGGTGGCGAAGCTCCGTAAGCTTGCCCCGGAGGTCTTCATTGGTGGGGCGAAGTGAGCGCGTAGCTCGGCCCGTGCCCCTCTCCGGTTTGGGTGGCGAGGATTGGTCCTGCCCCGGAGTCTTTGAGAGGGTGGGTATTGGGCAGTCGCCTCCCCGCAGCCTCTATAATCGGATGGGTATTGGGTCGTCGCCTACCCCACAAATGGCTCTTCGGTTTGGGTGGCGAAGCTCCGTAAGCTTGCCCCGGAGGTCTTCTTTGGTGGGGGGAGCGAGCGCGTAGCTCAGCCCGTGCCCCTCTCTGGTTTGGATGGCGAGGATTGGTCCTGCCCTGGAGTCTTTGAGAGGGCGGGTATTGGGCCGTCGCCTCCCCGCAGCCTCTATAGTCGAACGGGTATTGGGCCGTCGCCTATCCCGCAAATGGCGCTCCGGTTTGGGTGGCGAAGCTCCGTAAGCTTGCCCCGGAGGTCTTCATTGGTGGGGGAGCGTGCGTGTATCTCGTCCCGTGCCCCTCTCTGGTTTGGGTGGCGAGGATTTGTAACGACTGCTTTTCATGTATCTGAATTTATTATAATATAATATATGTTTTGGTGGATTTTCTCCTCATGTGTGGTTTTCGTCTCCGTATCTTTCATTTTTGATCGATTCGTCGTATTTTCTCGTGTCTTCCTTAGGATTGTCGATTTCGAAGTATGTCATTCGTGACGGACTTCATAACGGTCGTATCTAACTATTAGATCAAGCATAGGAGTCTTAGGAATCGATCCCGGGGCCCCGCGCTCCATATCGGAACTTTTTGTGCTCATTAGCCGGTATAAGAAGGGGCACCGACCGACTAGATGACGATCCAGTCGGTCGGCAATCCTTCTTGGACCGACTAGTTGGCTTTCTAAATTTCTCAGGAGTTACTGTTTATCGTTAGTCGGTCTAAGAACGTTGGTTGACCGACTAGGTTGCAAACTAGTTGGTCGGCAATGCTTCTTTAACCGACTAACACATCATCTTAATTTTAGTCGAGTTACTGTTTACTCTTAGTCGGTCTAAGAACGTTCATCGACCAACTAGATGCTAAACTAGTCGGTCAGTATTTGTTCATGGACCGACTAACTCTAAATCCTATTTTCGTTCAGAAGTTACTGTTTGTACTTAGTCGGTCTGCGTTGGTCGACCGACCGACTAGTTGCCAAACTAGTCGGTCAGTGGTTGCTCTTTGACCGACTAACCTGTGTTAAAACCCTAATTTCTGGGCAGCCGCCAGCCCATCCTATTTAAACCCATCCCAAACGTTTTCTTCTTCCTCCACTCGACCCAAACCCCTAAAATCTCCCCCATTGAGCCCCCATCTTCCTCCAAGCCATATTCCTTCATCCCAAGCCCTAGATTCATCATCTAAACCCTCCATCAACTCTATCTACCTCTCATTTTCCCCAAAATCACCATCAAATCCCCAAAATCCCCCAAGAACCCTAATTCTCCAAACTTCTCCAATCTTTTCCAGATCTGATCCTAGGGTTCTCCGGAGTGTTTCTTCCGCCTCCTCTCGGTAAGAAATCGATTCCTTGGTGTTTTTATAACCTAGTTGTATTTTTATGAAACTCTAATAAATTTCATGTTGTTTGATGATTGTTCCCCATAACAGCGATTTCCCCCGTAGAATAGCATCCGCGAGACGAACCTTCGTGATCGTCATCACCGGTGCTAGGCAAGTGAAACTTGCCACTTAGGGTTAGGGCCATGTTTTAGGCCATTTGCTTGTTGTAGGCGTAAAAGAGACTAGGCGACGAAATGATTCTCGCCTAGGCGCAATTTGGGGACTAGCTTGACAACGAAGCTAGTTCCGACTTTTAGCATGTTGCACAATTACCATGCCATGTTTACCTTCCATTAACGGTACGCAAATTAATTGTCATGTCATTGCATCCTTTAAGTGTTTCCGTGAATGCGTAGCTTCGCTACAATACTTGTGTTCCTGGCTCGTGACCAGAAGCGAGCATAATGAGTTGCTAACCCCAACGCTCGATATTGAATTGTGAACTAAGAAACAAGCTCCCGTGCGGGGCAACCCTGGCTCACTTGCTGGGCTCATGTACAGGGACCCTGGCTTGTTTACTTGTGGGATGGGGTAAGGGTTAAGCGGTCAATTCAACTGGGGGTCTGCCTGATCAGCAACTGCAGTTGTAAGACGTAAACTCTGGGGTGGGGTAGTGTTTAGTGCCGATCGGTGTGAATGATGTACCATTCAGCTGAAGGGCGTAAACATCTACAAAACAACGTGAAACGTGAATAGTGAATTGATTGAGATTGATAGTAGCTTGGCTACTCTTGTCTTGTCCCGATAAATGTTCTCTTGTACTTGTTGTTCACCATGTCTTATTTGTGCACTCATGTTATAACTGCCATGTCATGCATACTAAACTGCTAGGTTGCTAGTTGCCTTACTTTCAGTTTCCTTGCCCAAGTCTTTTAGACTTGCTGACATGTGCCCCTTTACTCTTTTGGGTGACACATGTTAGATCCCGAGCCTGAGTACCTTGTTGAGGACGAGGTGTTTGCTGACGCCGAGCCCGAGCTTGTGTTTGACGGGGAGTACGTGGACGCTGGGGACCAGTCCTAGTGTCTTCGTTGCGTTTTACTTTTGTTCAGACAGTTGTTTTGTTATCGGTGCGTAGCACCTATACTTTGTCGTTGTTGCTTTTGGTTGGCCTTGTTCTGGGCCTTTAGACTCTTCCTTTTAGCCTGGTGGCTTTTCTGGATGTTGGACTTATTTTCATGTTGGACAATTTATGAGATGTGAGATTTTATTTCAGTCTCTCCTTGTGTTATTATTGTTGTTCCGTTGTGGTTACAGGGACCTGCTTACGTTTTATTGACGCTTATCGGGTTTGGGGCTTCACAGCTCCACTCTCGTGCGGACCTTTTCACGTCTCGCCTCCATTTTAGGGAAGCGGGTCGTGACAGGTTTTGTTGGTGGCCCATGCAGGTCCTTCTGTAACTGCGATGTTTGGGATGACGATAATAATATTAGAATGTCCAATAAATTAAGTTCGACGTCCGAGTCATAAGCTATGAGTCTAATCTGATTCGTTTTCTGTGTCACTAGATGGCAGGAAGACGTTTCACCCGTGGTGGGGGTAGTGGTGCGATCCCTCATGATGAGGAGCCTGAGCGGGAACCCACCAACGGGGAGATGATGCGGATGATGCTGCAGATGATGCAAGTGCAGCAGGGCGTGCTCCTGCAAGTCCAGAATGCTCCACTTGCTCGAGCTGCCCGGGCTCTTCCGGATGCCCCTCGCTCTGAGCCAGGAGCGAAGCAATTTCGGGAGCTGGGTCCCGCGTATTTTGATGGGTCTGAGGGTCCTCTGGCTGCCGATGAGTGGATTCGGAACATCGAGGACAATCTGAAGATGGCCAAGATCACCCCGGCTGGATGGGTTGATTTGGCGAAGAGGCAACTCAAGGATAATGCTCGGAATTGGTGGGATGCGGAAGAAAAGATGTTGGTGGAGCCGATAGCTTGGGCTACCTTCAAGGCCAGGTTTGATAGTGAGTTCTTCCCGAAAGCTGCCAGGGAGGAGATGCTGCAGCGTTTTATCGATTTGAAGCAAGGGAACTCGTCGATGGACCTATATCACCAAGAGTTCATGATACTCTGAAAGCACATTCTGAATGCACTTCATGATACTCTGAAACTCGCTAGCCATATGTGCCCACTTTGCTTGCACCATCCAATTGCATGCACGCTCATTCAGATGCGACCACATGTCGCAGTCCACTCACTCACTCCTTAACGTGTGATCACGCGAGTGACATATGTCACTGTCCGCTCACTCCTGCCTTAACGTGTGATCACACGAGTGAGCGACATATGGCCCCATGGTGAGTGCGCCTTACGTGTCGGGTTAGTGCACTGCACTACATGAAACATGCCCACTGTTGTGCTTCACGTGCTTCATGTGGATTACATTTTGGGTTGTCATCCCTATCTTTGAAAATGAGTGTTACGGGCTTTAAAAGTCTCCCAAAAATTCCAATTTTTTTGGGATAAATACTTGAATTACTTTAGATATTTTGTATCACATAGTTCAATCTCCATCTTGATACAAATATACCTCAAACCTTGAGACAAATCATATCTCCAAAATTTTCACCTTCAAAATTAATTAACCACATCACCAAGAGGCTAATATGCAACTAGCTAGTGAGCTCGCAATAAGCTTTACTAGCTACCCGAGTGTCTATGAACCTTTTATGAAGGTGGGTCTTTTACTTTAACATATATCCTGAATGCATAAATCTAAAGCAATCTATAGTATCTCTCTATAACACCTCGTGGCACCTGTAACACGCTGCTCCCCAGGATACCTGGGAAGTACAAATCTGTCCCAGGTTCTCCTAGAGAGGCGATGGTGAAGAGAAAGAAGGGATAGAGATGGAGTACAACGAACATATGCAGGCCACTGCGCACGTGCTGGGAGAGTACACGTAATGCTAAAAAGTAAATAATAACACAGAGAACATCACAGATGTAATAAAAAGAGAAACAATTATTTATATTTATATACATAACATATGTACAAAAGATGTACACAAGTCTCACGCCAAACTCTCTCACTACAATCACAGGTATAACGTACGTACTCAAGTGAAACCCGACCCAATAACTCATGCTCTCCCGTCTAACAAGCCACCACCCTCAAGCTCTAAGCACCCAAAACTCCGTCGGTCTTAACCTGAAATCCAAGGGGTGGAGCACGTCAAAGCCTGTCCAAGTAGGACGTCCAACTCCATATGGCATATGACTTATGAAGTCCAACTCCATAAGTCAATGCTGTTGTTGTCCAACGCCTCTTTATTTGACCCCGAGCTCAGATGGCTCGCTAGTCAAAGCCCTTTTGCTTCAAGGATCCCTCCTTGCTAGGTTGATCGTTAGCCGGGTTTTTGGGGTGTCCTCGCTTGACTAGTGCATCTATCTCTTTTTTGAGAATCTAACAGTCACTGGTATCGTGCCGATAGTCGTTGTGGTACTTGCAGAATTTGAGGTTGTCCATCTTCTCATATTTGCCCTTCTTCGATGTCTCTTAGATCAGCTCATCTCGTGGGGCATAGGCGAGGACCTCTGTTTTAGAAGCGCTCGGCTTAGCATAGGTAGGACGCTCCTTGCTTCGGGGGCTCCTCTCTCTGGGTCTCTTGTCTCGAGACTCCTGGCGAGGGGTTCCCGGAGTTGGTTTCTCTCGCCTTGAGTCTCTATGATGGGCGCGGGTGCCTTTCGCACTAGCTCCGGTGGGTTCCTCTGCCTCTTCTCAGATAGTGAACCGATCCGTTATGTTTAGCATCTCTGCAATGGTGTTAGAGGTAACTGGTGGAGGGCCCTTCGCAGGTGCTTGTTTCGGACCGCCTGAGTGAGTGCCGCCATGACAGTCACGTTCGGCATCTGTTCTACATCTCTTCTACATCGAGCCTCACGTCATTGAATCTCTGGACGAAAGCTCGAATCAACTCATTCTCGTTCTGTTTGAGCGAAAAGAGGTGGGAGGACTTCTTCTTAGGACGTCTGCCCACGACGAACTGCTTGCAGAATATTTCTGCTAATTCATCGAATGACACGTTGCAGGCGTGGGATAACCCTTCGCACCAGCCTTCTGCCCTCTTGAACATGGTAGCATGGAAGGCTCTACAAAGGTATGGCTCATTGGCCCCATAAAGCAGCAGTACAATTAGATACTTATGAATGTGCGACCACAGGTCGCCTCTGCCATTATAAGTTGGTAGGGCAGGGAGTTTGAACTTGGAAATAGGAGGAGTGGAAGTGATATTATTCCTCAGCGGGGTCCTTCGAATTGCAGATCAGACGAGTAAAGATCCTCCCTCTCCAGATTACACGTAATTGGCTCCCGATGATTGGTTTGGGGCCTCTTTCCTCCTAGCGAATCCACCTGCAGGGTTAAGAGAGTAATAACCCAGGGAGCCCCGTACATTACCTGATTCAGGATGTTGCATGTTGCTTCCCGATAATTGGAGGGGGTGTGTTTCCCCTGGAGAACGAAGGCCCGATTATCGACCCTCATTCCGCCGTATGGGTGAGATGGGGGGTTGTGTTGTGTGGTCCGATCTCTAGTTGATCTGCTCTCGGATCCCCATGATCTCAGAGGAAAGACGTGCCTCTGGTTGGTGTCAGGGCCAGGTTTGGAGGTGGCAACGGGTCATTTAAGAGCGATGGATTCCCCATGTTTTGGCATATCAAGGTCGCCAAAACATCGAAACTCCTGTCGACCTGCTCGGTAAACTGGGTGAATTCCTTCTAGGTCATCTCAGGCTCCTTCATGGTCCTTGCTGGTCACTGCGATGGCGATGAAGAGTTCACGGCGTCATCTACCAGGACGATGTTCTCTTTCTACTTCTCCTTGACCTTCGATCGTTTCCACGTTTCTGGGTCCAGCTGTCATTGCTTTTCGATTGCTTTGGGATGATGAGCTGGTTAACATTTTTCACAGACAGTGCCAAACTGTTACGGCCAAAATTGACCAAGACAGTTGTCAGGCTGACGTAGGACCCTTGGATTGAGTTGGAGCCTCGTCAGTGATTGAAGTGGGATCCGAGGTTGGAAAAACATGGGTCGAGTGATGGATGTAGATGATGATGCAGTGCTCGATCGACCTTCGGACAGCTGATGCATCGATCGTTCGGGGCTGGGGAGCTTGGTAACGACCTTCGACGATGGGTGATAATGTGTCGATCTACACCACAGAGACACGTTAGGGGGGTCTGATCTGGGTTCTGACCCAAATCCCCTCCGATGCTTAAGTTAGTACTGAAACTTAAGGATAAGAGGGAGCTAGGAGCAGCTGAGATCGATCCACGGAGGTTCGCCTCAGATCTGACATCGCTAGCTCTATAATGTAAGAAATATCGATCGAAAAAGTAGAGTTCTTTGTCTTAGATCTTTTATCTTGGATTTGGGACCCTTATTATTATTTATAGGCATTACGGGTCCTTTAAGTGACGTTGGGGAGATAACGGCCACCCATTATAGTGCCACGATCCTCCCCCTTTAATAGGAGTAAATGTTGTACACGTTCCTGCGAATTATGAGCCCGTCTTTAATCCCACATTCGAGTGAGGCAAATGCAACGGTCGACTAGTCAGTGGACTTTGACTGAGTCGATGTCGGGCTTCTTTAGTGGGCCCCGTGGGCCTTAGTCATCTGTCGGTCGAGTTATCTCGAATGCCGGCCCAATGATTCAACAAAAGCCCATTCTCATCTCCCTTTGTTCACCCTATCCCATCCTATCTCCTTCTTCTTCCCACAACCGACAGCCGTCCCATTCTCCGACGAACCCCAGACCGTTGCAGTAGCCAACTCTCCTTGGTCGCCCACTGCACCATCGCGTCCCTCTCTCCGCCAGCCCACATCACAGCCGAGCCCCGTTAGCCAACGGCCTCACCGCACGCCCAAGGTCACAGCTAAGCATCCTCACCAACGAACCCTGCCTCCGCGAGATCCGCCTCACCACTACCCGATGACCACCGCCACGCCGTCGGTCCTCCATCCACACCACCACCCTCTCCGACCATCCCTATAACTCCCGCCACTCAATCCAATCGTCGACAACCCACGAGACCCACTGAGTAGCGGAGCCACTCCTTGCGAGGCCTCTGTCGCTGCTGTGGGCCAAGCCCGACCCCCGCCACACTCCTCCGACGAGCGTCGACGTCGCCGATGCCCAGAGAATTCTGACGAAGCCGAGCGCCGCGACAACCCCGGATCACGTGCCCTGCCACTCTCGGCTTCGCCCGCACCACAGTGAGCTCTGCCTTACCGCCCGATCGTCGTCACCGCCTCCGGCTCTGCCCCCCACGACCCACCGCGCCACCCGCAGCCGACACTGCTCACTTCGCTACCCGAGCGTCAAGCGAGAGAGAAGAGTAAGGGAGAATTTTCTTATATATATATATATATATATATATATATATATATATATATATATATATATATATATATATATATATATATATATATTAAATACAAATAAATTAGATAAAATTCATAATAAATAAGATAGACCCCCGAAAAATAAATTAAGGCCACCGAAAAATTCAGTGCGTTGTCCGGAGTCACGTAGGCACTTGTCTCGTAATTTTCAGACAAGTACTTTTTCCATAATAGGTTTTGCAACATTATTTCTATTTATGTCAAATTAGCAAAATAAATTATTGCCATCAAATTTCACATAAACTTAGATGCACAAAAATTGTTTATGATTCTACTAGTTAAAACAAATAATTTGATATATTGTGCATAAAATTCTGACATGTAGTTTTTCATATATAAATTGTGGAACATGTCTAGTAATTCATTTTTTTAATTCGAAAATTCATTTTTAGTCATTTAAAATTTAGAAAATTGCTTATTAATTTCTTAAAAATTCTTTAAAATGACTGCTAGATTCAGAAAATTATTTCCTACTTAGTTGTACTTATATGTTTGGTTGTAAATATTTTTGGATTCATTCCACTTAGTAAATGCCTCATTTAAAAATAGTAAAATGGTTATATTATGAATTGGCGGCATGTCACTGGCCATAAATTTTTACAGAACTGTTACATGTACTCATGAGACAATATGGACATGCCATACATATATGTTATGATGCAACTGTACGGAAATGATCTTATGACTGATGGAACCATGTGGTTATGATTAATGGATTATCAATTGATGAAAACTTACTATTGACCCGACACTTGACTTGACACGTGGGATTGTGGCAATCCAAATGTCGCAGATGGTATGTAAGTGACTGGATCCACATTACAATTTTACCTTCACTCACACTAAGTGGAAGAAAGTAACTTGACTATCGTCCAAGGAAAGGGGTCGGTAAGTAGAGCCACAGAGAGCTCCCGATGGTAGTGTGTATTTTAGTTACATATTATGCCATCAGACACTACTACATAACCGGCTTTCAGCCACAGACAATTCTGTGGCTGAAAGCCGGGTTTCCGTGGCTGACATGTTACGGCCACAGAAAAAAATTCAGTGGCCGAAAATCTGTTGCCGATACCGTAGTCTCTAATACACCCTTTTCCCACAGACTTTTCCGTGGCCGTTAATCTGCCATGGATTAAAGCCCATGGATGTCCATGACCGATAATCCGAATAAAAAACAATATAAAAGTATCAGCCACGGACAAATCCGTGGCTGATATGAATTTATGGCCATGAAAAGGTCCGTGTGCGATATTTATCGGCCACAGATAATGGGTACGAAGCTGACATAATCAGTGCACACAAACCGTGGGCGAAAACTGTCTGCCATAGACGTTTCCATGGCCGTAAATACATATCAGCCACGGAAAAGTCCGTGGCCATCAGGTATTGGTCACGGATTTAGTGCACGAAATTAACGATTTCATGCACATAATCCGTGGCCAATACCTGATGGCCACGGACTTTTTCGTGGCCATATCGTGCTATCAGCCACGGATTTTGTCCATGGCTGATAGTATAAATTGTTTTTTTTAAATCGCAGTATTTTCGTTATATAATATACAATATTTTATAACAAACAAATATGTACCAGTATATACAACAAAATAAAGCGAAAAAATATTAAAAAGGAAATGCAAACATTTAATGATACCAATGTATCAAATAAAATATATTATACGTACATAGCCAACGGCCGCAGTTTAAAATTATGTTTATGCCAACATTAAAAAATAAAATCATAACACCCTACAACGCCAACGCCATTGCCGCATGCCCATGACCGTACCATCTCTATCGATCGCCTCGCCATCGCCATCATCGAACGCCTCCATCGTCGCCATCATCACAAGCCCGCTATATACCGCCATCGCCGCTATCCATCGCCACCGTCACCATCGCCCCCAATCCCTCTCCCCTCGCCACCGCCATCGCCACCCTCAGGTCACTACTGGAAAATTGGACATTAGCCACGGAACCCCAAAATCAGTGGCTAATACCCACTAGCCACGGATTTTTATAAATTCGATGGCTATTGTTCCGTAGGAAAAAGTGGCGTAGCAAATGCGAAAAATCCGTGGCAAATGGAAAAAATTCGGTGGCGGAAAAGTTAGACACGGAATTATAGCCACGGAAATTCTGTGGCAATTGTTCCACATATTGCCATGGAAAAGCCGTGGCAAAAGTATATTTGCCACGGATAAGGTCAAAAAAAATTTCCGTGGTAAACTGCATTAGCCACGGATATTCCGTGGCTATTGTTCCAACTATTACCACGGATATTCCGTGGCTAATGTGTTCATTTATTTTTTTAAAAAACCAAAAATTTTAAAAATTCGTTTACAATCAAAATTCCCATATATAAAAATAACAAGAAAGAAACATCGATGTACAATCAAAATTCCCATATATAAACAACATCAACAAATCCAGTTAAAAAATTCTCATCCATCAACAAATTCCAAAAAACTATATAAATACAAACTTTCCACATACATCAACATACCTCAATAGAAAAGTTTGCCACATACAAAAGGTTTCCACATACAAATACATAACGGCCCATTGGCCCAATTAATACAAAAAGTTTCCACACATCAACATAATGGCCCCTCGGCCCCCTTAATACAAAAAGTTTCCACACATCTATATAACGGCCCCTCGGCCCCTTCAATACAAAGTAAACTCTCAATCTCATCATAACAGCCCCTCGGCCTTCATCACTCTTCCAAACACCAAGTAATAAACAATTAAACTCTCACCTCATATCTCCACCTTCCGGTCCTCCACTGGATCCGCCTTGCGGACGCGATTCCTGAAACAAAAATTGAAAATAAATAAGTGTGTATATGAAATTTGATCATCATGCATTTGAGTTCGAGGGTCGCTTTTCCGGCGAAGGGACCGGTGCAACCTCTGATAAATAAAGGAAATAAAATTTGATCATCATGCAAGCCTTCTTTCTTGTGTTCTTAGTTTTTGCCGAATTATCACCCTAAGCCTGATAATTGGAAGGCATACCAACACAAAATCAACGAATTCACATTAACCAGCTCAATGTTCTAAGCCATTGGCCTTCATATTTGTTCAAATGGATTAGTGTTTTCGCGAATAGAAACAACAAATAAAAACATTAAAACTAAACATTTTCCATCATTGTGCATTTTTAATTTTTTTTTGCATCATTATTCTCCTAGACTATGCCAACTATCTGTGTTTTTTTCTCCCCAAACATCACTTGCCTACACACATTGAACTCTATTCATTACTGGCACATAAAATACACAACTCAATCACCATCACCATTATCCGGCATTTTTTCCTTATCAAAGTGGGTCAAATTTGAACATGAAATCCTCACAAGGTCATGACCCAGGCATAACCGTATCCAAACCATATCCAAAGCTGAAACTTGATAAAATTTTCTCAATCTTTATATAATATAATAAAAATAAAACTATCACTTTATAACACAATCCATTAGTAATGGGAATCTTAGTTCAAACACAAATCCGACTTTAATATGAACAAAAACGGATATGAAAAGTGCATAATAAGACAGGATAGTAATGTAATGTCTTTTCACCTTCCTCGTCGTATGTAACATGAATCCAATTGGAATCCAATGCATTTACATCTTTAGGCAGACTCAAAAAATTTCAATTAAGATATTTTATCATTTTTGTACTTGCTCCTACAACTCAAGCAGTCCTATACTATTTTGCTAAAGACTCATCTGGATAGTGGACACCTAAACTCATCACCTTAGAGTCAGGGTGGCATTTTGGCCCATGGGCCTGCCGGCCCGTCGGCCCGGCCCGGGCCCGGAAGCCAAAACCCGGGCCGAGCTGCGGCCCGGGCCCGACCCCAGGGCCGGGCTGGGGGAGCCTCCCCCGGCCCGGGCCCGGGCCAGGCTGGGGCATATTTGCCCGTTGCCAAACGGGCAAAAATTTGCCCGTTGCCAAACGGGCAAAAATTTGCCCGTTTGGCAATGACTCCTTTTTATTTAAATTTTTTTTTTGTTTTTTACCTACAAAAATCCCTATAAAACCCACCTCCCCCCTTATTTCTTCACTCACAAAATCTCTACACTCCTCTCTACCCTCAAATATCTCTAAACTCTAATTCTCTAAAATCCTCTCTCCCCGGTGTTCTACAACTCTCGCGACTACCGTCTATCTCCGTCTACCGTCTCTACAATCGTCAATCTCGCTACTATCGGCTACCGTCTCGCTACTCCAATTCGCTACGTCCGGTCTCTCGCTAATACCGTGCAAGCTTCCCTCGACGGTCGCTAGCTACTACCGGGATCTACAACTCCGGGCATACTCAGACATGTTTCTGTAGTATAAATTTTAGATTAGCATCATGGCAGAACCGTCTAGGAAGATAAATATGAATTTTAATATAGATGATGAAACTAATACTGCCGATTATGAATATTATGCTGATGTACTACGTGGTAACTATGCTGATATAGAAAATATTGAAACACAAGAACCTGATAACTATGGTGCTACTAATAATCCTAGCCCCGTCATGCCACCACCTGCACATTCACCTTTCTCGCATGCTGCTCACACGTACACAAGTTCACCGGCACAAACATCAACACCTGCTTCACATATGCATGCACCTACTACACAAACCCAAAAGAAAGGACCAAAGTCCGGTGTTTGGAAACACTTTACACGTGAAATGGTAAAAGATAGTAATGGCATCGAACAAATTCGTGCCTTTTGTAAGATATGTAGAACTAGTTTTGCTGCCGCACATACTGCCGGCACTTCACATCTGCTAAGACACATGAAATCGCATGTTAAAAAAGATGCTAGACAAGCAACATTAAATTTATCTTCATCGTCTTCCTCTCTTATTCCTTTCTCATATTCTGTTGAAAATATGAGAAAAGAGATGGCAAGATTTGTCTTATGCAAAGAACTACCTCTAAATTATGTTGAAAGCCCAGAATTAGAACGATTACAGCAAAATGCATTTAACCCTGCTTTTAAAAAATTATCTAGGAAAACCCTTAGAAATGATTGTATGACTATTTTTCATGAAGGACAGGCAAAATTGTATCAGATTTTTCTTAATTTAGAATGTAGGATTTCATTAACTTCTGACATATGGACTACAAAATGGGGTGCATCATACATGTGTCTTACGGCCCATTTTACAGATAATGATTATATCATTCAAAAAAGAATTATTGGTTTTAAGGTTTTAGAGCATGCACACAAGGGACAATTTATTGGTAAGACTTTACAAAATATTTGTCGTGATTATGATATTGAGCAAAAAAATTTTACAATTACTTTTGATAATGCTTCGAATAATACTTTAGCCATTAATTTTTTGCAACGTCAATGGAACCCAGATCTAGATGGGTTAATTTTTCATCAACGTTGTGCATGCCATGTTTTAAACTTAGTAGTTCAGGATGGTCTTAAACTTGCTTCTGTTTATCTGAAAAAGGCTAGAAACCTTATGCTTTTAATTACCACTAATTCACAAAAAAAGAGGGAATATAGACAGTTTTGTCGTAGTAACCAACTTCCTTATAGGGCATTTAAATTTAGTGTCCCCCATAGGTGGAATTCAACGTATCTAATGATACGTTGTATGAGACAGAATAGAACCCAACTTAGTGAGTTTGCAAGTGCATACCTTGCAAATGATAGTGATTATGAAATTAGTGATTATGAGTGGCTAATTATAGATGAACTTTATGTTTTTTTTTTGAAATTTTCTACATGACAACAAACAAGTTTTCTGGTATGTACTACTCTACTTCAGTTCTAGGCTTAGACCAATTAGCGGTGATCTCTGAAGTTATACAAAAACATAGAGATAATGACACCATTAGGACTCCAGACCTTAAAACAATGATAGAACAGATGTAGATTAAACTCCGTAAGTATTGGAATCATGTTCCTTTGCTATACACTATAGCGAAGGTTTTAGATCCCCGGTTTAAGGAGGATGTAGTACTCGACTTATTAGATACATATTACGAAAACTTGAACCTTCAGGCTGAAGCAGAACAACACAAAGCTAGTTTTAAGAATAGCTTACGATCATTTTTTACTGTATATGAGACACGATATGGTAGTTCTGCACACACATCTAATGTTCAAGCATCTTCAAGTGCTCCAAGCAGAGTCCACCTGCTTATGGGCAAGAAGAAGCAAAGAACATCTGACACGACTAATGAACTGTCTAGGTATTTGTCAAGTTCTTGTCCATTTTCTGAAGAAGAATTGAATAATGAGAGTTTTGATGTTCTGTCATGGTGGAAACAATATAAGAATAGTTATCCAATTCTTTCCATGATGGCTCGCGATTTGTTAGCCGTACCCATATCCACTATTGCTTCGGAGTCTGCTTTTAGTGCAGGTAGTCGTGTTCTTAACAACAAGAGATCACGGCTGAAGCCAGATATAGTAGAAGCGTCGGTTTGTACGAAGGATTGGTTCAGGGCTGAATCGAGGACCCAATATCAGACCGACCTTTCTGAAGACTCTGAAGAAGAAGAGGAAGAAGAAGCAGAAGCAGAGACTTGATATATTTACTTGTATTAGTTTCTTTTTTTTTGGCCAATGTATGAGGGGTAAGGCTGGCCAACGTATGTCCCCCCCAAAAAAAAATTTCAATTAATAAAATTTAAAGGTTCAACCCGGGACCTTCGAGAATTTAGGGATTAAATTTTTTGGTATATATTAATTTTTTTAGAAGTGTTATATATTTTTTTTGGAATTTTTACATGTTTACAACTATATTTTAGATTTTTAAATATTAGATTATAAGTTTTTTCTAATTTTTTTGATTTTTGTTTTAATTTTATTAAGGTTTTTTAAAAAAATAATTTTTTTTATTATAAAACCGGGCCGGCCCGGCCCGGCCCGGCCTACCCGGGCCCGGGCCGGCGGGCCGGGCTGGGCCTGGCTTTGGCCCACCCGGGCCGGCCCGGCCCGGCCCGGGTTTCTTTTGAGCCCGGGCCGGCCCGGTGGGCCTAAATTGCCACCCTGACCTTAGAGCATGTGGCAAGCATAGATCTATGAGAAAGTTTTTGGACATGTTGAAATGGAATAAATTAGTTATACAAGATGTGGAAGCCAATTTTCGGCTTTGCACATGTGGAGCATAATAGAGGTGTTTTGCAATATAATACCATCAGATACTTCTAGTAGGATGGTGAAGATTTTTAACTTTCTTCACCTAACAGCAGTCCTAATGAAAACATGTCTACTCTCTCTGTGATTTGACTAACATCGAGAGAATTAGTCGAATATCTCAAATCAATAAAAGTTGAAATAGATAAGCCATTTCAGCAAAGAAAATAATGTTAAATCACATCTTCAATATCACAAGTAATCTATATAACAAGATATATTCTCCCAAATTCTCCATGCAGCCAAGGTTACAATCTGACTCTGGAATAAATTAAATTGACTTCAAAGATAGAATGGTAATAATGATCCAGATTAAGAGCATTAATTAAACCATAAGCCTATGGAGAGAAACTTAGTAAAGTAAGTCGTATTTTACATGCACAATCATAAACTAACTACATCACTTTCTTATGTTAGTTGTTATAATCAAAATGTCAAATTCTTCTTAGATTCAAACCCATCTAAGTTCTATTTACTTAGCTCTCAAAATTAATGAATTCGATATTTTTAATAAATCAGGTGGTATGGATATTCTAGCTGAAATCTTTAGGTAATAGAATAAATCATTCTTTCAGGATTGTATTCAATCATATGTTTCCTCGTTTTTATGCAAATACTTGTCTAATATACAGTAATTTTTCGTGATGCTGACATGCTGACTACATGGAAAACGGCAATAATTACTCAGTCAAAAATCTTACACACATATATGGTGCACCATGAAACTTCAGAAATCTTCATTGCATGACTCTAATGCTTGCTTAATGGCCTTGATATGAAAGATGTAGGTACAATAACTAAGGCCAAGAAAAACAAGTTAAAGTTTGTTTCATATGACATAAAGCACCATCTCCAGTGACACATATCTATATATCAGGCATCAGCAATAGAATGGACCAATAAATCTAACCATTGAAAATCAATGCACTTATAAAAAATATTAAAGATGATAGTAATGTATGTGCTAGTTTTCCAGTTCTCCCCTGAATTAGCACAAAACTTGTAAATATTACTGTGTACGATACGCATCAACTGCATAGTGTCAAACTTGTGGCTTACAGGTTGAATTTTGGGCGATGTGGTGCTGGCAGACAAAGCTTAAAGATAGAAGTAGTTAGAGGAAATACCATCATAGCAAAGGATAAAAATAATGACAGGTTAAACAACAAAAGCTCACATAGTTTTAGCAATTGAGATAGTTTCAGCAATTGAGATATGTCACCAATTCTCGGTTGGTTACATATTCCCTTTGCCAAAATGTTCTTCTTGCATGTTTCCTCTATAGATAGACTATCCAAATCCCTCTGCAGCTCTGCTTAGATTATTTAAATTATTGATAAACAATAAAAATAGACTAATGAATATCTAAAAATCATCAATGAAATCCTTGACCAAATCATAGGAAATGGGAGTGGCTACATGTGCTATGTTCTCACAACAAGCCTTTGCCTCTGCCTCCAGTTTGTCATCATGTATTTTACTCAAAAGGAAATCGTCAATGCATCCGGAAGGCTACACATACTCTAATCTCACATGTAACCTTCTAATGATCTTGCTAGTTGCTACCCACCTGATATGAAGAAAAATTAAAAGATAAGAACCAGAAAACTACCAGATTCTGAATAACAAAAATAAATAAGCTAGTTGGCTACTTCAGCATTTGGGATCAAAACAGCTTTAATCCATCATTATACATGCTCTCAAACTCTTCCAGTGATGACGGGACGCTTGGTTGTCTCTGTGACCCCCGCTTGGATCGCTCTAGTGCAAAATAGCTGCGTGTCGCTGAAGATGATGGTCAGAGTCTCCATTGCCATCCGCACGTCGTCACGCAAGATACATAAACATAACATAAATTCCAATATGTTTGCTCCAAATAAATTGAGAAGAATTTTCCATATGGTTTCGACTTACCAGGCTTGCGGTCCTAGGGCTTATTGCGATCTCCTTACATGCCAACCGACAAAGATTGCAAAAAGATTACGTCAGTATTGCCATTGGCAAAGGATGACATAACATAATCCATCAATATTACCTCATTGCTAAGAGAGTGAGGGCCCAAGAGACAATCGAAGAATCTGAAGCTGATAACAAGCTCGAAGCCCTCCATTTCAGGACATTATGCAGTCCAAAGAGCGAGGCGGCAATGCCTATGAGCCCAGCCACGAGCGAGAACATCACGAATAATCATGTCGCCAGGTTTCCAATATGATAGTGATAGTACATAGGAAACAATTTCTCTGATAGTGTAAGTCCTTGCATTGCACAACACCCACACAAACAATTATCAGAATTGGTTTAAGTCGAGGATTCACTTATAATGCACTGATGGCTGAAAAGCAAATTACCTGCTTTAGGAGTCTCATCGATGCCATAGTTTAGAGCCCTAGCAGCAATCGTTCAGAGCTCGTCTGTAATTCCCCAATAGCAAATTCAGGTGGGCACCATTTGCAAAGAGAACGGTTGTCTCGAATTCGTTTAAAGCCATTTGACTTATAGCCCTCGAGTACCAATCGATCGCATCATTGTAGTACTTTTCCCCTTCTTCACATATTAATTTCCTTGCTCCTGAACGCAAAAAATTTCTAAGTAAAGAATGAAATTTTATAGAAAAGGGACACGCGTAGGGTTTTAAAGGGGATATAGAGCAAAAGAAAGCAGACCTTGAGCTCAGCGGTGGCAGACTCTTTGTTGGCGACGATTGCGGTAAGGGTGACCCATGGACAAGATCTGGGCACAGACCCGCTCACATTACCACCTCTTTTGGCTGCCCTGAAAGAAAGCAAACCCACGAGACATTCGTGGATGCGATAGATTCGGCGGCCGATGGAGGAATCAAGGGTTCGGCGGCCGATGCAGGAATCAAGGGTTCGGCGGCCGATGGAGGCGACGGCTTTGGCGACCAGATCAGAGGTGGGATCAGATGGGCTGCATCCTCAGAAAAGGCGGGGGCCGGGGCAGAGATGGGGAAGCCCCCTGCTCCCCACCACGTAAGGGGTATAGAGATTGCCACATTGCGTTTAGTCGGAGGTCACAGTCGTCGGCATCGAAGATAGAGGTCATCGCTTACGTGGCCGATACGACTGCCACGGTTGACGATGCCACGAGGCCTCCGGCAACCATGAGGGAGAAGCAGAAGAGGTGGATGGTGAAGGAGGTGAGAGAGAGTATTCTGAGAGAGGAGAATAAAGCCTGTGAATAAAACGGAGGAAACGAAAATTTTAGAAACATTTGGGAAGCCCGCGTTCGACGAAATCTTTTGGGGAGATTTTCAACCATTTGTCACGGATCGGTCTGTAGCGGATGTACTTGTCATGGACCCCAAAACATTTCATGGCAAATATACGTCTGCCACGAAATTTCCCGTCACGGAATTGTTTGTGGCAGATATTCCTTGGCAGATATTTGTCATCTGCCATGGACAATTCTATGGCTATATGTTCAACATTTGCCACGGATTTTGTCAGTGGTTAATGTTCCATGGTTGATTGCCAGTTTTCTAGTAGTGGGTCCTGAAGGACCTCCATCGCCAATCCCGCTCTCGCCATGTTGACCCTACTAAAAAAATATTATGTTAGACTATAAACTAAATAAAATAATAAACGAGGATAAAAAGCAACACTTATAAAATTTAAGTTTGACAAGTAACGCTTCAAAATTTGAGTTTGCCTATAAACCAAGCGTGCAATTGAGTGCACGTCTGACCCGGCCGAAAGCGAAGGTCGCACGCGCGCTCTGGACAGATTCTGCCCATAGCGCTGGGCAGATTCTGCCCAGAAAACTGGGAAGCATTCTGCCCAGTTTTCTGGGCAGAAGTCTGCCCAGTTCACTCCCTCCATTGCTCCATCCCTCCCTCCATCCCTTCCTCTCACGCTCTCGCAAACCCTAACCCTATGGTTCAAAACGATCGGAGGAGGAGACGAAACCCGAACCCTAAATTCCTAAAGTTTACAGAAGGAGAAAGAGGAGAATATTTCATCCACTTCCAAGAGGTAGGACTCCATACTTGTGAAATGAATTTTGGTTTGTGAATGTTGTAGGAGTTTTACCATTAAGTAGTGTGAAAGTTGGAATTTTTAGTTGAGATTAATGTTAAACCAATAAAATGCAAACTTGCAAATGCATCCAATAAAATGCAAGTTGACTAATACCCATTTTGTAAACTACTTAGAAATACCCACATTTAGTGCAAGCTTTGTTGTTCCATTATATCACCCTAATAGAGGTAAATGCAATTCCCTGAATCTTGTGTGCTAGTCTACTGAATTTAAATGCTAATAAATGATAGGGGAAACTCCAATGTGCGACTCATTCTAACCTTAACACTAACCATAACCATAGCCCTAAAGCATAGCCCATCTTGATATGTATCAATGTGTGTTTGACTTTGTTCCATGTGCCTTATGTGCACAGGTACTTTCTAGTGATCGATAAATATACACAGACCCAAACACAAAGTGTTATATGTGATATGCTATATGGTTATAGGTGAGAGAGATATATATATCATATATATGATATATGTGTGTGTGTGTGCGGGAAGGGAGGGGTGAGTAAAGATAGATAATGTCATATATATATATATATATATATATATATATATATATATATATATGAGAAAAAGGGATATGAGCATTCCTTGTAGGAAATTTCCTACACCGTCCTCATAAAACTTCAATTTCCAATCTTTTTTCCAATAATCACCACCGTTCATTTTGATGTACTTATCATGGATGATGAACATACCAAAAATCAAGTGAATCCAACGCTATTTTACCCTCGATCCGATTGTTACAAATTCAACGTTTTTAGAACAATAGAACTTTTTGTCACGAGCCGATCGAGGGTCAAATCCCCCTAGGGTTCACCCATATTTGGGGTTTTGGGGTTTTAGAATGTGTACAATAATTCTAAGCAAAAAAAATTTCAAAAACATAAATGGAATGTGGTGTTTTTGAAGGACGGTGTAGGAAATTTCCTACACCGAATGCTCACCTCCCTCAAGCCATATATATATATATATATATATATATATATATATATATATATATATATATATATATATACTAGTCATAACCCGTGCCCGCGGGCACGGTTCATGTAACATTTCCCCTGCGAAATCTTTGTTACACAAAAAATTATTTCCACAGCCAAAATTTAAAAGAACATCAAATTAGCATAAAAATATTTAGCGGCACGGCTCCTTCGGCGCGGAACAACAAATTCGGCGTCGAAGAAAAAATTTGGCGCCCGCGGCTTTGGTGCGGAACAACAAATTAGCGTAAAAAAATTTAGCGGCTTTGACGCGGAACAACAAATTAGCGTAAAAAATTTGGCGTCGGTGCCTTCGGCGCGGAACAACAAACCTCAAGGTATTTTTACGCTAACTTGTTGTTCCGTTAAATTGTTTTACACTAAATTTTTTATTTTGTTTAATTTAATGGATACTACTTCTCCATAATCTTTCCCAATGCACTTTTAATTTCAAAGTTTAGGTTCCCAAGACACTTTTCCCCTCAAATTTAATCTCCACAATTTTTCCCAAGGCACTTCTAATTTCAAAGTTTAGGTTCTCAAGGAACTTTTCTCCCAAATTTAATCTCCATAATTTTTTCCAAGACACTTCTAATTTCAAAGTTTTGGTTCCCAAGACACTTTTCCCACCAAAATTTAAGTTTTCCAGCTAAAATTTTCACAAAATCCAATCTCAACCATTGATTTACCAAGATCAAATCTCAGCCACTCTTTATCTTGTCTTAGTCAGCCCTAGAATTCAAAAAACGTTGTCAAATATATATGTCCACAATTTTTCCCAAGGCACTTCTAATTTCAAAGTTTAGGTTCTCAAGGAACTTTTCTCCCAAATTTAATCTCCATAATTTTTTCCAAGACACATCTAATTTCAAAGTTTTGGTTCCCAAGACACTTTTCCCACCAAAATTTAAGTTTTCCAGCTAAAATTTTCACAAAATCCAATCTCAATCATTGATTTACCAAGATCAAATCTCAGCCACTCTTTATCTTGTCTTAGTCAGCCCTAGAATTCAAAAAACGTTGTCAAATATATATGTGATATGGTGAGCAAGTGAGCAAACTCTCTTAAAGTGAGCAAAACAGTCCTGGCCGTCGGATCTGAGACAACGGCTCAGATTTTCCTGTGCTGTCTGTGGTTTTTTGCAATTTTCCAATCCCGCGCGCCCGTGACTACTCTCTCCAGCTGGCTGCAGATCTTTGTAGTCATTTTGTGGAAAGACCCAAGTTTATCTGGCCTTTGCAAGCACATGAAACTCCCCGCTTCCCCAACAAAGCACCTTCCCACAAGCTTCGCTCTTCCCCTCCCCCAGGACAACGCCTTCCCCCAAAGCTTCGCTGTCATTTTTGCAAGCATATGAATTCTCCTTGGGTTCATCACAATCGCGATTTCTGGGTTCGGCTAGGGTTTGGATTTTTCAAATTCGTTGACGAGGAGGAGATCAAGCTCGTCGTCAACGAGGGTTTTGAGGATTCAGAGAGAAGGAGAAGCACATGTTATTTTCCAGTTCCAGTAGCCATGATCGGATTCTTCTAAAAAGCTTGCATTTTAGTTGGGTATCATTTAATATAGTAGCAGATTTTTTTCCAAGTTTCATTGCAAGGAGTAGATGACAGTAAGGTTTATTTGTGTTTTTTAATCATATTGTGGTTTAAATAGCAAAGGATGTAGAATGAAATTGCAGGCTTTAATTTTAATTTTGTTTTATTTTTGGTCCTCTTCTGATTTCAGCATCGATTGAAGAACGAGTAGGGAGATTGATATGGAATACATCCTGGTTGATGCCAATGTCAAACAATGTCTTGGGGAGAGAAATAGTGCCGGTGTTTTTGCTGAGGAAGATTAAGAACAATGTTGCTTTATACCTTGTCTCATGCAAACCATTTGGATTCAGGTCATCCGAATTGATGCTCACTGCATAATCAAGTGATGATGATGATGATGATGATGCTGCTGCTGCTGCTGCTTTACTCTCTTTATAATTACTGTGAAGTAATATTATGGATTGCTTGCTATTTAGTGGACATTCATATCGAATTCTAATAATATGAAAGTCGTTAAGTTTTGTAATAAATTTGATATAATTTAATAATCCAATTGGAGGGACAGTCATGGGTTTGAGACCAATACAGCAAAAGAGCTCCCAGCTGACCATATAATTTTGTTAATTCTATTCCAATTGATTAGTTATGTATTATGGATGTATAAGGGAATGCTTTCATACACAAACAGCGTAGTGGGGCAGCATATGCTTTTTCAAAATGCATTTTTAGCTAATTGTTAAGAAATTAATTGGTGTGGGGAACATAACTATTGGTTTCCTTCTATTCTAGATTTCTTTTGACTAACAATGGAGATGTTTTTTGGGTATTAGAAGAGGATGACTATAGGATATCCTTCTGACATTTCAAGCGCTTTCATTTTTTGTAGAATCATGGATTCACGATAGATATCATAATTTTTTTGATAATTAAGTGTTAATGACTTGAATTATATTTCATATTTATCATAAGTCTGCATATCTAAACCTTGATGCAGTGTACATTTGTATGTGATAATTATTATGTGTGCTTAAACTTATGTGGGACTGAAGGGTTTTTTTTAAAAAAATTGCACAGTTTTCCTGAATTTAAGCATTTTTTCTTATTGTTGCATTTTTTACTTTAGTTTTATTTTACAATATTTATATTAAATAAAATTTAAAATTCATGTTGGTTAATCTTTTTGAGCTGTAGCTTATTTCCCTTTCTTTCTCATATCAGGCATAGTTTATTGGATCAAGTAATGGAATTTTACAATAGCTTCAGCCACGCTGTTTTTGGTGGTGAAAATGGGAATATATAAAAAATGCAAATCCAGGCTGCTCAATTGCAGTAATATAACAGGCCTGGACTAGTTAAATATACATGTGGTTTGCCTTCTTTGTGGGAGAACATTACCCCATATAAACTTGCCCCGCTCTATAGTCTACATGAAACCAAAAATTTAGCATATCAAAGATCCATGGTGTCCCTCATTTTTAATTTCTTAATTTCTTAGTTGATTGAATAGTTTGCCTTCCAATGTTGAATATCAAAGATCCGTGGTTTGCCTTCCAATGTTCTTAATTTCTTAGTTGATTGAATATTAAAAGTAGGAATTGTACAGAGTTTTCTTTTGTGGTTGATATTGAATAGATATCCATCATACAAGATACTTTGCTTTGTTGTATCTTCTTATCAAATGTATAACTTTTCCTCCTCTAAATTATTCATACATCACTACCTTTGATATCCATTGAAATTCCAGGTTGGGCTTTACCTGGAGTATGCATATGCCAGAAGTTTGGCTCGGTTTGCAGCAAACATGGGTTCTGTTGGCTTGGAAATCGAGACATCATGACAAGAAGTGTAGTACCGTCAAGTGTGGTATCTCATCCTTCCAGACGATAATATACAAAATGCATTGTGTATGTGATCCCACAAATGTAAAAATTTAGCGAAAGCGTAAATTTCATCAATTTGCTAAGCCCCTTGGCGCATGTTGTCATATTTCATTATTTCGCTAAGCCCCTCACCAGAGACGGCACTGGAGACCTCAAAGTGTGGATGTGGATAGCGGAGGAGGTGGCTACCACTACTTGACATGGTTGATGAGATGTAGTTTGGTTTTCATTTTTGGAATTCTTGTTCTTTCCTTCCCCATGGAATCAATCTGAAAATGGGGTGGACATACTGTGCAAATGATAGAAGGAAAGGAATTTTTCATTGTGGCCTTCCCATTAATCTATTCTATGTATTCATTTTATAAGAGTTACTGCTTTGTCTGAATGTATGTATGTATATATATATCATACATTCCTCCTTTGAAATGTTGTCTCAGGTTTTATGGCGATGTCTTATATTTTGGTATGGTGTTATTCTGACTTCAAATTTGGCTTATATTTTGGTATGGTGTTATTCTGACTTCAAATTTTGGTATGATATATGGCTTATATATCATACATTACCACAGCTTAAAATTATTCTGTTTCAAAAGAACAGTACCTGATGTGGTCTGAACATGTAATAATTGACATGTCCATTTAAACAATATGTATTAACTTTACTTTTTAGTTTAGTACTTCATCGATCCAATCCAATGATGTTACTGATTCAGATAGCGGAATGGCTGATTCTCAAGGAGCTTGAAACATCTGGGGCTCATTAATAAAAGATGCAGGAATCAATGTGGATATCCTAAATATTAAGAATAATTTTTCGCTGACATATTGTTCACATTTGCTATTCTTGTACCATTGATACATGATGAACAACAACCAGAAGTTTTATCTCTGGGTTATGAAACAACTAGTATTATGGTTCCTATAATGCACTGGACGAACAAAAAGGCGAGTTCGGATTTCAAAAACTAAGCATTCTCCATCACATATGTTCATGAAAGAAAGATACTGCTATGATGCATTGGAAGAACAATGAAGAAGGATAAACCCAAAGCACAAAACAATTTCTGACATGCTCATGTTCATTCATGAAATAAACAATCAATATATAGACAAACAAAAGAACGATAGACGAATTTCATCCCAGTTTGGTCGACATGAACATGTATTGTTCACAAAAAGAACATCTCCAGTGCAAGGTATTGACACCCTTTGGCATTAAATTTTGTAAAATTTACAAGAGCGTCACAATTTTTCAACAAAAATACCAACTTCCAAAACTCCTCCGTAAACTCCCCAACAAACTCTCTAACATTCACAAACATGCAAGAAACACAAAAGCAAACAACACTTTTCAACAAAAAAGGTAAAAAGGGGAAACAAAAACGAGAATGAAATTCATTTCTTTCTCTCCTACATCTCTAACATGATTCGATCAATTTGGGGGCAACAGCAGCATCATCAGCAATGGCAGAGCTTATGTTATTAAAAAGCCCATTATCACTAGCAGCATCATCAGCAATGGCAGAGCTTATGTTATTAAAAAGCCCATTATCACTTCGTCGAGCATAGGTGCCCTCTGTGGCCTTGTCATCTTCAGCTTCCTCCTCATCTTCATCGCCTACATCCTCTACTCCACCAACTTCCTTGTCTCCACACACAATGGCTGCAAACTCCACGGCTGCAAACTCCACTAAGCCGAACACATTTTGTTGGCCAACGCAAACTCCACATCTAACACCTCAACCATGAAAAACTGTTAATGACTGCTTACATGATTTGCAAGGTCTCTCAATGGGTGGCATTCTCCTAATGCTTTCAAGTGGGCGGTGATGTTCTTCATTGGATCGGGTCTTGATAGGACCAGAATCATCGGCTTGTGGGGGTCATTTGGATCGGATGGGGTAAAGGGACGAGCTCTGATGGGGACCCAAAGGGAGGAGCTCTGATGGGTTCTTCCGACGCTTGAAAATCGCAGCGGAAGGCTTGAAACTCCAGAAGATTGACTAGGGTTTTTTGAGGTTGAAGCTCCGGAAGATCGTTTAGGCTTGATGCACCGGAAGATCGATTAGGCTTGAAGCTTCCGGGGTTTTTGGGTTCTTCCGCAAGATCGACCTTGAAGCTGGGGTTTTTTTCTTGCGGAGGCTTGAAAGCTTGAAGGTTCTTGATTTGTACTTCAGACGCGAGAGAGAAGAAGACAGAACGGTTGAGAGTGAAGAAAAAGAGAGCTCTCCATCTGAGGGGGTTTTCTGCTAAAAAATAAACGTTCCATGTGGCCCATATATATAGGTAAAGTGTTCCTAGGGTGACTACTTAGATTAAATCTAAGGAGTCGCCCCCATTTTCTCCCATCTCCCACAATCTTTTTTGAAATTTGTTTTCTTGGGATTGTTGTTCACCTCATGGATGATCAACATACCAAAAATCAAGTCATTCCAATACTTTTAGAGCCCACATCTACACCTTGCAACTTTATGTGTTTTTCAGCACGCTTTCAGACTGTTGAAGTTGCAAGGGATAGATGTGGGCTTTTAAAGTATTGGAATGACTTGATTTTTGGTATGTTGATCATCCATGATGTGACCAACACTGCTATGAAAAATAATTTTAAAAAAAATTGTGGGAGATGGGAGAAAGTGGGGGCGACTCCTTAGATTTAATCTAAGGAGTCACCCTAGGAACACTTTACCCTATATATATATATATATATATAGGGTAAAGTGTTCCTAGGGTGACTCCTTAGATTAAATCTAAGGAGTCGCCCCCATTTTCCCCATATCCCACATATTTTTCGGAATTTTTTTTATGGGGTTGTTGTTTACCTCATGGATGATCAACATACCAAAAATCAATTCATTCCAATACTTTTAGAGCCCCCATCTACCCCTTGCAATTCATGGGTTTTCAACACGTTTTCAGACCGTTGAAGTTGCAAGGGGTAGATGGTGGCTCTAAAAGTATTGGAATGGCTTGATTTTTGGTATGTTGATCATCCATGAGGTGAACAACAACCCCGTGAAAAATAAAATCCAAAAAAATTGTGGGATATGAGGGAAAATGGGGGCGACTCCTTAGATTTAATCTAAGGAGTCACCCTAGGAACACTTTACCCATATATATATATATATATATATATATATATATATATATGGGTAAAATGCGCCTGAGCTCGTGCTCAGATGGGATTCCTGCGCTCGATCCCTCCTGACCGTCCGATCCGATCAGCGATCATGGTAATATCTGACCTTTAGGTGCAATTACCAAAACGCCCTTTAAGCTCTTTTCAACGCGCCTCTGTACTAAATTACCTTTAACCCCTTTTGTACTAAAATACAATCGCCACCAATTCTTTTGCTCACTCCCGCGCAAAACGCAGAAGCTGGAGCAATCGCCACCAATTCTGTTGCTCACTCCCGCGCAAAACGCAGAAGCTGGAGCAATCGCCACCAATTCTTTTGCTCACTCCCGCGCAAAACGCAGAAGCTGGAGTAGATCCCCAGTTTTGCACAAGGTCTTCGATTTCAACAGCCCACGCCTAAGATCGCCCCCAAATCCAGGCCATCACACTCTCGTTGATTCCCCTGTTACTCTCCTCCATCGAGGTAAGGATCGGCATCCCTAATTTGTTGGACATCTCATATTGCTCAACGCGCACAACGGGATAAATTTTTGAAGGGTTTTGCGCGGGGAGTAATTTCCAACCTTTGGACGATTAGTGCTGGAAATTCCTCTCCGCGCACAACGGGCTAAATTTTTGTACCGTTTTGTGCGGTGAGTAATTTCCAAACTAGCGAAGTGTTGCGATGGAAATTACTCTCCGCGCACAACCCTTCAAACATCGCACCCGTTGTGCGCGTTGAGCAATATGAGATGTCCATCAAAACTTGCCGAAGCAGCTCATATAGCACAACAACATGGAGCGAATGGCGTACATAATATTGCCCACCGCGCAAAACGGTTGATATGTTTGATTTTTTGATGGATTTGATCCGGTCATCAAATATGATGGTAACAATTAGATCATATTGAAAAAGAATAGATATAATACGCAAGGTTTTTACATGATTAGTAATAATAGTGTGGTTTCAACTAACATGCTGATGATGATCTACTGATACTTGGATAGACATGTATAGCAGTCATGTTGCGTCAATATTACTGATATTTTTACTTGTTTCTAATGTAGAAAATGAAAATCGAAGAGAGTGAACCATATGTGCATGATCAGGAGATGCCAAATGAGATTGAAGCTGAAAATGACAGTGCAAACAGCGTATATCAAGAGGATAGGCATAGTGATAGTGAAAAAGGCAGCCCACATATTGGAATGACATTTCAAACAGAAGAAGATGCGTATCAATTTTATAATACATATGCAGCAATGAAAGGTTTTGCAACCCGAAAGGGATCTACGGGAAAGGGAAAAGATGGCAATACCACGAGGAGGAAGTATACGTGCAACAAAGAAGGGTATAAAAGCTTAAAAGATAAGAGGGAGATAGGGAGGGACGTTAATCGAAGGAAAAACGAGAGAGAAGGCTGTATGGCTCGAATGACAGTTCATAAAATCACCGGAGGAGTATGGCGCATAAACTCCTTTAATGATGATCATAATCATGAGTTGATAAAAAGCCCAGCGAAGATCCAGATGCTACGATCACATAAAAGATCGCAGATGGACGGAACATGTAGGAATTTAGTTGATCAGATGCGTGGCTGTGGAGTAGGACCTGCAAAGATTGCAAGGATTCTAAATGCCACGAGTAGTAGTAATGTCACTATTACTACGCAACAATGCATTGATCATGGGAGAGTAGAAAGAAAGAACAACATTGGGAAGGAATGCATTAGAGTAATAGAACAATTTATTAAAAGGCAAGCTACAGACTCTCAGTTCTATTATGCTATTGAGCATGATGAAGAGAATGTATGCAGGAGTATATTTTAGGCTGATGGAAGGGCGAGGACATCATACAGCCAGTTTGGAGATGTTGTTGTATTTGATGTCACTTATAAGACAAATAGATTCATGTTGCCTTTTGCACCTTTTACAGGTGTTAATCATCATAAACAGTCTATTTTATTTGGATGTGATCTTCTTGCTGATGAGAAGGAAGAATCCTTTGTTTGGTTATTCGGATAGTGGTTAACATGTATGTGGGATAAAGCACCAGGAGCTATCATCACCGATCAAGACTCGGCAATATGCAATGCAATCAAAAGAGTTTTTCCAAATACAAAACACAGGTATTGCATATGGCATATCAGTCTGCACGAAGATGAGCATCTACGTTCATTGCGGTCTTCTTATACCCCTGAATTTGAAGAAGACTATGCAAACTGGTGTAAGAACAGTCAAAATGTTGAAGAAGCTGAGAATTGTTGGTGCATCTTAATGGAGAAGTACCAAACGGAATTTCAGGAGCCATTGACAGAAAAACAAAAAAATGAAATGAAAGCCTGGAAGTGGTTGCATACGATGCATGAGAAAGCACATCATTGGAATAAGGCGTACCTACTGGATACTTTCTTTGCGGGTATGAATGTTAATACGATAGAGATTGGTGTAAAAATATATGATCAAAATAAACTCAGCACATGGTATTCATTTCTTGTTTTGTGTGTAGGCATGGCATCCAGCCAAAGGAGTGAAAGCATGAACGCGTATTTTGATGGATACGTAAACTGTATGACTCCATTATACGAGTTCATTGATCAATATGATAAAGCTGTAAAATTTCAGCGAGACAAAGAGGAGAGAGAAGATACTTTTTCTATGCGGAACAAACCAGAATTTAGCGGCATGCATGAGTTAGAGGTTCATGCCGCAAAGGTATATACTAGAAACATATTTTCCATTTTTCAAAATCGTTTCAAAAATACTTTATACTGTCGGCACGAAAGGGTGAGCACGGATGGGGATACGAGCACGTATAGAGTAACTATGCTGATTGATGGAAAGAGCTACGTGCATAATGTTCAATGCAATATATCTAAGGGAATGTTCAGGTGTACGTGTGCAAGGGCTGTGACTGAAGGTTTGCTATGCACGCAAATTTTATATATGATGAAGCAAAAGTATGATATGCAAGCCATCCCTGAGAGATATATTTTACCCAGGTGGACTCTAAATGCAAGACATAGCATCATGAGTCTTGGGGCCTCATCGACTAGCACAGTACACGGAGTGCGTCTAACTCAAATTACTCCACTTCAAGCCTGGAGACTTCGTTCATCATTCGATAAAGTCGTGGAGGCGGTAACAAGAGATCCCCTTCTGTTTGATGTCGTCTTTGGGTGGGCAAACAGTTTTTTGGACCAGCATAATAAGACTAATAAAGCGCAAACTGCTTCTGAAGAGCCAAGATCACAGGTGGGGTCCAGTGCACCTATCAAACAAGAAGTGGGAGTAAATGATGTCATTATGCATGATCCTGCAAAAGCTAGAACTAAAGGCCGACCACGAGTGGCGTCAAGGATTCCGTCTGGAATACAAGTCTCACAAGAACAAAGTCAAACAAGAACAAGGACATGCAGTGTTTGTGCAGAAAAGGGTCATGACATGAGAACTTGTCGTATGAGCACAGCTGGTAGAAATAAGGTATATATGAGCACAACTGGTTACTATTTTATATACTAGTATAAATTATTGTAACATCATTGCTCCATAATCTCTGTAGGAAAAATCTTTGCCCGATGACTTAACAAGGCTGTGATATGAAGGCCGACATTTTTATATCCTAAAGGTAACAATTTTGTATCAGCTTGGAAGAAATATACTACATGCATCTGTCACGGACATATCAGTGTAAATGGGTTGTAAGTAAACTGGTTCTCTTTAAAAATGGTCATCTGAAAACGGCAGCCTCCTATATTTTTAGTCCAAAATGCAGCCATCGTGGAGTTGAATTAATAGGGATGGGGGTCCAAATTGAACATTAAAACACTAAGTCTTGGTTATAAGCCTATGAGGATGATGCCTATCATTCGAGACCTAAATCTGATGCTGCGGATCTCATATCTTATAATTTCTCTGTTGCTGCAGAACCTGACAAATGTCAAGAAAATTAATGGGATTAAGGAGTAAGAAGCAGAAGCAGAAGAGCTGAAGAGAATGAAGATTCAAGAGAATGAGGCATGTAGCTGTCCGCGATGAGTAATGGTGGGTAATTGTATACAGTTTAGCTCCGCGCGCACAACGTTTACAACTTTTACCAGTTGTGCGCGCTGAGCAAAACTTGGTAATTTTACAGGCTTCCTAATAAGCGCACACAACGTTCAATAATGTTACAGATGTGCGCGCTGAGTAATATGGGTAATTGTAAACAGTTAAGCCCCACGCGCACAACGGTTCATAACTTTGACGGTTATGATCGTTGAGTAAATGTTGGTAATCGTAGACAGTTGTGCTCAGCTCGCACAACGTTCAATGTTGTTGCCGTTGGTGCGAGCTGAGTAATTGTGGGTACTTCAAGTTAGCATCACGCAATTTTGTAATGTGATGCAATTGCACCAAATTTAATGACATTGTATTAAGATCTGTATTCCAACATGCTACAACATTTATGCATTCAAATGTACATAACACAACAAAGTAGAAACTACATCTAAACATTTTGCAACATCACAGTTTTTGAACGACTAAGCAATTAAAGCACTAGACTATACTAGGGATACAGGGATTTCCACCATCACCATGAAAAAAATTTAAAGTTTGTTGCCATTTATGAGCTGCTCCATCAGCTGCATCAGCGTCACTTGCTTCTTTGTATCTTGGCCATCCGTCCCCCTGTCTGCGTTGAAGAAGAATCAGTGATGAACACATAACAAAGCATAATTAAGTAAAAATATTGTACGGGTAGACTTAGAATAAGATAGAACATTTATTATCATCGAGCAGTGATGTCTGCAACGAAGTATCAAAGAGCATATACAAGCAGTGAAGAAACGGGTGTGCATGGAAGGTGATAGCTTCAATGACGACAAACAGAACATATGAAGGAGCAAAGAACATCTTCGAATCAATATATATGTGATGTATTCAATTTCTGCATCACGTCACTAGACGCTAGTATATTGTCCATCTTTGAGTGTTGAGGACGTAGCAGTGATGAAGGAAAAAATAGAATGTCGTAGAGAATATATCATATAACTAGAATAAGATACAATAAGATAGAATAATATCATCAAGAAGTTTAGTGGTTGACGAGGGCTTGAGGATGAGACTACAGTAGAGTTACTGGGAGGCAACACAAGAGACCCTGTGAGTCTACAGCAAATTGCTTGTGATTATACAGAAGAATGCCCGTGAATCTACAGCAGATTGATAGCAGCCAGTGTTGTTCCCAATAATGTATGACCGTGGTGGTGCGCGTTGAGCAAACAAAATAGCTCAACGCGCACAACCGGCAAGAATATGGCCGTTTTGCGCGGAGAGCAAATAATTTTGGAAGATGTGTGCGATGAATAAAATCTTATGTACATTCACGATCACTGCTTTGTAGACTCACGGGGTCTCTTCTGTAGACTCACGGGGTCTCTTCTGTAGACTCATCCTCATCCAAGGGCAGTCTAATTCGTCTATAAAATGGCTTTCCTACGCACAAGCCCTCTTCAACCTCTACACTTCGAGTGATGGTTATCAGTCATGAGGAAGGAGTAATGCTACACTCGACTGTAGGCTCATCCTCATCCAAGGGCAGTCCAATTCGTCTATAAATGGCTTCCATACCCACAAATTATATTCAACCACAACACTTCGAGTGCTGTGAAAGGCATGATAAAGAAGTAACCTTGCTCAAATATTACTCTGACCATATCAAGCAACCCCTTCCCAAACAACCAGAGACCATAGCTTAAACAAACCATCACCGGTTTGCTGCAGCAGTGAAGATGGCCACCCAAACGAGGTTGAAGCTTTTCATAGACAAGGGGATGAAGAGAGTGTTGTTCGCGGAAGCGGGCAAAGATTTTGTCAATTTCCTCTTCAGCCTTTTGGCCATGCCTGTGGGCTCAGTCATCAAGCTCATCACCAAAGAAAAAGTGGCAGTGGTATGAAAAGCATTTATGTAATGAAGCCCATCATTAAATGTGCTGAAAACTGAATCTCTTGAAAGCTATATCTATGAAAAATGATTTATCTGGTATTTTAGTTCAAAATGCAGCTAGTGTGGCTTTGAATTCCTAGGTCTGCGGGTACAAACTAAAACTTAATACCCAAAGTTTTAATTATGAGAGTATGAGGATGATGCCTATCATTCGAGAAATCTATATGCTGCTGTCGATCTCATACCTTATAATTTATCTGTTACAGCAGGTCACGCCAATTGTCAAGAAATCATTCTAGAAATTGTTTCCATTGATCAAAAATAACTCCAAGTACAACGAACAAAAAGGAGAAACAAAAAAGGGTTCGATCCACCTATGATGCAGGAGCTCGAGAAGAGGCGTCCCCAGGCGATTCGTCTTCTCCCGAACCAGTAGGGTGACCAGGGACAATCGGAGGTCGGGGAAGCATTCTTCGGCCCCGCGCCTCGAACGCTGCCAAACCATCCCGGAAGGACCTCTCGATCTGAGCAGCAAAAATGGCCGAGAACGCCCGGAATCCCTCACGGATAGACTCCACGATCTTCGGAGCTAGGACATCCCCATAGTCCCTCTGGACCTCAGCTACGATCCGACCATGGGCCACTTCCCGCAGGTCGCCTATATCGGCCCAAAGAGCGCCTTTCGCCTTTCTATGCTCCTCCCGGGCGAGGGACAGTGCATCCTCAGCATACTTGGCCGAACTCTTGGCGACAGCCAGAGTCTCCGTCAAACATCCCACCTCCGAGGTGAGCTCTGCAACTCTCAGTTTGAACTGGTGGGCCTCCTTGGCTGATTGCTCAGCCGCCTCAGCCCTCAGGCGCTCCTGCGCCAAGGCCGCCTCAAGACCATCTACAGCAACTGGGTAAACCTGCAAGACCGCAGGGATGAATGTCGCCATCAACAAAACAGTCGTTGAAGAAAAAAGGGTCCGACATGCTGGATATGCCATACCAGAGAGTCTGCCAGTTTCTCCCTGAAGGAGCGGTCACTCGGAAGGACAGCTGGACTACTCTCACTCCTCTTCTTCTTCCTCTCGGGACCTTCAGACCACGAGTGAGAGCGTCTCTTCTTCTCCTCATTCCCAGTTAACACACGGGAACCCTGCTCGACGGCCGCCACGTCCCCCTCTCTGAGGTCGAGACCGGAGGGCGAATCAATCTGATTCGCCACGAAGGGCGAAGGTTCGGCCGTGCCCAAGGGCGGATGGTGAGGAACGTTAGGAACGTCTTCACTGAAATCCCGACCCACCATCTGAGCAAAAAAGATGAAAATCAGGGTAACGAGCAATGGGTAAAGCAGAATTTAAAAGGAGAAAGGCTTTATACTAAAGTTCCCTTCGAATCCAAGCCGTCAGTATGGGACACGTGTCAAAGTCTCACAGAGGCGGCACTTCGAATACCACTCCCCATGGGCGGGAGAATTCGTTCGACTGGCCTTCATTCAATGCGACCCGGTCCCCGGGATATCCGATAAGTACGAACCCTTATCATGTATTCCCGAAAAGACGAGTGTTTTTACGTAGAAAGAAATAAAAGAAGAGAGCAGAAAGAACACTGCAGGTAGTTCGCACTTGCAGGGAAGTACAAGTAAAACTCCATCACAGATAAAAAGACTGAGAAAATAACACAATATTCCATTTTAATGATACATTGATACATCTTATACATACACCAACATCTTCATATTCACAACTCACTCGAAAAAAGAAGGGCAAAAGTACAAGTCTCTCATCATACATCAAATCGTAACACTAACACCCTTAGATGAGGACTACATGCATAAGATGTATTATTTAACACTTTGAATTGATTGTTTTTGTATCTCAATGATTGAATGCACCTCAGTCTTGCATTACACTCTGCCTGTTGCATGTGTCGATCCATTGTTGTACACCTTGCCTGTTGCACGTGCACGCTTTCACATGTTCATAAGTATAGTTGTTACTGCCTTTACTACAGTAGATGTATATGCCATGACATACACTCTGCCTGCTGACATGCACCATTTCCAAACTTTATGTAAGGACTAGTTGTGACATGGAATTTCTTAACAATTATGCAACGGTGATACGAATAATAAATTTACCCTTTCACATGTAAACGTGGATGGGAAAAAAAATGGTTGTGTGCTGTGTGCAATTGTGAGTTTTGAGTGGGCGTGTGCGGATAGCAATTATAGGGTTTGAGTCATTTTGTGCGATGAGCAATAACCCCATGCCTTTTCGGCGCCGTACACGGGTTCAACATTGGCCCCCGTGATTCGTTCTCAATTATAAATGCGGATCGAGGCCGACTGATAGGTAATTTCCTTTAATAGGGCACAGCATTCGAAGCATCGAATTTGGATTAAGGCCGCCAAAACCTTTCGGCTATCTCAACCGTTGTTTTTGCCAAAATTCCGACACGTGTCGATCATCTTGTCCATTCGTTCGCGTAATAAAAGAAATTGGAGGTGAGGCCAATGGCTTTAGCGCTCCGAGGAAATCTCATCATCTTATTATTTCTTCCAGAAACAAAAATGGCGGGAGGAGCATACAGAGAGGTTACTTCAGCGATGGAGCGGGCCAATGAAGAAGGCCGTAAGAGGAAGAGGGTAGCGGAGGAAGAGGAGGAATGGGAGGAATGGGAGGAATGGGAGGAATCGGGGAACCTCATGCTGGAGTTGGGGGAGGCTGGATGCTCCTCAAGTCAAGCTGCGCGGTCTTTGAAGGCGGCTCCTTATGATCCTCGAGTTGGGGGCGCATCGTCCTCCAGCACGCCACACGACGGGTGGCCATACGAGGACATATATCCTCCGGTCCCTTCCGTCGGCCCCATACCTCCAGAGTTCGGCCACCTTCTGCAGTCAAACCGCATTGGGTCTGGCCATCATAGGGAGATTCACGGGGAGACCTATCGGCCATCGTACATCGTGGGGACGGCCGAGTCGGCCCTCCTGGACTTTGGGACGGGGGCTCGTCTGGCGGAGAATATCACTCTGCCAAGGGATGTCGATTTCCTGAATGGGGTCGACCTTGAGACGATGGCCAACTGCTTCGTTCGCAGTGGCCTTCAGGTTCGTTGCCAATGTGCGTTCCGAATTTTGCTTCCCCTTCTGGTTTTGCTGATTGTCGCCATCTGCAGGTGACCATTTTCGGGGCAGGTCTGCGCCGCAGGGCCCGCGAACTGATCGAGGGGCAGCGCCGGGTGGCGGATGCCGAGAACGAGGCTTCTGAGCTCAGAGCTCAGGTGAAGAAGCTGTAGGAAGATTTGGGGAAGATAATGGCCGCCAAGGGCAAGTCGGATTGGGCGGCCTCGGAGGCGACATCCAGCCTCGCCGCCTTGTCAAGCGCCAAGAAGCAGTTGGAAGATCAGTGGGGTAGAGAGCGTTCTCAACTCCGAGCTGATCTTGAGGCATCGAGGAAGGAGGTTGCTGACCTTCAGGCCAAGCTTCTCGCGAAGGAGCAAGAGGTCGACGCTTTCAAATCTCGGGCCACCGACAAGATGGAAAGGGTGGCGAGAGCGATAAAGGACCTCTTTACAGCCGACGTTGCGTCGTCTTCCTAAATTTTGTGAATCGTTACTTTTGTAAGACTGCTGCTCGTGAGCGAGTCATATGTAATTTTTTCAGAATTTAATGAAGGGAATTTTTGCAACAGACGCCGAGTGAGAGCGTTTACTTCCTCCCCTGATTCCAGGTCGACACCCGAGAACCCTGTTGGACGGCCGACACGGCCCCGTCACCGAGGACGATACTGGCGGGAGAATGACCTTCCGTATATGATCGCGATGAGTAATTGTGTGTACTGTGTAATTGTATACAGTTTAGCTCCGAGCGCACAACGGATTGTTAAATAACACCGTTGTGCGCGACGAGCAAAACTCGGTAATTGTAGAAAGCGTTGCTTAGCGTGAACAACTTTCATTTCTATTACAAGTTGTGCACGCTGAGCAATTATGTGGGATGATTAATTAGTGTCCAGGGGTAAATGGAAGCTGGTATAAACAAAAGTAGCACTTCTACTAAATAAAAGTCAACAGACGATTTCTCGTGAATATACAGAATAATCTTGTACCTCGGGTATTTATTGTATGTATTACACAGATGCTGTTCCCAAATAAAGATCCACTGACGTGCTGAGCGATGTGAGCATAATCATTGGCCTCGATCAAAATTTCTAAACGCGCACAACGTTCAAGGCGTTTGCCAGTTGTGCGCGCTGTGTAAATCTTAGTATATTACTTTCACTAATTTTTCCCATTAAATTTCATTGTTGGAATTTGATTTAAGAAAGCATCAATGTATATATCACCAATCACAAGTTTGTAATGGGCTGCAAATGTATCACATTAAATGGCATTGTATTAAGGTCTGTGTAATGGGCTGCAAATGTATCACATTAAATGACATTATATTGAGGTCTGAATTCCATCATACTACACCATTTATGCATTCCAATGAACATAACACTCCATCTCCGCCGTTCTCTTGTTCGCTGCATCTTCTGCTTTATACTTCTTTGACTCAAGGAACTTCCTTTCAATCTCCTCCTGGGTCTACGTGGCACTTATCGTTAGTGATAGTGATCTTATTTTTCTGCACACATACTTTCCTCTGCAGAGGCATTCAAGATACCGTCGGCATCTATCTCAAGGCAAACAATGACACTTCGAACACCCTTGGGAGCAGGAGGGATACCAGCAAGTACAAACTCCCCTAGGAAAAGATAGAATAAAAAAGTAAATATAATTAGACTTAGATAGATATAAGATAGAACAGTTGTTATCATCAAGCAGTTATGTATGCAATGAATCTGAACGGAACTTACGAAGGGTCAAAGAATATTTGCAAGTTGGCATGGACGAGAATGAAGCTGTAATGATTGCAAGAACATCTTTGCCTTCATTTGAGGTTTACAATGAAGATGAACAGATCATGCCAAGAGGAGCAAAAGAACATCTTCGCCGCCATATAAAGGTGATGTATTCAATTTCTGCATCACGGCACTTGCCGCTAGTATATTGGCCATCTTTGTGTGCTGTCGACGACGCACTCATGAACAACAACAAAATTACAAATTTGAAGAAAAAACATTGTATTAGAAGAATCAGAGAGAATCAGATAAAGGAACTATAATCACCTGGGGTAGTGGTTGATGAGGTCTGGTGGGTATGGAAACCATATACAGACGAGTTGGACTGACCAAGTACGAGGATGGAAACACCGAAGAGTAACAGTTCGTGCTCGTGAATATATGGCAGATGGATACCAGCCAGACGTTGTTCAAAATAGTATCCGACTGCGGTGGTGCGCGAAGAGAAAAATTGACGAGCTCAACAACTGTAGACTCACGAGCTCAACAACATTTTATTCGACACGCACCCCGGGCTAAATAATACAGAAGAGAGAAACTATTATAATTGATCACCGCGTAAAACGCATGGAAAACGGGAATTGCTCAATGCGCGCAACGCAGATAGGTCAATGAGGATGTGATGCTGCAGTACCATATTTACTGTGTGGCTACATCGAAGACCCCGTCAAGCTACTGAGGGGTGCTCGTGAATATACAAAATTATGCCCGTTGTGCGCGGTGAGCAAATTTTTAATGGTTTAAAAAATTGCTCAAAGCGCACAACAAGTATCGCTAGGTGTTCACTTTGAGCCGGTGTGCGCGTTCAGCAAATTTGTTATGGCTAACATAATTGCGCAAAGCGCACAACATGCAGAATTATGCCCGTTGTGCGCGTTAAGCTCTATAGTTGCGTCGATGACAAATTTGCTCAACGGCCCCACGGGAATAAATTTGACCGTTTTGCTCTTTGAGCATATTTGTGAGATGCTATAAGTTTACTCCCACTGCGCGCCACTGCAGTGAATCAATCAAATTCCAAATTTCATCATACTTAATCTGAATCCCAACCACGCCTACATCCAAACTTTTAGATTTAAGTCTTATTATACTTGTTCAATCTGAAAACATTGTAGATTAAACCGGATACTTATTCACTCTGACTCAGAAACTACATACAAACTTTAAAAATAAATCTGATACCTTTTCAATCTGAAGGCATATTCAATCGAATTTAGAAACTGCATGCAAAATTTTAGATTAAATCTCATACATATTCAAATTGATGACATTTTGAAAATTACCCAGCCATTCAAATATATTGATATACATACTGATACAGATCCAAACTGATTCATTAGCCTATGCAGTTTCTGAATATGTATGAGATTTAATCTAAAATTTTGCTTGCAGTCCAGCGGGCGCATTTTGGGGGGGGGGGCATTTTGAGGGTTTTTTGCAAAAAACCTCCCCTCCAAAATGCCCCCCCTCTCCAAAGCATTCCAACGAGAAGCCCCAATTAAAATACGGGATTTTGAGGATTTTGGGTTTAAAATACGGGATTATTGAAACAATGGTTTTTTTCCTTCAAAAATTTGTATTTTTTGGGAAAATTTGGCCAAAATCACTACCCTTGCATTTTGGGAAAAGCCCACCGCTGGGTATGAAGCGCACTTTGTGGGGGGATTTTGGCCAAAATTCATCCTACCCACATTTTGGCAAAAGCCCCCCATGGACTTGCCCTTACAAACTGAGGGGTTCTCGTGAATATACAAAAGACTGTTCGTAAATCTACAGCTGATTGATACCAGACATGTCCATTTCTCAAGAATGTTTGACCGGTCGGTGGGACGTGAGCTGGAAAAATTAATAGCCGCTTACATAATTGCTCAACGCCCAGTACCAACTAATTTATGGCCGTTGTGTGCGTTGATCATATTTATAATGGTTACTTTAATTGCGCAAAGTGCACAACAAGCACAGCCAGAGCCAGCTGTTCGCTTTGAGCATCTAAGGTATTTTATGAACAATTGTTTAACGTGCACAACCAGCAGAATTTACTCGTTGTGCGCGTTAAGCTGATGTTTCATCGATGACAAATTTTCTCAACACGACCACGTGAATAAATTTAATCATACTTATTCTGAATCCCAATCAAGCCTACATGCAAGCTTTTAGATTTAAGTCTTATTATACTTGTTCAATCTGGAAACATTGTAGATTAAACCGGATACTTATTCACTCTGACTCAGAAACTACATGCAAACTTTAAAATTAAATCTGATACTTATTCAAGCTGAAGGCATATTCAATCGAATTCAACTATATTGATGTACATACGGATACAGACCCAAACTGATTCATTAGCCTATGCTCTTACAAACTGATACATATGATTGTCTACGTAGATGTTTGCAATGAAGGGCTCGCTGTAGGATAACGGACTTATACTCATCAATTTGAATGGTCAATTTCACTATAAATGGACCGTGAACGCCCTCAAAAATTTCGCTTTGTGTTTGAGATTACCCTCAAAAATTACTCACACCGCAACATCTGTATAAACTGTATATTCACGAGCTCAACAACTGTAGACTCCGGGTTCTTTCCATGACTCATAGTAAATCAACTGTAGTCTCATCCTCATCCATGGGCAGTCCAAATCGTCTATAATAAATGGCGTCTCATTCTAAAATGTTGGTAACTGCTAATTTGATTGCAGCATTCAAAACCTCTCAATAAATACGCAGTTAAAGCCTCGCTTTAATACGCAGCATTCAAAGCCTATTTTAATACTCATTTAATATTTGACCGTTTGAATTCATAACAGCTATTTTTTGAACAATATTTATATCCCACTGCTTTCCTCAAGAAAATACACGGAAAAATTGCTTCCTCCAAAAATTCTTCTTTGCTTCATCCCGTTCTCCTGGTTAGCTATACTGTGCAAAATCCAAAGTCTCTGGCCAAGTGTGGACGCGGCCAGGGGCTGCTGTGTTAACCTTCGGGAGCAACCGGCAACAGCGATTACCACCGAGGTCGCGCCACAGCGGTTTCAATTACATCTGCTAAGTATTCTGCTTCTCGGATCTTCCTCGTATAGCCACGGTATTCTACGTATTTTTCTTACAATATATTTGTTTCTCAGTTTAACCGGACAAATTCTAACCATTGCTTCGTTCTGCTTGATGTAGATATATACCATGGTAAATGGAAGATAAAATTGAAAGTCACTCCTGCTATTTCAATGTGGACCATTTCCTTCATGATGTAGATGCCTGTAAAGAGAATGGGATGGAGGTAGAAGATGACTCCAATGAAATCAGTCTAACTTCGCAACCAAAATGCACCTTCAAATCTTCCCATAAGATCTCAGCGGTCAGCGTACCTTCTAGGATACATTAGCATTTGCAACCAAAATGCACCTTCAAATCTTCCCAGAAGATCTCAGCGGTCAGCGGACCTTTTAAGATACATGATCATTTTCTTCCTTTCTTGGGTGTGAAAGTAGGGATTTTTGAGGTATTCCATTTGGTAAGTATATACTTTTAAATACACTATAGGTGTAATTCTTATTCAATTGGGTGGAAAATGATGTAGAAATTTGGTGATTTTACATGCATGCAGATACGGTTGAGATTGCTCGAGAAGGTACAAAAATCCAAGGTACTATTTATGTCGTAAAAAAATCCAGCGTTCAGTGGAGGTTAACAGTCGTTGAGGGCAGCTGGGCAGGCACAACCATCAAGCTGCTAATTATGTCGAGGGCCATTCCGATGAAGGGCAGTTGCAGGGAATGGAGATGGAATCATTGAGAGATTTGGCAAATAGCACGCTGAGGCCGGCTGAAATTTTGACAGTCCTGTAGGAAAATCCAGCCTTCCATGCAAATAAATTTATAATGCACGTCACCGTGTAAAAAGGGACAACAAGAATGTTGTCGCTTTGCATGTAAAACTTCCAATAGGATTACTGCTGCCCTTCATCGGAATGGCCCTCGACATAATTAGCAGCTTGATGGTTGTGCCTGCCCTCAATGACTGTTAACCTTCACTCCTCACCGCCAACGCCGACGCCCACCATTACCATGCAATGGGAACAGACATTGACACTTCTTGGTTTTAACTGGCCTGTCGGTCGTTTTTTCCTTTCGGTGTCACCTGTAAACCCCGCTTCTTTCACATGCAAAGTTGTTTACTTTGCATGTGAAATAAAGCGGGGTTTACAGGTGACACCGAAAGGAAAAAACGACCGACAGGCCAGTTAAAACCAAGAAGTGTCAATGTCTGTTCTCATTGCGTGGTAATGGTGGGCGTCGGCGTTGGCGGTGAGGAGTGAATGTTAACAGTCGTTGAGGGCAGGCACAACCATCAAGCTGCTAATTATGTCGAGGGCCATTCCGATGAAGGGCAGTTGCAGGGAATGGAGATGGATCATTGAGAGATTTGGCAAATAGCACGCTGAGGCCGGCTGAGATTTTGAAATTCCAACCTTCCATGCAAATCAATTTATAATGCACGTCACCGAGAAAAAAGGGACAACAAGAATGTTGATATTGAAAAAAATTCGGTATAAAATTGATGTTAGGTTTTGTGCAAAATAATCACTTGTTGTAAGAAATTAAAAGATATGTTTACCCATATTGCTACCTTCGTATGGAAATTTCACCACACTTGGCACTTGTGCTTTTTAAGCCCCGAGGACGACGCGCACGACGGGGGTAATTTTGCCCGTCGTGCGCGCGAATGGAAAATGCTCCACACTTGTACGTTTTAGCCCCGCGCATGACGCGCACGACGGGGGAAAATTTTGCCTGTCGTGCGCGCAGATGGAAATTGCTTCACACTAGGCGTTTTAACCCGCGTGCACGACGGTGCGTATTTTTGCCCGTCGTGCGCGCGGCTGGAAAATGCTCTACACTTGTGCGTTTTAAGCCACGCAGACAACGCGCACGACGGGTTTAATTTTGTCGTCGTGCGCGCGGATGGAAATTGCTTCACACTTGTGCGTTTTAACCCCCGCGGACGACGGGGTTAATTTTTGCTCGTCGTGCGCTCGGATGGACATTGCTGCACACTAGGCGTTTTAACCCATGCGCACGTCAGGGTAATTTTGCCCGCCGTGCGCACGGCTGTAAATTGATCCACACTTGTGCGTTTGCCAGCACACGACGCTCACGACGGGGTTAATTTTGCCCGTCGTGCGCTCGGATGGAAATTGCTGCACACTTGTGCGTTTTTAACCCCCACAGACGACGGGGTTAATTTTGTCCGTCGTGCGCTCGGATGGAAATTGCTCCACACTAGCCGTTTTAACCCACGCGCACGACGGGGGTAATTTTGCCCGTCGTGCGCGTGGATGGAAATTGCTCGACACTTGTGCGTTTTAAGCCCCGCGTCCGACTCGCACGACGGGGGTAATTTTGCCAGTCGTGCGCGCGGATGGAAATTGCTTAACACGTTGCGTTTTACCCCTCGCGCACGATGAGGGTAATTTTTGCCAGTCGTGCGCATGGTTGGTAAATGCTCCACACCTGTGCGTTTCCCGCGCACGACGCCCACGACGGGGGTAATTGCTTCACACTAGGCGTTTTAACCCCGCGCACGACGGGGTTAATTTTGCCCGTCGTGCGCTCGGATGGAAATTGCTGCACACTAGGCGTTTTAACCCAACCCACGCGCACGACGTGCGTAATATTGCCCGTCGTGCACTCGGATGTGAATTGCTTCACACTAGGCGTTTTAACCCCCGCGCACGATGGGGGTAATTTTCCCGTCGTGCGCACGGATGGAAATTGCTCGACATTTGTGCGTTTTAAGCCCCGCGGACGACGCGCACGACGCGGTTATTTTTGCCCATCGTGCGCGCTGCTGTGAATTACTTCACACTAGGCGTGTTAACCCCCGCGCACGACGGGGTTAATTTTGCCCGTCGTGCGCTCGGATGGAAATAGCTGCACACTAGGCGTCTTAACCCACGCGCACGACGGGGATGGAAATTGCTTTACACGTTGCGTTTTACTCCTCGCGCACGATGGGGGTAATTTTTGCATGTCGTGCGCACGGTTGGTAAATTCTCCACACTTGTGCGTTTCCCGCGCACGATGCCCACGACGGGGGTAATTGCTTCACACTAGGCGTTTTAACCCCCGCGCACGACGGGGTTAATTTTGCCCGTCGTGCGCTCGGATGGAAATTGCTGCACACTAGGCGTTTTAACCCAACCCACGCGCACGACGTGGGTAAGTTTGCCCGTCGTGCGCGCGGATGTGAATTTCTTCACACTAGGCGTTTTAACCCCCGCGGACGACAGGGTTAATTTTGCCCGTCGTGCGCGCGGATGGAAATTTTGGCACACTAGGCGTTTTAACCCACTCGCACGACGGGGGTAATTTTGCCCGTCGTGCGCGCGGATGTGAATTGCTTCACACTAGGCGTTTTAACCCCCGCGGACGACGGGGTTAATTTTGCCCGTCGTGCGCTCGGATGGAAATTGCTGCACACTATGCGTTTTAACCCAACCCACGCGCACGACGTGGGTAATTTTGCCCGTCGTGCGCGCGAATGTGAATTGCTTCACACTAGGCGTTTTAACCCCCGCGAACGACGGGGTTAATTTTGTCCGTCGTGCGCGCGGATGGAAATTGCTCCACACTAGGCGGTTTAACCCCCGCTGACGACGGGGTTAATTTTGCCCGTCGTACGCGCGGATGAAAATTGATCGACACTTGTGCGTTTTAAGCCCCGCGGACGACGCACACGACGGGGTTAATTTTGCCCGTCGTACGCGCGGATGGAAATTTTTGCACACTAGGCGTTTTAACCCACTCGCACGACGGGGGTAATTTTCCCCGCCGTGCGCGCGGATGTGAATTGCTTCACACTCGGCGTTTTAACCCCCGCGGACGACGGGGTTAATTTTGCCCGTCGTGCACGCGGATGGAAATTGCTGCACACTAGGCGTTTTAACCCACGCGCACGCCGGGGGTAATTTTGCCCGTCGTGCGCGCGGATGTGAATTGCTTCACACTAGGCGTTTTAACCCCCGCGGACGACGGGGTTAATTTTGCCCGTCGTGCGCTCGGATGGAAATTGCTGCACACTATGCGTTTTAACCCAACCCACGCGCACGACGTGTGTAATTTTGCCTGTCGTGCGCACGGATGTGAATTGCTTCACACTAGGCGTTTTAACCCCCGCGGACGACTGGGTTAATTTTGCCCGTCGTGCGCGCGAATGGAAATTTTTGCACACTAGGCGTTTTTACCCACGCGCACGACGGGGGTAATTTTGCCCGTCGTGCGCGCGGGTGGAAATTCCTTTACATGTTGCGCATTACCCCTCGCGCACGATGGGGTAATTTGGCCCGTCGTGCACGCGGATGTCAATTGCTCCACACTTGTGCGTTTGCCCGCACACGACGCGCACGACGGGGGTTATTTTTGCTCGTCGTGCGCGCGGATGTGAATTTCTTCACACTAGGCGTTTTAACCCCCGCGGACGACGGGGTTAATTTTGCCCGTCGTGCGCTCGGATGGAAATTGCTGCACACTAGGCGTTTTAACCCACGCGCACGACTGGGGTAATTTTGCCCGTCGTGCGCGCGGATGGAAATTGCTCCACACTTGTGCGTTTTAACCCCCGCGGACGACTGGGTTAATTTTTGCCCGTCGTGCGCTCGGATGGAAATTTTTGCACACTAGGCGTTTTAACCCACGCGCACGACGGGGGTAATTTTGCCCGTCGTGCGCGCGGGTGGAAATTCCTTTACATGTTGCGCACTACCCCTCGCACACGACGGGGGTAATTTTTCCCGTCGTGCGTGCGGATGGAAATTGCTCCACACTTGTGCGTTTTACCCCACGCGCACAACGGGGAAATTTTGCACGTCGTGCGCACGGATGGAAATTTCTTTACACGTTGCGTTTTCCCCCTCGCGCACGACGGGGGAAATTTTGCCCGTCGTGCGCACGGTTGGTAACTTCTCAACACTTGTGCGTTTTAAGCCCACGCCGCGCACGACGCGTAGGCTGTAGCGCGTTGTGCGCGGGGAGTAATATACTCTGTTCTGGGTCGACGCGCACAACGGTGCCGTATAGTGTAAACTATTTCTTTGAAAAGGATATAAAGGGCGGGATGGTAATTGCACCAATAGTTCTAAAAAGTTGCTTTCATAGGGACTATAAGGGCGGGATGGTAATTGCCCCAAAAGTTCCGGACGCGTAAGGGCGCGTTGGTAATTGCACCAAAAGTTCCTCATGTTCCGCTTTTAACAACAGCCGGGGGATCGGATCGGACGGTCAGGAGGGGTCGAGCGCAGGAATCCCATCTGAGCACGAGCTCAGGCGCAATTTACCCTATATATATATATATATATATATATATATATATATATATATATATATATATATATAATTATGAGAAGCTATACAACCAAACTGATTACTGGAGGGTGTTTCCCAAGCTTGTCCCTAGGCGTATACTTTTGCCAGATGCAGTTGCATGGTTGGACAGAAGAGTATCAAAGGAGGAAATAAAAGAAGCGGGTTTCCAAATAGGGGTAGACAAAGCTCTGGGGCCTGACGGATTTAATGACTTCCTTTTCCATTCCAATTGGGATGTTATTAGGGTGCATATTACTGCTGCAGCACAATCTTTCTTTAGATCGGGTAACATCTTACGTCAGATAAATCACACCTTCCTCACCTTGGTGCCCAAGAATTCGAATGCTTCAGGATTAGGGGACTACAGACCTATTGCTTGCTGCAATGTTATTTACAAAGTGATAAGTAAAGTGATCTGTAACAGACTCAAGGTGGTAATTCACGAGCTCATCTCGCCTAATCAAGCAGCCTTTCTCAAAGGTAGACTCCTATCCGATTGTTCACTCTTAGCCCATGAACAAATTCGTGATTTCAGCAACCCTATGGGAGCTAGAGCATGTCTAAAGCTAGATCTGAGAAAAGCTTTCGATAGCGTCAACCGAGAGTTCATCTATTTTATTCTGCATCAGCTCGGATTTCCCAGATCCTTTATCATCTGGATTCAGGAGTGTATTTCTACTCCCAGCTTCTCAGTTTTAGTTAATGGAACTCCAGAGTGGCATTTTGTAGGCAACAGGGGCCTGAGGCAAGGAGACACATTGTCCCCATATCTATTTGTGATTGTCATGGAAGCATTCTCTCTGCTCATACATAAGGCTATTACCTCTCTCGACATTCACCCCATGAAACGGTCAGGTTCTATCTCCCACTTATTATTTGCTGATGACCTCCTAATTTTCTACCGAGCTAATCCCCACTCTTTTTATGGTCTCAAATCAATGCTATCCGAGTTTACTATCTTCACAGGACTTCAGATTAATTGGGATAAAAGCTCTGCTATTTTTAGCAAAGGCACAATAAACCCCCCTAAATAGGCTAACGTCTTGGGCATTAAATTGTCCACAACCCTAACCACCTATCTTGGTCTTCCTTTATCTTCGAAATACCCCAAGACTCCGATGTATAGCAGGCTAATCGACAAATGTAAAAAGAGGCTCATGGCATGGTCCTCCTCCATGCTCTCCATTTCGGGTCGCATTGAGTTGGTTAAATCTGTGATGTAAGGAATGGTTCATTTCTGGATTCAGGCTTTTCGTATTCCCCAATCGATCATCCGCACTATCACTTCCATGTGTCACAAATTTATCTGGGGAAAGAATCACTTTTGGGCTTGGAGGGATGTCTGCACTCCAAAGAAGGAAGGGGGGTGTTGGCCTTAGATTGCTTACTGATTTAAACATGGCTGCAGGGGTCAGACTAACTTGGAGACTTCTCTCTTCTAACGGGCTATGGGCAAATTACATGAGAACAAACTGCGTTGATTCAGATGGGTTTTTTGCAGCAAGTAAGGAAGCCACACATTCGGGAACATGGAAATTCTTACTGCACAGTAGGAACATCTCCAAAAAGCTTATTAAGAGGAAGGTTAGGGATGGCACCTCAACCCTATTCTGGCATGACAACTGGTTACTGTGTGGTCCCCTAAAAGAGACTTATGACATCCCGCCAGGTGCTAGCAACAACAGAGTCAGTGATTATTGGGGGGAATCTGGCTGGTTGGGTGACCCAACTATCTCGCAAATTGGGCCTATGCTCTAGAAAATAAAGCTGAGTAGTTGGTCCTGGGCATCGGGACAATTCACGTTTCGACAGGCTTATGATGGCGCCCGTTCTCCAGGTTCACCCTTCCCATTCTCTACACTTGTATGGTTCCCTCATCACGTTCCAAAAATGGCGCTAACATTGCTTAGAGCAATTCGGGGCAAGCTATTAACCAAGGATTGGCTGGCTTCCTGGGGCATCTCGACCCCAGCTGCATGCATACTTTGTAACACTAATACATCAGAGGACACCCCGCATTTATTCTTTGCATGTGAGTACGGTAGCTACATCAACTGCAGGGGCTTGTTAAAGCTTGGGGTCCATGCACAAATTGCCGTACAGACTTGCTCTGACCTACAAGCTATTGTGGATTATTTCTTGACAGCATTTGCGAAAAAAACAACCTGAGCCGGCTTGCTAAGACCTTCCTTACTGCCTCGGTCTGGCACATTTGGAGGGAACGTAACAGATGTATTTTTGAGAACAAATACCATTCTAAGACCTTATTGTTTGAGGACATTGCGGCGGATGTTAGGATTGCGCTGAGGGACGTTGACATCACTAACGAAGATGCGGCGGATGTTTTTTCAAACTGGGAATTCAGAGATTAGGGATAAATTTATGTATGAGAATGGGATTTTTAGTTGAGAGTGACGGCGCTTGTGTCCTATCCTCTCTCTATTAAATCCCAGCCTTAAAAGTTTTGTATTGTTTGTACATTTCAATCAATAAAGAATCACACTTACCTTTCAATATATATATATATATATATATATATATATATATATATATATATATATATAAAATCTTAATCATAATTAATCCAAACAAATCAAAGTTTGGATATAATTAAGTTGTAGAATGGTATCATACTTGAAGCCATGGACAGATAAATGAAGTCAAACTCAAAGAGCTGCAATCCTTCAGTTGCAGAATTGATGTTCTCCATAGTGCAGTGTTGATCCAACAAAGTAATCAACAAATCTGTAATACAACAAAAATCTAGATCTAAATTAGATAGACGTGCACGAATTAAGTAAGATATATTGGTTAAAGACTACACAGAGTTACAAATCAGAACTGGGATTGTTGGGTATGATATTAGTCATGACAGTTGAACGTAGCATAAAGCTACGGCAACAACTACTGCTACCAACCCCAACCCCCTCAATGTAGAGAAGGATTGCAGTTATAGGTGTAGTAGCAATAGCCATGAGGGCGAAAACATCTAGTAGTTGGAGGAGGTGGACGTGGAGTGGCGGGGTATTTTACCAATTAGTTTGCAGGATTAGGCTTTTTCTTCACCGATCAGTTCGAGCCTCCTCACAAGGGCTTCCTCGAAGATGTGGTTCTAGTTGCTGGTGGAACCGTCTTGAAGAATGTTAACATGGCGATGGACACATCAAACGTCAAGGTGTTCTCTCTAGGATCCGCCTTCATTGTTTACAACGAAGATCCTCCACCTGCGTACAACTCAACAAATCTTGAGGAGGTTGGATTGAAGAGATGCGACGAGGTTGTGGCCTTGGAATCAAAGACGGGTTTTAAAGTTATTGGCCACATACTGTTATTGGATCACATTGTCGCCTGCAGTTTGCCAAGGTCACAAAGTAGGGAGTGCTTTCTTTCTCTACAAAGAAAGAGAAATTAAAAGAAAGAAATCATCGGTTAGAACACAGTCACTTGAAACACTGTCACTTGAAACACTATCATCGGATCTGTTATACATATTCAAAGTGACTGTGTTCTCTAATTCTTCCTTGAAACAGTCGGATCTGCCTTCTCTAATTCTTCCCCATTATACAACATAATCTAATAATGTTAAATAGATCTGTCATGACCTGCACTGCCTGAAAATGTACGAAGCATTTTACCATTTAGTTTCCGAACAAATTAAATTGTGCACGTTATACAGCCGTACTTAAACTACAAAATATGTGTACCTGACCCAGATGACCGGGAGTTATGGGATGTCCCTGTACCAGGTGTAAAACTCGTGTTCCAAATTCTCTTCATCTACACTTCATAATATTTATTAAAAAATTGATGCTTACGTGCTGTAAATATTTGCGTAATTGATATGAAATAAATGGGATGTAAAACATGGAGTAATTCACATTCTTTATTGATTCCAAGAAAAATCATCGTAATGAACATCTTAATACATTTACATATTTTTTAGCTTATTACTGAAAAAAGTTCAACAATTTGACGTTGATGTTGACGCCCTTTGTGACCTAGTCTGAACGGTAGATGAAATGACTTTGTTTATTGTGTTTCTTCGTCTTGTGCGCTCCGCTGCTACAATACCCATGCCTATGATCGCCAAATCGAGTATGTCAACATGCAATGGTGTGATGCAGATTGTGTATGTTTTAACATGGATTGGTTCTCATTAATCTAAAATTAAAATAAATTCTATTTTTCCTTGATATCGGCAATATAACTAAAATAAATTTTATACCAAGAGTGTATGTTTTAACATGACTATGTTCTCATTAATCTAAAATTAATAAACATTCTATTTTTTCCTTGATATCGACAATATAACTTATAACTAAAATAAATTTTATGACACAGTGGTCGTCTAACGAGTATACCTAGAGTGTAGTGGGGTTGATTTGACTAAGTCCAAGCCATGGTCCTCTTACGAGTATTCTCCTTTTGCAATTCAGATTTTACCAAATAAATTCCATATAGTGATGGATATTGAAATTGCATTGTGATGCAATTCCCATGGTACACCCTCACCCTCACCCTGACCCCTATCCCTACCCTCCCCCAACCCTAGCACCAACCCATACCCTAGACCCAACCCCAATCCCAACCCTAACCGAACCCTGACAATAACCCTAACCCTAACGCTTATAACCACAACCCTAAACATTCCCCCAACCCCAATCCGACACCTAACCCTTTGCCTTAACCTCAACTCTACCCTCAACCCTAATCCTAGCACTGACTCCAACACTAACACTAACCGAACCCTAACCCAAAACCATATTTTTAAACCCTACCCTACCCCAACACCTAAACCGAACCCCTAACTTAAACCCTCGCCCTAAACCGAACCCCTTCCCATACCCTAACCCTAGCCCCAACCCCAATCCGACACCTAACCATTTACCCTAACCTCAACCCTACACTCAACCCTACCCTCAACCCTATTCCTAGCCCTGACTCCAACCCTAACACTAACCGAACCCTAATCCAAAACCATATTTTTAAACCCTACTATACCCCCAGCACCTAAACCGAACCCCTACCTTAAACCCTCACCATAAACCAAACCCATTCACATACCCTAACCCTAGCCCCAACCCCTTCCCTAGACTCAACCCAAACCCAAACCGAAACCCAAACAAAAACCCTACCCCTAACTGTTTTTAAACATTTTTTACTGTTCGTGGCAGTACTTTAATAACAACATGTTTTACTGTTCAAGTCCATGTCTCACCTACCAGCCGTCTATCCTTTTCTTTGTTATAACGTCACAAAAGCCTATTCAAAGAAGCCGGCCGGCATCTTGGTCTTCCTTCGGCACCTTAATTCCTTTTTGTTATTTTTTATATATTTATTCTTACATTGTTATTTAATTAAAAGATTAATAGATAACAGATAGTATTTGATCAAAAATGTTCAGAAACGCTTATGTGACCTGTTTCTATTAGCAGAGGAAGACGTACGGATATTGGCTGTATTTTTTTTTGGCTTAATTAATCAATCAATAGGAACAGGTCATGTTGAAAATAATGATATTTGAACACTTGGGTCTTATATCAGTGTCTATTTTCTTTAGTTTGGATCCGGTTTGAATTTCAATTTTCTATTGGGTTGGGTTTTTTTACATAGATTTAATCTCCTCCAAAATTGAGGATAATGTCTTGAAAATCCTTGTAATCAAAGTGCCTAAATATGTAATCCTATTCTACACTAAGTGAAAGCACTCTCTCTGATTGGACGTACAGTAATTTGGTAGAACAGGTATAAATCTCTGTGCCAAGCATGTTCTCACTTGACCATTCCCCATGCCTTCTAGATCTCCCCCTATATATAAATGCACAAGCAAGCAAGCAACATCCCACTATGAGCCAGCCGAGGACATTTAGAATATCTCGTCACTGCATTTGAATTTTCGCAGGATTTTGCAGGGATGGCCGGCAATGGAGCAGGGCAGGAGGTGAGGCTGTTGGGAACATGGAAGAGCCGGTTCGCGCTGCGGGCGAGGATCGCCCTGAACCTCAAGGGCGTCGCCTACGAGTTCCTGCAGGAGAATTTGATGGCAAAGAGCGAGCTGCTCCTCAGCTCCAACCCCGTCTACAAGAAGGTCCCCGTGCTGATTCACAACGGCAAGCCTGTTTGCGAGTCCCTGGTCATCGTGCAGTACGTTGACGAGGTCTGGTCCGACGGCGCCCCCTCCATCCTTCCTTCTGACCCCTACGATCGCGCCGTCGCTCGATTCTGGGCCGCCTACCTCGACGACAAGGTACCCATGTACTACATTAATTTAGTTCTAGCTAGCTATTATCGAAATATCAATATCTCTAATTTCCATTTTTTTTTCCTCCCTCCCTCAGTGGTTCCCATCCATTAGAGGAATAATTTGTGCAGATACGGAGGAGGCCATGGCGGAGGCGGTGTCAACAATGAATGAGGGCCGGCGACTGCTGGAGGGGGCCTTCCCAGGCTGCAGCAAAGGCAAAGCTTTCTTCGGGGGCGACACCATCGGCTACCTCGACATAGCCCTGGGCGGCTATTTGGGATGGATCAAGACGGCGGAGATACTGTTGGGCATGAAGTTCTTGGAGGAAGCGAAGACGCCGTCGCTGGTCTTGTGGGCGGAGCGATTCTGCGCAGACGCGGCCGTGGAGGAGGTGATGCCGGACACCGACAAGTTGGTGGCCGTCGCGAAGATACTTCAAGGTATCTCGAAGGGTACTGCCGCTGCTCCGAAATGAGATCCACAAACTTAGCAGTTTATGCTCGTGAATAAGGGTATGCATGAGAGGAGCAGATGGGGTGTCATGTATTTGCATGTACCTTTGAAGAAATGTAAGTGTTTGAAGAAATGTAGTGTTGGACGTGTATATGCATGAGAAGTGACTTTTTCAGATGCAGATTCTTCAGCTTCTTCCATAGTTCCTTGGCCGTATTGTCCAGTGTCCACGAACACCATCACCTCGTTTGATTGACTCAATGAAATACTTATCACAACTAAATCCTACATCTCCATCTTTCCCCTCCCTGATTTATCCTCCAGAGTGGCGTATTCGTATCACACACCACTCTGTGCATACGATCATTCCTCAAAATTGTCTTCATTTTCATCTCTATCTTGTATTGCATACCACTAATCATCGCATATGAACCGCATGCAAACAAGGTCTAACCTAATGCGCTTCTCTGATTGCATTGCTCTTTGGGAAAAAAAAATTGCCATTACTTTGACCTCAATTCAGACACCTTGCTTTGATGACACTTGTTGGTGGTTATGTGAATACTTGTTAGGTCGATAAACATCTTGTGAAATACCAAGAATCACGAATCACCAATTAAATCAAATGGCTATCTTTACACAAAACATGCGATCACAAGCAATAATTAAATCAAACACAAAACATGTGATCACAAGCAATATTATAAATATAATTGCAAATCAAAAGAGAATCATGCAACTAAGATCAAGATTTATATTAGTTTCATCCAATTCTTGAGCTACGTTTAGTAGCAAAAACCACAAATGTTACAATCAATAATGCAGAATTTTTATGTTTTTAATGTTGATTTTATGCCCTTTATTCTCTTCAGTTTTTTTAGAATTCTACGGATTCGCTACTTATGTTTAATTTTGTATCAGGGCCGTTTGATTGAATCCACTATTAGGGGAATATCACTGTGTCGTTGAGCTTTGAAATAGGCAACGACTGTTTGCACCCAAGGTTCGGTGTGGGGATTTGATGGTTTCCTAGAAATGGAAACAATTGTGAGAGAGAGAGAGAGAAAGACCCATGTGAGATAATGATTTGATTTCCAACCTATTTTTGGAGAACCGTCACCTCCAAGCACCGAGTATTCGGTTCAAATAGCTGGCTTCTTGAAATATTGGACATTTGATTGAATCCACTATTAGTTTGGAAAAACTGGAAGCAGTTTTCAGTCTGTTTTCACATTGAATGGACAATTGAGATATAAGTGGAAGGATGGACGATGGAGAAGCTGATATTTCAAGCCACCTGCTTATGTCGAATGCCAACATGTCGAATAGCTTTGATGAATTCTTGCTAAACAGCAGGACATGCACACACACACCCACACCTGCAATCCCCCGGGCCCCACGGCTGCCGCACACACCCACACTTGCTATCACACCCACACTCAAGTGATTGCCACGACCGACGGAGATAATGAAGATGAGATGAAGAAGCCTCGGAAGCCATTAGGGAACCGAGAGGTTGTTCGGAAGTATCGGGAAAAGAAGAAGGCACACACGGCGTACTTGGAGGAGGAAGTTAAAAAACTTAAGCAGCGTTAGAAGCTGAAGTCATTAGGCTAAGGAGTCTCCTGGTTGATCTCCGGGCAAAGATCGACGGTGAATTGGGTGTTTATCCATTTCTTCGGGGGCGACACCATCGGCTACCTCGACATAGCCCTCGGCTGCTATTTGGGATGGATCAAGACGGCGGAGATACTGTCGGGCATGAAGTTCCTCGATCAAGAGAAGACGTCGTCGCTGGCCTAGTGGGCGGAGCGATTCTGCGCGGACGCGGCCGTGGAGGAGGCGATGCCGGACACCGACAAGCTGGTGGCCTTCGGGAAGATACTTCAGGGTATCTGGAAGGGCACTGCCGCTGCTCCGAAATGAGATCCACAAATTTTGGCAGTTTCTGCTCATGAATAAGGGTATGCATGAGAGGAGCAGATGGGGTGTCATGTATTTGCATGTACGTTTGAAGAAACGTAGTGTTGGACGTGGAGGCCGATTAATATACAGGCTCCTACTTTTATATTTATAATAACTGTTGAAGGGTGATCTTCTATTATGTACTGTTTCACATCTTGAAAGTAAAGAAAGTCTTTGGTAAGAACAATAGGTTGAGAAGTGACTTTTTCAGATGCCGATTTTTCAGCTTATTTCATAGTTTCTTGGTCGTATTGTCCACGAACATCATCACCTCGTTTGATTGACTCAAAGAATTACTTATCACAACTAAATCCTACATCTCCCTCTTTTCCCTCCCTGATATATCCTCCAGGAACGTATTTGTATCATACACCACTCCGTGCATACGATCCTTCCTCGAAATTGCATTCATTTTGTATTACATATCTCAAAATTTCCATCACCATTAAACATCTCTATCTTGTATTGCATGCCACTAACCTTCGCATATGAACCGCCTGTAAACAAGATCGAACCTACTGTGCTTCTCTGATTGCATTGCTCTTTGAAAAAAAATTTGTCATTACTTTCACCTCAATTCAGATACCTTGCTTTGATGACACTTGTTGAGGGTTAGGTGATTACTTGTTAGGTAGATAAACATCTTGTGAAAAATGCACCAAGAATCATGAATCAACAATTAAATCTAATGGCGCCAATCTTTACACAAAACATGTGATCACAAGAAATTTTATAAATATCATTGCAAATCTAAAGAGAATCATGCACTTAAGATCAAGATTTATACTAGTTTCATTCAATTATTGATCTACGTCTAGTTGAAGAAACCACAAATTTTTCAATCAACTTAAATTAAATACATGGTACTTCATTTCAAAGAAAACCCAACCCCGTCAAGGAATTGAAGAATAAACATATGAGGAAAAATTTCTTTTGGCTCCCAAACAACTCTCAAATCTCTCTATGTTTGTCCTCTGTAGATGCTGCAAGAGACATAAAATAGACTCTAGGGATTGGCTCGTGAGCTTGTTAAACCCCTAAGTGAAACATCCTTAAATAGTCTTCAAAACAAACTTGAAACCTACTGCACCGTGTTCTAATCCACCTTGGAAGCACATTCGGAATGCACTTCATGATACTCTGAAACTCGCTAGCCATATGTGCCCACTTTGCTTGCAGCATCCAATTGCATGCACGCTCATTCAGATGCCACCACATGTCGCGTCCACTCACTCACTCCTTAACGTGTAATCACGCGAGTGACACATGTCGATGTCCGCTCACTCCCGCCTTAACGTGTGAGCACACGAGTGAGCGACATATGGCCCCATGGTGAGTGCACCTTATGTGTCGGGTGAGTGCACTGCACTACATGCGTGAAACATGCCCACTGTTGTGCTTCACGTGCTTCATGTGGAATACATTTTGGGTTTTCATCATTATCTTTGAAAATGAGTGTAATGGGCTTTAAAAATCTCCCAAAAATTCCAATTTTTTTGGGATAAATACTTGAATTACTTTAGATATTTTGTATCACATAGTTCAATCTCCATCTTGATACAAATATACCTCAAAGCTTGAGACAAATCATATCTCCAAAATTTTCACTTTCAAAATTAATTAACCACCTCACCAAGAGGCTAATATGTAACTAGCTAGTGAGCTCGCAATAAGCTTTACTAGCTATCCGAGTGTCTATGAACCTTTTACGAAGGTGGGTCTTTAAATTTAACATATATCCTGAATGCATGAATCTAAAGCAATCTATAGTATCTCTCTATAACACCTCGTGGCACCTGTAACTCGCCGCTCCCCAGGATACCTGGGAAGTACAAATCTGTCCCATGTTTTCCTAGAGAGGCGATGGTGAAGAGAAAGATGGGATAGAGATGGAGTACAACAAACAGACGCAGGCCACTGCGCACGTGCTGTGAGAGTACACGTAATGCTAAAAAGTAAATAATAACACAGAGAACATCACAGATGTAATAAAAAGAGAAACAACTGTCTATTTATATTTATATACATAATAAATGTACAAAAGATGTACACAAGTCTCACGCCAAACTCTCTCACTACAATCCAAGGTACAACATACGTACTCAAGTGAAACCCGACCCAATAACTCATGCTCTCCCGTCTAACAAGCCACCACCCTCAAGATCTAAGCACCCAAAACTCCGTCGGTCTTAACCTGAAATCCAAGGGGTGGAGCACATCAAAGCATGTCCAAGTAGGACGTCCAACTCCATATGGCATATTGTTGAAAGCAACGATTTAGGACCTCTAGTTTGATGATGACAAACGTTGTGTTATATGTTATGTGTGTGCTAAGTGTTCTTCAGGAGTGGCACTCTCGCAAATGCGCAATTGGAGACATGAGAAAAGAGAGAGACCGATCACCCAATTGCTACAAGCCAAATTCGGCCTTGCCGCATGCACATCCAAGGAAACTTTGTCTGCTACAAGGTATGATTTGTTCTTACTTAATCATGACTGAATAATCTCCTTTTTGGTTGTATACAGGATTATTTGAAGGAGGCCTTGCAATAAACTTGACTTCATGGGGTAAATTTATTAAAGAGCACAACAACAAATCAAAGTGATGCATGCCAACCGAATTATGCTAATGCTTGGAATAAATAAAAGGTTAGTGCTTTAATTAATTTAATTAATTAAGTTTAAGATGTTACTGGTTTTGTTTTGCAGGCACTCAATAAAATAAAAGGGGATTCTATAATTAGTGGTGCACACCTAGGGTTTGAGAGCACATGGGCAACAGAAAAAAAACAATATAGCCCTTCCCCGTTGAAAACAAAAATCTCTCCAAGCCGCCCCTATTAAAAAAACGCCAAGCACCCCAAAACAGGAGTTAGCCGACATTTCTTAAAGGGTCTTCGTTTTTCCTTTGGGCGCAGCACGAAGGGAGCATCAAAAATCACAAGGGCCTGCCGAATTTGTTAAGGGTTCTTCTTCGTTCATTTTTCAACTAAGACGTTCATCCCTCTGTGCTTCATGAGAGCCAATCAATTTTTTGTGCTCAAAAATCAATCAGAGCACATAGTTTGTGTTTCCTTCAAAAATCTCAAAGATCCAAAAGCACAGAGCCACGTCTTCTTTTTTTTAGGTTCCCCAATTAAATCTCCGGGATAGCCGCACAAATTGTTTGATAGGGCAAGAAATTTTAGTTGCTGAGAAATTTTTCTTTGAGAAACGATTAGGTGGCGGCTGCAAAATAGAGGAGTTTTTTTTGTTGCAAATTCTCCAAAGGGTGCTGCCGAAATCCCCTTAGTCCCTTGGCCAATCATCCTTCGTTGTTCCAGAACCTCAAAACAAAATTAATACAAGAAGGAGCCGCCAGTTCAAAAGAAGAGAACCGCACAAGAGAAGCATGGCCGAAATTGTTTTTGAAGAGATCAATTAACTTTATCCCTCTCTAATCTCTTTTTGTTTTTTGCAGGCGACAAGTTTGGACAGTGTTGTTTCTTTTTGCATGCCGAAATTTTAAGAAGTGCTGGCCGAAATTTTCGATCTCCAAAAACCACACAAAAAGGAATCTAGGCCGATTCTCTGATTTTGGGGTTCTGTTAACAGCCGAAATACTTCATTGTGTTTGATTCATTGCAATTTATATTTTACTTGCTGTTGTTTTTGCAGGGTCTTCAATCACACAAGCACAACGCAATCTTTGACTGGGAAACTAGGGAAGAGAAGCACATGCAGCAAGAAAACTTTGATTTTTGGTGAGGTGCCTCAAGTTTCAATCTTTGGCGAAAGGGCGCAAGTTTCATCGAGAGGGGAGCCAGACTGTTGAGGGGACATCAGAGACTACATCTACGTCAGACGAGATCTGACCTGTGCTGATTGACGAGGACATCCCCGCTACACAAACTGAGATTCCTAAACTCTATTTATCATTATTTTGTGTAGTTGTTGTGTTAGATCCTCGTAGGGGAAACTTTACTTGTTTGTGTTACTTTTGGGGACCTGACGACTTGGGAGTCGTCACGGAGGGAGAGCATCTGACTAGATTGATAGTGTAGAGCACGTGGCGTGCGTACGAGCTAGGTGAGAGTAGATTTGGGATCTTGACTCATTGTAGCTGTACTTGATTACATATCTATCTAGTAGTTGCTTTCGGGGGCTGGAGTATGTCATGGGGACGACCGAACCAGGGTACATCTGTGCGTATTCTGTGATTACTTTTTATTGCCCTGTCTGTGCCTATAACTACGTGGGATTGTTCGTGGGTTGCACGAATATTTTTTATTAGCCTATTCACCCCCCTCTAGGCTACGATCCAGATCCAACAAGTGGTATCAAAGCCAGTTTAGAGGATCTAGTCTAGATTTTTAGATGACCATGAATATATCTGATTGTGCTTTTGCTGAAGGTCAGTCTATAGCCCGTCCCCCTAAGTTTAACGGTATAGACTTTGCATATTGGAAGGCTAGGATGAAAATCTATTTAGTGTCTGTTGATTATGATGTGTGGGATATTGTTAAAAATGGTTATAGTCTACCCACTATTAAAATTGAAGACACTGTTATGATTAAGCCTAAAGACAAGTGGGATTTAGCTGACAAAAAACTCTATACTCTTAATGGTAAAGCTATGAATGCGCTTATATGCTCTCTTGATAAATCTGAGTTTAATCGTATCTCACATTGTCTAACTGCGCAGGAAATCTGGCATACTCTGGAGGTGACACACGAGTGAACATCGCAAGTAAAGGAATTCAGACTTGCGTTGCTGAGCACTGAATATGAGAGCTTCCGCATGCTACCAACAGAATCAGTTAAAGACATGTTTGCGAGGTTCACGGACATCGTCTACAAATCCAGTTCCCTCGGTAAGCCATACTCTAGCCATGAACAGGTACGAAAGATCTTAAGGGCGCTACCAAGCTCGTTCAGGCCTAAAGTCACCGCTATTCAAGAAGCGAAGGACTTGTCTACAATGAAAGTGGAGGACTTGATAGGCAACATAATGTCACACGAGCTTGAGTTACAGAGTATAGAAGCCAGAGAGAAACCTGAAGAGAAGACCAAAGCTTCCACACCATTAGCTCTTCAAGCTAACGACGACGATCTTGATGAGGAGCAAGCTTTAATGGTCAGAAATTTCAGGAGATATATTCAGACTGATCAAGGAAGATCTGAGATGGGAAAAAGGTTTATTCGTTCTAATAACTCTAATTTTGGTAGAAATTTCTCTGATCAGAAAGCAATTAATAGAAGTGAATGTTTTAAATGCAGGAAGAAAGTGCACCACATAAAAGATTGCCCACAACAACACATAGCTCAAGTTGCAAAAGGAAAGACGAAAGTGCTGACGTGGGACATGGATAGCGAAGCCGAGGAGGAGGATGAGGAACACGAAGCCCACTCCTGCATGGCATTGATGGCCAAACACAATGAGGTAGAATCCCCCACTAAAGCTGAATTCTTAGAAATCTGTAAAGGAATGCAACATAGAATTGATGAGCTAGAAGCTGATGTGGAATGTTATAGGAATGATAATTTTGATATGCAACAAACTGAGTATGACATGTCTATAGAAATGAAAAATCTTAAACAAGATCTTGTTGCATGCAAATCTACCATCACCATTTTGGAAAAAGAGAAAGCTAGCTTGCCTGAAAAAATTGATTGTCTTTCATGTCCCTCTTTATTAAAGGATCTTAGCATGTATAAGCTAGATAAGATAAGGCTTGAAACTGAAAATGAATTGCTTTCTGAAAAGATTAACATGCTAAATCTTGAACTTAACGAAAAAATGAGGGATTTTGAAAAGAAAGAAGAGGAAAACAAGCAAGCTTTCATTAGTAAATGCACTTTGCTTGTGAATGAAAACGATATCTTGAAATCTAAAGTCACCTCCCTTGAATTGTCAATAAAGAGATTTTTCATTGGTAAACAAAATTTGGACATTATTCTTGGAAATCAAATTTATGGCAATAATAGGCGAGGACTAGGATATGGTCTTAAAAATGTTGAAAAATCAAAATATAGAAAAGTTCACATTGAATCAACAAAGGTTGGAAATTTTCATGCTAAGTGCTTTACATGTGGATGCGTGGGTCATACTTCATATCATTGCAAATATAGGAACAAAAATATTAAGTTCAAACAAATATGGGTTCCTAAATCTTTGATGACTAACGTGAGTGGACCTTGTTGGATTCCAAGGTCACACACGACACCTCTTTTGTAGGTGGATGGAAATTTGACGAGGAGCGATAAATTGAATGTCCCATTACTTTTTAGCTCCTTAGTCAAACGGCGACGCGAAGGTATATCTCATTCCTTGAACTTAATGAATATCTTCATAGTTTTTTTGTGTGTACGTGATTTTTCTTTGTTTGTGTGCTAGTAGTTGAATTGCTATGTGTGCATGAGTCTTTTTTTTGTGTGATTGCATCTCATGTTTGCTTTAGTACTTCATGCATATATATATATATAAATCTGAAAAACTGAAAATAAAGAAAAATTTGGTGCTTAAATGTGTATCTTTTCTCTTTCATCTATTATTGAAGTATGCACGTATGAATTTCATATGTATGTAGAAATTGGTTTATTATTTCTTTTGCCACATGCGTATGTTTCATCTTTCTAAATATTCATGGCATGTTCAATGACTGAAAATAACTTGATTTCTACACCTACTTCACTTCCACATGTATTATTATTGTTGCACATTTGGAGATATCGTTTATAAAGTATGGAATGTGAATGTAGGAGGAAAACTTAACTGAAAATCTAAGGGATATGATATACCTTGCCATGGATAAAAATTGAGCAAAAGAAAGTGTTGTTATAAGTATTTTGGAAAAAAACGAAAAAGAATAATAATTGCTTTGTATGAAAAATGGATACAATCCGTGGCAACGGTATTACCCACGAGTATCCAACATAAGCTTTATGGGTAAACTTTAGCGTTGGTGTATTTACTCGTCAAGCAATGCCACCCCCACATCTAAGAGTCCCTATAGGCTATGTTTTGGGGTGTGGTAACTTGAACTCATTTTTAATGAGGTGGGAAAAATCAATCCTAAGTGATAGAATGTTATTTGGAAAATGTGGATTGGTTCCGGTTGACTTTCCTAATGATTCTCCCTATGTGCTTCAATTTTAATCTTCACACTTTACACGTTGGTGTTGAAATCTTAGTTGTTTCATTTCATTGGATTTTGACTTGATTATTCCATGATTGTATACATGCAATTGTTGGTATTGGTTAATAGTACTCTCTTTTTGCCTGGAATATGATTTTGACTTCGTGTTATAACTTTTGATGATAACAAACGGGGAGAAAATTTGGGAAAGATTTGATAATACTAATGCTCGTGAAAATATGATTGTTTGATTAAGGGGGAGCATTAAGGAATATTGGGGAAGCACAAAAATAGGGGGAGCATGCATAGTGTTAACTGTACACATCGGTGTTTGCACATCATTATATCTTATTGCATGTCACCCACTATCGTCACACTTTCACACAACACTATTTGAAAAGCTTATTGGCCAAATCTTATATTTAGTTTGTCATCATCAAAAGGGGGAGAGTGTTGAAAGCAACGATTTAGGACCTCTAGTTTGATGATGACAAACGTTGTGTTATAAGTTATGTGTGTGCTAAGTGTTCTTCAGGAGTGGCACTCTCGCAAATGCGCAATTAGAGACATGAGAAAAGAGAGAGACCGATCACCCAATTGCTACAAGCCAAATTCGGCCTTGCCGCATGCACATCCAAGGAAACTCTGTCTGCTACAAGGTATGATTTGTTCTTACTTAATCATGATTGAATAATCTCCTTTTTGGTTGTATACAGGATTATTTGAAGGAGGCCTTGCAATAAACTTGACTTCATGGGGTAAATTTATTAAAGAGCACAACAACAAATCAAAGTGATGCATGCCAACCGAATTATGCTAATGCTTGGAATAAAGAAAAGGTTAGTGCTTTAATTAATTTAATTAATTAAGTTTAAGATGTTACTGGTTTTGTTTTGCAGGCACTCAATAAAATAAAAGGGGATTCTATAATTAGTGGTGCACACCTAGGGTTTGAGAGCACAGGGGCAACAGAAAAAAAACAATATAGCCCTTCCCCGTTGAAAACAAAAATCTCTCCAAGCCGCCCCTATTAAAAAAACTCCAAGCACCCCAAAACAGGAGTCAGCCGACATTTCTTAAAGGGTCTTCGTTTTTCCTTTGGGCGCAGCACGAAGGGAGCATCAAAAATCACAAGGGCCTGCCGAATTTGTTAAGGGTTCTTCTTCGTTCATTTTTCAACTAAGACGTTCATCCCTCTGTGCTTCATGAGAGCCAATCAATTTTTTTGTGCTCAAAAATCAATCAGAGCACATAGTTTGTGTTTCCTTCAAAAATCTCAAAGATCCAAAAGCACAGAGCCACGTCTTCTTTTTTTTAGGTTCCCCAATTAAATCTCGGAGATAGCCGCACAAATTGTTTGATAGTGCAAGAAATTTTAGTTGCTGAGAAATTTTTCTTTGAGAAACGATTAGGTGGCGGCTACAAAATAGAGGAGTTTTTTTTTGTTGCAAATTCTCCAAAGGGTGCTGCCGAAATCCCCTTAGTCCCTTGGCCAATCATCCTTCGTTGTTCCAGAACCTCAAAACAAAATTAATACAAGAAGGAGCCGCCAGTTCAAAAGAAGAGAACCGCACAAGAGAAGCATGGCCGAAATTGTTTTTGAAGAGATCAATTAACTTTATCCCTCTCTAATCTCTTTTTGTTTTTTGCAGGCAACAAGTTTGGACAGTGTTGTTTCTTTTTGCATGCCGAAATTTTAAGAAGTGCTGGCCGAAATTTTCGATCTCCAAAAACCACACAAAAAGGAATCTAGGCCGATTCTCTGATTTTGGGGTTCTGTTAACAGCCGAAATACTTCATTGTGTTTGATTCATTGCAATTTATATTTTACTTGCTGTTGTTTTTGCAGGGTCTTCAATCACACAAGCACAACGCAATCTTTGACTGGGAAACTAGGGAAGAGAAGCACAGGCAGCAAGAAAACTTTGATTTTTGGTGAGGTGCCCCAAGTTTCAATCTTTGGCGAAGGGCGCAAGTTTCATCGAGAGGGGAGCCAGACTGTTGAGGGGACATCAGAGACTACATCTACGTCAGACGAGATCTGACCTGTGCTGATTGACGAGGACATCGCCGCTACACAAACTGAGATTCCTAAACTCTATTTATCATTATTTTGTGTAGTTGTTGTGTTAGATCCTCGTAGGGGAAACTTTACCTGTTTGTGTTACTTTTGGGGACCTGACGACTTGGGAGTCGTCACGGAGGGAGAGCATCTGACTAGATTGATAGTGTAGAGCACGTGGTGTGCGTACGAGCTAGGTGAGAGTAGATTTGGGATCTTGACTCATTGTAGCTGTACTTGATTACATATCTATCTAGTAGTTGCTTTTGGGGGCTGGAGTATGTCGTGGGGACGACCGAACCAGGGTACATCTGTGCGTATTCTGTGATTGCTTTTTATTGCCATGTTTGTGCCTATAACTACGTGGGATTGTTCGTGGGTTGCACGAATATTTTTTATTAGCCTATTCACCCCCCTCTAGGCTACGATCCAGATCCAACACATATGACTTATGAAGTCCAACTCCATAAGTCAATGTTGTTGTTGTCCAACGCCTCTTTATTTGACCCCGAGCTCAGATGGCTCGCTAGTCGATCACATTAGTGATAGGCAACCCTGTCTTTTTGCCCTTTTGCTTCGAGGATCCCTCCTTGCTAGGTTAATCGTTAGCCGGGTTTTTGGGGTGTCCTCGCTTGACTAGTGCATCTATCTCTTTTTTGAGAGTCTAACAGTTATTGGTATCGTGCCGATAGTCGTTGTGGTAATTGCAGATTTTGAGGTCGTCCATCTTCTCATATTTGCTCTTCTTCGATGTCTCTTGGATCAGCTCATCTCGTGGGGCATAGGCGTGGACCTCTGTTTTAGAAGCGCTCGGCTTAGCGTAGGTAGGACGCTCCTTTCTTTGGGGGCTCCTCTCTCTGGGTATCTTGCCTCGAGACACCTGGCGAGGGGTTCCCGGAGTCGGTCTCTCTCGCCTTGAGTCTCCACGACGGGCGCGGGTGCCTTTCGCACTAGCTCCGGTGGGTTCCTCTGCCTCTTCTGAGATAGTGAACCGATCCGTTATGTTGAGCATCTCTGCAATGGTGTTAGGGGGAACTGGGGAAGGGCCCTTCGCAGGTGCTTGTTTCGGACCACCTGAGTGAGTGCCGCTATGACAGTCACGTCCGGCATATCTTCTACATCGAGCCTCTCGTCATTGAATCTCTGGACGAAAGCTCGAATCGACTCATTCTCGTTCTGTTTGAGCGAGAAGAGGTGGGAGGACTTCATCTACGTCTGCCCACGACGAACTGCTTGCAGAACATTTCTGCCAATTCATCGAATGACCCGTTGCAGGCGTGGGATAACCCTTCGTACCAGCCTTCTGCCCTCTTGGACATGGTAGCATGGAAGGCTCTACAAAGGTACGTCTCATTGGCCCCGTGAAGCAGTAGTACATTTAGATACTTATGAATGTGCGACCACGACAAATTTTTTTTTTTTCATTATTTGCTTCATGCATGCAAATTAATGGGGAAGCAAATTAATTGAAGTCTTCATATGCCCTTGTTTAATGCAAGTCACTTGTGCTTTCACATTTTGCAGGCTGTGCTTTTCAAAGTGACTTGCTATTATTTTGCCACCCCTACTGAGGGTTGTCTTTGCATCTGAGCAAAGAGCAGGATTTGAGATCATAGTTATAAACAACTAAAATCTCATCGGATCTCCTGAAGAGAAAACCGAAACATCTGTTCAAGCCTGACTTTTAAACATGAAATAAAAAGACCTAGGCAAATATAAAGTCATGGCTCATAGAATCCTGTTACGAACGCCCAGAAGTGCGTTGGAGAAATTAGGACCATTGTCATCCAAAGTATACCCACGGTAGTATACTTAATGGATGTACAAAAAGAACCCTTTCGATCGCTGAAAGAGGGGGAGGATATAACTGGTCCTAAAGTCCCTTATCTAAGTGCAATTCGGCACTCCTGGCTAACTGCACGCGTCCCGATATAGCAATTGCAGTAAACTCATTAGCCAGAGATAGTTGGCACCTAAAAAGGGCCATTAGACCGGAGTTAAGCCTTCTGCGCTTCCTCCAAGGGTCGAAAGATTTGGACTTACAATATGAAATAGCATCCTCCAATGTTTATGCAAATGCAGGTTACAGGTGAGGTCCCTATACTGAGAAATCACAGAACAGGTACCCACAGTGGGATGGCCATCTACTACAGATATGCAAAGCAACTTATGAAGGCAACATCATCCTATCATTCCGAGATCCTCACCATTCCAGAATCACACCAATGGTGTATTTAAGGGCGCCTGGTGGTACATCGCATCCCTGTGACGACTGGGATAGAGGCTGGTATTGTAGAGCTGACCATATAGTCTGAAGACCACATCAGAGGCGAAGAGACTTAGCACACTCTGCAGAGTTTCTGGATTCAGCAGCTGCTTGATGATGATAATATTTGTAATCTGTGTATATTTTCGGAATGTTGAAAATAGGAGTGATGAGCTAAGCCTAAAAGATCTGAACCCACTGGGTTTTCCATAGCCAAAGGTTTTAATGAGGCAAATCACTCAACTCTGGATCCTGAAAAATCCACCCCTCTGTGACGCTCAGAATCCAGAAGTATTCATGAGCAGAGTCACTTGTACAAATCAGGGGGAGTTAAAGAGCATTTTGTACTCTTTTTCCTTAACTATGGGTTTTCCCACTGGGTTTTCCATTGCTAAAGGTTTTAACGAGGCAAACCTCACCAACTCAGGATCCTGAAGTATCCACCCCATGCGAGACTCTTATTACGCTCAAAATCCAGAAGAACTCTTGAGCAGAGTCCACACCTATGGCTGGATAAGGGGGAGTGTTGTGAATGGAAATAACCAGAGTCGGTTAGGATTGCGGGTATCTTAGAGATACGCCCATATCTATGTATTCTATCTTTCTATTCTCCTACCATGCCTATAAATAAAGGGTTGGGGGTTCCTCCCCCAGTAGTTGATTCATAACATTTTCAACATTATTGCTATTTATGTCAGATTAGCTAAATAAATTATTGCCATCAAATTTCATGTAAACTTAGATGTGTAAAAATTGTTTATGATTCTACTCGTTAAGACAAATAATTTGACATATTGTTTATAAAATTCTGAAGTGTAGTTTTTCCTATATAAATCGTGGAACATTTTTAGTAATTTATTTTTTAAATTTGAAAATTGTTTTTAGTCATTTAAAATTCAGAAAATTGCTTAGTAATTGCTCAAAAATTCTTTAAAATGTCTGCTAGATTCAAAAAATTATTTCCTACTTAGTTATACTTATATGCTTGGTTGTAAATATTTCTGGATTCATTCCACTTAAAATGCCGGATTTACAAAATAGTAAAATGGTTATATTATGAATTGGCGACATGTCAGTCGCCATAAAATTTTACGGAACTGTTACTTGAACTCATGAGACACTATGGCAATGCCATAAGCATATGTTATGATGCAATTGTTCGAAAATGATCATATGACTGATGGAACCATGTGGTTTTGGTTAATGGATTATCAATTGATGAAACCATACTATTGGCATGCACTTGACTTGACAGGTGGGATTGGGTAGTCCAAATGTTGCAGAGGGCATGTGAGTGACTGGATTCACATTACGACTTTACCTCCATTCACACTAAGTGGAAGAAAGTAACTTGACCGTCGCCCAAGGGAAGAGGTCAGTAAGTAGCGCCACAGAGAGATTCCGATGGTAGTGTGCATTTTGGTTACATATTATACCCTCGTGTTAGAATAATAAAGTCATATCATTCTATTAATGAGAGAAACCTTTTTTAAATAGACTTACATGTACGTGAGATAACATGTAAATTATTGTAAATGACATGCTAGACTGAATTTGTACCTTATTCTGAGACAGTTGATATTGTAATGATAATATATGAGTTGTAAGTAAGCATGTAAGAACCTGCAAGTTAAAACAACAGACGCTTAGTGTGTTTAAACCAAAGAGGAAGAAAAGGAAAAGAAAAAAATCATACATGTTTTAAGCACATCAGGAGCCCACTCGCGTTCTCGCTCCCGGTCAGGGGCGGACCCATGTAGCAGTTGGGAGGCATGCCATCCCCCCATTTTTTTTTTCCAAATTTGCTTGTATATATGCATATGCTGCTCCCCCCAATCTTTTGCAAAATTTGCTTGTATATATGCATATGGTAGCAGCAATATAGGTTTAGTTAATACTTTAAACCTTAATAGCACCGTTGTATCTTTAGCCTGGTGGTGGCGCATTCGCTTCTCAAGTTTGAGGTCACGAGTTCAAATCTCTCTTGGTGCTAGGGGTGGCAAACGGGTCGGGTGGGTTCGGGGTCGGGTTGGGTCAGATTTGACCCGACCCGGATATGGATAAACCCTAACCCGACCCGGATTGATTCTAGGTCGGGTTCGGGTGACCCAGAAAATTTCCGGGTCGGGTTGGGTTAACCCGTCGGGTTAAGATTTGACTTATACACTACTGCTCCTTTTTCGATATCCAGCTATTTATTAAGAGCCACCCACAATTTATTAAGTGTTGCATAATTTCCAGTAGCTCGTCGCTTAAACTGCACTGATGACAGCAAGAAAGTATAATTAACGTTACCATTTTATTAACAAAAGTTATAAAATTAACAAAAAAGTTGTATGTAAAGGGAATTGAATCCAATGTAATGCCCTACCAGCTACTGCACAAGTACTAGAGGGGGGGTGAATAGTACTTTAAAATAATAAGGCGTATTATTCCAAATTAAATTGCACACAACTACCAAGTCAATTTGCGGAAGCTTAAATTGAATGACAACAATGAAATTAACAATGCTAACAAATGAAGTTAATGGGTTCGGATCCACCCAAGTCTCCCCGACTTGTTCCCGGTGATCCTACGTCCCAACCACCCGGATCCCTTCCGGATACTTGAGTTAGAAACCCTAACTCAAGATTTCCACTATGAATATCTTGTGAAAAACCTTCACAAGATCAAATCATACATGCAATGGCAAAGTGAATCCCACAACCCGGGATCACAAACTTCTCTCACAACCGAGAGAGCCAATAAGCAATATAAAAGAGTTTAATATGAAATAAATACTCTTACCACAAAATCCTATACCTTGAGTTTTTCTTACCCAAAAGGTGGAATGAAGGATTTGAGGAAGATGAAGTTACCAAACCCTAGCACCAAGGAAATGAGCAGCAATGGGTGCCTAGGGAAGATTTGGAAACTTGAATCAAGCAATAGCTTGAAGAGCTCACCAAGAACAAGCTTCTCTCTAGATCTAGAAATGAGAGAGAATGGGTTTCTTGTGAGGAAGAGAGCTTTAGATTTGAGGGAGAATAGCTATCTCTTTAGAACTCAATGAATCTCTTAATGACAGCTCTATTGAAGATAGAAATGACCTAGGTTCGTATTTATAGGGTCCCATAAAAACAAGTTAGGTCAATCTCCAACGGAAAGAAATCTGTGAGATCTAGTCGGTCAAAGAACACTCACTGACCGACTAGTTCATCAACTAGTCGGTCAGTCACAAAGCATGGACCGACTAAGAGCAGATCTGAGAAGAGATAGAATTTCAGACCTAGAAAACTAGTCGGTCCAAGAACACTGTCTGACCGAATAGTTTCACAACTAGTCGGTCATCCAATGAACGTAGACCGACTAAGAGGCAAAACAACATAGTCTGAAGGCAAGTTGACTTAGTCGGTCCAAGAACAAAAGTTGACCGACTAGATTATCAACTAGTCGGTCATCAAACGTTCTTAGACCGACTAACGGTAAACAGTAGCTTAGGAGAATTTTAGAGTGAACAGTCAGTCTCAACTAGTCGGTCAAAGAAGCATCACTGACCGACTAGTTCACAAACTAGTCGGTCGGTGAGTCAACATAGACCGACTAACTGTAAACAGTAAAGAGCTAAGAATTAACTGACAGAAACTAGTCGGTCCAAGAACAGTGGCCGACCGACTAGATCACCATCTAGTCGGTCAGTACTTGTTCTTGTACCAACTAACATGCACAACAAAGTCCGAATCGAAGCGCGACGCTTCGAGGAAGTTAGAGTGAACTTGTGCAAGAATCCTAGAGCTACGAAATGAGCGTAATGAAGATAGAAACGTAAGATATACTCAAGGCTTAACATTCTATCAATTGAAACTAAAAGACTATAAATAAAACCTTAATAAACGGTCTTTGAGAGCTTCGATTGAATCTTCATTACTTCCAAAGCGTCGCAAGAGCTTCAACGAAGCTTTAGGCATGAAACTGAGCTTTGGAAAGTGTTGAGATGTCGCTTTGAATGTTCACGTGAAATTGGCGACGATCTCCAATACTGCGCTCACAAATTGTTAGATCATGAATTATTTATGTTTGCTCATCATCCAAAACCAAATCCGGGGAGTCCAATATTCAACATTCTCCCCCTTTTTGGTGATGACAAACCAACATAAATAATAATCAAAGATAATAATTCAAATGTAAAATACTTACTCCCCCTGCATTGATGACACGTTAATTCCAAAATGAATATAAATGAATTGCATCAAGCAGACGAGTAAGATAAATAAAGTGAATTGATTTTTGAAATATCGGATTTTGAAAATCCTTATATGTATCTTAACTCCCCCTGAATCTAGCATATCAAACTAGATTCTTGGAAATTGAGTTAAATTTTCATTTGCGCTATTTATTATCATTATCTCTCCCCCTTTGGCATTATCCCAAAAATGGGGGGCATACAACGACAACAATTAGGAAATGTAAAATCCAACATCGGGAGTCGTAGACAAAGGCAATGGACCAACTTGACACCAAGGGAAAAATTGTGGAAATCAAAACAAGGTGTGCCAAATTTTCCATTATCAAAAAAAATCAAAATCATCAAAAACACCAAATCAGTATTCATTTCTTGAATAAAGAAACATACTCTTCAATATTCAATTTTCTTGGTTAATTTTGTGCACGGAGAACAATTCTATAAAATTACAGAATTTAAATCCATTTAACCAACTTTTTATGCGTCGATTCGATATCACATTTCAAATATATTCAACGAATATTAAAATTTGCACGATGAATAAAAGATAAGGTGAACGATGATGAACATATATATATATATAGACAACATGAGTACATCCAAAAAATATCACATCGAATATATGAGACACATCATATCAAGCGCTACATATCATCAAAAAGAAATACATCATCATCATCATAAAATCCAACACCGACAACCAGAAAGCACACAAAAAAAAAATACATCAAAGCATCTCTCAACCCCATCCTAACCCAAGACACTCTCACTAGAATATATCAGCCAAAGCGTATATGGAGAGTCCTCGGAACAACGATCACGAGGAGGAGGCTGGATCTGCAGCGTCCGTGGGTCCAGTCGACGGAGTGGACTCAGGCTCTGCAGGGAGAAGAGGTGTCTCAACAGATGGAATCGTCGGGGCAGGAGTCGAGATCTCAGCAACAGGCTCAACAGCAGCATGAGTCTCGACAGAAGCAGCAGCAGCAGATACATGAGCAGGCTCGGAAACTGGGTCAGCAGCAGGCTCAGAAGGCTGAAGAGCTGCAGCAGATGGCTCTGGAACACCGGAAGAGGTGGCAACTCCAGGAGCAGAAGTGGAAGTACCAGCAGCAGCAGTACCAGCAGAAGTGCCCTCGGGGGCACGAGTCGAAGCACGACAGAGCTCCTCAATGTCCTCCTCAGCCATCTCATCAAACTCCTCATCCTCAGACACGGAAGGAGGAAGCTCAACACCCATCTGACGAGCCATACGGCAGACTACCTCCTCGGTACGAGCCAAGCGGGACTCGTGACGACGAAGTATCCGTAGGACATCATCAAGGGTGGCAACGGGAGTAGCAGAGGCACTGGCAGAGGCAGGGACAGACGCAGAAGGTGTCGTCCTCTGAACGTGACGAAGCGCCGCAAGAGATTTCTTGACGGCCGTCGCATTCAGGGGAGGACCAAGGGGACGCTCATCGTCACGAGGCAATGTGACACGAAAATGACGAAACACGAGGGTCAACATGCAAGGAAATGGGATATGAGCCGATTTATTGGACTTTCGAATACACTCGAAAGAGTCAATCTTATCGAGTATAATTCGAGCCCAATTAATCGAGCTCCCCATGAAGATCGCATAGATAAGCTTCAAAAATGGCTGGGATGGTAAAGATGAGGAGCCGTACTTGGGAAGCAAGCACGACTTCAGAATCAGATTTAGGACCCACGCATTTGGCTTGAAAGACTTAGATGGCACGCCAATCATGGCAGGAGGAATCTGATGGAAAATCTCTGAAAGGATGGTCTGATCAAGAGAAGAAATATCATCTACCGAGATATCAGAAGGAAGAAGGCCAGACGAAGAGATACCCAAAATCTCTCCTAAGATTTCCGCAGTGAGGACTATAGGAGTCCCCAAAACGGTCGTCTCAACAGAGTGGGTCTGATCGTACTGACCCCGGATCCTATTAGCATAGAAAAGCTTCACTAATCTAGGGTAGGGGTGAGAATTCGCCTTCGGGTCATATCGAAGGTAATCGAGAAGACCCGACGACGACAGAAGATCAGCTAACCCTATGAAGTCGCTAAACTGGACGAAATGCTCCAGAAGCAGCGGGCAATGTTCGATACGGTTATATGCCGCGAGACACAAAGGGTCATCGCGACATAAGGAAATATCGACACCGCCCACCGGCATCGGACCCTTTCCCTTAGGCTTACGGGTAGACGTACGAGGGTGGGTGCTAGACTCGGGAGGAATAGGAGGAGTGGGTTCCCTATGAGTCTCGGTCTCGGGGTTATACTCCGTATCGGAATCTGTAGGAGTATGGAACGAAGATTGAGAAGCAAGAATTTTGGCCTTGGGCTTAGGCTTGGGTTTGGGTTTCGGTTGACCTCTAGGTTTTGCGGTTGTCGCCCTCTTCTTCTTGAGAGGAGGCGAAGACGACGAAGGAAGGGTGGACTTGGCTCTACGCTTCGGAAGGGTTGGATGCTCGGGATCCGAAGAGATTGGATCAACGGTCATCGGAGAGGGGCTAGAGGGAGTGATCGGAATGCGTGTTCTTGCCATAGTCTCGGCACAACACGACACACGAGATTGGAAAGAAGAGATCCTAGCCGAAATTAGAAAACCCTAATCGAAACCCTAGGAGATGAAATCAACTGGAAAACCTAACCCTAGAGCTGAAACCGAACCCTAGATAGGAGAGGGAGGAAGAGAGGATACCCTAGGTCGGAGAACGGCGGACGGCGACGGCTGGAATGGTCGGAAAGTGGCCGGAAGACGAAGGGTCTCGAGGGAGGTCGGGGTTTTGAGCGGAGAGAGAAGAGATTTCGATCGATTAGAATGAAAATCGATCGACTAAACTGAGTTTAAGTCGGTCGATTTCGCAAAAGACCAAACAGCCCCTGGCACAACTAGTCGGTCACAGTTCAAGCACTGACCGACTAGATCACGATCTAGTCGGTCGGTCAATGAGCTTGAACCGACTAGTTGCAAACAGTGGCTGAATCCAAGATTTACTGACAAGATTTAGTCGGTCTGCGTTCATTTACTGACCGACTAGATCTCAATCTAGTCGGTCGATCACTGAACATGAACCGACTAAAGAGTTTAAGATGGAAAGGAAACTCAATAAGCTTGAGTTAGTCGGTGTAAGTTCTTCTACTAACCGACTAGATGAACATCTAGTCGGTTGGTGGTTGAACTGATACCGACTAACAAAGTCCAAAAAGTGATAATCAAGTTCTCTCCACAAAACACTTGGACGATAGATCGCAAAACTCTCAATACTCATCTAAACTACCCCATTAAACGTCGAAATCTTAAATATGACATTGAAATACGATTTCGATCATAAATTCAAATAAATCACATAAAATTCCCAATAATTCAATTAATCTATCATGAATGAAATATCACGAAATATATTAGCATGCAAGATGATTGAATTTAAATATGAAACCTATATCTCGGATTCACCCATAATCCCCAATTCTCGACGCAACCGCACAAAGGAGTCCTCCTTTAGGGGTTTCGTGAAAATATCGGCGATTTGCTTTTGGGTTTCAACGTACACTAAAATGATGTCCTTTTTAGCAACATGATCATCTAAGAAATGGTGTCGGACATCTATGTGTTTCGATCGGGAATGGTGCACCGGATTCTTTGAAAGACAAATAGCACTTTGGTTATCCACCATGATAGGGCTAGTATCACAATGAATACCAAAATCCTTCAATGTGTGTCTCATCCAAAGAACCTGAGCACACGCGGCACCGGCGGCAATATATTCCGCCTCGGTGGTTGAAAGTGAAACCGAATTTTGCTTCTTGGAAAACCAAGAGACAAGAGAATTTCCTAGAAAATGGCAAGTGCCACTAGTACTTTTCCTGTCGGATTTGCATCCCGCATAATCAGCGTCACTATATGAGACTAACTCATATGTGCTAGATCTCGGATAAAGTAATCCAAAATCTAATGTGTAACTTAGATAGCGAAAAATACGCTTTACCGCTACTAAGTGAGACTCCTTAGGTTGAGACTGATAACGAGCACATATACATACGGCAAACATAATATTGGGCCTACTTGCGGTAAGATAAAGCAAACTACCTATCATACCTCGATATAGACGAATGTCTACATCCTTACCGCCCGTATCCTTGTCAAGATGCGTAGTCGTGCTCATTGGAGTCTTTTTCCCGGAGGCATTCTCCATGCCAAATCGCTTTAGCAACTCCACCGTGTACTTCGTTTGGTGGATGAAGATTGCATCGTTCATTTGGCGAATTTGGAGACCTAAGAAATATTTGAGTTCGCCCATGTGGCTCATCTCAAATTGTTCCTTCATCACATTAGAAAACTCTTCGCAAAGAGCGAAGTTAGTAGCACCGAAAATGATATCATCAACATAAATTTGAACTAATAAAATATCATTATTCGCATGCTTAATAAAAAGTGTTGAATCGGCTTCGCCCATTTTAAAATTCAAATCCAAAAGAAAATTCTTTAGGCGATCATACCAAGCTCGAGGAGCTTGTCTCAAAGCATAAAGAGCTTTCTTTAGTTTAAAAACGTGATTGGGAAATTTTTCATTTACGAAGCCCGGAGGTTGAGAAACGTAAACTTCCTCAACGACATCTCCGTTTAAAAATGCACTTTTAACATCCATTTGAAATAATTTAAAATTCTTATGGCATGCAAAAGACAAAAGTAATCTAATTGATTCTAATCTAGCTACCGGAGCGAAAGATTCTTCGAAATCGATACCTTCCTCTTGACGATAGCCTTGAGCTACTAACCGAGCTTTGTTCCGGACGACGACTTGGTTTTCGTCGGTTTTGTTCTTGAAGATCCACTTTGTCCCTATGAAGGTGTGGTTCTTCGATGGCAATGGAACAAGCTCCCAAACTTCATTCCTCTCGAATTGAATGAGCTCCTCCTCCATGGCTAAGATCCAAGCGCTATCTTCGCATGCTTCATTAATATTCTTTGGCTCTATCGATGAGGCAAAGGCACAATTTGCGAAGCGGTGAACTTGGGATCTCGTCTTGACACTATCATAGATATTGCCAATGACTTGCTCATGGTGATGGTCACGAACCGAATGAAGCCGTTTGGGAATACCTTGATCACTTGGAACATTCTCAACAACTTCATTAGTTGGGTTAGTCTCAATAGAATCAATAGAATCATTATACTTAGAATTTTCAAACGAATCACATAAAACATCCATAGAATCATTATCATTTGAAATTCTAGTTGGAACAAATCCTTCATTAAATGAGACATGAAGCGATTCCTCGATCGTTGAGGTTCGTTTGTTGAATATCCGGTAGGCTTTGCTACGCGTAGAATATCCAACAAAAATCCCCTCATCGGATCTCGGATCGAATTTGTCCAAACTACCATATGTGTTCTTAATAAAACATTTCGAACCAAAAACACGAAAATGTTTAACTTGAGGCAACCTACCAAACAACAATTCATAACAAGTTTGTTTAGTGCCGGGCCTCAAAAGTATTCTATTAAACACATAGCAAGCGGTGTGTACCGCTTCCGCCCAAAATTGATGGCCAAGTTGGCTATCATCAAGCATAGTGCGAGCACACTCCACTAGCGTCCTATTCTTTCTCTCAACTACACCATTTTGAGGAGGTGCACGAGGGAAAGAGAAGGTGTGAGTAATACCAACTTCATCACAAAATGTCTCAAAAGACTCATTCTCAAATTCACCTCCATGATCACTACGAATAGTGATAATGGTGGTTCCTAAGAGATTTTGTACTTTCTTAACAAAAATTGTGAAGTTTTCAAAAGCTTCATTTTTATTACACAATGAAAATACCCAAGTAAATCTTGAATAGTCATCTACGATGACAAGTCCGTACCTTGCATTTCCTAAGGAAGCTACTCTAGTTGGCCCAAATAAATCTAGATGTAATAGCTCTAGTGGCCGTTTAGTAGAGATGCTTTTCTTAGGTTTAAATGAAGATTTAGGAAGCTTGCCGCGTTGACAACAATCACAAAAACTTTTCTTTTCAAAAACAAGCTTCGGAAAACCTTTAATAGAAATCAATTTTGAAAGCTTATATAGTGTTCCAAAGTTCACATGTCCAAAGCGTCGATGCCATAAGTGTTGTTCACTTGTGTTGGCAACGAGACATTGTTCATATGACTTCGGAAGATCCAAAATATAGATGTCTTTACGACGAGTTCCGGAAAATAATAATTTTTCATTATCCTTTCTTAAAATGTGACACAATCCTTTCGCAAAGCTAACTTTGTAACCTTTGTCACAAAGTTGACTTATTGAAATAAGATTATGATTTAAACCACTAACAAGATAAACGTCACTAATTAATTGTTTAGAAGGGTTACCGACTTTACCAACACCTATGATGGTTCCGCTCTCGTTGCCTCCAAATACGACGCGGTTTCCATTCGCAATGGGAACCACTCCGGAGAGCAAACGAGCGTCACCCGTCATGTGTTTGGAGCACCCGCTATCGAGTATCCAATTCCCTTTGGAGCTAAATTTAAATTTGATGCTCCTTTTCTTTTTCTTTTCCTTGAGTACCTAAAGATAGACACTTTCATATCATGGTACCCAAGGTCATTGGGTCCAAGGGATTAGACCTTTGGAAGCCAAGTCCAAGTGGACTTAGACTTCCCCACATAATTCTTACTATGCACAACATCCGAAAAATAAGCATTCATGTACATTTGTTTTTCGTCCATGCTTGTGTCCTTTGGGCTCCAAATAGTGAAAATTTTGGGAGCCATCATCCTATTGGGTGCATGCATGCTACGTTGATTTCTACGTGATGCATGTTGTGGATAGGCATACGGGACATGATGGAATGGTGCACGAAAAGAATTATTCATATGATGAGGTGGGTGTACATATGCATGTGTGGAAACACGTGCGTGAGGGTGTCTCACTTGGTGTGCACGTGCCCGGGAATGTGTTGCATAAAAATCATCATAAGTGTGAGACGGTGGAGTAGGACGTGTGTTCCTACGTGGCATGTTATTAGTGTACATGTAGGCATGCCCCTTCTTTGGAGGTCCACCCAAAGTGGGTTTCTTCCCGAAAGAGGGTGTGGACGAGGTGGAAGCACCATTGGTAGATGAACTACCAATAGAGTGTTTGCTCCCACTCGTTGAGGCTTCGGAAGTTGGCCTAACAAAAGTAGTGACCGACTTGGATGAATTTCCCATCATATACCCCAAGCCAATGTGGTGTTTGGCCGGAAGTAAATCTTTTAGAATATTATCCAAATGGCCCTTACCCTTGTTGAATTTGTTGATTCGGCCCAATGTGTCCTCATATTTCTCTTTGAGAGAACGCAAAGAAGTATCCAAAGCGGATATTTGCGATGTGAGCACATAAACACGAGATTTAAGATTCTCGTTCTCAATACTCAAAGTCGAGTTTTGAGAAGTTAAATCCGCTACCTCATGTTCTTCCGCATCCTCAATGCTAACATGTTCAAGTTTAGATTTGAGATTCACAATCTCATTTCTTAACTCTTCAACAACGGTGTCGTTGTTGGTGATGATATTCTTAGGCGATGTTTGAATGCTAGCTAGGTCATCTTTTACCTTAGTATATCTATTTACTAACTTAGTATATTTTGACCAAAGTTGAGAGTTAGCATTTCTAAGATCATCCATCGTTACCTCATCGCTTTCGTCATTACTATCATCGGAAGAGGAGGATCCTTGATCGTTCTCCTCTCTTGCCATGAAGCACATATGTGCTTGCTCCACTTTCTCATCATCCGACTCTCCGCTTGAGGAATCCTCGGAGTCGGTGAATGTTGCTCCGACAAGTCCTTTCTTGTACCCCTTCTTGTATTTCTTGGACTTATCGAATTTTGGCGCCTTCCACTTCTCCTTTTGTTTGTTGAGAGGACACTCCGCTTTCATGTGTCCTGGCTTATTACACTTGAAACACAAAGGAGAGGAAGAGGCATTAGAAGAGCCAAATTTACCTTTGGTCTTGAAGTTACCTTTCCGGAAGAAACGGTTGAACTTCTTGGCCATGAGTGCCATGGACTCCAAGTCCAACTCGTTTTCCGAGTCTTCATCATCGGAAGATGTGGATGAAGCCGCCTTGAATGCAATCGCCTTTTTCTTAGGCGCATCTAGGTTCAAATATGACTTCATCTTTTCTTGTAGCTTCACCTTGCTATCTTTGCGTACCTCGTATGACATCAAAGTACCCATTAGTTGAACTACGGTATATTTGTTCATGTCATTACCTTCCTCGATGGTGAAGGTACGTTTTTCCCAAGAAGAGGGAAGTCCTTCAATAAGCTTTAAGCACTTCTCCTTTTGAGTGTAGATCTTGCCGAGGGCCTCTAACTCGTTTATTATGTCAACGAAGCGAGCGTAATATTCTTTCATCTTCTCGCCCTGTTGCATGTGAAACATTTCGTAATCTTTGGTTACGACAACGAGTTTAGAGTCTCTTACCCGACTCGTCCCTTCATGTAGTATGAGGAGAGAGTTCCAAATTTGATATGCACTCTTACATGTGCATATCTTATTGAAATCCTCGGGCTCCAATGCGCATTGCAAGGCGTTCATTGCCTTGGCATTGCTTACCTCTGCGGCGACCTCCGCGGTAGTCCATTTCTCAAAATCTTCTTCTTCGGGCTCGTTGTACTCCTTCATTGTAGTCCTCCATAAAGATGCACTTCGGAGGAAGGTTTCCATCCGACATTTCCAGTACCCGTAGTTGGTACCGTTGAAGAATGGAGGCCTTGTAGAGGAATGTCCTTCCATCACCGATGACGCTCCTTCACGGTTCCTGAAGGTGTCGTAGTTGGAAGGTGGAGGCACGGTCTTGTTGTCGTTGGCAGACATAGCTAAGTATCTGGCTCTGATACCAAATGTAATGCCCTACCAGCTACTGCACAAGTACTAGAGGGGGGGGGTGAATAGTACTTTAAAATAATAAGGCGTATTATTCCAAATTAAATTGCACACAACTACCAAGTCAATTTGCGGAAGCTTAAATTGAATGACAACAATGAAATTAACAATGCTAACAAATGAAGTTAATGGGTTCGGATCCACCCAAGTCTCCCCGACTTGTTCCCGGTGATCCTACGTCCCAACCACCCGGATCCCTTCCGGATACTTGAGTTAGAAACCCTAACTCAAGATTTCCACTATGAATATCTTGTGAAAAACCTTCACAAGATCAAATCATACATGCAATGGCAAAGTGAATCCCACAACCCGGGATCACAAACTTCTCTCACAACCGAGAGAGCCAATAAGCAATATAAAAGAGTTTAATATGAAATAAATACTCTTACCACAAAATCCTATACCTTGAGTTTTTCTTACCCAAAAGGTGGAATGAAGGATTTGAGGAAGATGAAGTTACCAAACCCTAGCACCAAGGAAATGAGCAGCAATGGGTGCCTAGGGAAGATTTGGAAACTTGAATCAAGCAATAGCTTGAAGAGCTCACCAAGAACAAGCTTCTCTCTAGATCTAGAAATGAGAGAGAATGGGTTTCTTGTGAGGAAGAGAGCTTTAGATTTGAGGGAGAATAGCTATCTCTTTAGAACTCAATGAATCTCTTAATGACAGCTCTATTGAAGATAGAAATGACCTAGGTTCGTATTTATAGGGTCCCATAAAAACAAGTTAGGTCAATCTCCAACGGAAAGAAATCTGTGAGATCTAGTCGGTCAAAGAACACTCACTGACCGACTAGTTCATCAACTAGTCGGTCAGTCACAAAGCATGGACCGACTAAGAGCAGATCTGAGAAGAGATAGAATTTCAGACCTAGAAAACTAGTCGGTCCAAGAACACTGTCTGACCGAATAGTTTCACAACTAGTCGGTCATCCAATGAACGTAGACCGACTAAGAGGCAAAACAACATAGTCTGAAGGCAAGTTGACTTAGTCGGTCCAAGAACAAAAGTTGACCGACTAGATTGTCAACTAGTCGGTCATCAAACGTTCTTAGACCGACTAACGGTAAACAGTAGCTTAGGAGAATTTTAGAGTGAACAGTCAGTCTCAACTAGTCGGTCAAAGAAGCATCACTGACCGACTAGTTCACAAACTAGTCGGTCGGTGAGTCAACATAGACCGACTAACTGTAAACAGTAAAGAGCTAAGAATTAACTGACAGAAACTAGTCGGTCCAAGAACAGTGGCCGACCGACTAGATCACCATCTAGTCGGTCAGTACTTGTTCTTGTACCAACTAACATGCACAACAAAGTCCGAATCGAAGCGCGACGCTTCGAGGAAGTTAGAGTGAACTTGTGCAAGAATCCTAGAGCTACGAAATGAGCGTAATGAAGATAGAAACGTAAGATATACTCAAGGCTTAACATTCTATCAATCGAAACTAAAAGACTATAAATAAAACCTTAATAAACGGTCTTTGAGAGCTTCGATTGAATCTTCATTACTTCCAAAGCGTCGCAAGAGCTTCAACGAAGCTTTAGGCATGAAACTGAGCTTTGGAAAGTGTTGAGATGTCGCTTTGAATGTTCACGTGAAATTGGCGACGATCTCCAATACTGCGCTCACAAATTGTTAGATCATGAATTATTTATGTTTGCTCATCATCCAAAACCAAATCCGGGGAGTCCAATATTCAACATCCAAGACCTCTTAAAGAAGGGGACAACAATTCAAATCGTATAAGCACAACTCTCATTGCAACTATGTATTAAAGTTATTATATAAATTTTTATATATATAGAAAGTAAACCGGGTCGAATTCGGGTCATCCGGGTTGACATGCCAAACCCATACCCGACCCAGATTTTATCCGGGTCGGGTCGGGTCAACCCGTTTCCTACTTGACCCGTATTGACCCCTACCCATACCCGGTTAAGGATGCCGGGTTCGGGTCGGGTCGGGCTCATTTTGCCACCCCTACTTGGTGCAATTTTTTTTTTAATTTCCGAAATGTAATTGTGAGGTTAAGTTTGTAAACTAATCCTCAATCTCACATTGTACCAATGGTTCGGTGGTGGTGCATTCCCTTTCCAAGCTTGAGGTCACGAGTTCAAATCTTGCTTAGTGCAAATTTTTTTTATTCTTCAATTTTACGTTGTTGTATTGTTGGCTTGGTGGTGGCGTGTTCCCTTCTCAAGCGAGAGGTCACGAGTTCGATCCTTTGGTTCTAAATTTTTTTATATTTTCGTTTGACGATATGCCCTTTTTATGTTTTTAATTATAATATAGCGGAGTCAGTATCTATTGAATAAAGAAAAATATCTAAACAAAAATACATCTTAGTTTAAGCTTAAATTCTCACACAAGTCACTGTAAAACAGCGAATTGTTTGATCACACAAGTAAATGTTGTGATTTCTAATTAGCGTTTTTAAATTGTCGTGGTTGACTTAAATCTACCTAAAATGTTTAGTTACTAAACACGCTTCTCACATTCCCTTAAATTTAAAAGATTAATTAATTCTTGTCTAGTTCCAATGATTATATTTTTAAATTTTTTTTTTTGCAAATTAACGATGTAATCAGCCTAAGTTTCTCGTTCATATTATCGTTAATATGTGAATGATTTTGTGTTTAATAAATGCATGCGAAAATTTGCTACATGTTTAAAGTAATTTAGTTTGAATCTTCACAACTTATTTTTGTTTTTATGCAATTAAAACTTGTTTTTGTTTTCGGATTTTTCACTCTTGATCCCTAACCCACGTGTTGCATAGAGCCTGAGCAATGAATTTCATATCTACTTTGTTGTACACTTCGTCAATTCAAATATACTTAAACGTAATTGAAAAACGCCTTCTTTATCTCTTTGGACTCCTCGACTTGAGCACCATCACATCTATGTACTTTACGAATGCAGTTTGTATGCACTCTTGCAATGCCGCCCGGCCCTCCGGTCATCTAATCCTGGTTCCGCCCATGCTCCCGGTAGAATGGGAAGCGGTGCGTGACAGTGTCTCTTTCCAACGGTAGGGTAGTTATGATAGTACTTTTACATTAAGAACCCTTAACTTCACAAAGTTTAATTAAAATTGCATGTAACCCTCTGAATCCTATAATATTTACATTTTAATCTCTCGGATAAAAAAACCCGTCTTGGACATACCCAATTACAACATACCTAATCATAAAGAATCCCTTTTAAATGGAATGGTAGATCCGATCCGTTTAAACCCTCTTACCTTAAGACTCAAGACTTGATAAGCCAAAATGCTCATGCCGAATACCAACGAATCCTCCTTCACTTCTAATATCACACACATAATACATATGAAAAAAAATTACTTCAATAAACATGATCATAAAATAAAGTGAGTACAATGTAATAACGTCTCTCCTCCCCTCGTGCCCACCTACCAACCTGCCTATCCCTTTCTTTGTAATAACGTCTCCCCTATAAATGCACAAGCCAGCCAGCATCGAGTTGCGTCACCGTCACCAAGATCCCACTGTGAGCCAGCCGACGACATTTGGAATATTTCGTCACTGCATTTGAATTTTCGCAGGATTTTGCAGGAATGGCCGGCAATGGATCAGGGCAGGAGGTGAGGCTGTTGGGAGCAATGCTGAGCCAGTACACGCTGCGGGCGAGGATCGCCCTGAACCTCAAGGGCGTCGCCTACGAGTTCCTGCAGGAGAATTTGATGGCAAAGAGCGAGCTGCTCCTCAGCTCCAACCCCGTCTACAAGAAGATCCCCGTGCTGATTCACAACGGCAAGCCTGTTTGCGAGTCCCTGGTCCTCGTGCAGTACGTTGACGAGGTCTGGTCCGACGGCGCCCCCTCCATCCTTCCTTCTGACCCCTACGATCGCGCCGTCGCTCGATTCTGGGCCGTCTACCTCGACGACAAGGTACCCATGTACTACATTAATTTTGTCCAAGCTGGCTATCTTCGAAATAGCAATATCTCTAATTTCCACTTTTTCTTTCTCCCTCCCACAGTGGTACCCATCCATTAGAGGAATAATAGGTGCAAAGACGGAGGAGGCCAAGGCGGAGGCGGTGTCCACAATGAACGAGGGCCTGCGACTGCTGGAGGAGGCCTTCCCAGGCTGCAGCAAAGGCAAAGCTTTCTTCGGGGGCGACACCATCGGCTACCTCGACATAGCCCTCGGCTGCTATTTGGGATGGCTCAAGACGGCGGAGATACTGTCGGGCATGAAGTTCCTGGAGGAAGAGAAGACGCCGTCGCTGGCCTCGTGGGCGGAGCGATTCTGCGCCGACGCGGCCGTGGCGGAGGCGATGCCGGACACCGACAAGCTGGTGGCCTTCGGAAAGATACTTCAGGGTATCTGGAAGGGCACTGCCGCTGCTCCGAAATGATATCGACAAATTTAGGCAGTTTCTGCTCATCAATAAGCGTATGCATGCATGAGAGGAGCAGATGGGGTGTCATGTTTTTGCACGCACGTTTGAAGAAATGTAGTGTTGGACGTGGAGGCCGATTAATATACAGGCTCCAACTTTTATATATAATAACCGTTGAATGGTGACCTTGTACTTTTTCACTTCTTGAAAGTAAAGGAAGTCTTTGGTAAGAACAATATGTTGAGATGTGACTTATTCAGATTCAGATTCTTCATCTTCTCCCATAGTTCCTTAGTCGTATTGTCCTCAAACATCACCACCTCGTTTGATTAACTTAATGAAATACTTATCACAACTAAATCCTACATCTCCATCTTTTCCCTCCCTGATATATCCTCCAGAAGCGTATTCGTATCATATACCACTCCGCGCATACGATCCTTCCTCAAAATTGCCTTCACTTTGTATTATTATATCTCACATTTTCCATTACCATCAAAAAGCTCTATCTTGTAATGCATGCCACTAACCATTGCATATCATGAACCGCCTGTAAACAAGATCGAACCTACTGCGCTTCTCTGATTGCATTACTCTTTGGAAAAAATTGTCATTATTTTGACCTTGCTTTGATGACACTTGTTGGAGGTTAGGTGAATACTTGTTAGGTAGATAAACATCTTGTGAAACATGCACCAAGAGTCGTGAATCAACAATTAAATCTAATCTTTACACGCAACATGTGATCACAAGCAATATTATAAATATTATTGCAAATCTAAAGAGAATTTATACCAGTTTCATCCAATTATTGATCTATGCCCAGTTAAAGAAACGACAAATGTTTCAATCAACTTGTTGCGGGGTGGAACTCGCGTACAATGAATTTGTATTGAGGGAAACCAAGGGCACGGTGGTTATACTGATGAGAGGGTTTGGGTGGGCTGTTTAACAAGTGATTAGTGGGGGTGAAGAGGCTGAACTTGCCGCCGGGGGAGACCACGGGGTCAAATCTCACCAGACGCGGCGGCGGAGGATCGGGCGGCGGGAGCCGAAGGCGGATGTCGGCCGAGGGGCGAGGTTCCCTGCACCACGAGCAACTCGTCAGAAGGGCTGGGTTGGGGTCCAACCCATAGCCCCTCCGATGCCTAAGTTAGTAACTGGACTTAAAGCGGGGGCTAGGCACGCAGGTCGGACTGAGGGTGTGTCGACCGTACGTGACGAGCTATATGTGGGAGAACAAAGATATGGACGACCTTTGCTCTCGTGTGTGGATAATGGATTCAGATAGAATTTGCCAACCCCTTCACCGTAAGAAGTGAGGGGGTATTTATACCTGATGGGAGATGATTAGATGGGGCTGACCTGGCATGCTGACTCGACGTGCTGAGCTGGCTCGGCTGTCAGCGAAAGCTTCAGACGAGGATGTCAGGAACATGAGTGTCTGCCCCGCTTTTGTCAGACGGCGCAACGACCAGGTGCACTTTTGTCAGGGTGTCAGGGCCGAAAGCATTAAGTATTAGGGGGCTCAGTGGCCAGGGGGTGCTTTGTCAAATGGTCGGGCGGCGTTAGTGTCAGTCGTGTCCTTACACTAGGTTGTTTGTCGTGCGTGACGAACTAAAGGTCCGGCAATGCTATCCCCGGCGGCGGGGTTCGTGGGGACCCGTCGGGTTGACCTGTTCGAGGGTTGTCCAGCCCGGCCGCGCACCTTTTCGGTCGCGGGTCGTGGACCGCTGGCAAGGAGGGATATGCACATGCCTCTGTCAGCATCCCAGGCGGCACTGTCCGGGTGCTCCCCAGGCGCACTGTCCTTGGCGGGTCGAGCAACTGTGGTTGTACGCCTCGGCCGGGAGGGGGGCACTGCGAGGTGCACCCATTCCCATGTAGCCTCAGACCTCCAGGACGGCGGCCCCTTTGCAAAGGGGTGAGTCAACGAGGTATGTCAGCGGATCGGGGCGGGAGTCGGACTCCCACGATCTTTAGGTCGTAAAAATTGCCCCCGGCCTTTGAGCCTGAGGCGGGAGCCCGGCTCGGCTCGGAGGACGAACTATCTCCGACGTTCCGAACCGTCGGCAAGGATCTCGGCCCACGCCCGGGGGTGGCGGCGTTAGCTTCTGAATTCCCGCCCGACTGGTCATTATTACGATTCAAAAGGATGGTAGAAACACGAAGCGTCTCCACGATTGGGTTTGCGACACGTGGATGAGGTTACTCTCTCGCCAGTCGAGGCGTCAAGGATATCCCGATGGGCGTCGCGTGGCGGAGGACCGACGGTCGTGATGACCCGGTGGCCCACTTTATAAATAAAAAGGGTTGGAAGGCGGTCGGCGGGAGTTTTCTTCCATCTTCAATTCTTCTCCGGTGTTCAATACTTCCGTCTATCGCTTGCTGGCTTGGTTGCGACTTCTGCCGCCGGTCATCTTCTTCCGAGAGTCTTCCCGATTTGACGGATCAGCTAGGTAATAATAATAATTTCTTTACTTTCCGACCGATGGCTTCTCGTTTCGAGGTCGGAGGCGGTAGCTGAGTGGGGGGGAGGAGCTGGTGGAAGAGGGGGCGTTGCCGCGGGGGGTGCAGCGGTCTAGGGAGAGGGGGTCATGTCGCACCGTTGTCCCGAGAGCGATTAGGTCCCTCCAATGTAGGTTGGACAGGATTAACATCAGGGAGATACGCGTGTGGTTCGTGCGACTACCCTTTGAGGTACGGGTCCCCGGGTCAGAGGAAACGGTGTGTTCGCCTGGAGATAATGAGGTTGGGGTTTATGTCCGGTCATTCGAGTTGGGGCTCCGTTTCCCGATCCACCCGTATTTGCTTTATCTATTGAATTTCCTGGAGTTGCCGATATTTGCCCTAGCACCCCGTTCCTGGGGCTTGTTGGTGGGGTTTGTCGTCTTATGTCTTGCCTGCTCCTTAAGTCCCTCACTGGCGCTGTTCCAGCATTTCTTCGTAGTCCGGAAGAGGGGAATGTATCACTGTGTTTGTGCTAGGAGAGGACGGGAACTTATCCGCGGGGTGCCCGACGATGTCGGCGAATGGATGAGGGAGTTCACCTTCGTGATGATGCCAAGCGACGTGGTGTTGATGTCGAACTGGGGGGCGCAGAATCCTCTAGTGAATGAAAGGGTGGAGCTGACTGGGGAAGATCTTGCAAAAGCTCAGATTCTGATGGAACTGCCCGAGGCGTACCATCAGCTAGTGAGTTTGACACGGAGCAGTCGGCTCGCCCAGGACTTTTGGTCCCTAGATATCTTTGACATTTGGTAAACCTTTAGCTAGGCTTACCCTGATCTCTTTTTCCTTCGTAGGTGGAGACGTGATGCGAGGGCCGGAGGTGGTGGCGGGATCGGCCGGAGTCCCCGTCGCGGATGACACTGATTCTTGCGAGAAGGGCAAGGGGGTGGCACGCGAGGTAGGATCCCGAGAACGGGGAGGCGGGGTCTCCCGTGGGGAGAGTGCACATCCGGGATGGAGGGCGGCCGAATCAGGTATCTCTGCCGATGGGCCCGGCGAAAATCTTCCTGCGGGCTCGTCCGCGTGGGAGGCAGGTCCCTCCGTCCCGCCGGGGGTATCGGAGGTGGTCGAGCCTCGCAAGGCGCGTTTGGTTCAGAAATGGACATACGGGATCCCTTCGTGTGATATGGGGAGGTCGATGAGCCCGAGTTGTGAGGGTGCCCTCATTCGTTTCAAGAGGACTCGAGAGGAAGTCGAGACGTATCTAGATGACCGTCTCCATAAGTTCCCTTTTCGAGTAGGCTGTGATGAGTCGGTATTCGAGGACGTCGGGGTGGCAGCACGCCTCGTCGAGTATTGCGTGTTACCGCACGATCGTGAATCCTTGACTCGCGTGGGGGCAGAACGGTTGTGCGGCTCTGCTGTATGGCACGTCGTGCAGGTAAGCCGGTTCTCTCGTCTCGCCCTTAGGCTTTCTTTATTCGTGCCCCGCTAATTCGGGTCTTTTGTATATGGTTACGGACCTGGTAGCCCAGCGGGGTCGCACTCCTGTGGCCGCCACCAGAGCGTCTCTTGAGGTAGCGAGGGCGAACCTCGGCGAGGTCAAGGTGAAGCTGAGGGACACGGAAGTGGAGTTGGAGAAGGTTAGGATGGCCTGTGAGGTAGAAAAGGGGCGGGCCGCCTACTTTGATTCGTCAAAAGCGACGGTCGAGCGTCGCCTCCTAGAAGTGACGCGGGAGAGGGATGACATCCGGTCGACGCACACTGCAGAATTGGCTAGCAAGGAGGTGGTGATCGCGTTACAGAGGCGGCAAATAGCCGGCCTAAAGGAGGCCCTGAGGCAGAGAAGAGGGAGAAGGGCAGCGTGATGCGGTGACTGGATGAAAAGCGGGAAGTTGAAGGCAAAGTGATCGAGGCCGCTACCCGCCGCTACCATGATGAGCATGTGGTGCCGATGTTACAAGAGGCAAGGGATGCGGGAGTTCGCCAGGTGGTGAGAGATGTGAGGGCTCGGTCGGCTGAGAGGCGGCGTCGCTGAGAAAGTGGGTTTGGGGAGTCATGTATCTTATTGTGTGAGGGTTATAACCAATGTCTTGTTGTAGTGTGTGGAAGGTTCACTGTATAGCTTTGCTATTTGGATAAATGCATTGTATTGGTCTTGTGTCGGACTATCTTCTTCCTTGTTGCGTCAGTAGATCATTAGTTTTGTAAGGGACGTCACTGCCCCCTAACTTCGCTATGCCGAGGACGTTAGGGTCGTCGGGAGAGGGAAATTGAGATGTACCACGTTTACCAGGGGTTTGTTGCGAAACTGAGTGTGGTTCCCGGTGGATTGCAGAGGCGGGGCGAGGTGGCTTAGTCTGCATGATCGTTTGTGAAGCATTGAAAACCCAAATCCGAAATTGATTAAGCGGCGCATTTTTGTTTCGGCCACCCCGACGGAGGCCGGACTCATCCTTGGTACGAGCGGAGGATAGAAAGAAGAGGCTAAGGGTGGAGTAGTTTCGAATGGGGGTAATCATTTCGCCAGGATTTGGGCGGGAATCGAAGGGGCCTGTTGGCGGTCGCGTGACTAGACGGCATCCTGGCGATTCGACGGCAGGCGGGAATCGAAGCGACCCGACCACTTCAAGGTTGACGCGTGGCAGAAGTGACGGCTGCCATTACGCGAAGCGTCAGACCACGTGGATCGACACGGGAGGGGGAACGGATTGATGACACGTGTCGCGAGGTCGACGGTTACGATGCTTTGCGTAGTCGCGTAAAAAGATCTCCAGGGGGCGAAGCAAAGCTGATTGTTGGGCGAAGGTTTTGCAAGCGGATGGAGTGTGTCGGAGATTTCATTGTCCTTGCCGGAGTCATCCTCGTGGAAGCAGTCGCCGACGTAGCGTAGTCGTTCGAGTCGTCGGAGCCCTTTAGGTATGAGGTCTGTTTTATCGATGTCTTCCTCGACGTCTTCGTTTTGTGGTCAGGGGTCGAGGGCGTTTGGGGAAGGGAGCTCTGCCGCGAAAACTGGGGAGGTGCCTCTCGAGATTGCAGGCGTGAAGTCGGTGCTGAAGAAGTCCATCGCGGAGATCTTCGAGATGTATGTCAGGCCACCGTATTCTGTTCGCGAACCGGACGCGCATGAGAGGGTATGTTTCGTGGGCGACCGCGAGGTGGGAGTGTATGTGTCCTCCTTCGAGCAAAGGTTGTGTTTCCCCCCATCCGTTCGTGTTAGACGTGCTGAATTTCCTGGGGCTACCCTTGTATCGTCTGATGCCCAATGCCATTAGTGTTGGTGTGGGTTTCCTTGTGTTGTGCGTGAGCAACCAGGTTTGCCCCTCGTTGTCTTTATTTTGCTATTTCTTCACGGTGAAGAGGTTGGGGTCCTGCTATTATCTCTCCGCGAAGAGGAGCCATGGTGGTTCCGATGAGATTTTGTACTTTCTTCACAAATGTTGTGAAGTTTTCAAAAGCTTCATTTTTATTACATAAGAAAAATACCCATGTAAATCTCGAAAAATCATCTACGATGACAAGCCCATATCTAGCATTTCCTAAAGAAGCAACTCTAGTTGGCCCAAATAAATCTAGATGTAATAGCTCTAGAGGCCGTTTAGTAGAAATGCTTTTCTTAGGTTTAAATGAAGATTTAGGAAGCTTGCCTCGTTGACATGAGTCACAAAAACTTTTCTTTTCAAATACAAGCTTAGGAAAACCTTTAATGGAATTTAATTTTGAAAGCTTAAAAAGTGTTCCAAAGTTCACATGACCAAAGCGTCGATGCCATAAGCGTTGTTCACTTGTGTTGGCAACGAGACATTGTTCATATGACTTAGGAAGATCCAAAATATAAATATCTTTATGGCGTGTGCTGGAAAATAATAAATCATTATTGACATTATTAAAAATGTGACACAATCCTTTCGCAAAGCTAACTTTGTAACCTTTGTCACAAAGTTGGCTTATTGAAATAAGATTGTGGTTTAAACCATTAACAAGATAGACACCACTAATTAATGGTTTAGATGGGTTACCCACTTTACCAACACCGACGATGGTTCCGCTCTCGTTGCCTCCAAAGATTACCAGGTTCCCATTAGCAATGGGCACCACTCCAGAAAGCAATTGAGCATCGCCCGTCATGTGTTTTGAACACCCGCTATCGAGTATCCACCCATCCTTGGAGCCAAATTTAACTTTGTTGCTCCGTTTGTTTTTCTTGAGTACCTAAAGATGATTATATCATTTCATGGTACCCAAGGTCATTGGGTCCTCAAAGGTTAGACCTTTGAAAGCCAAGTCCAATTGGACTTAGACTTCCCAATATAATTAATATTATCCACTACATTCAAAAAATAATCATTCATGTAGATTTGTTTTTCATCCATACTTGTGTCCTTTGGGCTCCAAATTGAGAATATTTTGGGAGCCTTAATCCTATTGGGAGCATGCATGCTTTGTTGATTTCTACGTGATGCATGTCGTGGATAGGTAAAAGGAACATGATGAAATGGTGCATATGGATAATTATTCATATGACGATGTGGGTGAACATATGCATGTGAGGGAACACGTGTGTGAGGTTGTCTCACATGTTGTGCACGTGCCCGTGAATGTGTAGCATAGAAATCATCATATGAGTGAGCCGGTGGAGTAGGACGTGTGTTCCTACGTGGCATGGTATTTGTGTACATGTAGGTATGACCCTTCTTTGGAGGTCCACCCAAAGTGGGTTTCTTTCCAAAAGAGGGTGTGTGCGAAGTGGAAGCACCATTGGTAGATGAACTACCAATAGAGTGTTTGCTCCCACTCGGTGAGGCATCGGAAGTAGGCCTAACAAAGGTAGTGGCCGATTTGGATGAACTCCCCATCGTATACCCCAAGCCAATGTGGTGATTAGCCGGAAGTAATTCATTTAGGATGTTATCCAAATGGTCCTTACCCTTATTGAATTTATTAATTCGGCCTATAGTGCACTCATATTTCTCGGTGAGAGAATGCATCGAAGCACCCAAATTAGACACTTGCGATGTGAGCGCATAAACACGAGACTTGAGATTTTCATTCTCAATACTCAAAGTCGAGATTTGAGAAGTCAAATCCGCTATCTTATGTTCATCCAAATCCTCGATGCTAACATGTTCAAGTTTAGATTTGAGATTAACAATCTCATTTCTTAACTCTTCAACAACGGTGTCGTTGTTGGTGATGATAGTTTTAGGTGAGGTTTGGATGCTAACTAGCTCATCTTTAGTCTTAGTATATCGTTCAACTAATTTAGCATATCTATTCCATATTTGCTCATTAGCTAGTCTAAGGTCATTCATAGTTACCTCATCGCTTTCATCCTCGCTATCATCGGAGGCGGGTTCTTGAACATTTTCCTCGTTAGCCATGAAACATACGTGCGATTGCTCCACTTTCACATCATCCGACTCCCCGCTTGAAGAGTCATCTTCGGAATCGGTGAAACCGAAAAATCCTTTCTTGTAACCTTTCTTATACTTCTTCCATTTGTCGTACTTCGGCGCCTTCCACTTTTTCTTTTGCTTGTTTTGTGGACAATCCGCTTTGATGTGTCCTGGCTTATTGCATTTAAAGCACAAAGGAGGAGAGACGTTAGTAGAAGTAAATTTAGATTTGCCTTTGAAGTTACCTTTTCGGAAGAAACGATTAAACTTCTTTGCCATGAGGGCAATGGATTCCATGTCCATTTCGTCTTCCGAGTCCTCGTCATCGGTAGAGGTGGATGGAGCCGCCTTGAACGCAATCGTCTTTTTCTTAGGCACGTCTTGATTCAAGTAAGACTTCATCTTCTCTTGTAACTTCACTTTGCTATCCTTGCGTACCTCGTATGACATTAAAGTACCCATTAATTGAACTACGGTATACTTGTTCATATCGTTACCTTCCTCGATGGCGAAGGTACGCTTTTCCCAACTAGAAGGAAGTCCTTCGATAAGCTTCGAACATTTCTCCTTTTGGGTGTAGGTTTTACCGAGAGCCTCTAACTCGTTTATGATGTCGACGAAGCGAGCATAATACTCCTTCATCTTCTCACCCTGTAGCATATGAAACATCTCGTAATCTTTATTAACTACAACGAGTTTAGAGTCTCTTACCCTACTCGTCCGTTCATATAAGATGAGGAGGGAGTTCCAAATTTGATATGCACTCTTACATGTGCATATCTTATTGAAGTCCTCGGGCTCCAATGCGCATTGCAAGGCGTTCATTGCCTTGGCATTACTTACCTCCGCGGCGACCTCCGAGGTTGTCCATTTCTCGAAATCTTCTTCGGCGGGCTCGACATACTCCTTCATTGTGGTCCTCCATAGTGAAGCACTCCGGAGGAAAGTTTCCATCCGGCATTTCCAGTACCCGTAGTTGGTACCGTTGAAGAATGGAGGCCTCATTGAGGAATGTCCTTCCATTACCGAAGAAGCTCCTTCACGGTTCTTGAAGGTGTTATAATCCGAAGGTGGACGCACGGTCTTGTTGTCGTTGGCAGACATAGCTTAGTATCTGGCTCTGATACCAAATGTAATGCCCTGAAAGCTACTGCACAAGTACTAGAGGGGGGGGTGAATAGTACTTTAAAAATAACAAGGAGTATAATTCCTAATTATCGTGCAAACTACTACCAACAAATGCGGAAGCTAAAATTGACAACAACAAATATTCAATGCAAACAATTGATATGATGGGTTCGGATCCACCCAAGTCTCCCCGACTAGTTCCCGGTGATCCTACGTCCCAGTACACCCGGATCCCCTCCGGATACTTAGGTTAGAAACCCTAACCCAAGATTTCCACTATGAATACCTTGTGAAAAACCTTCACAAGATCAAATCATACAATCAATAGCAATAGTGAATCCCACAACCCGGGATCACAACCTTCTCTCACAACCGAGAGAATCAATAGCAATAAATGAGTTTATATGAAATAAACAACAACTTACCACAAACCCTATACCTTGAGTATTCTTACCAAATTAGGGCAAGGAGGGATTTGAGGAAGGAGAAGTCACCAAGACCTAGTATCACCAATATGAGCAGCAATGGGTGCCTAGGAATGAATAGGAGACTTTAATCAAGCAATAGCTTGGATGGCTCAACAAGAACAAAGTTCTCTCAAGATGGATTCTAGATCTCAAATGAGGGAGAGAATGATTTCTTGTGAGGGAGAGAGCTTTGGAAATGAGTTTCAATCTCTAACTCTTTCAATCTGAATAAGGCTCTCAATAGCAGCTCTAACCTTGAGAGAAACAACCAAGCTTTGTATTTATAGGGTCCCACAAAATCGAGCTAGGTCAACTCCCAACGGTTGGAAATCTGGAGCAATTAGTCGGTCAAAGAACAACCACTGACCGACTAGTTCATCAACTAGTCGGTCGGTGAAACAACATGAACCGACTAAAGGATGAACAGTGAACAGATGAAATTTTAGACCTAAAGAACTAGTCGGTCCAAGAAGACTTTCCGACCGACTGGTTTCTCAACTAGTCGGTCGGTCAGTTAACTTAGACCGACTAAGAGTCAAAAACTATTAGTCTGAATACAAATTGATTTAGTCGGTCCAAGAACAAATGTTGACTGACTAGTTCATCAACTAGTCGGTCACCAAACGTTCTTAGACCACTAACGATAAACAGTAACTTGGCATGTACAGGGAATGTTCAACTAGTCGGTCTAAGAAGCATCACTGACCGACTAGTTCACTAACTAGTCGATCGGTGAGTCAACTAAGACCGACTAACAGTGAACAGTAAAGGGCTTGGAATTTAGGAAACAAACTAGTCGGTCTAAGAAGCTTTTCCGACCGACTAGATCACCATCTAGTCGGTTGGTTCTTCTACTTGAACCAACTAACATGCACAAGAAGTCCCGAATCGAAGCGCGATGCTTCAGGAAAGTTTGAATGGACTTCTACTAAGATCTTAGCTCTAAGATAGGAGCGATATGAAGATCAAATGATAATACCTACTCAAGGCTTAACATTCTAAAGAACAAAGCTAGAAGACTAAATATAAATCTAGAGAAACCGTCTTCAAAAGCTTCGATCAAATCTTCATGACTTCAAAGTTGGTCCAAAAGCTTCAACGAAGCTTTAGGCATATTGTCACGCCCCGCTTACCTAAAATGGAGGCGAGACCTGAAAAGGTCCGCACGAGAGTGGAGCTGTGAAGCCCCAAACCCGATAAGCGTCAATAAAACATAAGCAGGTCCCTGTAACCACAAACGGAACAACAATAATAACACAAGGAGAGACAGAAATAAAATCTCATATCTCATAATTTTTCCAACATGAAAATTAAGTTCAACATCCAGAAAAGCCACCAGGCTAAAAGAAAGAGTCTAAAGGCCCAGAACAAGGCCAACAAAAGCAACAACGTAACAAAGTATAGGTGCTATGCACCGACAACAAAACAACAGTCTAAACAAAAGGAAAAGCTCAACGAAGACACTAGGACTGGTCCCCAGTGTCCACGTACTCCCCGCCAAACACAGGCTCGGGCTCGGCGTCAGCAAACACCTCGTCCTCAACAAAGTACTCAGGCTCAGGATCTAACATGTGTCACCCAAAAGAATAAAGGGGCACATGTCAGCAAGTCTAAAAGACTTGGGCAAGGAAACTGAAAGTAAGGCAACTAGCAACCTAGCAGTTATAGTATGCATGACATGGCAGTTATAGCATGAGTGCTCAAGCAAGACATGGTGAAACAATAAGTACAAGAGAACAATTGTCGGGACAAGTCAAGAGTAGCCAAGCTACTAACAATCTCAATCATTTCACTAGTTACGTTTCAAGTTGTTTGTAGATGTTTACGCCTTACAGCTGAACGGTTTGGCCTTCACGCTGAGTGGCCGCTTAACAACTACCCCAAAACCCAGAGTTTACGCCGTACAACTGAAGTTACTGATCGGGCATACTCCCAGTTGAATGGCCGCTTAACTCTTACCCCCAATACCCACATGTAAACGAGCCAGGGTCCCTGCACACGAGCTCAGTAAATGAGCCAGGGTTGCCCCGCACAGGAGCTCGCATTCTAGTTCACGATTCATAAACATTTGGCATAGGGGTGCACCTAGCCGGAAACAATCAGTTCGGGCATTGGCTATCAACCAACACATGGCCCGCTTCTGGAACACGAGCCAGGAAACACAAGCATTGTAGCGAAGCTACGCAATCACGGAAACACTGGAAGAATGCAATGACATGACAATTAATTTGCGTACCGTTAATGGAAATTAAACATGACATGGTAATTGTGCAACATGATAAATGTCGGATCTAGCTTCGTTGTCAAGCTAGTTCCTAAATTTGCGCCTAGGCGAGTATCATTTCGTCGCCTAGTCTCTTTTACGCCTACAACAAGCAAATGGCATAAAACATGGCCTAAACCCTAAGTGGCAAGTTTCACTTACTAGCACCGAGGATGACGATCAACGAGGGTTCGTCCCACGGACGCTAATCTACGGAGAAGTCGCTGTTATGGAGGAACAACTATCAAAACAACATTCATTTCATTAGGGTTTCATAAGAACACAAATGAGTTATGCTAAAACTAAAGAATCGAGTATTACCGTATAGGAAACGGGAGAATAATGCCGAGCAACCACGGCGGCGGAAGAAACGCTCCGGGGAACCTATGGTTCAGATCTGGAAATGGATGGAGAAGTTTGGAGAAATAGGGTTTTGGGGGATTTTGGGGGTTTGATGAGATTTTGAGGAAGATGAGAGGTGGAATGTGCTAAGGGAGAGTTTGGATGATGGATTTTGGGCTTGGGATGAAGGAATAAGGGTTTGAGGTAGAAGGGGGCTCAAAGGGGAAGAAGATAGGGTTTTGGGTCGTGAGGAAGGAGAAGAAAACGTTTGGGAGGGGTTTAAATAGGAAGGGCTGGCGGCTGCCCAGAAATTAGGGTTTTGGCACTGATTAGTCGGTCAAAGAACAACAACTGACCGGTTGACCAACGCAGACCGACTAAGTCCAAACAGTAACTCCTGTACAGAAATAGGATCTAGATTTAGTCGGTCAAAGAATAACTACTGACCGACTAGTTTGACATCTAGTCGGTCGATGAACGTTCTTAGACCGACTAAGAGGGAACAGTAACTGGTACCAAAAATAGTTAATGAGTTAGTCGGTTAAAGAAGCATTGCTGACCGACTAGTTTGCAACCTAGTCGGTCAACCAACGTTCTTAGACCGACTAACGACAAACAGTAACTCCTGAGAAATTTAGAAAGCCAACTAGTCGATTCAAGAAGGTTTTCCGACCGACTGGATCGTCATCTAGTCGGTCGGTGCCCCTTCTTACACCGGCTAATAAGCACCAAACGTTCCGATATGGAGCGCGGAGCTTCGGGATCGATTCCTAAGACTCCTAGGCTTGATCTAACAATAAGATATGACCGATACAAAGCCCGTCACGAATGACTTACTCCAAGATCGACGATTCTAAGAAAGAAGCTAGAAAAACACGACGATACAATCGAAAATGAAAGTTACGGAGACGAAAACCACACATAAGGAGAAAATCCACCAAAACATATAATATAATATAATAAATCCAGATACATGAAAACCAGTCGTTACATCCTCCCCAACTTAAGAAAAATTCCGTCCTCGGAATTTCCCAACACTCACGTGTCCGGGAACAAAAGTGGGAAACGCTCTCGCATCTCATCCTCATTCTCCCAAGTAGACTCTCCAGGCGAGCCGTGTCGCCAAATCACCCTCACAAGGTTGACAACCTTGTTCCGAAGTGACTTCTGACGCCTGTCCAGAATCTGCACTGGCTGCTGGTCATACGTCATATCGGGGCGAACGGTAATCTCCGAGAAATCCACAGCATGAGATGGATCGCTAATGTATCGACGAAGCTGCGACACATGAAAAACATTGTGAACTCCCTCCAAAGATGGCGGCAAGGCTAAGCGATAAGCTACCTCGCCAACTTTCTCCAGAACGTCAAACGGTCCAATGTATCGCGGGCTCAACTTCCCTCGCTTCCCAAAACGAATCACTCCACGATTCAGGGAAATCCTCAGAAACACATGGTCGCCCGGCTGAAACTCCAAAGGACGACGTTTAGCATCCGCCCAATGCTTAAAACGGTCCTGAGCAATCCTCAACCTCTCCCGAATGCTCCTGACGATATCCACGGCCTCCACAATCATCTCAGGTCCCAACAGCTCGCGATCACCAACGTCATCCCAACTCAATGGCGATCGACATTTCCTCCCATAAAGAGCGGCAAAAGGCGACATGCTAATACTCGCCTGGAAGCTGTTGTTGTAAGAAAACTCCACCAAATGTAGATGGTCCTCCCACGAACCCTTGAAATCCAACATGCACGCCCTCAGCATGTCTTCCAAGATCTGAATCGTCCTCTCGGACTGGCCATCCGTCTGCGGATGGTACGCAGTGCTGAAACTCAGACGCGTACCCAAACTCTTCTGCAAACTCTGTCATAACTGAGATGTGAACCTCGTGTCTCTGTCTGACACGATACTCACGGGGACTCTGTGAAGTCGTACAACCTCCTGCATGATTCACGTCACATCACTATCCAAACTAGGAAAAGGAAATAAAACGGAGAGTAAAAGAATTTTACCTCCATATATCTCCTCGCTAGCGCCTCAGTGGACTGTCCCACTCGGAACGGAATAAAGTGCGCGGATTTGGTCAATCGATCTACGATCACCCAAATCGCGTCATTCTGCTTCGGACTCCGAGGTAGTCCAGTCACGAAATCCATAGTGATGTGTTGCCATTTCCACTCCGGAATCGGAAGCGGTTGTAGCAACCTGGCCGTACGCTGATGCTCCGCCTTTACTTGCTGATAAACCAAGCACTTGGCTACACTCCGAGCCACACTCCTCTTCATGCCATGCCACCAATAGTTCAGACGAAGATCCTGGTACATCTTGGTGCCACCAGGATGCACAGAATACGTCGAACTGTGTGCCTCCACCATCAACTCCTCTCTAATATCTCCAGTTGGCACACACAACCTGGCTCCAAACCTCAGCGAGCCATCCTCATGAATCAAAAAGTCAGTCCGCAGACCGGCTTCCACCTGCTCCCGAATCTTCATCAGCTTCGGATCCTCAGCCTGGCCAGCCTTGATCCGATCCACAATCGTCGACTGTATCTGCATACACATCAACGAAGAAGCCTCCCCAGGAAGAACAATCTCAACACCAGACTCGCAAAAATCCTGCTGCAATCTCCACTGCGAAGTCAAAATCATCATCGCTGGAAGCCTACTCAGCGTATCAGGAACCACATTCACCTTGCCAGGGTGAAACTGCAAATCAATATTATAATCCGCCATGAGCTCCAACCATCGACGTTGTCGCATGTTGAGCTCCTTCTGAGTAAAAATATACTTCAAGCTTTTGTGATCGGTGAAAATTTTCACTTTCTCACTCAGCAAGAAGTGCCTCCAAATCTTAAGAGCAAACACAACGGCAGCCAACTCCAAATCATGCGTCGGGTAATTCTTCTCATGAACCTTAAGCTGACGAGACGCATACGCCACAACATGCCCGTGCTGATGCAACACACAACCGAGACCCTTGCCAGAGGCATCGCAAAAGATCTCAAATCCACCGCTGCGATCAGGCACAACAAGAATAGGGGCAGTCGTCAACCTCTCTCTCAGAACACCAAAAGCATTCACACAATCACCCGACCAAACAAAAGGTATATCCTTCCGCGTCAACCTGGTCATCGGCTCAGCAATGCGAGAAAAGTCCTTAATGAAACGCCGATAGTAACCAGCAAGCCCAAGGAAACTCCGAATCTCAGACGCAGACGACGGGACAGGCCACTCTCTGATGGCCCTAATCTTCTCGGGATCCACTGAAATACCATCTCCAGGCACCACATGCCCGATAAAAGCAACTCTATCCAGCCAAAACTCGCACTTTGAAAATTTAGCATACAACCGATGCTTCCTCAAAATCTCCAATACCGTCCTCAAGTGCGAGGCATGCTCCTCCTCCGACTTTGAATAGATCAGAATGTCGTCAATAAAGATAACGACAAACTTATCCAAAAAGTCGTAGAAAATCAGGTTCATCAGATTCATGAAAACTGCGGGAGCATTGGTTACACCGAAAGGCATAACCACAAACTCGTAGTGTCCATACTTCGTCCTGAACGCTGTCTTCGGAACATCTCCCTTCTTCACCTTCAACTGATGGTAACCATTCCTCAAATTCAATTTAGAAAACACCCTCGAACCTCCAAGCTGATCAAAAATATCATCGATGCGAGGCAACGGGTATTTATTCTTGATGGTCACCGCATTCAACTCCCGATAGTCCACGCACATGCGACACGAACCGTCCTTCTTCTTCTCCAGTAGCACCGGTGCTCCCCACGGAGACACACTAGGGTTGATATAACCCTTCTGCAAAAGCTCATCCAGCTACTTCCGTAATTCCTCCAACTCAGCGGGTGCCATACGATACGGCGCCTTCGAAATCGGCTGCGCTCCCGGAACAAGATCAACAGAAAATTCTAGAGCTCGATCAGGTGGCAAACCAGACATCTCCTCGGGGAAGACGTCATCAAAATCTCGCACCACAGCTGGCCTCTCCAACTCCATCTGCATAGCCACAACCTCCACCAGTCTGGCCCGAAATCTGACAGGACCAAGCGAACTGCTACCACGGCTGAACTCAAATACGGGATGTCCGGGAATCTAGAACACCACCTTCTTCCTCCGACAGTCGATCGTAGCATAGAAGCTCGCAAGCCAGTCCATCCCAAGGACCGCATCATAGTTGATGATGTCGTGGACACGAAATTAGCGTAAAGCTCATGTCCACATACCACCAACGAGCAAGAATTGCAACCACGATGCACCGAAACCACGCCATTCCCTGTAACGATATTCCAACTCTTGGAAAGAGGGGACGTCGACAAGGAATGCTTCTCCACGAAGCTCTGAGAAATAATGCACATCGATGCACCAGAGTCAAAGAGGACTCGTGCAGGAAATGTGCACACCAAAACCACACCTAACAAGCAATTAACAATCAAACCCTTGTCTAGCAAACAATCAAGTTCAAGCAAACAACACAATCCAGCAACCAAAACCAGCTAGGAAAGTAACAGCTAGATTGAGGATTACCTGCGATAACCTCATCCACAGCCTCGCTCTCCATAGCGGTCATCAGAAAAGCATGCCTCCTCGGCGGAATAGCCTGCAGGAAAGCCTGCCTCTGTGGAACAAGAGCTGCTCCACGTCCAGCAGGAACAGACGCTCGCTGCTGCAACGGCTGTGCTGCAACAGGTGCCCTCCGCAGCTGATTCGCATGCCGACAATCCTTCGCGACATGAGAAGCATCACCACAAACCAAACACTGGCCCAGAAACTTCCTACACTGATCCTTGATGTGGCCAGGCTTGCCGCAGAAATGGCAAGTCTTCTGAACAGGCCATCCTGGCCTCTTGAACTGAGCTGCCTGATTAGGCTTGAAACCAGGCCTAACCACCACCCTAGCCTGCTCCATAGGCCTCTTCCCAGCACCAGAAACATGTCCTCTCCTCTGACTCAGGTTCAGCTCATGCCTCCTCGCAGCGACCAGAACCTTCTGATAAGAGTCCAGATCAGAGGAAGACACAAAACTCTGGAGATCCAAAGCAAGTCCCTGCAGGAACCTCTGAGCCCTCTCATCAGCATCCTGCACCATCTTCGGTGCGAACCGACTCAGCCTAGTGAACTCTTGGTGGTACAGGTCCACCGTCAAGCTCCCTTGCTTCAGATCAATGAAGCGCTGCAGCATCTCCTTCCTAGCAGCCTTCGGAAAGAACTCCTCATCAAACCTGGACTTGAAGGTAGTCCAAGCTATCGGCTCCACCAACATCTTCTCTTCCACATCCCACCAGTTCCGAGCATTATCCTTGAGTTGCCTCTTCGCCAAATCAACCCATCCGGCCGGGGTGATCTTGGCCATCTTCAAATTATCCTCAATGTTCTGAATCCACTCATCGGCAGCCAGAGGACCCTCAGACCCATCAAAATACGCGGGACCCAGCTCCCGAAATTGCTTCGCTCCCGGCTCGGAGCGAGGGACATCTGGAAGTGCCCGGGCAGCTCGAGCAAGTGGAGCATTCTGGACTTGCAGGAGCACGCCCTGCTGCACTTGCATCATCTGAAGCATCATCTGCATCATCTCTCCGTTGGTGGGTTCCCGCTCAGGCTTCTCATCATGAGGGGGCGCACCACTACCTCCACCACGGGTAAATCGCCTTTCTGCCATCTAATGACACAGAAAACGAAGCAGATTAGACTCATAGCCTATGACTCGGACGTCGAACTTAGTTTATTGGACATTCCAATATTATTATCGTTATTCCGATAATCGTAGTTACAGAAGAGAGGACCTGCATGGGCCATCAAAAAAACCTGTCACGCCCCGCTTCCCTAAAATGGAGGCGAGACGTGAAAAGGTCCGCACGAGAGTGGAGCTGTGAAGCCCCAAACCCGAAAAGCGTCAATAAAACATAAGCAGGTCCCTGTAACCACAAACGGAACAACAATAATAACACAAGGAGAGACAGAAATAAAATCTCATATCTCATAATTTTTCCAACATGAAAATTAAGTTCAACATCCAGAAAAGCCACCAGGCTAAAAGAACGAGTCTAAAGGCCCAGAACAAGGCCAACAAAAGCAACAACGTAACAAAGTATAGGTGCTACGCATCGACAACAAAACAGCTGTCTAAACAAAAGGAAAAGCTCAATGAAGACACTAGGACTGGTCCCCAGTGTCCACGTACTCCCCGCCAAACACAGGCTCGGGCTCGGCGTCAGCAAACACCTCGTCCTCAACAAAGTACTCAGGCTCAGGATCTAACATGTGTCACCCAAAAGAGTAAAGGGGCACATGTCAGCAAGTCTAAAAGACTTGGGCAAGGAAACTGAAAGTAAGGCAACTAGCAACCTAGCAGTTATAGTATGCATGACATGGCAGTTATAACATGAGTGCTCAAGCAAGACATGGTGAAACAATAAGTACAAGAGAACAATTGTCGGGACAAGTCAAGAGTAGCCAAGCTACTAAAAATCTCAATCATTTCACTAGTCAAGTTTCAAGTTGTTTGTAGATGTTTACGCCTTACAGCTGAACGGTTAGGCATTCACGCTGAGTGACCGCTTAACAACTACCCAAAACCCAGAGTTTACGCCTTACAACTGAAGTTGCTGATCGGGCATACTCCCAGTTGAATGGCCGCTTAACTCTTACCCCCAATACCCACATGTAAACGAGCCAGGGTCCCTGCACACGAGCTCAGTAAATGAGCCAGGGTTGCCCCGCACAGGAGCTCGCATTCTAGTTCACGATTCATAAGCATTTGGCGTAGGGGTGCACCTAGCCGGAAACAATCAGTTCGGGCATTGGCTATCAACCAACACATGGCCCGCTTCTGGAACACGAGCCAGGAAACACAAGCATTGTAGCGAAGCTACGCAATCACGGAAACACTGGAAGAATGCAATGACATGACAATTAATTTGCGTACCGTTAATGGAAATTAAACATGACATGGTAATTGTGCAACATGATACATGTCGGATCTAGCTTCGTTGTCAAGCTAGTTCCTAAATTTGCGCCTAGGCGAGTATCATTTCGTCGCCTAGTCTCTTTTACCCCTACAACAAGCAAATGGCCTAAACATGGCCTAAACCCTAAGTGGCAAGTTTCACTTGCCTAGCACCGAGGATGACGATCAACGAGGGTTCGTCCCACAGACGCTAATCTACGGGAAAGTCGCTGTTATGGAGGAACAACTATCAAAACAACATTCATTTCATTAGGGTTTCATAAGAACACAAATGGGTTATGCTAAAACTAAAGAATCGAGTATTACAGTATAGGAAACAGGAGAATAATGCCGAGCAACCACGGCAGCGGAAGAAACACTCTGGGGAACCTAGTGTTCAGATCTGGAAATGGATGGAGAAGTTTGGAGAAATATGGTTTTGGGGGATTTTGGGGGTTTGATGAGATTTTGAGGAAGATGAAAGGTGGAATGTGCTAAGGGAGAGTTTGGATGATGGATTTTGGGCTTGGGATGAAGGAATAAGGGTTTAAGGTAGAAGGGGGCTCAAAGGGGGAGAACCTAGGGTTTTGGGTCGTGAGGAAGGAGAAGAAAACGTTTGGGAGGGGTTTAAATAGGAAGGGCTGGCGGCTGCCCAGAAATTAGGGTTTTGGCACTGATTAGTCGGTCAAAGAACAACCACTGACCGACTAGTTTGGGAACTAGTCGGTCGGTTGACCAACGCAGACCGACTAAGTCCAAACAGTAACTCCTGTACAGAAATAGGATCTAGATTTAGTCGGTCAAAGAACAACTACTGACCGACTAGTTTGACATCTAGTCGGTCGATGAACGTTCTTAAACCGACTAAGAGGGAACAGTAACTGGTACCAAAAATAGTTAATGAGTTAGTCGGTTAAAGAAGCATTGCTGACCGACTAGTTTGCAACCTAGTCGGTCAACCAACGTTCTTAGACCGACTAACGACAAACAGTAACTCCTGAGAAATTTAGAAAGCCAACTAGTCGGTTCAAGAAGGTTTTCCGACCGACTGGATCGTCATCTAGTCGGTCGGTGCCCCTTCTTACACCGGCTAATAAGCACCAAAAGTTCCGATATGGAGCGTGGAGCTTCGGGATCGATTCCTAAGACTCCTAGGCTTGATCTAACAATAAGATATGACCGATACGAAGCCCGTCACAAATGACTTACTCCAAGATCGACGATTCTAAGAAAGAAGCTAGAAAAACACGACGAAACGATCGAAAATGAAAGTTACGGAGACAAAAACCACACATAAGGAGAAAATCCACCAAAACATATAATATAATATAATAAATCCAGATACATGAAAACCAGTCGTTACACATATGAATACGTGCTTTGAGAAGTCTTGAGACGTCGCTTTGGATGTTCACGTGAATTTGGCGACGATCTCCATAACTGCGCTCACAACGTGTTAGTTCACGATTTATTTATGTTTGCTCATCATCCAAAACCAAATCCGGGGAGTCTAATACTCAACAACCCTTTGTTCCCACAGACGACGCCAATTGTTGCGGGGTGAAACTCGCGTACAATAAATTTGTATTTGGGGGAACCAAGGGCACAGTGGTTATATTGATAAGAGGATCTAGGTAGGCTTTTTGACAAGTGATTAGTGGGGTGAAGAGGCTAAACTTGCCGCTGGTGCAGGCCACGGAGTCGAATCCCGTCGAATGCAGTGGAGGAGGATCGGATGGCGGGAGCCGAAGGCGAATCTCGGCCAAGGGGCGAGCTATCCTGCACAACGAGCAACTCGTCAGAAAGGCCGGGTTGGGGTCCAACCCTTAGCCTCTCCGATGCCTAAGTCAGGATCTGGACTTAAAGCGGGGGTTGGGCACGCAGGTCGGACTGAGGGTGTGTCGACCGTACGCGATGAGCTATGGGTGGGAGAACAAAGATATGGACAACCTTTGCTCTCGTGTGTGAATAATGGGATTGAGAGAGAATTTGCCAACCCCCTCACCGTAAGGAGTGAGGGGGTATTTATACCGATGGGAGACGATTAAGAGGGGCTGACCTGGCATGCTGACTCGACGTGCTGAGTTGGCCCGGCTGTCAGCGGAAGCATCGGACGAGGATGTCAGGAACGGGAGTGTCAGCCTCGCTTTTGTCAGATGGCGCAACGGCCAGGGGCACTTTTGTCAGGGTGTCAGGGCTGAAAGCATTAAATGTCAGGGGGCGCAGAGGCCAGGGGGTGCTTTATCAGATGGTCGAGCGGTGCTTGTGTCAGTCGTGTCCATATACTAAGTTGTTTGTCGTGCGTGATGAATCAAGGGTCCGACGGTGCTATCCCCCACGGCGGGGTTTGCACGGGGCCGCCGGGTCGACCTGTTCGTTGGTTGTTCGGCCTGGCTGCGCACCTTTTCGGGTGCGGACCATGGACCGCTGGCAGGGAGGAGTATGTATGTGCCTCTGGGCGGGAGCCGGACTCCCACGATCTTTAGGTCGTAATAAGAAGGATCAGAAGATGTTTCTTTGGCCACCTAATTTGTGACCTTTACAATAGGTGCTGAATCATTAGACGAAGTTGTATCCTTTGTCGTTTAGTCCATGGGCTGTTGAGGCAAAACCTGTGTACAAAGATTAATGGATACCATCTTGCTATTCGACTTTTCAAAAATCTCATTCTCTATGTTAACTGCATCAGCAACAGCCAGTTCCGTATCAGCTGTTCTACGGATGATAGGAAGATAAATAAACATCACTGCTAAATTTAATGTGTTCATACCTCAATCAAGCTAAAGCATGTCTGGCAACTTATGAGGGTGGCCTGAGTATTTACAAAGCAAGAGCACCATAACAAATTGGTCTTTGTCGCTTTGCCTGCTTTCAATATAAGCAACTCATTGTATAACTCTTGAACATTAAACATGCCTTGCATTGTGATTATTCAAAGAAACCAGGATCATGCAACATTTTCAAAAGAATAGCATACTCTTAATTGAAAATCCATATATAAGCAGATACTCGGACAATTTCCAAAAGAATAGCTCAAACTGCAACATTTTCCCCTGAAACGAAACCATACAGCGACGACGGCGGTGGCGCATTAATTACTAATACTTAGAAATCCAGCAAACACATTGAACACACCCATTGAACATCCAGCAAATATTCTCAAAATTCTCAAAATCACAAACCCATTGAACACATCAACATTACAATTAGAAAATTACAAAACACATTGAACCGTACAAACACATTGCACCGTACAGAGAAAAGTACAAAATATTCGTTATTGAACCTTACAAAACATTTCACCATTACAATCAGAAAAGTACCACACATTGATCTATTCTTTACGAAACTAATTTTTGACTCTTAATGCAATTATGAGCACCAACAGAACATTGAGGGCAAATGCACTTAAGAAACAACCACATAGGAAATTAGCATTGAACAATCCAATTCTTTGGGCTACGTTAGCGTATCCTTCAATATTCCCTTCTCTTCTATCCTTTATGCTCATTTCCGCCCCCATGATGATCCGAAGACTCTCCCAACTGAACCGACTCACTCATGCGTCTTTGACGAAGCTCTGGGCTTGTTAATATGTCTCGACATTCACGATACGGTCGAACTGAACTGCAATCCCACATTGCCTTCCACTCTTTACACCATAAAACTTTTTCGCCATATCTACAGTACAAGAAAATTTATTACGAGGAAATATACATACACATTACAAGAAAATTCATTTCAATTAACATCATCAAAATCTGATATATTTTCGCAACCAACATGAAGTTAGATGGTCTGAACCAAATTGACTTTTTCGGTGTAAAATTTTGTCACCAAAATCTGAGATATTATCTTAACCAACATGAATCAAATCTTACAGCAAGTTTTGAAGAGGCCTGCTACTAATTTTCCTTGATTGGTGAAAAATGAAAGGCTCCCTACTATTGATACAAGGAAATTTGCAAATGGTTTAATGTCAGATTAATATCACTCATACGGGGTAGACTTTGAAATTAACTGTGCACTGATGTCAAATGTTCTTCCGATCTGTGAGCACCAATTGATATAAATAATTCTATGAATTATCATAATAATGATTCTTTTATATCCATGGAACATGTTGTTATATCATAACAATAAGTCTTTTACATCATAACAATAATTCCGATCTGTGAGCACTAATATCACTCATAAGGAAGCATTACTATGAATTATCATAACAATAATTCTTTTATATCCATGGAAACCCATGGAAAATGTTGTTATAACAACCAACATAATGTGATTATAATCTAAAGCATAACATGACTGCCCTCCAACATTTTAACTCCCATTAATTACCATCTATTAGTAAAAAAATTCTGAGATGTTACCGGTACCATGAATATACGCACATTTATGTGGAGACTTGCTATGTGAGATGATGTTAACAATTACGTATATTTTCAAGTATTTAAGGAAATACATTTACTATGATCACATCTTGGGAATAATGTTTTAAAACTGAAAGTGCATAATCAGATCTTTAGATTAGGTTTAAAAAAGAACGTTTTCCTTACCTAAAAAAACAACCCAAATCTGAGAGATCCATTCTCTGAATTTTTCGACTGCCAAAATGCAGGAAAAATAAGAAAAATAAAAATCACAACCGCCTTGCAGACTTACCCTAACCACCGACGAACTCCCATTACTGAAGGGAGGAGCTGCTAGGGCGTTGGGGTTTTCTGGAACAAGAAGGGGGAGGTGCAAGTTTGTGCTGGTAGGGCTTTGGCGGGTTTCGATCTCACGAAGGGAGGAGCTAGGGAGAGCTGGGGTTTCTGGATCGCCCGAAGAGAGAAGCATTGGGCTGGGATCTTGGGGTTTCTCGATAGAACGAAGAGATGGGCGTTGGGGTTTTTTCTCAGAACGAACCGGGTTCTTTTTCTCCGTCTTCTGGTTGCCGCGGGGTTGATGGAGATGGCGCTGGAGATGGAGGAGAGAGGGGAAGAGCGGGGGAGATGGAGGAGAGCGGGTTGATGGCGGAGAGAGGCGGATGGAGAGAGGCGGATGGAGAGAGGCGGAGGGAAGAGCGGGTTGATGGAGGAGAGAGGCGGATGGAGTGGAAATTGTTTTTCCGATGGCTTTTCTCTCCCTCTCGCGTCTCGAGTGACTGATGGAGGCTGAGAACGAAATGGCCCGTAATTAATGCGGGCGTAGTATCCAAGCCGCAGAATTCAGACGGTTGCGCTCATAAATAAACCGAAGTTTTCGATTTTACTGTGGGGCGTTGGATTAGATCGCACGGCTGAGAGGGATTTGAGCGCAGGGATGATACCTGAGTTCATTCTCAGGGACATTTACCCGTGTGTGTGTGTGTGTGTGTGTGTGTGTGTGTGTGTGTGTGTGTGTGTGTGTGTGTGTGTGTGTGTGTGTGTATCCATCTATCGCCCGTCAAAAAAAATCTATCCATCTATCTATCTATCTATCTATCTTAATCTTAATCTTAATTAATCCAAACAAATCAAAGTTTGGATATAATTAAGTTGTAGAATGGTATCATACTTGAAGTCCATGGACAGATAAATGAAGTCAAACTCAAAGAGCTGCTATCCTTCAGTTGCAGAACTGATGTTCTCCGTAGTGCATTGCTGATCTAACAAAGTAATCAACAAATCTGTAATACAACAAAAATCTAGATCTAAATTAGATAGACGTACATGCATTAAGTAAGATATATTGGTTAAAGACTACACAGAGTTACAAATCAGAACTGAGATTGTTGGGTATGATATTAGTCATGAAAATTGTACGTAGCAAAAAGCTACGGTAACAACTACTGCTACCAACCCCAACCCCCTCAGTGTAGAGTAGGATTGCAGTTATAGGTGTAGTAGCAATAGCCATGAGGTCGAAAACATCTAGTAGTTGGAGGAGGTGGACGTGGAGTGGCGGGGTATTTTACCAATTAGTTTGCAGGATTAAGCTTTTTCTTCACCGATCAGTTTTAGCCTCCTCACAGGGGCTTCCTCGAAGATGTGGTTCTAGTTGCTGGTGGAACCGTCTTAAAGAATGTTAACATGGCAATGGCCACATCAAACGTCAAGGTGTTCTCCCTAGGATCCGCCTTCATTGTTTACAACGAAGATCCTCCACATGCGTACAACTCAGCAAATCTTGAGGAGGTTGCACTACTACAGATTTGGGCTTGGGAAACGCCACTTAGATAACGCTTTTAAAAAGCGATATCTAAGTGAGCTCTTGTATAACGCTTCTGCACTTGTAGAAAATAAAAATAATTCAAAATTAAGGTAAAAATCACTTAGATAACGCTTTTTGTTAAAGCGCTATCTAAGTAATGCTTTACATAGCGCTTTTTGTTAGCGCTATGTTACTAATCGTTACGTAAGCACTTATATATATATATATATATATATATATATATATATAACTCTTAGATAGCGAAAGCTGGTGAGTTTAATTACGAGAGAAAATCAAGGAGGGTTTTGATTAATTGGGAGTTTATTTAATTTGGTGAAGTTACAAAATTGTCCCTAACCCAGTTTTGCAAAACGAAAAAGAAGAAAATCAGATTTAATTGATTTGGTGCCACATGTCGCCTCCCTATTAGAAGGTTACCGTAGAGGTTATTGTAGGGGTCATCAAATTTTTTCTCGGCCCCGAGGGTGACCCAATTGGAGAAGCCCTAATTTCTAGTTGTTCTCCTATTTCGTTTCTTTTTACGCTTTCCATCATCGAAAATCGCTAGCAGCGGAAATGAGGAAGAAGGCCAACTCCAGCGGCGACGCTCAAGAGAAACACTCGTCCCCTTCTTCTTCCAAAGACCTCAAAACCCTAATCGAGGAGAATTCAGAGAAAATTGGGTAAATGCCATCGGTCAACCATGGGTTTTAATTTTTACCACCAACTTTAAAAAGTTTGCTAGAATAACACCCTGTTACGACTAATGTCAGCGAGCCCGAAGCACAACGGCCCACGGCCCAACCTCAAAGGAGAAGCCCGCTAGAGAAGACGGGCCCTCCCAAAGGAGGCCCACGGACGGAGCGGAAGGCCCAGCCACCTCGCCCTCGGGTACACCCGACCAGCCCCCATTCGGCCGGATTAACCGCCCCTCTGAATCCGCGATCCCATGATGGCCATTAACGACCCATTAATGGGCCACCTCACCACGTCGCGCGAATGGGAGGAGGCGGAGGCGGATCGTGGGGACGTGAGAGGAGGCAGGATGTGGGGCAATCAAGGAGGACCCTATAAGGGAAGGGCCAGGACGACGAAGAAGAGGATCAAAACTCAGGTAACCCACATAGAGGTACTCCATCAACGACCTAGGCTTTCGCCACTTCATTGCCCCCTCCCTCAAAACTCGTGCCGCCTGGGTTGACATTCCGGCTTCCTCACAAGACGGATCTCCCCCGCCGAGTATCCTTTCAGATCCTGATCTGACTTAAGCATCGAAGGGGCTTTGGCCGAAACCTAGGTCCGGCCTCCCTGACGATTTTCTTCATCTGTCCAGGAAGAGGACATCCAAGGCGCCGAGGCTACCCCTCAACGTCAGTCGACCATCACCATCGCAGTCGCCAGGAGGGCAACCGATCAAGCACCGACCCACTCGCAACGCGCCGAGGCTACCCCTCGTCACGGATACGACCGAGGCCGAGCACGACTTACCGAGCCGAGACTTCTCCTCAGCTCTTCCACGCCGAGTATAAGAGGGCTCGGCGAACCCAAGGGACCCCCAAACCGGCCCCTTGACCATGTTGACCACACATCTGATGGTCAACGAGCTGTGGTGAGAAAACACCCGTAAACATCTGGCGCCGTCTGTGGGAACGAACTAACACCCACATCAAACCACCAAAATGGAACCCGTCGGCAACGGCCTGGGGCGCATGCCACCCATCCCAGAGGAGAGCGCATACCACTCCCCCGTCGAAGACCTGAATGGTCATGTTGCCAGGGAAACCAACGACACCCTACTTGCCACGCAGGGACAACTCCGAGCCTATGCGCAGGAGACCAACACCAACATTCAAACTTTAGCCGCGACGATTCAACAGCTCGTTAGCAGCACTCCCACCCCCGAAGGTGGGGAGAGACGGGCTCACCGCCAGGAAGGGGAACGTTGACTCCTTCGCTCCGCCGTGGTCGCCGACCATGGAAAAAGAGTGCGGAATATGGAACGGAGGTTCACCAGGCCCGGCTCTTCCCCGGCACGATCTCCCACTCCCACCTCAGTCAGAGAGGGAAATCGGGAGGACTCGGAGCAGACGGGCGACCTTTCCAGGACGGCCTCATCCGCGCGTCTGAGGTCCAACAAGCGTAGGCGGGATGATCGACAATCAACGAGCGTCCGGTCTGAACGGAGTGGAGGCAGCCGGCGAACCCACCACCAGGAGAGCCGGAAAGGATGTTCGCGTCGAACAAGCCCAGCACCCAAGCCGGTAAAGACTCAAGAGGATGTCAAGCTCCCACCAGCCCCCCCGTTGCAGTCGAACGGCAAGGAGGCGGGCGAAGGGGAGCGACCCGGGTGCATCAGCGGAGAACGATGCCCCCTGACCCGGAGGATAACTGAGGCACGAATACCCTCGAACTTCAAGGTGTCGACGCTGGAGAAGTACAACGGCGTCAGCGACCCCGCGGATCATGTGATGGACTACGAGGCGGTCATGGCGTTCTAGGGAGCCGATGACACCCTGCTCTGCAGGGGCTTCTACTCCACCCTACGGGGGACCGCCCGGACCTGGTACCTCAGCCTGCCCGGTCGATCGATAGATAACTTCGACGAGCTCACCCAGCTGTTCTGTAAGCAATTTATGGCCGGGCGACAGGTAAAGCCTGATTCGGAACATTTATTCAATGTGGTGCAGGGACCAGCCAAATCTCTGAGGCACTTCATGCGTCGCTTCAATGTGGAGCGATTGAGCGTGGATAGTTGTCCCGAACTGGTTGTGAAGGCGGCCCTGAAGAAAGTCCTTCGACACAGGGGTTTGAAGAAGTCGCTACATAGAGACCCGCCGAAAGACCTCGCCAGAATTATGGCCCGAGCGGAACGCTTCATGCTGACAGAAGAGGCCTTGGCCGAGGATGAGGGAAAGATCAGACGCGAGACCAAGCGCGGTGAGAAGGAGCGCCGTAGCACGGAGGAGCATCGATCGGAGAAGAAGGCTAGAGGAAGACCACGGAGGGAAGAGCTCCGGCACTCCTCGATGACCAACGCCCCGGACGTGATCCTAGCACAAGCCCAGAAGGAGGGACACGCGGGCCGACCTCCCCGAAGAATGAGGAAAGGCGGGAGGGATGAAGAGAAATACTGTAAGTACCACAAGGACAACGGCCACGATACCGACGACTGTTGGCACCTAAAGAAGGACATTGAGAAGCTTGTGAGCCGTGGGCACCTGAAGAGCTCCGCCAACGACCCCGCCTCGGGAGAGGGAACGTCCAAACAGCAAGACAGTGGAAAAGGGGTGAACGCGGTCCAGACAGTTGCGAGGATCATCGAGTGAGGAGACGGAAAGAAACAGCCACCGATCCACTGGAGGAGGGCTACCCTGCCAGAAACTCCCCCGTGTCTTGCCACCTTTTCTTTTTCATTACTACAAATGTATTGTCTCACAGAAATGAAGGCATACAATGCAAACTTTGTCACCTATCTTGAGCAGACGATTCAGGATGCGTAGCAGGACTCAACCAAGGCAACCGCGGTCCAACTGATATGGACCATCCCGAATCGCATCGGCCGTAAGCCGAGGGGCAACCCCCCCCCCCTCGCCACCGAGCGAATCTCCTCCGGTGGCCGAGGGGTAACTCCCCACGCCACCGAACGAGTCTCTTTCGTCGGCCGTAAGCCGAGGGGCAACTCCCCTCGCCACCGAACGAACCTTTTTTGTAGGACGTAAGCTGAGGGGTAACTCCCCTCGCCACCGAACGAGTCTCCTTCGTCGGCCGTAAGCCGAGGGGTAGCTCCCCTCGCCACCGAACGAGTCTCCTTCGTCGGCCGTAAGCCGAGGGGTAGCTCCCCTCGCCACCGAACGAGTCTCCTTCGTCGACCGTAAGCCGAGGGGCAATTCCCCTCGGCACCGCGCGAACTTCTTTCGTAGGACGTAAGCCGAGGGGTAACCCCCCTCGCCACCGAACGAGTCTCCTTCGTCGGCCGTAAGCCGAGGGGCAACTCCCCTCGCCACCGAACGAACCTCTATCGTAGGACGTAGGCCGAAGAGTCGGGAGGCGACTCCCCTCGCCACAGAACGAATCTCCTTCATCGGCCATAAGCCGAGGGGCAACTCTCCTCGCCACCAAACGAACCTCTCTTGTAGGCCGAAGAGTCGGGAGGCGACTCCCCTCGCTGCCAAATCTTCTTCGTCAACCGTAGACTGAGGGATACCCACCCCTGCAGATGAAGCGAAGCTTTCGCTCGCAAGGTTGGGGGCAACTCTCCCATCCGACGAGCGCAACGCCCAGCCGTGGGCCGGGGGGTCACCTATGCGGACTGAACGAAGCACCCGCTCATGAGACTGGAGGCAACTCCCCCAGCCGAGGAGCACGACTGCGGGTCATAAGCCGAGGGGAACCCGCCCCCGCGGACTTGACACACCGTCTGCGTGCAAAATTGGGGGAAACTCCCCCAGCCGAGGAGCACGACTACTGGTCATAAGCCAGGGGGAACCTGTCCCGCGGATTGAGCAGACCGCCCGCTCATAAGGCAGGAGGTGACTCCCCCTCCCGAGGAACGCGATTGCCAATCCTGAGCCGAGGGATACCTACCCCCGCAGACTGAGCAGATCGCCCACGCCTAAGGCTGGGGCAACTCCTCGGGCGACGAACATGACCGCTGGCCGCAAGCCACGGGATGACCTCCCTCACGGGTCAAGTGACCAACTCGCTTGCCTGGAGGAGGACGATAGCCCCGACAAACAGACCCGGTGGGAAGAATGACACACCGAGCCGGGCGAGCTCAGGACAACCCCCAAGACGAGGGCGACGACGCCCGTCCGGCCTAGGAACAATAAAGGCCATTCCGAAAGAAGAGACCCGCGGCACAAGAAGAACTAACTAGAAGAAATCATTTTCATTAATGGTATGGGTTACATATAACTCAACAACATCCTCACGAGCACAGCAGTTGACAACAAAATTTGTCACCCAAGAAAGGATACGAGATACAAGGGCTTTACAGGGGTCCGGAGCGCAAGAGGCAGTGTCGTCAGGAGTCCGCAGCACTGTTGGTGACAACAAAATTTGTCACCCAAGAAAGGGGATAGGACACGAAGGCACTTCAGGGGTCCGGAACACGAGAGATAGCGTCGTCTGGTGCCTCGCCTTGCTCCGAGCCATGGGGATCGACATGTCCCAGAGAAGGGAGGATCGGCTCCCGAGCGAGCTCCGCGAACTGCCGAAATGACTCCCTGATGACCTCCACTATGTGAGGGGTGAGAAGGTCCTCGTAAGTCCCAAAGACTTCCTTCAGGACCGACGTAATCTTCGGCCTTATGACCGTGTCGACGCCCTTCTCAGCTTCCTCGGCGAAACGGAGCCTCCGACGCAGCTCGGCAAGCTGACCCCAGAGATCCTTCCTCTCTTGCTGGAACTTCTCCTCCGCTTCTCGGCTCAAGTCATGAACGTCTTCAAGCTTCCGCTTGAGATCGTGCACTTGAGACTCGAGTTCGTCAGCACGACGGCGTTGCTGTCGAGCCTCCATGCGGGCACCCTGAAGGGCTACGTCAGCCTCCCCGGCCCGGGCGCGCTCCCGACTCAGAGAGACTTCGAGGCTCCTCAACTGGGTCGCCCGACGCTGCGCCTCGAGAGCCATCGCGGTGGCCTGTAGATAAAAGGGAGGTGGATTATACCGAGGAAGACCGAAAGGCAAAACGATCATCTGAAAAGGGTCAGGAATCCGAACCTGTTGGAGGTGACCGATCAGGGAATCCGACAGTACGTCCACATGGGACAACTCCAAAAGGGAGCGGTCCCCCGAAGGGACGGCGTCCGCCGCTGGCCGGTCCACCAAGGCCAAATCAAGACCTGGAACCGAACCCCTGAGAGGATCAGCGAGGACCACTGAGGCACTCGGCGGGACGCAGATGGCCCCCGAGACCGAAGGGGCAGCCGAGAGAATATCAGCAGCGTGGCCGGGGGCGGCGGTCGACGCGACCACCCTGCCGGGATCCGTCGGTGCGACGGCAGGCGTCGGGGAAGAAGCACGCCCGCCGTTCTTCCACGATTTCTTCCCGATGGGGGCAGCGATCGCCGGAGGGGAGCGCTTGCAACTCCCGCTCGCGGACGGTCGAGGAGCCGATCCGGGATCCTCAACAGGGAGGGGGTCGACTCCAGAGACTTCCCTTCCGGGGGCACCGGATGCGACCCGTGAGGGTGACTTGGCCTCAATCCGCCCCAAAGGAGGCTCGGACCGGAGCAACTATTCATCCACAGAGCGACGAGGCGCCCGTCCAGAAGAGCTTCCACGGCCCCGGCGGGATCCCAGACGAATAAGCTCGTCGACGTCATGGGTGAACTCACGGCCAGCCATGTCTGCGAGAGAAAGAGAAATCAGGGTGAGCCAGAGGTTAAACAGAGGGAGGGGAACAACTAACCACGGGACCACAGAGTGCACTTCAGAAGAAGGTCGTCCAGTAGATGCCAGACTGACATGTCCTCGAGAGAAAGTGACGATATGAGACGGGTCGCGGCTCGCTTGGCCTCGGATAAAGTTGCCGACCTGTCGGTTTGTTGCGAACTCCCCCAACCAGTCAAGATAACCGAGACCCGGGAAAAGACGACAAAAACAAAGCTAGAGTCCCAGTTACCCGACCAAGGGGGTATACCGAGCAGGCACGCTCGCCACGCACGGGCTCGGAGATGCACCCAAGAACCGAGTCCTACCGTCTAGATCCGGTAAAAATAAGAGAGAAGCGGGAGAGACGGCTCCAGGCCATGAATGATACAAAGCATAATGAACCCAGTCAGCACCGCGACAGAGGATGGCATTAGCTGACACAGGGCAACTTTTAAGGAGTCAGTAAATCGAATGATAAAAGGGTGGAGGGGGAAACGGAGCCCCAGATGGAACATCTCGACGTATACGCCGACCTTGTTACTCCGCGGAAAGCAGATCCGCTCGTCTCCAAAGGGAATCCGAACGTCATAGGGATAACATAGGTACCTCTCTCGTATCTCCCTAGTGACTAAGAAGGGGCCATGGATGACGATAGGAGGATCGATGGAGGGATGCCTAATCTCGTGGAGGACGAGGCCACATCGTCCCCGACGGGATCCGAAAAAAGCTTTCCTTTCCCTTTACCCGGGACCCCCGGGTCCGGGGACGGCGACGGAACTTTGGGCCTAGAGGAAGGGGCATGATCGGGACCGGAAGCCGTTCCGACGGGACGGGTATCACTTATCCTAAGCCTGGCCATAGCCCGAGGTAAAGAATGGCGGACTTACCTTGATAATAGCGGGAAAGAAGACAGATGACAGGAAGAAGAAGCTGGCAGAACGAAGAACAAAAGGGGAACTAGCGCGAAAGAGTTGAAGCTAGAGGGATAAAAACGTATATATAGAGGACAACGGTGGGATCCGAACCGTCAGGAGAAGGCACGTGGCGACATCAAAACGGCGGCGATGCTTCGAAAACCGCACCAACAAAAGTTCAAACGGAGCGGCAATAATGACGCTCATTTAATAGCAGGGCCTCGACTGACGCATCCATCAAGTCACGAAAGAGTCACATCACCTGAACCGAACCGACTGAAGCCGAACGGTCCGGGCGATGGGGGCAATTGTTACGACTAATGTCAGAGAGCCAGAAGCACAACGGCCCACGGCCCAACCTCAAAGGAGAAGCCCGCTAGAGAAGACGGGCCCTCCCAAAGGAGGCCCACGGGCGGAGCGGAAGGCCCAACCACCTCGCCCTCGGGTATACCCGACCGGCCCCCATTCGGCCGGATTAACCGCCCCCCTGAATCCGCGATCCCATAATGGCCATTAACGACCCGTTAATGGGCCACCTCACCACGTCGCGCGAATGGGAGGAGGCGGAGGCGGATCGTGGGGACGTGAGAGGAGGCAGGACGTGGGGCAATCAGGGAGGACCCTATAAGGGAAGGGCCAGGACGAAGAAGAAGAGGATCGAAATTCAGGTAAACCACACAGAGGTACTTCATCAACGACCTAGGCTTTCGCCACTTCATTGCCCCCCTCCCTCAAAACTCGTGCCGCCTGGGTTGACGTTCCGGCTTCCTCACAAGCCGGATCTCCCCCGCCGAGTATCATTTCAGATCCTGATCTGACTTAAGCATCAGAGGGGCTTTGGCCGGAACCTAGGTCCGGCCTCCCTGACGAGTTTCTTCATCTGTCCAGGAAGAGGACATCCGAGGCGCCGAGGCTACCCCTCAGCGTCGGTCGACCATCACCGTCGCAGTCGCCAGGAGGGCGACCGATCAAGCACCGACCCACTCGCAACGCGCCGAGGCTACCCCTCGTCGCAGATACGACCGAGGCCGTGCGCGACTTACCGAGCCGAGGCTTCCCCTCAGCTCTTCCACGCCGAGTATAAGAGGGCTCGGCAAACCCAAGGGACCCCAAACCGGCCCCTTGACCACGTTGACCACACATCTGGCGGTCAACGAGCTGTGGTGAGAAAACACCTGTAAACACACCCCAACTAAAAAAGAGACGAAAATACCCATGTTCGTTCTCAAACATTAAAACCCAACAAAATTAAATCCCATGCAAAAACAATTGCACCGGACGACGTTCTCCCTCCGGCGAGTGAAGCCCACCACCTCGCATCGCCTCGAACTCACCTCGCACCGCCTCGAACTCCCCTCGACAACCTAGACACCGCTCATCACTGCCAACCCACAACCCAACACCGACAGCACCCCCATCTACGTCGACGCCGAACTCCGACCACCCCGCTTCGCCGTACTCCGACCACCCTACATCTACGGCAACGCCTCGCCGTACTCCGACAAAGCCCTATGAGCCAATATAACCCAATATGCGCCAATATGCGCCAATATACGTCACGCATATTGGGTTATATTGGCTCATAGGGCTTTGTCGGAGTACGGCAAGGCGTTGCCGTAGATGCGGGGTAGTCGGATTACGGCGAAGCGGGGTGGTCGGAACCCAACGCCGACAGCACCCCGCATCTACGTCGACGCCAAACTCCAACCACCCCGCTTTGCCGTACTCCGACCACCCCACATCTACGGCAACGCCTCGCCGTACTCCGACAAAGCCCTATGAGCCAATTTACGCCAATATGCGCCAATATACGTGACATATATTGACGTATATTGGCGCATATTGGCGCAAATTGGCGCAAATTGGGTTATATTGGCTCATAGAGAATTGTCGGAGTACGGCGAGGCGTTGCCGTAGATGTGGGGTGGTCGGAGTACGGCGAAGCGGGGTGGTCGGAGTTCGGCGTCGACGTAGATGGGGGTGCTGTCGGCGTTGGGTTGTGGGTTGACGGTGATGAGCGGTGTCGAGGCTGTCGAGGGGAGTTCGAGACGGTGCGAGGTGCCGGGCTTCGCTCGCCGGAGGGAGAACGTCGTTCGCTGCAATTGTTTTTGCAGGTGGACTTAATTTTGTTGGGTTTTAATGTTTGGAAACGAACGGGGGTATTTTCGTCTCTTTTTAAGTTGTGGTGTTATTCTAGCAAATTTTTTAAGAGTGTTGTTAATTACACCATAAGTATTTCTGAATTCACTGCATTTTTAGGTTCACCGCAGCTTTTTATTAAAAACCACTTTTATTTCCCATTTTAACCCCCAATGGTTTTATTAAAAACGAAGAGTACTGGCTCCACTCCAAGTCTATTACCGACAACTTCATCGCCACAGAAGAGATGCTCAATGAGACCGAGCGACGAGAACGACTCCGTCAGTTAACTGGCCAGATGATGACACTCTTTCCATTATGAGGAACTTCAGAACTGCTCTTCTTCTCTCAAATGAAAAAAACCTAATATTATGTTTTCCAGCCTCTTAATTGTTTGCCCCTTTGTTTATTCTTAGATCTAGGACCTACCTGGGTTTTTTGTTTGTGTAGCCTTCGAAGATGGCGAACTCTCCTTAACCGACGTGTGTGTGATGGAGAGCTTATCGTTCTCGAGCAATGGCAGCACTGATGAGAGCTCGCTGATCTCGACTTTGCATTCAACCCCTTGCACGCAGCCGAGAGACGATCCTTTGTTTTTGCTCTACGCTACGGCCGAGCAAGTCGAGCGATTGGGCCTCAATAGCGAAGCTCTCGTGGGATTCTAGCTCCGCCTCAAAAGCACTCGTATTGGACCCAAGACCTAAAAATCTCAACAAAATTTGTGGCTTTTACTCCAGTCAAAATTTCATCTGGCAGCAGCTTCAGGCCGCTCGAGTTTGTAAACTATTTTGCTTTATTGAGAATTTTGCTCGCTAGTTAAGTTCTTTTACTTGATCTTTTTTCTTGTTCGTTTTAGTTTTATCAGCTTAAGAGGCAGAAGCTCCTGAAGTAGCAGCAGCACTCTACTGCGAGGGAGCGGAACCAGAGCAGAGCAACAAACTCTGGGTATGTCAAGCTCCGCTAGACGGCCACAACAACATGTAAATAAAAGGGCGTTGAAATCATATTAACTATGGGTAAAAATGTAATTTTGTTTCTTCATTTAGGTAATGGCAAACTTGTTAATAAAAATACGGTGAAATCATAAGAGTGAGCGGTGCAACTAACAGCACTCATTTTTTAAAGATGATGGTCAAAATTAAAACGGTTGACAGATCCCGGCGAGGTTTCGGTGTTTTTGGATGGCCTCGTGAAGCTGATCCCGGCGAGGTTCTACGTCCCCGGCCCCGACGAAGACGAGCGGCCGTGGTTCCAAGGGCTGGCAAGGCCGCCAAGGCCTCCGCCAAGAGCCTTGATTCACGTCACCAACTTGTTGCCTCGACTCGTGGGCGAGACTTCGATGCTCATCCCATGAAGCCCGATCACTCGAAGCCCCCACCGAGCTATGATGTCCGGTGGTAGAAGTCCAAGCTTCGAATCCGAGACCGAATCAATCAGATCTGGTCTCCTCTGAACCTCGATCTCCATTTGACCAAGTCTCTCCATCGTTGGGCTTTATCTGAGACTCTTCGACGACCATGTCTCTTCCCTCTGAGCCAACCGAGCCTCGTCGAGCAACAGACCCTTCCATCCGAGCTTCAAGAACTCATCTTGCTGGGGCACGGGTCATTCGAGGAGTTCGGGTTTTCGACCAAGGATAGGGCACGGGGCAGTTCATCTCGCCAGCTCGCTGTCATGCCAAGCCATGAGCATCACAAAGCAATCGCTCAGATCAATTCCAGCATTGGCTTCAAAGAAGCTTGACCTGCCGTCACCAATGAGGTATGTGGTCGTTCAAATCAATTCCAGTAGTGAAAATTGCCCCCCCCCCCCCCCCCCCCCCCCCCCCCCCCCCCCCCCCCCCCCCCCCCCCCCCCCCACGGGAAATTAATTTGATAACTATACTACCTTTTTTTCATTTCTGTCCTAGAATGTTGTCATCAAATTGCCCTGTGGTTGTGTCCTAAACATTAACGCCGAATTCGGAGCTTTGGAGTAATTAATCATAGTTTGTGTCTTTGATTTTTGCAACAAGTTTTTTACAGGGTTCGTCCTAGACAAGGAGGATCGAAGTGTCACAAGGTCTGATTCTTATTTAAAGGAGCTCTTTCACCAGAGCGGACTGTATGTCTGCAGCTCAAGGGTAAGAATATTATCTTCTGTAAAATACTAGACCACGGTTAGAGTCCATAACCTTAGATCTTGTCCATGTCAGGATCAAAAGGGATTTCCCGGAGAACTATTCCCTGTGAAGATGTATGCATTAGTGACCAGTAAACCAAGAGGTGTGAACTCCAGTAGAGTAAAGAGGAAACAGTTTGCGCCTTCCATCATCAAGTCATAACCTCCCGATGTTAGAGCCCAAAAGAAAGAGACGGGCGATATGCTTTGCATCGTACATATTTCCTCTTATTATTGGCAGTATCATTCGTTTATGATTAGCAAGCTAGAGAGATGCAGGACTGATTGAAGCAGGGTAATTTTCGCCTTTAATCCAGCTTTTATCAGATCACAATGCCACTGTTTTTCTATGTTTAGTGTATGGATACAGGTGTTGATGGCACTAAACAATGTGGTTGATCAGAACAAATACCCAAATATCCAAATGCATGTAGGCAGTAGGCCTGTCGGTGGGGTGTGTTGTGGATCCGAACCCAATAGATACCAATTGGGTCTCGACCTGCCAAATTATTAAAGTGGATTAAACATAGATACTGTGATATTCCTAACCCGTTTAAAACCTTAGATATTGAGTTCATGGTCAAAAGCACTTCGGGAGTTTTGAAAGATTGGTTGCTTCGTTTTGACCTTCATGGTTAAAACCTTAGATTTTTTCATATGCAAAGATGGGAAACTCTTTTCTGTTGCATTGGTGTTACATTTACTGATTAATTAGCATGATATTGGCTAACGCTAGTGACACACGCTAGTTTTGTTTTAACTGCAGGCAGGGGCGGACCCACGTTGGTGGGGGGTTGGGGGGGCCATTTTTCAAAAATTACATACCTATACCTATATACGATCCGATATTGAAGGTTAAGTAAATAGAATGCCTCTACAGCAACAAAGTTGTTACTTTGGCTTGGTGGTTGTGCGTCTCTTCCCCACTCATTTGGTCATGGGTTCGATTCCTGGGCATGGTTGTAGTGAGTGAACTTTTAGGATATTAGATTAGAATAAGGGTTATTGGCTAGTAAACTTTTAGATTTTTATATAAAATAACATTAAAATTTATCCACAAAATATTTAGTTTTAGATTTTTATATAAAATACCATTAAAATTTAACCACAAAATATTTAGTTTTTCGTTTAAACTTTTAGATTTTTATATAAAATAACATTAAAATTTATCCACAAAATATTTAGTTTTAGATTTTTATATAAAATACCATTAAAATTTATCCACAAAATATTTAGTTTTAGATTTTTATATAAAATACCATTAAAATTTAACCACAAAATATTTAGTTTTTCGTTTGAAGCTATGCCATTTTTTCTTCATGTTTTTAATTATTGCATGGCGGAGTCGGCTTCTAATTGAGAAAAGAAAAATGTAAACGAAAAAATTTTCTTCGTGTTTTTTTCTTCTTGTAATGCTTTCCCCCCCCCCCCCCCCCCCCCCCCCCCCCCGTCATTGAATCCTGGTTCCGCCCCTGACTGCAGGGTGTATATCCTGGATACTTCATATTTTTTGTTCAGACGGTGTTCTTAATCGCAGGCTCGCGAGGTACCCCTTTCCATGATTGATTTAATTTCAGTAAGTCATCTGATATTCTGCTTTCACTTTATGTACTTGCAATTGATCTTCCAGACATGATCCTTTTCTACCCGCCTTATGTGTCAACGTCGCTTTATAGATGGCAGCAGGTGATTTCTCCGATGAACCCCATGGCTGGGAAAATTCTGACACTGGTTAATTTTGCTTACACGCTACTTGTTCTGAACTATTCTTGCTTTGGTTTCATTGTAAGTTTCTATCCCAGCAATTAATGTTCAGGGTTGTTTTCCTGTGAATTTTGTGGTTTTGATGTTGTTCATGCATGCTTCAAATGTTTCCTAACCGCTAGGTATGTATTACACATACTTTGAATCCTGATGTTTTTTCAACCTCTGCTTTCTAGTGGACAAGGATTTGATGGAAACACTTGAAAACGAACCTGGTCGTACGAAGATACCAATTAATCAGCTAATTTTGTTTGGAGAGTATAAGAAGAAAATTTCAGTAAGTCATCTTTGTTGTTGTTTTTTTTTGACATTTTAAATCAATATCGTTTCATATATACATATATTTCAAAGGGTAATTATCCCTTGGATTACAATCCAAAAACTTCATTTGAATGTCATATTAATTTCATCATATGGCATTAAATTTTTGTCAAAATGGGTTCCATGGCCTAAGTAAATCTTTTGGATAAAATGGGGTCATGACCTCAAATTTTTTAATCCAAAGGATTGGCCCACTTTTTAGATTATAATTCTTTTGATTTGTTGTCAAAAAATTACATCCAATCAACTGATCAAGCATATCCTTTGAATTTTCCCAATCCATAGGAAAAATGGCATCTAGATTTATACACGTTTGGATTTGTGCTATCCAAACATGCCCTAAGGCCTCTTTGACATCAGTTTATGCTGCCCATAATTTATATCATCACATTGGTTTTGTGTATAGAAATCCTTGGTCCAGCATTCACTTCTGTTGAGATATGCAGGCACCTTATGGATTCATAGGATGAAACGTTTATTCTTTGTCAAAAGTTCACTACAAAATAACCACACTTCATGATGCATAGGGCATGTTTGAATATAATACTTGTTTGGTTTGTTCTTTTATCTTGAGGGACCCCCCCCCCCCCCCCCCCCCCCCCCCCTACTGAAGTGCCATTTGAGTTAACATTTATAGAGTACATGTGCTATTAATGTACAGTGGATTTACTTGAACCACAAAAAGAAAATCATTGGGCATGAAGTAGTAGTCATTGCAATGATCTGTGCTGGTGCATGTCAATTGTGAGGCAATACTAAAGCAAGATCTGCAGTTTGGTCCTAAACCATGGAGTATGGAACATGTGCATCAAGAAAATGGCAATATGCCACAAATTTTACGACCATGTAGGTCATACACGTAGACAGATATGTGCCAAGTATGTATCATGTGGAGGGCGATGTTTCTTGTTCTTGCTGCATATTTTATTTAACTTAGTTATGCTCTTGCTTGTCAATTATTAATTTGTCTTTGACTAGGGTATCTGTTAGCTCTTGGCTTGTAATTGAGTTCAGTTTGTAATGTAATTTTTCCTGACTTTAGTTATAAAGCATAAATGTTACCCTTTATGTACTCTTGAAAATTAGTTTTTACTGTCTCAGTATTCCTTTCATTGACTATTAAACTATCCACAATGGTGAGGTGACAGTGCTTAGTCTGCGTCAGTAGCAGAGATGCACAGTAGGTAACTATGTATTGGTGGCATACAAGAGATCTTATGGAGAGAAGAATCTAGTGAACACGTTTTTATTAAAATAAGTTTTCCTTTAAAGAAATTGTTTGAATTATTGCAGACTAAGAGTTTTCAACTTTGTTACATCTGCAAGTGCCCCAATTGATTGGAGTGTGGTTGACTGGATCCTACTTCAGATTATGGGATCCTAACGGATCATGTTCCCATGTTGGATCTAAATTGAAAGGACTTGTGTGCCATTTGGGTCATAGTTCAGATCATGAACTGTAACATCTGGACAACATTTTATAAGTTATGTTTTACTTGAGATTCTTTTATTTAAAGAGATCAAATAGCACCTATTCTGATGTACCTCTATGATGAATCCTTAATGCTCATTGCTAATGAACAGAAATATAGGATTCTACAATCTGAGGATTATAACACAGGTTGCTATGTTTTTCCTGCTTACCCTCAGTTTTGCGTTTAGCAGCACATAGGTAATGTTAATTTTCATTCCGTTCCCGACTTTTGGCACGTAGACTATATAGTTTTATGTGAAGCCCTCTCTTGCCCTAAATTTCTTGACAGCAGTCTGACTTCTACTTGGAGAGTTGACAGTTGATTGGCAACCACCAGATGTGAAATTTGGTCCTTGTCCATGGAATTTGCTGACTTTGTCTGGTAGTCTGGGACTGACCATATTTTGCAAAGGGCTTGGAGAGTTAGACTATGCCGATGATAATGGTGATTTGCTTTTACTACTTCACAAGGCATACATATTTTACAAAGCCTATGTTTGGAAATTTGGTGCCAGTTTCCGCTTTTGGCTTGATTATGGTTAAGGCTTATGAAACTTAGCAACGAACTAGTTTGCTGTAACTAGTTTGCTGTTTCAGAACGAACTAGTTTACTGTCTTAGATTGAGAAAATGAATAAGGAAACAAACTGGAAACAATATTTAAATGCAAAACGAAATAAGGAAACAATCTGAAAACATTATTTAAAAACAATCTAAGCTATATGTTAAAGCATTCTGAAAACGAAATGGAAAACGAAAAAATAAATAAAAATATGAGATTTTCTTAGAAAACAATCTAAAAACTAATTTCAAAATATTGCTCGGTTGTATTAGTTGACAGTATCATAGCATGGTTAGACTGACGCACCAGCTATTGATAAAGGAGGGAAATTTTTTGACCATACGGCTTAATGAAAATCCAAGTTATTTCATATGAATGACTCTCTGTATCTTGATGGTCCGGAGCTGGTCAATTTGTATGTTTGTTTCCCATTGCTAGGAGTCCTATCTGGAACTTGAAGATCCATTCAGTCTTTCAAAGCAATGGATGATCACATAGTGAATTTGAATCATCAAGCATATCCGTGAAATACCATCGTTATTTTGATCGTCTAACAATTTGAGTCGTGTGTGAATATTTCCATCTTCTTTCAAATTCAGTGACCAGAGTCCTAATACCGGCATGTGATGATTCTACCGCTTGCTTTTATTTGTCATCTAATGCCAGTATCATTTTTTTAATCGCACATGTTATCGAGGATGCACGTTCGTGCACGTGTTTTCTCCCTTTGAATCATGATATGAACACATGGAACTAAGTGTTTTCCCCCTCGATCACAATTTTCTATTTATCATGTATTCACTAAACTAGTCTGCACTTTAATCCTTTTACACAAGGAGCTCAAGATAAAGGAATGTAACTAGAATCAAGAAACTGATACCTGTTGTGTTTAGTGGAAGGTCCCTAAATATCTCTATTAAAGTTTTTTATGTGTTGGCTTCTAACTACTTCTCTACCTGATCTAAATCTTTTCCTGCTTTCACTTGTTGCAGATACGGATGAAAAGCTGCTTGAAGGTATCCACAGTACAGAACTTCACTCAACCTTTCGGCACTGACTGAGAATGACAATGCCGCCTGCTTAGCAGATCAAATTGCCCAGCAATTCAAGGGCCAACCATGCACTAACACAACCGGTTCCAACACAGTTCCTGGGACCGAGGAGCAATTCCGTAATTACCCCGATTTTCTGGACCAGTGTCATCTGAATGCAACAGTCACACAAGATGCAGCCATTATGCCCGCCTGCGTTCCTAACTAAGATTCAAGCCTAGTCCTCACAAACTTTACGAAGTCTCAGTACTCTGGCAGCCTGAACGATAGTAAATTCGTCGGAGCGGGGATCGCTGACGAAGGCCATTGGGTGGTGGTTATTCTGAGTACCAACACACCTAGTGGTAGCTTTGCGACATACACAGCGGCTGCTTCAGTGGTTAAAGTTGTTTTTTGCTTCTATCTGCTGCCATTTTTCTGGTTCTTGGAGTTCCGGTGAAACTAAGAGGACAATCACTTCTGTGATATTTCTAGCGTTTGTTTACTTTCAAATGCCATGATACTAATATTATTTTCCTGAGATCACATATGATGATGTCCCATATGGCCTGGGATTTGTGAACCTGAAATGGTCTACCTGGAGATCGCATGTTATTTGTCTGAAGATTGTATACATTTTCAACCATGAAGCATCGACTGTGTGTCAGAGAAGCCCAACTTTATAATTTTCAATGTCTACATAAACAACAATTCTGGTGATGAAATGTTTTAAGTTGATACATTTATAATCTTTATCAACGGATAATGATGGTAAGCAACTTTATGAATGTTTTAAGCTGAAGAGCTGGCATTAAAGATTTTATATATTTTTTAAAAAAAATTAAACATTAGCCACGGCGCGTCCGTGGCTAATGCGTATTAGCCACGGCAAATCCGTGGCTAATGCCTATTAGCCACGGAAAGTCCAAACATTAGGGTTTACTAAGATAGCGCTTAAAAAGCGCTATCCAAGCTACCATAGCGGTAGCTTGGATAGCGCTTTTATAAGCGCTATCTTAGTAAACCACTACGATAGCGCTTATAAAAGCGCTATCCAAGCTACCATAGCGGTAGCTTGGATAGCGCTTAAAAGCGCTATCCAAGTGTTAAAAAAAAGCGCTATGCAAGCGTTTTTTGTTGTAGTGTTGGACTGAAGAGATGCGACGAGGTTGTTGCCTTGGAATCAAAGACGGGTTTTAAAGTTATTGGCCACATACTGTTATTGGATCACATTGTCACCTGCAGTTCGCCAAGGTCACAAAGTAGGGAGTGCTTTCTTTCTCTACAAAGAAAGAGAAATTAAAAGAAAGAAATCGTCGGTTAGAACACAGTCACTTGAAACACTGTCACTTGAAACACTATCATCGGATCTGTTATACATATTCAAAGTGACTGTGTTATCTAATTCTTCCTTGAAACCATCGGATATGCCTTCTCTAATTCTTCCCCATTATACAACGTAATCTAATAATGTTAAATAGATCTGTCATGACCTGCACTGCCTGAAAATGTACGAAGCATTTTACCATTTAGTTTCCGAACAAATTAAATTGTGCACGTTATACAGCCGTACTTAAACCACAAAATATGTGTACCTGACCCAGATGACCGGGAGTTCTGGGATGTCCCTGTACCAGGTGTAAAACTCGTGTTCCAAATTCTCTTCATCTACAGTACTTCATAATATTTATTAAAAAACTTGATGCTTACGTGCTGTAAATATTTGCGTAATTGATATGAAATAAATGGGATGTAAAACATGGAGTAATTCACATTCTTTATTGATTCCAAGCAAAATCATCGTAATGAACATCTTTATACATTTACATATTTTTAGCTTATTACTGAAAAAAGTTCAACAATTTGACGTTAATGTTGACGCCCTTTGTGACCTAGTCTGAACGTTAGATGCAATGACTTTGTTTATTGTGTTTCTTCGACTTGTGCACTCCGCTGCTACAATACCCATGCCTATGATCGCCAAATCGGGTATATCAACATGCAACGGTGTGATGCCGATTGTGTATGTTTTAACATGGATTGGTTCTCATTAATCTAAAATTAAAATAAATTCTATTTTTCCTTGATATCGACAATATAACTAAAATGAATTTTATACCAAGAGTGTATGTTTTAACATGACTATGTTCTCATTAATCTAAAATTAATATGCATTCTATTTTTTCCTTCATATCGACAATATAACTTATAACTAAAATAAATTTTATGACACAGTCGTCGTCTAACGAGTATACCTAGAGTGTAGTATTGGGGTTGATTTGACTAAGTCCAAGCCACAGTCCTCTTATGAGTATTCTCCTTTTGCAATTCAGATTTTACCAAATTAATTCCATATAGTGATGGATATTGAAATTGCATCGTGATGCAATTCCCATGGTACACCCTCACCCTCACCCTGACCCCTACCCCAACCCTCCCCCAACCCTAGCACCAACCCATACCCTAGACCCAACCCCAATCCCAACCCTAACCGAACCCTAACAATAACCCTAACCCTAACCCTTATAACCACAACCCTAAACATTCCCCCAGCCCCAATCCAACACCTAACCCTTTACCTTAACCTCAACCCTACCCTCAACTCTAATCTTAGCCCTGACTCCAACCCTAACACTAACCGAACCCTAATCCAAAACCATATTTTTAAACCCTACCATACCCCCAGCACCTAAACCGAACCCCTACCTTAAACCCTCACCATAAACCAAACCCATTCACATACCCTAACCCTAGCCCCAACCCCTTCCCTAGACTCAACCCAAACCCAAACCGAAACCCAAACAAAAACCCTACCCCTAACTGTTTTTAAACATTTTTTACTGTTCGTGGCAGTACTTTAATAACAACATGTTTTACTGTTCAAGTCCATGTCTCACCTACCAGCCGTCTATCCTTTTCTTTGTTATAACGTCACAAAAGCCTATTCAAAGAAGCCGGCCGGCATCTTGGTCTTCCTTCGGCACCTTAATTCCTTTTTGTTATTTTTTATATATTTATTCTTACATTGTTATTTAATTAAAAGATTAATAGATAACAGATAGTATTTGATCAAAAATGTTCAGAAACGCTTATGTGACCTGTTTCTATTAGCAGAGGAAGACGTACGGATATTGGCTGTATTTTTTTTTGGCTTAATTAATCAATCAATAGGAACAGGTCATGTTGAAAATAATGATATTTGAACACTTGGGTCTTATATCAGTGTCTATTTTCTTTAGTTTGGATCCGGTTTGAATTTCAATTTTCTATTGGGTTGGGTTTTTTTACATAGATTTAATCTCCTCCAAAATTGAGGATAATGTCTTGAAAATCCTTGTAATCAAAGTGCCTAAATATGTAATCCTATTCTACACTAAGTGAAAGCACTCTCTCTGATATTGGACGTACACTAATTTGGTAGAACAGGTATAAATCTCTGTGCCAAGCATGTTCTCACTTGACCATTCCCCATGCCTTCTAGATCTCCCCCTATATATAAATGCACAAGCAAGCAAGCAACATCCCACTATGAGCCAGCCGAGGACATTTAGAATATCTCGTCACTGCATTTGAATTTTCGCAGGATTTTGCAGGGATGGCCGGCAATGGAGCAGGGCAGGAGGTGAGGCTGTTGGGAACATGGAAGAGCCGGTTCGCGCTGCGGGCGAGGATCGCCCTGAACCTCAAGGGCGTCGCCTACGAGTTCCTGCAGGAGAATTTGATGGCAAAGAGCGAGCTGCTCCTCAGCTCCAACCCCGTCTACAAGAAGGTCCCCGTGCTGATTCACAACGGCAAGCCTGTTTGCGAGTCCCTGGTCATCGTGCAGTACGTTGACGAGGTCTGGTCCGACGGCGCCCCCTCCATCCTTCCTTCTGACCCCTACGATCGCGCCGTCGCTCGATTCTGGGCCGCCTACCTCGACGACAAGGTACCCATGTACTACATTAATTTAGTTCTAGCTAGCTATTATCGAAATATCAATATCTCTCTAATTTCCATTTTTTTTTCCTCCCTCCCTCAGTGGTTCCCATCCATTAGAGGAATAATTTGTGCAGATACGGAGGAGGCCATGGCGGAGGCGGTGTCAACAATGAATGAGGGCCTGCGACTGCTGGAGGGGGCCTTCCCAGGCTGCAGCAAAGGCAAAGCTTTCTTCGGGGGCGACACCATCGGCTACCTCGACATAGCCCTGGGCGGCTATTTGGGATGGATCAAGACGGCGGAGATACTGTTGGGCATGAAGTTCTTGGAGGAAGCGAAGACGCCGTCGCTGGTCTTGTGGGCGGAGCGATTCTGCGCAGACGCGGCCGTGGAGGAGGTGATGCCGGACACCGACAAGTTGGTGGCCGTCGCGAAGATACTTCAGGGTATCTCGAAGGGTACTGCCGCTGCTCCGAAATGAGATCCGCAAACTTAGCAGTTTATGCTCATGAATAAGGGTATGCATGAGAGGAGCAGATGGGGTGTCATGTATTTGCATGTACCTTTGAAGAAATGTAAGTGTTTGAAGAAATGTAGTGTTGGACGTGTATATGCATGAGAAGTGACTTTTTCAGATGCAGATTCTTCAGCTTCTTCCATAGTTCCTTGGCCGTATTGTCCACAAACACCATCACCTCGTTTGATTGACTCAATGAAATAATTATGACAACTAAATCCTACATCTCCATCTTTCCCCTCCCTGATTTATCCTCCAGAGTGGCGTATTCGTATCACACACCACTCCGTGCATACGATCATTCCTCAAAATTGTCTTCAGTTTCATCTCTATCTTGTATTGCATACCACTAATCATCGCATATGAACCGCATGCAAACAAGGTCTAACCTAATGCGCTTCTCTGATTGCATTGCTCTTTGGAAAAAAAATTGACATTACTTTGACCTCAATTCAGACACCTTGCTTTGATGACACTTGTTGGGGGTTAGGTGAATACTTGTTAGGTAGATAAACATCTTGTGAAATACCAAGAATCACGAATCACCAATTAAATCAAATGACTATCTTTACACAAAACATGCGATCACAAGCAATAATTATATCAAACACAAAACATGTGATCACAAGCAATATTATAAATATAATTGCAAATCAAAAGAGAATCATGCAACTAAGATCAAGATTTATATTCGTTTCATCCAATTCTTGAGCTACGTTTAGTAGAAAAAACCACAAATGTTACAATCAATAATGCAGAATTTTTATGTTTTTAATGTTGATTTTATGCACTTTATTCTCTTCAGTTTTTTTAGAATTCTACGGATTCGCTATTTATGTTTAATTTTGTATCAGGGCCGTTTGATTGAATCCACTATTAGGGGAATATCACTGTGTCGTTGAGCTTTGAAATATTGGACCTTTGATTGAATCCACTATTAGTTTGGAAAAACTGGAAGCAGTTTTCAGTCTGTTTTCACATTGAATGGACAATTGAGATATAAGTGGAAGGATGGACGATGGAGAAGCTGATATTTCAAGCCACCTGCTTATGCCGAATGCCAACATGTCGAATAGCTTTGATGAATTCTTGCTAAACAGCAGGACATGCACACACACCCACACCTGCAATCCCCCGGGCCCCACAGCTGCCGCACACACCCACACTTGCTATCACACCCACACTCAAGTGATTGCCACAGCCGACGGAGATAATGAACATGAGCTGAAGAAGCCTCTGAAGCCATTGGGGAACCGAGAGGCTGTTCGGAAGTATCGGGAAAAGAAGAAGGCACACGCGGCGTACTTGGAGGAGGAAGTTTAAAAACTTAGGATCATAAACCAGCAGCTTGTGAGGAAGTTGCAAGGGCAAGCAGCGTTAGAAGCTGAAGTCATTAGGCTAAGGAGTCTCCTGGTTGATCTCCGGGCAAAGATCGGCGGTGAATTGGGTGTTTATCCATTTCTTCGGGGGCGACACCATCGGCTACCTCGACATAGACCTCGGCTGCTATTTGGGATGGATCAAGACGGCGGAGATACTGTCGGGCATGAAGTTCCTCGATCAAGAGAAGACGCCGTCGCTGGCCTCGTGGGCGGAGCGATTCTGCGCGGACGCGGCCGTGGAGGAGGCGATGCCGGACACCGACAAGCTGGTGGCCTTCGGGAAGATACTTCAGGGTATCTGGAAGGGCACTGCCGCTACTCCGAAATGAGATCCACAAATTTTGGCAGTTTCTGCTCATGAATAAGGGTGTGCATGAGAGGAGCAGATGGGGTGTCATGTATTTGCATGTACGTTTGAAGAAACGTAGTGTTGGACGTGGAGGCCGATTAATATACATGCTCCTACTTTTATATTTATAATAACTGTTGAAGGGTGATCTTCTATTATGTACTGTTTTACATCTTGAAAGTAAAGAAAGTCTTTGGTAAGAACATTAGGTTGAGAAGTGACTTTTTCAGATGCCGATTCTTAAGCTTATTTCATAGTTTCTTGGCCGTATTGTCCACGAAAATCATCACCTCGTTTGATTGACTCAAAGAAATACTTATCACAACTAAATCCTACATCTCCCTCTTTTCCCTCCCTGATATATCCTCCAGGAACGTATTCGTATCATACACCACTCCGTGCATACGATCCTTCCTCGAAATTGCATTCATTTTGTATTATCATATCTCAAAATTTCCATCACCATTAAACATCTCAAAATTTCCTCGCATATGAACCGCCTGTAAACAAGATCGAACCTACTGTGCTTCTTTGATTGCATTGCTCTTTGAAAAAAAATTTGTCATTACTTTGACCTCAATTCAGATACCTTGCTTTGATGACCCTTGTTGAGGGTTAGGTGATTACTTGTTAGGTAGATAAACATCTTGTGAAAAATGCACCAAGAATCATGAATCAACAATTAAATCTAATGGCGCCAATCTTTACACAAAACATGTGATCACAAGCAATTTTATAAATATCATTGCAAATCTAAAGAGAATCATGCACTTAAGATCAAGATTTATACTAGTTTCATTCAATTATTGATCTACGTCTAGTTGAAGAAACCACAAATTTTTCAATCAACTTAAATTAAATACGTGGTACTTCATTTCAAAGAAAACCCAACACCGTCAAGGAATTGAAGAATAAACATATGAGGAAAAACTTCTTTTGGCTCCCAAACAACTCTCAAATCTCTCTATGTTTGTCCTCTGTAGATGCTGCAAGAGACATAAAATAGACTCTAGGGATTGGCTCGTGAGCTTGTTAAACCCCTAAGTGAAACATCCTTAAATAGTCTTCAAAACAAACTTGAAACCTACTGCACCGTGTTCTAATCCACCTTGGAAGCACATTCGGAATGCACTTCATGATACTCTGAAACTCGCTAGCCATATGTGCCCACTTTGCTTGCACCATCCAATTGCATGCACGCTCATTCAGATGCCACCACATGTCGCGTCCACTCACTCACTCCTTAACGTGTAATCACGCGAGTGACACATGTCAATGTCCGCTCACTCCCGCCTTAACGTGTGAGCACACGAGTGAGCGACATATGGCCCCATGGTGAGTGCACCTTATGTGTCGGGTGAGTGCACTGCACTACATAAGTGAAACATGCCCACTGTTGTGCTTCACGTGCTTCATGTGGAATACATTTTGGGTTTTCATCACTATCTTTGAAAATGAGTGTTATGGGCTTTAAAAATCTCCCAAAAATTCCAATTTTTTTGGGATAAATACTTGAATTACTTTAGATATTTTGTATCACATAGTTCAATCTCCATCTTGATACAAATATACCTCAAAGCTTGAGACAAATCATATCTCCAAAATTTTCACTTTCAAAATTAATTAACCACCTCACCAAGAGGCTAATATGTAACTAGCTAGTGAGCTCGCAATAAGCTTTACTAGCTACCCGAGTGTCTATGAACCTTTTACGAAGGTGGGTCTTTAAATTTAACATATATCCTGAATGCATGAATCTAAAGCAATCTATAGTATCTCTTTATAACACCTCGTGGCACATGTAACTCGCCGCTCCCCAGGATACCTGGGAAGTACAAATCTGTCCCATGTTTTCCTAGAGAGGCGATGGTGAAGAGAAAGATGGGATAGAGATGGAGTACAACAAACAGACGCAGGCCACTGCGCACGTGCTGTGAGAGTACACGTAATGCTAAAAAGTAAATAATAACACATAGAACATCATAGATGTAATAAAAAGAGAAACAACTGTCTATTTATATTTATATACATAACAAATGTACAAAAGATGTACACAAGTCTCACGCCAAACTCTCTCACTACAATCCAAGGTACAACATACGTACTCAAGTGAAACCCGACCTAATAACTCATGCTCTCCCGTCTAACAAGCCACCACCCTCAAGCTCTAAGCACCCAAAACTCAGTCGGTCTTAACCTGAAATCCAAGGGGTGGAGCACGTCAAAGCCTGTCCAAGTAGGACGTCCAACTCCATATGGCATATGACTTATGAAGTCCAACTCCATAAGTTAATGTTGTTGTTGTCCAACGCCTCTTTATTTGACCCCGAGCTCAGATGGCTCGCTAATCGATCACATTGGTGATAGGCAACCCTGTCTTTTTGCCCTTTTGCTTTGAGGATCCCTCCTTGCTAGGTTGATCGTTAGCCGGGTTTTTGGGGTGTCCTCGCTTGACTAGTGCATCTATCTCTTTTTTGAGATTCTAACAGTTATTGGTATCGTGCCGATAGTCGTTGTGGTAATTGCAGAATTTGAGGTCGTCCATCTTCTCATATTTGCTCTTCTTCGATGTCTCTTGGATCAGCTCATCTCGTGGGGCATAGGCGTGGACCTCTGTTTTAGAAGCGCTCGGCTTGGCATAGGTAGGACGCTCCTTGCTGCGGGGGCTCCTCTCTGGGTCTCTTGTCTCGAGACTCCTGGCGAGGGGTTCCCGGAGTCGGTCTCTCTCGCCTTGAGTCTCCACGACAGGCGCGGGTGCCTTTCACACTAGCTCCGGTGGGTTCCTCTGCCTCTTTTAAGAAAGTGAACCGATCCGTTATGTTGAGCATCTCTGCAATGGTGTTAGGGGGAACTGGGGAAGGGCCCTTCTCAGGTGCTTGTTCCGGACCCCCTGAGTGAGTGCCGCTATGACAGTCACGTCCGGCATATCTTCTACATTGAGCCTCTCGTCGTTGAATCTCTGGACGAAAGCTCGAATTGACTCATTCTCGTTCTGTTTGAGCGAGAAGAGGTGGGAGGACTTCATCTTAGGACGTCTGCCCACGACGAACTGCTTGCAGAACATTTCTGCCAATTCATCGAATGACCCGTTGCAGGCGTGGGATAACCCTTCGCACCAGCCTTCTGCCCTTTTGGACATGGTAGCATGGAAGGCTCTACAAAGGTACGGCTCATTGGCCCCGTGAAGTAGTAGTACATTTAGATACTTATGAATGTGCGACCACGACAAATTTTTTTTTTTCATTATTTGCTGCATGAAGGCAAATTAATGGGGAAGCAAATTAATTGAAGTCTTCATATGCCCTTGTTTAATGCAAGTCACTTGTGCTTTCACGTTTTGCAGGCTGTGCTTTTCAAAGTGACTTGCTATTATTTTACCACCCATACTGAGGGTTGTATTTGCATCTGAGCAAAGAGCAGTATTTGAGATCATAGTTGTAAACAACTAAAATCTCATCGGATCTCCTGAAGAGAAAACCGAAACATCTGTTCAAGCCTGACTTTTAAACATGAAATAAAAAGACCTAGGCAAATATAAAGTCATGGCTCATAGAATCCTGTTACGAACGCCCAGAAGTGCGTTGGAGAAATTAGGACCATTGTCATCCAAAGTATACCCACGGTAGTATACTTAATGGATGTACAAAAAGAACCCTTTCGATCGCTGGAAGAGGGGGAGGATATAACTGGTCCTAAAGTCCCTTATCTAAGTGCAATTCGACACTCCTGGCTAACTGCACGCGTCCCGATATAGCAATTGCAGTAAACTCATTAGCCAGAGATAGTTGGCATCTAAAAAGGGCCATTAGACCGGAGTTAAGCCTTCTGCGCTTCCTCCAAGGGTCGAAAGATTTGGACTTACAATATGAAATAGCATCCTCCAATGTTTATTCAAATGCAGGTTACAGGTGAGGTCCCTATACTGAGAAATCACAGAACATGTACCCACAGTGGGATGGCCATCTACTACAGATATGCAAAGCAACTTATGAAGGCAACATCATCCTATCATTCCGAGATCCTCACCATTCCAGAATCACACCAATGGTGTATTTAAGGGCGCCTGGTGGTACATCGCATCCCTGTGATGACTGGGATAGAGGCTGGTATTGTGGAGCTGACCATATAGTCTGAAGACCACATCAGAGGCGACGAGACTTAGCACACTCTGCAGAGTTTCTGGATTTAGCAGCTGCTTGATGATGATAATATTTGTAATCTGTGTATATTTTCGGAATGTTGAAAATAGGAGTGATGAGCTAAGCCTAAAAGATCTGAACCCACTGGGTTTTCCATAGCCAAAGGTTTTAATGAGGCAAATCATTCAACTCTGGATCCTGAAGAATCCACCCCTCTGTGACGCTCAGAATCCAGAAGTATTCATGAGCAGAGTCACTTGTACAAATCAGGGGGAGTTAAAGAGCATTTTGTACTCTTTTTCCTTAACTATGCTTTTTCCCACTGTGTTTTCCATAGCTAAAGGTTTTAACGAGGCAAACCTCACCAACTCAGGATCCTGAAGTATCCACCCCATGCGAGACTCTTATTATGCTCAAAATCCAGAAGAACTCTTGAGCAGAGTCCACACCTATGGCTGGATAAGGGGGAGTGTTGTGAATGGAAATAACCAGAGTCGGTTAGGATTGCGGGTATCTTAGAGGTACGCCGATATCTATGTATTCTATCTTTCTACTCTCCTACCATGCCTATAAATAAAGGGCTGGGGGTTCCTCCCCCAGTAGTTGATTCATAACATTTTCAACATTATTGCTATTTATGTCAGATTAGCTAAATAAATTATTGCCATCAAATTTCATGTAAACTTAGATGTGTAAAAATTGTTTATGATTCTACTCGTTAAGACAAATAATTTGACATATTGTTTATAAAAGTATGAAGTGTAGTTTTTCCTATATAAATCGTGGAACATTTTTAGTAATTTATTTTTTAAATTTGAAAATTGTTTTTAGTCATTTAAAATTCAGAAAATTGCTTAGTAATTGCTTAAAAATTCTTTAAAATGTCTGCTAGATTCAAAAAATTATTCCTACTTAGTTATACTTATATGCTTGGTTGTAAATATTTTTGGATTCATTCCACTTAAAATGCCGGATTTACAAAATAGTAAAATGGTTATATTATGAATTGGCGACATGTCAGTCGCCATAAAATTTTACGGAACTGTTACTTGAACTCATGAGACAATATGGCAATGCCATAAGCATATGTTATGATGCAATTGTTCGAAAATGATCATATGACTGATGGAACCATGTGGTTTTGGTTAATGGATTATCAATTGATGAAACCATATACTATTGGCATGCACTTGACTTGACAGGTGGGATTGGGTAGTCCAAATGTTGCAGAGGGCATGTGAGTGACTGGATACACATTACGACTTTACCTCCACTCACACTAAGTGGAAGAAAGTAACTTGACCGTCGCCCAAGGGAAGAGGTCGGTAAGTAGCGCCACAGAGAGATTCCAATGGTAGTGTGCATTTTGGTTACATATTATACCCTCGTGTTAGAATAATAAAGTCATATCATTCTATTAATGAGAGAAACCTTTTTAAATAGACTTACAAGTACGTGAGATAACATGTAAATTATTGTAAATGACATGCTAGACTGAATTTGTACCTTATTCTGAGACAGTTGATATTGTAATGATAATATATGCGTTGTAAGTAAGCATGTAAGAACCTGCAAGTTAAAACAACAGACGCTTAGTGTGTTTAAACCAAAGAGGAAGAAAAGGAAAAGAAAAAAAATCATACATGTTTTAAGCACATCGGGAGCCTGCTCGCGTTCTCGCTCCCGGTCAGGGGCGGACCCATGTAGCAGTTGGGAGGCATGCCATCCCCCCCATTTTTTTCCAAATTTGCTTGTATATATGCATATGCTGCTCCCCCCCCCCCAATCTTTTTCAAAATTTGCTTGTATATATGCATATGGTAGCAGCAATATAGGTGTAGTTAATACTTTAAACCTTAATAGCACCGCTGTATCTTTAGCCTAGTGGTGGCGCATTCGCTTCTCAAGTTTGAGGTCACGAGTTCAAATCTCTCTTGGTGCTAGGGGTGGCAAACGGATCAGGTGGGTTCGGGGTCGGGTTGGGTCAGATTTGACCCGACCCGGATATGGGTAAACCTTAACCCGACCCGGATTGATTCTAGGTCGGGTTCGGGTGACTCAGAAAATTTCCGGATCGGGTTGGGTTAACCCGTCGGGTTAAGATTTGACTTATACACTACTACTCCTTTTTCGATATCCAGCTATTTATTAAGAGCAACCCACAATTTATTAAGTGTTGCATAATTTCCAGTAGCTCGTCGCTTAAACTGCATTGATGACAGCAAGAAAGTATAATTAACGTTACCATTTTATTAACAAAAGTAATAAAATTAACAAACAAGTTGTACGTAAAAGGAATTGAATCCAAGACCTCTTAAAAAAGGGGACAACAATTCAAATCGTATAAGCACAACTCTCATTGCAACTATGTATTAAAGTTATTATATAAATTTTTATATATATTTATAGAAAGTAAACCGGGTCGAATTCGGGTCATCCAAGTTGACATGCCAAACCCATACCCGACCCGGATTTTATCCGGGTCGGGTCGGGTCAACCCGTTTCCTACTTGACCCGTATTGACCCCTACCCATACCCGGTTAAAGATGCCGGGTTCGGGTCGGGTCGGGCTCATTTTGCCACCCCTACTTGGTGCAATTTTTTTTAAATTTCCGAAATGTAATTGTGAGGTTAAGTTTGTAAACTAATCCTCAATCTCACATTGTACCATTGGTTCGGTGGTGGTGCATTCCCTTTCCAAGCTTGAGGTCACGGGTTCAAATCTTGCTTAGTGCAAATTTTTTTTATTCTTCAATTTTACGTTGTTGTATTGTTGGCTTGGTGGTGGCGTGTTCCCTTCTCAAGCGAGAGGTCACGAGTTCGATCCTTTGGTTCTAATTTTTTTTATATTTTCGTTTGACGCTATGCCCTTTTTTATGTTTTTAATTATAATATAGCGGAGTCAGTATCTATTGAATAAAGAAAAATATCTAAACAAAAATACATCTTAGTTTAAGCTTAAATTCTCCCACAAGTCACTGTAAAACAGCGAATTGTTTGATCACACAAGTAAATGTTGTGATTTCTAATTAGCGTTTTTAAATTGTCGTGGTTGACTTAAATCTACCTAAAATGTTTAGTTACTAAACACGCTTCTCACATTCTCTTAAATTTAACAGATTAATTAATTCTTGTCTAGTTCCAATGATTATATTTTTAAATTTTTGTTTTTTTTGCAAATTAACGATGTAATCAGCCTAAGTTTCTCGTTCATATTATCGTTAACATGTGAACGATTTTGTGTTTAATAAATGCATGCAAAAATTTGCTACCTGTTTAAAGTAATTTAGTTTGAATCTTCACAACTTATTTTTGTTTTTATGCAATTAAAACTTGTTTTTGTTTTCGGATTTTTCACTCTCCCTAACCCACGTGTTGCATATACTACAAAAAAAAGCGTTTCTAGTGTCCAACAATTTCGACACTAAAAGGGTAAAACCCCGACACTATAGGGTTCTAGTGTCGGTTTTTTTCTAGTGACGGACCGTCACCTAAAGGGGCGTCTCTAGAAGTAAAACTAAAATATTTCAGTAGCGCATGCAAGTAAGTATGTTTACCTTTCCGTAAGAAGCTCCATATCCCGAATAAACATAACTGCAAAATATACAAATAAGGTTCCAATTCATTCTTCATATGATACTAAAATATGAGGCATAATCCCATGTCTTAAAGGAAAGAAATATAACCCCATTGACAAAGAATTAAAGAAGCAATCAGGGAATTAGCTTCATGAGAGATAATATGGTAACTGGAGAAACACATAATTTAATTTTCTGAAAAATAAATTTATCGAAGTTATAGCTTAAGTCTTTAATTTTTTTAATCTAAAATAGCAACAAAATTTCAGTATTCACTCCCATCCACTAAGGCATGAGAAAACATACAGAAGAATATTAATAGAGAAACGGTTGAATGTGTGACCAAAGACTTCACAAAGTTCATTTTTGGGTACTATAATGGATGGAAAAATTTAAATATTTTGTCCAATAATCATGGAATCAACATGAAAGATGACTAAAAACTTTCATCTTTGTAAAAAAAACTATGGTCTCATAGCAAATTGAGCAAGGAAATTGAAACTTATAACCCAACCCAAAACAGCTACATCTCAATCAACCAAGCCATCAAAAGCTATCAAAATAAGATCTCGTATAGATCGATTGTAGGAAAAAAAGAAGCAAAAACAGAATGTGGACCAAAAGCACTTACTTTCTAGTGGCTGAATCCTGCATCCCCATGATCAAAACAATATAACAGAATAAGAAATTTGACAGCACGATCTAAGCAAATAAACCTTTATAAACGTGGAAATATTTTTTGAGGAAATTTCACCAAGTATCTGCGGGCCCACCGTTGCCAGGCCTCCGTCATCGGAACGGGCTCGCCAATGAAGCAGCAGTCGTCCTCTCCGACCTTCGCCTTGCTGACAGCCATCATCCTCTTCGAGATCCTCAATGTTTGGCGTCTCATCGACAAGATCCGAGATTATATCTTCTTCTCTCAGGAACCCAAAGGCACAGACTTTTTCGATGTTGAGCTCTCCAACCTTTTCCTCATCTGTCGTCCACTCTTCGCGGCCTGCGGATCTGAACCGTCGAGCCCTAGCCTTAACCATGTCGACCACCGATGGCGGTTAGAGAGGCCGGAGCGGGCCGAGTCGGCGAGACAGGAGATACAGTGGCGGAAGGCAACGGCGGGGACGTCGGTGGAGGCAGGATCGGAGACGACGGCGGAGAAAGTGAAGGGACGGGGATCTACAGGGACAGAAGCTGGGGAGAGGCAGAGGACATCATTTGTAAAAACCGAGTGGTTCATACAACAAAACCTAAGTAAGATAAAAATTACTCCCCGTCTGTCGTATGATTGGGAAGAGGAGAGCGCGCGGGGGGTGAAAGAAGTGGGGGGAATTTTGGGATGAGCGGGGGATGAAAAAAAATTTCGTTGCCTTTTTTCCAAAGACTACGGCAACGACAATTTTTTGTTGACATTGTTACAAAAGTCATTGACAACGATAAACTGTTGTTGCCTTTGATTTAAAAGGAAATGACAACGACTTTTGTCGTTTCCATTGTTTTCTCAAAGGCTATGACAACGACATTTAATCGTTGCCATAACATCTGAGTATTGGCAACGGCCTATAGTAACGACAATTTTTAACTTATTACCATTGCTATTTTTAGCAACGACCAAAAAATAGTCATTGCTAAAAGTCGTTGCCAATAACCTGTTTTTTTGTAGTGAATTGATCCTCAGGCGGGAGAAATTGGGGAGGCGGCAATTGAACCTCAGGCGGGAGAAATTGGGGAGGCGGCAATTGATCCGCGGCAAAATTTTTTGCCAATTTTGATTTCATCGCAAAAAATTATGAACAATAAAAAATGGGATGATCTCAGAAATTGGGATGCTCCGCTGCCTCCGCATGTAGCAAAAAAATAGGGCTACTAGACACCTTTCACATTCTGTTAAGTATGGTTCAATTTATTTACCGGTTTGCCGTTATAGTTGATAAATTTAACATAGACCAAATATATTTAGCGCAATGTGTGACGTGATTAGCAGACCTTTTAAGTGCGGTCTGATTTTTATCAAAATTAAGTGCACTTCCACCGAACATGCACATGTTTAGTTTAATTTTTAATTTTATATATCGGTAAAAAGTATACGTTCTAGTGTCGACCACCAAGGTTGACCCCAGAAAGTATACGATTTAGTGCCGACCAACAAGGCTGACCCTAGAAAGTATACGTTCTAGTTTCGACCACCAAGGTCGACCCTAGAAAGTATACATTTTAGTGTCGACATCTATAGCCGACACAAGAAAATCACCTACTAGTGTCGACAATTTATCATCTTGTGTCGACAACTTAAGATCGACACAAGATATGAGCTCTAGTGTCGGCATATATGTAGGAATAAAAAAAATGGCTTTTCTAATGTCGACTTTCTTCTACCGACACTAAAAGTATACTTTTAGTGTCAGCAAATTTAAGTCGACACTAAGTTTGGTCACAAGAAACTCACTTTTTTATAGTGATAGAGCCTGAGCAATGAATTTCATATCTACTTTGTTGTACACTTCGTCAATTCAAATATACTTAAACGTAATTGAAAAACACCTTCTTTATCTCGTTGGACTCCTCGACTTGAGCACCATCACATCTATGTACTTTACGAATGCAGTTTGTATGCATTCTTGTAATGCCGCCCGCCCCCTCGGTCATCTAATCCTGGTTCCGCCCATGCTCCCGGTAGAATGGGAAGCGGTGCGTGACAGTGTCTCTTTCCAACGGTAGGGTAGTTATGATAGTACTTTTACATTAAGAACCCTTAACTTCACAAAGTTTAATTAAAATTGCATGTAACCCTCTGAATCCTATAATATTTACATTTTAATCTCTCGGATAAAAAAACTTGTCTTGGACATACCCAATTACAACATACCAGATCATAAAGAATCCTTTTTAAATGGAATGGTAGATCCGATCCGTTTAAACCCTCTTACCTTAAGACTCAAGACTTGCTAAGCCAAAATGCTCATGCCGAATACCAACGAATCCTCCTTCACTTCTAATATCACAAACATAATACATATGAAAAAAATTACTTCAATAAACATGATCATAAAATAAAGTGAGTAAAATGTGTATAGTACCGTAGCACCCAACTGCATCTCTCCTCCCCTCGTGCCCACCTACCAACCTCCCTATCCCTTTCTTTGTAATAACGTCAAAAAGAAAAAAAGCATATTCAAAGAAGCCGGCCGGCATCTTGGTCTTCCTTCGGTACCATAATTCCTTTTTTGATATTATTTATTTTTTTATTTATTGTTACCTTGTTATTTAATTAAAAGATTAATAGAAAACAGTTAGTATTTGATCAATAATGATTAGATAAGCTTTTGTGATGTGTTTCTATTAGCAGCAGAGGAAATTTCAGAGCCACACACGTCATTGCTTTGAAACTTCGTCTCTGCATGCTGCAGCGGCCTAAAAAAACTCCAGCTACCAGTCAAAAGACGACTAGCTACCACCCTTCCCTTCTGGATCAAAGACAGCGACTTGACCCTAGGTCTCCCCTATAAATGCACAAGCCAGCCAGCATCGAGTTGCGTCACCGTCACCAAGATCCCACTGTGAGCCAGCCGACGACATTTGGAATATTTCGTCACTGCATTTGAATTTTCGCAGGATTTTGCAGGAATGGCCGGCAATGGATCAGGGCAGGAGGTGAGGCTGTTGGGAGCAATGCTGAGCCAGTACACGCTGCGGGCGAGGATCGCCCTGAACCTCAAGGGAGTCGCCTACGAGTTCCTGCAGGAGAATTTGATGGCAAAGAGCGAGCTGCTCCTCAGCTCCAACCCCGTCTACAAGAAGGTCCCCGTGCTGATTCACAACGGCAAGCCTGTTTGCGAGTCCCTGGTCATCGTGCAGTACGTTGACGAGGTCTGGTCCGACGGCGCCCCCTCCATCCTTCCTTCTGACCCCTACGATCGCGCCGTCGCTCGATTCTGGGCCGTCTACCTCGACGACAAGGTACCCATGTACTACTTTAATTTTGTCCAAGCTGGCTATCTTCGAAATAGCAATATCTCTAATTTCCACTTTTTCTTTCTCCCTCCCACAGTGGTACCCATCCATTAGAGGAATACTAGGTGCAAAGACGGAGGAGGCCAAGGCGGAGGCGGTGTCAACAATGAACGAGGGCCTGCGACTGCTGGAGGAGGCATTCCCAGACTGCAGCAAAGGCAAAGCTTTCTTCGGGGGCGAAACCATCGGCTACCTCGACATAGCCCTCGGCTGCTATTTGGGATGGCTCAAGACGGCAGAGATACTGTCGGGCATGAAGTTCCTGGAGGAAGAGAAGACGCCGTCGCTGGCCTCGTGGGCGGAGCGATTCTGCGCCGACGCGGCCGTGGCGGAGGCGATGCCGGACACCGACAAGCTGGTGGCCTTCGGGAAGATACTTCAGGGTATCTGGAAGGGCACTGCCGCTCCGAAATGAGATCGACAAATTTAGGCAGTTTCTGCTCATCAATAAGCGTATGCATGCATGAGAGGAGCAGATGGGGTGTCATGTTTTTGCATGCACGTTTGAAGAAATGTAGTGTTGGACGTGGAGGCCGATTAATATACAGGCTCCAACTTTTATATATAATAACCGTTGAATGGTGACCTTGTACTTTTTCACTTCTTGAAAGTAAAGGAAGTCTTTGGTAAGAACAATAGGTTGAGAAGTGACTTTTTCAGATGCAGATTCTTCAGCTTCTCCCATAGAGCAGTCCCATGGGAGGGCTTTTACAAAAATGGGGGGCATTTTGCCCCCCCCCCCCCCAAACAAAAAAAAAGCGCTTCATACCCAGCCGGGTGCTTTTCCCAAAATGCGGGGTGGTGATTTTGGCCGAATTTTCCAAAAAAAAATTTGGATGAAAAAACAATTGTTTCAGATGCAGAAACAATAGGTTGAGAAGTAACTTTTATATATAATAGGTTTTATATATAACCTATTGATGCAGAAACAATAGGTTTTATATATAATAACCGTTGAATGGTGACCTTGTACTTTTTCACTTCTTGAAAGTAAAGGAAACAAAACATAATAATAAAATAATTGATCACTACACCTCTTGATTCATTGTAGAATACATAACAAAACATACTTAATAATAAAATCACATTCCCAGGCATAGATTGAATTACAAATTAGGGTAAATTGCCTTCCATTGACCAGATGTGCTCAATTAGGTCGTTTTTTAACTGAGCGTGTCTGTGCCTGTCCCGAGTTCGACCTCTTTCTGCATGTAGGCCGCCATGGTTGAGGTTGCACCGGGAATGTATTCCCAATTCGTACCACTATTCCCAATGTGGTCGTACTCATATTGGGTAGCATAACTATGGCCTTCATCCTCCACAATCATATTGTGCAAAATAATACAAGCCCTCATTATTTTCCATAGTTGGTGTAAGTGGAACATTCATGCTTGACCTTTGAAAAAAATCCACTTCAAATTTGGCCAAAATCCCAACGGCTACATCAATAAAAAATTAATTTAAACCCCAAATCCCGCATTTTACGAAGAGCTTCTCGTTGTAATCCTTTGGAGGGGTGCATTTTGGGCGGGGGGTTTTTGCAAAAACCCCTCAAAATCCCCCCAATGCGACCGGTGGGTGTGCTCTTAGTTCCTTGGCCGTATTTTCCACGAACACTGTCACCTCGTTTGATTGACTCAATGAAATACGTATCACAACTAAATCCTTAAGCGAGAAATTAAATGTTTGAACAATATAAGTATGATACAGTCCATGACTTATGTTCCAATCAGATATCGTGTGACAAAAGGATTATGGCATGTTCTATTGGTTAGGTTAATATCGGACTAACGATGTTCATATTAATTATATAGTCATAATTTCTTGCTAGAGAGCAATTATGATTTGTGTGCTTTTAATGGGATTAGGCCCACTGCCAATTTAATATGAGCCTACTGGGTTGCACACAAAGAGCGTAATGGATAGGATATGGTTTAAACATGATTTCGAATTTGATTTGAAATCTGTAATAAGGCGAAATATCTTTAACTATTAGATATTGTATCTCGTTAAGATATTATCCCTTATCGCTGCATTACTAAAACGCGTTAAAGAGTTAACAGATAATGTATCTTGTTAAGATATTATCATTAAAGATATCGTTGCGTAACTGAAAAGCGTTAAAGGGTTAACGTGTGATTCTATATATGATATAGAGAGGATTTTCAGTATTTTGATGCATTCAAATTATCTCTCCCGTTTTTGTGAAAAGCGAAGAGCGAAAGAGAGAGAAACCCTAATTGCGGAGAAGGAGCTAGCACCCTCGCAATTTCTGTTCGTCACGTTCACGTGTGGATACTGATAGAGGGTGATCGTTCGTAGAGCAGCACCTGCATTCAGATACATTCGAATCGTCAAAAAAGTTAGTAATCTGATCAAATCAATTTGGAAACGCATGGATCTTGGTAGGTTTCTATTTTTTCGCTGAGTATAAACTTGTTTACGCATTATAGAAACCCTAACACTATCCACCACTAGATACTCATGCTTGTTAATTTTCTCAAGCTGTGCCAATATGTCGATATCCCTAAGTTTGCATCCGAACTCAATGCGCCCATCACATCCCTATCAATTATAGGATCTCCATGTAATTATCATATCAAGTTGGGGGTCTTTACGGTGCAGTGCCCTCCTCTGCTAGTAATCGAGTTATCCATTATAGCTCTTGGGTCTCCACAACGACTAGAACTCCTATTATCACCTTCGCCATCGTGGCTTGTAGTAGTAACCTATGTGAACTCTCTCCACCAACAACCACTAATTTGTCAAATACACATGTCAAACCTACGATTTGGAATAAGCACCACTACCTCGTTTGGTACCTATTTACATTCACCCATTTTGGTACATTCTAAAACCTTACCTTTAAACACCGTTGACTAATTAAACATCACCTATCAATTATTGTGACTCTCTTCGTACCTAGACTCCAAATTTTACAACATTTACACTATCCAAGTATCCTTACATGACACACTTCTTTCCTTTGGCGTTTACCGCTTTTCTTGTGCATGTAAACTGGACACTCAACCACTTGAAGATTGCTAAATCCATTGTCTTTTTTGTCCAACGTCCTTTTCAATTTTCATGCTGCAAGATGATGATGGAATTTTGTTTATCAAGTAAGTTATAGGCGATATAGATATAGTCCAGAATCCCTTCAACATATCGATGTAGATCTTAAACCACTACTGGAAAATTGGACATCAGCCACGAATTATCCGCCACGGATAGAATCCGTGGAAAATGTTTAATCATTAGCCACGGATTAGTCCGTGGCTAATAATCCGTGGCTGATGACTAACATCCACCATGGAATATCTACCACGGACCCGTGACAGATAAGTCTCATCTGCCACGAAAATTCCGTTACAGATAACCATTTGCCATGGATAGATAATGAACTCGTTTGCCACAAAAACATTCGTGGCAAATATGTATCAGTCCGTGACTGATGGGGGCAAAATTTTCCTACTATTGAGTTCATTTTCACATGAAGACACTGTTAGTTCTTGGGTTCAAGACTAACGTTGTTTTGATGATGATCAATACATTATGTTAGTGTGTTAATCAATCTTATGTTTTAGTCTCAGTTTATCTTTATGATTATATGTTAATGAGACAAAGCATAATGCTTGGAGGATATTACAAGGGATATCTTAAAGACCTCTAAGATTGATGGTGTGCTCAAGCTTGGATGAAGGCATGAAGATTATCTAATGAAACCAAAGCTTGGAGCATGATGATGGATAGACATCAAGAGGAGCATTGCCAAAGCTTGGAGCTTGATGAAGGGAAGCTCATCAAGGGGTGCCAAAGCTTGGAGATGATGGGGAGCATCAAGGTATAGTGAGCTTGAAAACTTAGACTCTAGGAGATGCAATATGTAATCCATGTAATTTCTATTACTTGCATTTCTCTCTTTGAGTCTAGGATTATTGTAATGCCTTGATAGATGATCATACTCTCATGCATATGCATATAACCATCTTAGCGAGCCTAAAGATTATCATAGAATCCAACCCAATAGGTTCATTTTGCCCAAAGACTCATTTGGCGTCTCTGGCTCTCCAACAGTCGCCTGATGAAGGTTTTACAGTCGACTGGGTGATTTCTAGTCGCCTGTCGAGCCTTTTACAGTCGACTGTGGTGCATAGCTCAAGTCAACATTTTTATTGACTCTTCTTGAGCTTTTCTCATCAGTCGACTGATGTTCAATTAACAGTCGCCTGGGAATTGGTCGACAGTCGACTGTGCACATCTTTTATTTTCTAGGCTTCATCCCAATTTACAAGACAGTCGACTGATGAAGTTTTTACAGTCGCCCGTATATTTACAATAGCCTATGAAATGGCCATCAGTCGTTTGAAAGGCGTAAGTGCAAAAGTTGCATCTCTCTCTGTTTTATTTCCATCTACTGCAGCAGTCGGCTGGTTCAGTATTTACAGTCGCCTGTCTATTTTACAGTCGACTGTATTCTGGTCATCAGTCGCATGTATGCATACTGGGAGTAAGTTGCAACTCTCTGTTTTATTCAATCCCCTGTAGTAGTCGTCTAATGAAGGATATACAGTCGACTGTCTGTTTTTACAGTCGCCTGTGTAGTCTTCACAGTCGACTGTCCTGGCTCGACGTTGGGATTTTTCTAGCCGTTGAACAGTCGACTGTCATTTGTTCATCAGTCGACTGTCTGTGCCGTAAACTGCCAAAATCTAGCAGTTGCAGATTTCTTCCCTTTGGGGTTTTGGCTGGTTTTATGGGCTCTTCTTGGCTTCATATATATATATATATATATATATATATATATATATATATATATATATATATGAGGAAAATGTGCCTAAGAATGACCTCGGGTAGAGATACCTGAGCGCACCCCCGCTGTTCAGGGTTTGTGAGTATTTTCTTTTTGAAATTTTTTTTTGCAGTAGGTATATATACTTGTTATGTAGCTCCCCACAAAATTTCAGGTCAATCCAACACCGTTTGAGCCTCCGTTCATCGATTTCAGAAACGTTGCGCAAAACTGTCCAAATTCTGGACAGTTTTGCGCAACGTTTTTGAAATCGATGAACGGAGGCTCAAACGGTGTTGGATTGACCTGAAATTTTGTGGGGAGCTACATAACAAGTATATCTACCTACTGCAAAAAAAAATTTCAAAAAAATACTCACAAACCCCGAACAGCGGGGGTGCGCTCAGGTATCTCTACCCGAGGTCATTCTTAGGTACATTTTTTGCTATATATATATATATATATATATATATATATATATATATGAGTTGGGTGTCCCAGTGGTAAGTCATTCCGCTCCAAAGCCAAGGGGTGCGGGGTTCGAGGCCTATAGCCGCCGTGACTTGGTAATTATTGTGGAATTTGTTGTGGAATTATTTACCCTGGGGCTACATCTCCCCTCTCGAACTTACCCGGGGGCCGTTGGGGGCACGGCGGTTTCCCCCCAGTTTGCATAGTCTCGGCCGGGCTCTCGCCTTACCCTCCTAAAAAATCCAAAGGCAGGGGGAGGGGGTTGGGGATTTTTCTGGGTTGTCAAAAAAAATTATATATATATATGAGTTGGCTTAGTTCATTTAGAACTCTTGAAAGGATTAGGAAATCATAGAAGATTATTTTAATCTCTTCTCTAAGCCACTCCTCCCACATTCCCTCATTAGAGCTTTAATCTTATGATATGTCATCTAAGCTCTAGGGAATTTCTCCAAGGGATTTCAATCTCATTCCTTTTCTTGGAGAATATATTTCTTCTCTTCATTCCATACACTCAAGTGAGAAGTGTTAGGATTCATTCCTAGAAGATAGAAAGATCGACAAATGCAAATCAAAGCTAATCTCAAGCACTTGGTCATTCACTTGCGTGCCTTCTTCTTCACATTGGTAAGATCATATCAAGGCATAGGTAAGTGTTGTTTCGTTTTGTTTTTGTTTCGAAACCCTAATTCTCTTTGTGGAAATTAGTTACTCTCTTTGTGAGAGTTTGGTTCTTTCTGTGTGAAAGAACAAAATCCTCTGTGTGAGGTCTCTCTGTGTGAGAGTAAGGATATCTCTTTGTGGGAATCCAAAATCCTTTGTGTGAGGTATCTCTGTGTGAGATTGTATTCACTTCTCTTTGTAGGAATCATAGTGAATATTGGTGTGGCTGGACGTACCCAAGTTTTGGGAAACCAGGGTAAAATCCTTGTATTTGCGATTGTTGTTGTTGAGCACTCTGTTTATTTTCTGCTGCTTATTGTGCTTTAATTTTAGTAACTTTTAATTAAGCACTTTGCTTGCTATTACACTATTCACCCCCCTCTAGTGTGTGTCTAGCCCCGCAGGGTCCCTTACAGACACTGTAATTGACGTGTGTATTTCCTTTGTACTTTTATTTTCACAACAATGTAATGCAGATCTCCATGTTAATATTATTTTATATTTCTATTTGGATTGTGATGATGTTGTTGTTGTTACTGGTGATACATGTATATTGTGGATGTGTATTGCTCTGTGAATTTTAATAGTACAATTTTTTGATTTTCTTAATTTTTTAAAAAATTAAGCATTTGCCACAGACAATCGTGGCTAATACTCATTAGCCACGGATTTTCCGCCACTTTTTTAATTTTTTAAACATTAGCCATGGATATGTTGTGGCTAATACTCATTAGCCACGAACTTTTTTGCCACAGCCCATTACATGGCTAATGAGAATATGTTTACATTGTTATATGCATCAAATTAGCCACAGAAATCCATGGGTAATAGTCTGTAGCTAATGTTTCCACCATGGACCATCTTTCATTTGCCACAGAATGTTTCGCATTAGCCACGCCACTTTCTGCCACGGACTATTAGCCACGGAATTTCTGAAAATCCGTGGCTAATATTAATTAGCCACGGATTTCATGGCAATAGCCATGGATTTGTATGTGGATAATGTCCAATTTTTCAGTAGTGAACTCAGTACCTTCTCTAGAAGTGTTATATTCATCATTTTCATTACTCCATTCGACTATAGATTTCCATATGTAATGAAGTGAATTTTTACTTCTACTTTCCATTAAAAAATTTAAACTCGACAGAGGTAAACCAGTTATTATAGGATCTAAGCAACTTTACTTTCTTTCTTGTTTGACTCTCCATAATGATCTTCCACTTCTTGAACTTCTAAAAGAACTTTGACATCACTTTCATCATGTACTACTAAACATTAATTCTAAAGAAATCATTGATGAATGATACAAAATAACAAGATATACCATAAAAGTGATCTTGTATTGGACAACAAAAATATCGGTGTGAACATACTCAAGAATCCATCTTGTATCATGATTCATGTTACTAAAACTAACATTCTTATGATTTTCATGGACACAATCCTTATAAAATTACAACTACTTGAAGTTCACTCCTTTGATCAACCCATACTTCCTCAAAGCTTCCAAACTTTTCTTAACAACATGTCCAAGTCTGAGATATCCCAACTTGGTTTAATCAATATCTTACAAACTTTCCTCTCTAATATTGAAATATCCCAAGCATGATTGTAGTCCCCTTCAAAAAATTTAATTTTCTGATATTTTCACATCTAATCACCACAATCGATCCCTCTGATAACTTCAGAGCTTCCTATCCTATCGTTAGCTTGCAATCCGTATAATCATCCTTAAAGAAACATGTGACTTCCTTAGCTATGGAGCATGTCAAACTGTAGTAAGTGTGTATATTATGCTGTAAAATATCATGATTCTTACTGAACCAATTCCAACAGTCATGCATGCATTAATTGTCACGCCCCTCTCCCCAGAAGACCCGGCATTTAAAATTTTTTTCCCCAAGTATCCTAAAGGACGAGGGTGATGAGAGAGGAAAAGAGAGAGAAGGAAGAACTGAATAAGCATGCCACTGCGCACATGCTGGAATAGTACAAGTGAAGCTCCATAATAATATCGAACAATCTCATGAATAACAACACCATTTTATATATATCATGTTTCATTTATATACATAGTCCAGGTACATCACTGCACAAACACCATCACTACACAACACCACCATCTTTCACCAAAGGCTACCCCTGAACCCAACTTCAAGTCACCTCTAACCGTGCCGCCTCTGCTACCTGAAAAATTGGGAGGAGCACGTCAATGCATGCCCCAGTAGGAACCAACTTGGATTTGAAATACCATTCTAAGGTTATCAAACCACAAGGCAATGCAAGAAAAATAAGACATGTAACTAAGTATTATAATGAAAAGTGAATAGCTAAACAAGGAGGTCATACCTGCGGTCCAATGTCGGGTTACTGCAAGAAAAGGGTTAGCACAAGTAGTACTACAAGTAGTCACACAACCACAAGCTAAAAAGGGAAACACAAGTGTCAGGTGTGTAACACAGTGCCACCAGTGAAGCAAGGGAAAGGAAAGTGTTGCTAGCAGAAGAAGAGCATGCAAAGTTTCCATTTTATAATTGAATTAATTAATTGAATTAATTGGAACTTGGGTAAACTATGTGATACCAGGTCCTGGACTTCACCCCAAATTTGGGGTGAATACAGCACACGACGCAGTGGACACGGGCACTGTACGCCGGGCCTCTCAGCTCCCCCGTCCCTGGCAGGAGTGAGGCTCTCCCATAGTAACACAATATGTCTCCTCCACTCCTGGTAAAGGCGAGTGGGTATAAATGACCCCTCCACTCCCGGTAAAGGCGAGTGTGTATAAACATCACATATCACAAAATCATATCTCCCAACTTCTCAGTCCAGGCCTCATATCCACAATTTACTCAAATCACACCTAAAACCCGGGTTTTGCTAACTCACCCTCATTAGAGAGGACTGAGACATTCTAAATCATCAATTAAACATCATAAGTCATCTTATAAGAGCCATGATGGCATGGTTTCACAGTGTCAATGTTTCTCATTCATATCGATATGGGTCATGCACCTAAGTGTCATGCCCTCCATCACAGCCACGTCATATATCAACATGGGTCATGCACCAAAGTGACATGCCCTTCGTCACAACTCATTGATGCATCACTTATGAAATCATGCCATACATGTCTCGCAACATCGCAAATCCATAACATGGTTCACTAGAGTACATTTCTCAGTTTTCTCAATTTCTAATTTATTGAGGCATTTTCACAAACACGTGATGGGCGTGTCATGCATGTCCATAAGCACATTAGCAAATCAATTAGCAAGAGATATCATTAATCTAATTTACATGTAAAAACAATAATCATGTACCATAGTGGGTAGAATAACAACAATACACAATTTAACACATCACTTAACCATTCAGCTTGCAGGAATTTGCTGAAGTTTACAATACATGGGCACGTATCATCGGGTTTTATTGAGAATTTGACACAATGTCCCAAATGAAAGTTATAGATATATTAGTCCTTGATTCACAGATAAAATTTCATGCAAAAATATTAAGTAGGTGATTTATGGTGAATTAATTCGTGAAGTGTGTCAAATCTATTTTTAGACAGATTTCAGGGTCTGTATTGAAAGCCAATTTTGGGCATGTTACAGCCAGAAATTAGACATATAAGCACTGTGATGAATTTTTAGAAAAACTTGTTAAGTTTCCAACAAGCCTAAGATCATAAAATTCCATTATGTGCGCAGGTGTTTGGTCAATTTTGCTAAACTGTGTCAAGACTGAAAATTAAACAGACATGTTGTAAAGATAGAATTTTTACTCCTAATTTCTGAATTGAACATATATCAAACTTTACATGATTTTGGGGTAGAACTTCAAGATCTACAAGCAAATGATTTTTTCGAAACCTAATTCGAGCTACAGTAACCATAATCAAAGCAACAACAGACATCAAGATTTCAGAATTTCAAAAGGAGATGACTTTGCTAAGAATTTCAAAGGGAAATTGTGAAATTGAGCCATAGCATGTAAAATTTGACTATCCTCATCACATATTGGATAAAACATGCTATAAAAATATGATAGCAAGAGCCAATTTAAAGGAATTCCAAATCCAAGAGGATTCCTACCTCAAAACTTGAATTTTCCGCTTTTTCTTCTCTTCTTTCTTCTCCACCTTCTATCTTGCAACCCCTTGTGTTTCCTTATTTTTGGGGGAAATAATTAGGGTTTTGGAGTGAAGAAGAAGGGGGAAAGGGTAGGGTTTGGCCGGCCAAGACTAGGGAAGAGAGAGGATGGGAGAAAATGAGAGAAAGTGAGAGAAATTACTAGATTTCTCTCCTTTTCTCTTCCTTTTTCTTATTCCTTTCTTCTCTTCCAAGAAAGGAATATTCCAAGGAAATATTTCATGTGGAAATGACTAAAATAACCCTCCATCATCTAGGTATTTACGAGTTTGCCATTACTTTATGCACACACACAACTTTAGGATGTACACACAACAGCTTTAGTCCAAATGACCGTTTTGCCCCTAACCTTTCTAAAAATTTACGGGAGTTGCCATTGACCCCTAACCCCTTTCACACTTGCATGGCTTCCCTACACACACCCATGCATGCCTACACATGCATACATGCACCACGCACACACGTCCAACCCATTCCTATTGGTTTGCACTCACGACGTCTTTCACACTTCTCCCGCACTCAATATCGCTTTCTCGTCTCTTGGCCATGCATTACGGCCTAATCCCCCTTTTACTACGTTAAGTACATTAATATCCACGCTTATTTCATGCCTACGTATTCCTCGTAGGTAGAAATACCACGTGTGTTCAGTAGAATATACATATAGTGCAAAGTAGGGCATGACATCCTACCCACCTTAAAATAAAGTCCGTCCTTGGACTTCCTAGGGTGTGAACCCTGTCCAAGGTCACTAGGTATGATGGTCTCACTACCCATGATGTACAAGGAAGAATACGTGTCTACACTACACTTATATGCTCTGTATGCTTCACCATCACTCATACACATCCGCATCACACACATAACATAGATATATCCTATTTCTCATCTAGTAGCACACCCGTATTACTACATGCATCACTACATATACATACACATGTCTTTCATATAAATATCTAGGCACACATATTCACACATTAACATATACATCACACACCACAAATAAGTCTCTATACATATTATTACATGTATTTAGATCACTACTCATATCTATATGCATAAGACACCACACCATATCGATATTCACGATACATAAGGTATTTATACATGGCATGCTTTCATATACACCATTATACATTCAGGTATAAACGACTTACATCCTACCTATTTATATATTTACATATACGTCAATATCCATGCACAGACACACAACAATACATATCGATCTACACACCATAACTTGACAAATATGGTCACTATCACGGTGTCACACCGTATGTACACCGAATCTCCATACACTCGATACTTAGTCATATGAATTCACTCGCATTCATAGGCACATAAATATCTATATAAACACAATATTTAGGCACATCCATATATACATTCACGTGCATGTGCTAACACATGCATGATCAAGTCACATGAGGTTCACAATCATAACTATAAATAAATATACATGTAATCTTGCATTTATAGTGATGCACTTACTGCCTCACACAGATAGGCACATATATCACACACAATACACACAAGAGTGCACAAATATAACACATCCCTGGCCATATGATATATATATAACTACCTTTGCACATCCTACGCACATACTGCCATGATAGTCAAATAATTATAAATATCCATATACACCCCACAGACGCGTATACATATAAATATGCAGACAAATACACACATTCCAATACCCACATATCAAACAGTTTCATTCACTTACATTTACCAACATATATATACACATATATTCCATATCTATCACATTTACATCCACATTGCACATGTATATACATACACACATGCTTTGGTACAGACCTATATATACACGCATACAAGAAGAAATACATTTATCCAGGGCATACCGAGATACACCTGGATGGACAACCCTATAGGATAGATCAGCAAGTAAACAAACAAGATATGTATAAGTATACATACATACATACATACATACATACATACATACATACATATATATATATTCATTCATCCAATATACACACCATTACATATACTCCTACTACACACTACACCTACATAACACATCCATACACTCCACTGTGACACGTATAATAGAAATCCATACAACTATAATACATATTCACATATACTCATCAACCAATACACCACACGGATACTCTATGTAACCCAATTTTATGTACATATGCATTATGTACACGAAGAGGTATACATATCAATTCCATATATAGATATCTAAGCCTACACATAGCCGAATACATATTCGCTCATACACATCAGATTATCATTCTAATAGTAGGTATGCATGCAGACACGCATATATACCTATTAGGATCCATTCACCATGCACATACATTCCCATGTATGGGCACACATACCCATTCACACTTAGTATACATATTCTGCTATTACTCACCTATACAGTCAAGCTGCTCAAACTATACTAGCAGGTAGTTGGTAGCTACCCATACCACTATATACCTAACATTCAATATGTCCACACTTTTATTAACATACTAGTATACACACAAATAAGTGTATTTCAACATTCGTACATATTCAGTAGATAGTCACACTCCATATACGTATACATTCATATACTGATATCTGCATCTCAGAATAGGGATCAGTCACATTCATATACATATAACCACTCATAAGACATACACCAATACATATTCACTAACAACAACACATATACACAATCACACCACGCTTGCTACAACACGCCTACATACATACAAGTATCTCATATACCAATACACAATCCCCCTCATGCCACTATATACGAAAGGTACATGCACTACATATACATCCAAATGGTTCTATAGACACCATTCTACAGGTAAGCGTATACCATAACTCCACTTAACCATGCAAATCCATTACCATCTCACCTACACATGTACTATATAATCTCAAATCCTTACATTCATCACATTCTACATATGATACACATTACACTTATATCCATATCCCATATAAGGCACGATATGTGGCTAAAAGTTTAAACTTCGGGTGGACGGGGATAAAGCACGAATACCCACCTCAGGACGCATCTATCCTAAACACTCGGGAGCATTACTCGTATTATCCATACGTCCATTACTTATCTATATCGCTACATACGCACCATATATGGACAAAGTGCAACACCTATCTTCACGCAATAGTACAATCCACAACCATATACTAAATTAAGACAATATACCAGCTCATATGAACACATAGGTAGCACATACACACTTACAGTTATTCAAAATTTTAACACATTAAGAATTCATATCCTAGCAATGCAATACTAGTGATATACCTACACCAGTATTCCATACTATATCTACACCATCTGCCCATACAAATACACATATATACACTCGCATATACTTTCCCCCATGTCCAAAGACAATGTGGACATTCCACTACTGTATCCATACAAGGGTAGATGTACGCACATTGGTGTACTCCCCACATAAACACAACTGTAATTTGGAGATAGTGAACCGCATACATGCACTCACATCACATACGTACACACCCTCGCCCACGTTTCTACAAACATATAATATCCCCGCTAGCTGATATGTATCCACCAGTACACATCCACTAATAAACATATACTTATCACATATACCTCAGAGTTACACAAGTATAACACATACCTACTCACATACCTGTATCATGTATCTATATAGAGACAATATATGTATACGCTCAAGTATTTACACACCTGGTATAAACGCCCACATATATATATACCACTATAACCATCCAAGATACATGCAACTTCATGCTATTCAAGGATAAATACATATACTAAATACAAGTATACCACCACATGTATAATTCAAATCTCTAATCACAACAACTGCACTAATTCACACAGGTTCACACAGTTATAAATACATACGTACACCCACAATATACTTCTTGTAGAGGAATATGCCCTCGGATCATTTGTATTTGATGCAAATGATAATTTAAGCCTAGACAGGGACTAATTTGCATATGATGAAAAAGAGATTAAATGTGTCTTAAATTGTTTAAGACTATATTTAATTAAATAAACGTGTTGAAAAGGTTACCTAGATGACGGGATCGTCCCGCTCTAAACGCATGTTCAAACCGCGTCAAAAACGGAGTCCAAATGCACAAGTTATAGCCAAAACAAGTCAGCCCAAACTGTTGGGCTGAAACCAGCGAAAATGGAGGCCCACCAAGCCCGAATTTTCTGGTTAGGGTTTTTTGAAACCTGGATTTTCTTGACGGCTACGTTTCTAAGAGAAGCATGACTTTTGGCTAACTTTGGACAATTGTTTGGAGGGTCAAACAGACTCGGATTGACGAGCCGTTTTTTCCTACACGTTCACCGTTGAACCCTCTTCGATTTGGTAGGTTGTACCAACATTGAAGCTCAACGGTGAGGGAGTTAAAATTCGAGGAAGTTTGCCCTTTGTGAAAAGAAAACTAACTTGATTTAATTAATCCCAAATTAATAGTCCCACCTCAGTTGTGGAGAAAAGGGAGAGTCAGCCGCCTCTATAAATAGCGGCCCTCCCCCTTCCTCATAACTCATCCCAAGCTCTAGATCTGAGCGGCTCTCGTAAATGTTGGAGCACGCTCGGATCTAAGCTTAAATTAATTTCTCCTCTCCCTATAAATTTCTGCCTTGCTCCTGAGGGCTCTAGCAAAGCCGCAAAGGAGTTCGGATTCAGATCCGAAATCTAGGCGGAGGTTTCACTCGCGTGAAACTTTCTTCGGCGCGTGGTTGGCTCGGCGACACGGAATTGATCGCCTCGGGATGCGGAGCGGTTCGAGGAGCGGTTCGGGGAGCGGTTCGAGGAGCGGCTCGGCGTGGGACGGGAGCGGCTCGGAAGACGGTGCGGAACATCTCGCCTGCCCCAGGGCCAAGATTCCGGGTATGTGTTTACTTAAGCATTAGTTTAATTTAATCGCAGTAGGCTAAATCCTTCTTGGGATGGTCAGACCCATCCCAAGTCGGCATAGATCTTGGATTAGGGTCTTGGACCTTAGGGTTAAATGTTAATTAGATTAACATGATAATTTTTCCGCTGCTTTTCTGTCTATGTTCCGTCCGACTTAGGACGGGCATAGAGTTTTTGTGCCCTAAGGGTCCCAGCAAACACTTCAGTGGTATCAGAGCGTAGGTCTGCGTAACGATCTAGCCTGCGATTTTATTAAACCATGAAATGCTTTTAAATGCTTTTAAAAATGTTTTTAAAGTTATGAGATAATTTTCAAAAATGTTTTTAGATGTTCAAATATTCTATTTGATAAATTTTGAACATGGAAATGTTAAAATGACGTTTTAAAATTTATATGATAATTTTTTAAACTAAATTTAAATCTTTTAAAATTTATGTGATAAGTTTAAAGTGCCTAAAATTTTATATGATAAATTTTTAAGCATGAAAGTTTTTTAAAATGATGGTTTAATTTTATGAGATATTTTAAAACTGATTTTAAAGGTTAAAATTTTTATGCGATAAATTTTTAAAGTAGCATGCAAATTTGTGATTTTAAAAACAAGTTTTTATGAGATAAAAATAAAATATTTTAAAATCATATTTTAAATTTAAATGTTAAATTTATGTATGCATGCTAAAATTGTTTATGCGATAAACTTAGTCTATTTAATTGTTAAATAGTTGTGCACTATCTTTATGCGATAAATTAGTGTAGCTTTATTTTAATGGCTAGTTCTTCGTGTCCCTTATTTGATAACACAAGACAACCCTTTAGGTTAGCCATTAAAAATGATTAAAATTTATTACTTGAATTTTAATGACATGCTATGTTTTAATAAAACATTAACAACACTCCAAGACCTAATTCCTGATTAGGGTAGTCCTTTTAATGAATCTTAATTCTAATTGTTATAATTAATTCTCATTAAAGGACTTCGCTTTTAGCGTTGTTAATAAAGTTTATTAAAATCCTAATAACGATTAGGATAGCACGTGAACCTTATAGTTGATAAGGACTTAATAAAAGTTATTAAACAAATCCTAAAATTTTGAATTTAAGGATGCAACTAGTTGATAGGATTAATTAGTTGTTAATAAAAGCTGTTTAGTCTATGGCACACATAAAAAAATGACAAGCTTCATTCAATGGATCATGATCTAGTCAATGTGCTTGGCTAAGAGTTCTGGATCACCCTTTAAGGGATAGTGATCCTGGCTTAGTCAATTCCCTGGCTGTGTTCCGCTGGACCGCAATGTCGCGAATCATGATTGTATGACACCCTGGACTATATCTAAGTCAAATACGTTAATAATCTTTTTCAAGATTAGCCGTAGCCCTCCTTGTTTTAGGGGTTAGCTACTATAGGACCCGTGTTACAGTTGTTGAGATACCCTCAAGCTGTGACATGGCAACCCTGTAGAAACCAACTCCTTAAATACATAAGATGAAATCTTGACTAACCCAAACCGTCGTCTCATACCCCGAGCGTCAGCGTAAGTTAAGTCAATGATGTAGTCTGACTAGATGTAGTCTAAGTCCTGACCCAAACCGACGTGTCGTGAATACCCCGAGCGCCGGAGCAAGTCAGGCTAGACACGAAAACAAGGGTCCGACTAGACTAGACATTGTGATTTGGATGAGCACCCTCATGATCACAAATGGCTAGGGGTAAAAACCGATTAAGAGGGTTATATCTGATATGATCGATGAAGAGTCATCTTCCGATCGCAGAGTCAAGCAACTTGTTGAGCTACCCTCAAGGTTGTTAGGCTCAAGGTGATTGGACCTCTTACCCATTAATTTTAATTTGATTAAATCGTTCATTATTAAGCTTTGAAACGATCGTAAAAATAGTGGGAGGATATAGATAGATAAAAGCCATTCTACCTATATTTAATTTTGAACATATGCTAAATCTAAGGCAAGACTATGTTTACCGAAGGAATCTAATTATAATATTTTAATGGAATTAGTTAACTGGTCGAATAGTTTGATTAAATGAATATCAAGTTAAATTCCAATTGATAGAATTAAACTATATTCTCGTTGACATTAAAATGACCTTCTAAAGAACAGACTTAAGAAATATGATTTCATTAAGTTCTGGGTCCAACAAATAAATTCACGCTACATGTCACTCGTCTCTATATGAGGCAGCTTGAGCATATAGGATATTCGAAATAGGTTTCTTCCTACAACTTGTCGAGCTACCCTCAAGGTTGTATGGATAAACAATTCTGATCCGCAAAGTTCGAGAATTCGATCAAACCGTTTGAGTCGAATACGAGTGCATGAGCGGTGCAAGACTATGTATCCCAACCGGATCTTGAGACAAGCAACTTCTTGAGCTACACTCAAGATTGCAACTCTCAGGCATTTGGATACATGAGATGCTTGCATAGCTATTTATTTATGTTGGGCTATTTATATCTAAATGTGATTTAGAAAAGGAAGAATGCACTCCGGAAAGTCAGTCGAGTTAGTTAGTTTAATTTATCATTAGTAAAGGCATAAGGAGGAGGGAACGGAAATGTGACATATTTTGATGTCACGATTTCATAATTATTGTTATACAAAAGGTTAACACATTTTGACGAATGTCGTCACATTGCTTCTAAAGCAATGAGTGACATGTATAACGATTATATATATATATATATATATATATATATATATATATATATATATATATATATATATATATATTAAATGTTAATATATAAATACACAAGATAGTAGCAAACTTATATGGCTAAATAGACTAGGCCGTATCGAGAGACTAAGCTTCACAAGTCACATAAAGAGGGGTCTGACCGCTCGTATTATGAAGTCTGTGGACACTTGTGAGTCTTATCCTCTTAGATATAATGCCCGAAACCCATCTGTGAGACAGTGGGAGAATGAGTTATCGAACTCAGTCAGGTACATACTGATGTACCCGAGTCTAGATTAACCAAATTAAGTTATTCGTATATTTTATTAAGACATGTGTTCTTGATGAAACACAAGTCTGATAAAATAAAGAACGACATGACTAAAGGATTTAGACTGATTCGATTAGATCGAATGGTCAAATACTTAGCTACATTAAATCTTGCGTAATTAAAAGAAAATGTGATTTTCCCTCAGGTCAAGTCTGTTAACACATCGGTGTGTTAAAAGGTATGAATCACACTGAGTTAGACTTGGTGCGATCCATAGCCAGTGACTCTGAGCTAAGTCCTCCCTCTGGGTTAAGTCTCAGATAGTAATGCCTACATTTTGATAATGTTCTGTGAGGACATTATCAATAAGATATTCATTAAATCAATCATTAGGAAGTTGTATAATTACTCGAATTTCGTGAGACGAAGAGTCGAGTTAAACATCATAACTGATGATGACTTAGTCAACTTCTGGGATGAAATTCGGAGTAGTAACTCCGATTTAAAAACTTGATGCAATCAGAATAGGTCCGTGTGCGTAAATAAATTTTGGAATTTAGTTTATGTGCACAAGGAAAATGTTTCCTCACTTTCTGCAAGTAAATCTTTAAGTTGAAAGATTGGTGCAGAAAGGAATATAGTGAAGTGCAATCATGTTGGTCGAGAACGGTTTTTCCATACTAATTCCTATAAAACGGATTATAATGAAACCGTTTTCCACCAGCAGATGTGTACAGAACTACTCGGACCAAACTCGATGTAAACGCTTAAGTTGACCATGAAAATTGGAGCATTCACTTACAAGTTCGTTTTTCTAAATATGATTTAGACGGACCAACTTATATGAATTAGCCACATAGTTTTCAAGGTCAGTGGGAGCATGTAAATTACATGTGAGGCATCAACGGGATGGAACATATATATTTTGATGAAGTGATCAAAAGAGTTTGATACTTTATCAGAAATAGAAATGAGCCATTTATGACCATTAACTAATTTAAGATTATTATCGTAAGGTACAATGAACTGGATAAGATCCAAATAAATAAAATATTATGGATTCCGACAGACCAAATGAATTATTTGAATGAGATTAAAATGGTTGGTCTAATATGAACATAGAAACTCCTTAAGTCTATAGTGTAGACGGTTTTAGCAGATCCACTCACGAAGGCTCTACCACATGAAGTCGGGAAAACTTATGTGTAAAAATGGTATTAGATACCGAAATAAATGGGCCTGAGTGCAAGTGGGAGATGTTGAGAGATGATACCCTCGAGGCTATCTATCTTCATGTGTGAATAGCACAAACATCTTGTTCGAAATAACAGTAAGCTGTTTGGTAATAATTTATCTAAAGTTATGTTATAATGTAGTTAACATTAGATATTAACTTAGGTAAAGTCCTGAGACTTTATGTAAAGCCAAACAGGTATCGAGATGAGTATCTCGATCAAGGATAAATGTTTGACCGTCTGTAGCATAAGTCTAAAAGGGTTCGTGGTCGTAGATGTTTCGAGACAAGTGGTGGGACCGAAAAGGTTCTCTCTCTCAAGTGCAAGAGTCCGTACAAGTAGTAAAATCTGGGAGTCCAGATGTCGAATCCACGGGAAGAAATTTGTTGCAACCACAATTCAAATCAAATAGAAATCCTACGAAGAGAAACTAAACACTTTTAATGGTGGTGATGGTGGTGTGAATGGGGATACGTGAATGATACGAACAAGGAAAATACGTGAGAACAAATATCTATAAAAAGTATGCACATGGTATGGGTTCGTTAGGATCGATGATTCGTATTAATTTGGTTGATAGGTATAATGCAATGAATTCTCCTTTTGGGAGCAATTCACCGGAAAATACCCAATATAACTCAATGAATTCTCCTTTTGGGAGCAACTCATCGGAAGATGCCCTTTTGGGGGTTCAAACAAAATATTCAAAAAGATCGTCGCTAAAGTTATAATACGATCTGAAACTCTCTTTTGGAGAGATCAAAACTACGGTATGAAACTCCCTTTTGGGGAGATCAAAACTCACCCTTTTGGGGCGATCATCAACTAAATCAATTCTTTTGGAATCTGAAAAAGTCAATTTACGGACAAAGATTACAATTTTAGCGACGTTTAACGATTTAGCACATGGAATACAACCAAACTAACACAAATCATAGCCCCTAACTATGCCATACCATGCACAAATAAGATTTAGCTACTCATCATGCAATAATAAATAACTTTCATCGCAAAATACATCAAGATTATAGCCAAATACAAGAGAAAAGCATCAAATACGGGGTTTAAGTTAAGAAATATATCACCAATTCTCCTTCAAAAGACTTCAAACTCTCTGGAAATAATAAAACAAGCCTCTGGAATTTTACAGAATTTTTCAGGGGGAAAATACGGCTCCTAGAGCCTCCAATACGCCCAAAATACGCCCCAATCTGCTTGAATACGCTCAAAAACCCTAGGAATACCTTTTATAAAGAGATTGCGGGTTTAAAAACGTTAACGGGTCGAAACCCGCATCCAAATACGCACCAAACCCGATCCGCAATCGCTCTCAACCTCCACAGTTCGATCAATGCGGGATCGTTTCTCGTGGCGACACGTGGGCTTTAATAATCGCGCTCGCTCCGCATCCGATCAGCATCCGAGTTCGATTCGGGGAGAATACCAGCCGTAGGATTTTGATCGAACGGCCCGCTGTGCTCCACGTCGCCCCAAGATTTTCGTTGAATTTTTCCGTTGCCGCTGCATTTGATGCACCGTCGGATCTCGTGAGATCGAGCGGGGTGAATATCAGCCATCCGATCGCGGATCCGCGCCGTTCGTATCGACCCGCATCATTTGTTTCGAGCGGCTGCATTTGCGTTCGTTCGATCGAGAATCCACGATCAAAAATGTGCCACGTCGCCTTCTTATGTTCGAATCGGTTCGCTTCGTTCCGTTGATCTCGCCCGTCCGATGGAGCGGGAAAGCGACAGATCGCTGCCGCGTGTCCCTAAATGTCGCCCGCTGATGCGATTTTGCCTCGTTCCAAGACGTAGGATGCGAATCCAACGGCTATTGTATTGCCGCGTCCGCTGCTTCGAAGTTAGATATCCGCCGTTCGATTATAATCGTGCGGTGCAGATGAGGCCGCGTCACCGATGCTCCCAGCGCCGTAGGATGAAGCGCTGACGGTCTGGATCTTGCCACGTGGCAGCGTACAAGCGTATTTCAGCCGTATATTCGTATTTTCTCCATTTAAAATGTATTCTGCATTCAAAAATTCATAGTAATTAGCACAGATCTCAGAAAAATACAAATAAATAGTCGTTGGAATCGTGAGATCGAGACCAAGCTAGGAAAAATATAAAATGTGCAGAAATGCATCGTTAAATGCTGTTTTATGCTCAAATAGAGTGTTTTCACTAATAAATAAATGTGTAGAAAATACGTATGAATTAGAGAACAATGTAGCATCACATGAGCACAAAATAGGGCTAAATGGGGGGTTAAATATGTAATATTGAACCCGAATCACACCCCCCAACTAGCGATTTGCTAGTCTCTAGCAAAAATAGCGATTAATACGGATGAGTAATAAAACAATAAGTTCTTTCAAATTGCTCATGGCATGGCTCAATAATACGCATTCCAACATGATCTTGACCATCAATATACACATCCAAGAACAAAATAAATCACATGATATTTTCTCTAATTTAGTATGAATAAATAACGTGCAAGCATCGTTTTGCGCAAGCGAAAGTATAACACGTCGTTTTTCTCTAGTTTTCGTGTTTCCAAGGAATTGGCCTATCAAAAAGAATCATTCAAGACATGGGTATTGAAGTTGCTTAGTATATTCACCATTTCTTTTCTTTTATTCGTTCCGCGTAACGCACATCAAGCAACATTCGCAGAAAAAGGTATAACTTGGATCGCTCCATCAAATGAGTGAGTTTCCGGTCAATGGCTCCCAAATCAGACGATCATAGGGCATTAGGCCAAGAAGGACCCCTCGGACTGTACTACTCGAGCCAACCAAGTTATTTATTAGTGACATACTTCTTCATTTTCTTCATTCATTTTTTCTTTCATTCAAAATTTTTTCTTTTCTTTTCTTTTCTTCATTTTTTTGTAAGCAACTCAAAACCCATCAACATGATATAAACATTAATAACAAAGGCCAAATTCCTCTTCAACTTGAAAACTTTTCTAATAAATCGTGTATACTTAAGCTTTTTCATCACATTAGCATGCATGAAATAAATTCAAATTATTTCGAGATATTAATCATGGAAGTTGAAAATTTTCATGAATAGCATATTAACGGTAATTCCATGAATGAAAAATAATTAACTCAAGCCCTAAAAATTTTCAGAACTCAATTAATGCGTAATCATCCGTATTTGAGGCATATAAATGAGTTTTAAAATGATGAGATTTGGCGATTTATTCTTCTCAAAAAAATCCTAAGGTCTCGTACACACCCCCCAACTAAAGATGGACATTGTCCTCAATGTCGGAAGAGGTACGAGTTTATTCAAGCAAGCAACCTAGAAAGCATATAAAAACTACATTACTGGAAAGAACACACCGTGATCAAATGGCGAATCCCGAATCTTTGATGGTGGAGGAAGTTGTTCAATTTGCTCCTTGCGCTCCTCGGCGATTATTCTTCCTCCAACGACTAAGCTGGATCCCAGCAACGTAACTCCCAGCATCTCTATAAGATGTCCACCTATATCCTGCAAGAGATGAGTCACGTCAATCCATTTTAGTTTAAAATTCTTCGAAATAAAATTATTCCAAATGCAGTCATCAAAATAAGTGAAAGAAATTAAAATAAGTTGACGACTACTCCCTGAAAGATATGCACTACTCTCTGTACGATGCTCGATCAATGGAGAGAGGGGTAAATGATTTTGGGACAAAACTGGAGGAGGGCATGGTTCTGACTCCATGGCGATAATCTCAAAACCCTTGTCCCTAACTGTCTCCTCCTCTCGTTCATCCAAAATTGCTAGTTCGTCCTCTCTTTCGCACACACTTTTTTCCATGTATATATTTTTATTCGTGTCCTCAGCGTGACATGGCTCGCTCGATGTACCTGCAATAGAAGATAAATTAGTATTAGATTCTTGAAGTTGAATTTTAAAATAATTATTTTCTTCTAAGCAAGCGGCAATCAAATTAAGATTTTCAATGGAATTTTGAATCTGCCGACTCCGAGCAAGGAAATTCTCCTGGAATTGATGGGATATGGCCTCCTGTGTCTGAATAGTCTGGTAAGCTTCCTCTTTCAAGGATTGCAAAGGTACGTCTACGCTTTGCTCTTCTTGATCGAGGCACGAAGGCTCCGTTGAATCGCACTCTGAAGTCTCTTCCATAGTTTCTTCATTTTCTTGCAGAGACTCCATGTATTCCCACGCCTTTGTCGGCGTCATGACTCCCAAAAATTCCTGCAGCTGGGGTTGTAGTCCATCTAAGAAGAACGCAATAAGCTCTTCATTTGTGTACCCATGCTGCAGGTAGCTCGATATTAGGTCTGTGAACCTCCTCCAGGCCTGAAAGAAAGTTTCACAGTCAGTTTGATTAAAATTAACAATTTTGAGCTTCTCCAACCTATGTTTGTGTGCAATAGCATACCTTGCATCATACAGATTGTTCGTGCAATACAAGTTCATATATTCCATGTTTTTTAAAAAAAAATAAAATAATAAAAAAAGTTTATGTACAATGAAGTGGAAGGATCTCACCGAAGGTCTTCTAAATGAAATAAACCGTAGTCACAAACCATTCCTCCCCGGCAACGGTGCCAAAAACTTGGTGGGACCGAAAAGGTGCTCTCTCTCAAGTGCAAGAGTCCGTACAAGTAGTAAAATCTGGGAGTCCAGATGTCGAATCCACGGGAAGAAATCTGTTGCAACCACAATTCAAATCAAATAGAAATCTTACGAAGAGAAACTAAACACTTTTAATGGTGGTGATGGTGGTGTGAATGGGGATACGTGAATGATACGAACAAGGAAAATACGTAAGAACAAATATCTATAAAAAGTATGCACATGGTATGGGTTCGTTAGGATCGATGATTCGTATTAATTTGGTTGATAGGTATAACGCAATGAATTCTCCTTTTGGGAGCAATTCACCGGAAAATACCCAATATAACTCAATGAATTCTCCTTTTGGGAGCAACTCATCGGAAGATGCCCTTTTGGGGATTCAAACAAAATATTCAAAAAGATCGTCGCTAAAGTTATAATACGATCTGAAACTCTCTTTTGGAGAGATCAAAACTACGGTATGAAACTCCCTTTTGGGGAGATCAAAACTCACCCTTTTGGGGCGATCATCAACTAAATCAATTCTTTTGGAATCTGAAAAAGTCAATTTACGGACAAAGATTACAATTTTAGCGACGTTTAACGATTTAGCACATGGAATACAACCAAACTAACACAAATCATAGCCCCTAACTACGCCATACCATGCACAAATAAGATTTAGCTACTCATCATGCAATAATAAACAACTTTCATCGCAAAATACATCAAGATTGTAGCCAAATACAAGAGAAAAGCATCAAATACGGGGTTTAAGTTAAGAAATATATCACCAATTCTCCTTCAAAAGACTTCAAACTCTCTGGAAATAATAAAACAAGCCTCTGGAATTTTACAGAATTTTTCAGGGGGAAAATACGGCTCCTAGAGCCTCCAATACGCCCAAAATACGCCCCAATCTGCTTGAATACGCTCAAAACCCCTAGGAATACCTTTTATAAAGAGATTGTGGGTTTAAAAACGTTAACGGGTCGAAACCCGCATCCAAATACGCACCAAACCCGATCCGCAATCGCTCTCAACCTCCACCGTTCGATCGATGCGGGATCGTTTCTCGTGGCGACACGTGGGCTTTAATAATCGCGCTCGCTCCGCATCCGATCAGCATCCGAGTTCGATTCAGGGAGAATACCGGCCGTAGGATTTTGATCGAACGGCCCGCTGTGCTCCACGTCGCCCCAAGATTTTCGTTGAATTTTTCCGCTGCCACTGCATTTGATGCACCGTCGGATCTCGTGAGATCGAGCGGGGTGAATATCAGCCGTCCGATCGCGGATCCGCACCGTTCGTATCGACCCGCATCATTTGTTTCGAGCGGTTGCATTTGCGTTCGTTCGATCGAGAATCCACGATCAGAAATGTGCCACGTCGCCTTCTTATGTTCGAATCGGTTCGCTTCGTTCCATTGATCTCGCCCGTCCGATGGAGCGGGAAAGCGACAGATCGCTGCTGCGTGTCCCTAAATGTCACCCGCTGATGCGATTTCGCCTCGTTCCAAGCCGTAGGATGCGAATCCAACGGCTATTGTATTGCCGCGTCCGCTGCTTCGAAGTTAGATATCCGCCGTTCGATTATAATCGTGCGGTGCAGATGAGGCCGCGTCACCGATGCTCCCAGCGCCGTAGGATGAAGCGCCGACGGTCTGGATCTTACCATGTGGCAGCGTACGAGCGTATTTCAGCCGTATATTCGTATTTTCTCCATTTAAAATGTATTCTGCATTCAAAAATTCATAGTAATTAGCACAGATCTCAGAAAAATACAAATAAATAGTCGTTGGAATCGTGAGATCGAGACCAAGCTAGGGAAAATATAAAATGTGCAGAAATGCATCGTTAAATGCTGTTTTGTGCTCAAATAGAGTATTTTCACTAATAAATAAATGTGTAGAAAATACGTATGAATTAGAGAACAATGTAGCATCACATAAGCACAAAATAGGGCTAAATGGGGGGTTAAATATGTAATATTGAACCCGAATCAACAAGGATATTGAAACATCAGATAGACCATTGTGTCTTAGTCTTCACCGTTCAGCGGTGGTGATGATCTCATGATCGCTTGACTTGGTGAAGTCGAAGACAAGACACAGGTGCTCATTAGAGAATGAGTTCACTGAACGATCCACAAGAGTTATCATATGGTTATATTGACCAATCTGTCAATGATAACTCTTAGTGATGATAGGCTAGTTGGTCTTTTGACTTGAGGTAATTTTGACGAACCTGTGCGTGAACTGTGCCACTTAGATCAAATGACCTAGCTTCGAGGCAAGGCCTATCGAAAGGTCTTTGATTGGGTGACACTTGAAGCGTATGAGGAGAGTAATGACCAAAAGAGGATTCGTCTCTCCTGGTCAATGGGAGTTAGTGTCGTAGGGTTAGTTCGGTCTTTAGTAAAAACTCTGGCCAGAGTATGTTGGAAGAAGTCCAACATTTTTGACTAAAACATCAATAGAAACTAACTGGAGTCAAGTTATTGGGGTTGACAGTTTGACCGTACCCTAGACTTGATCTACACGACATAGTTAAGACGAAGAGACTATAACTGCGGAATTCATCACGGAAACAGTCAAGGTGGTCCAGACAATACTCATGTCAATGAGTCAACCACATAATGATGATTCCTGAAGCAGGGATGGCAACCACTGCTCGTGATCACTGCCGTATAGGGCTTCGATCCCAACCTGTTGTAAGGGTCAGGCTGTAGGGTCTCACACAGAGTGCGATCTTCGTCTAGTAATAGGTAGAAAATAGTTAGGGAGAATAATTTGGATTTGATGCAAGGGATAAAATATTGCAAAAGATGTTTGCAATCATCTCCTGCATTCGGGATAAATGATCCTGAGTGCAAGTGGAAGATGTAGAGGAATATGTCCTCGGATCATTTGTATTTGATGCAAATGATAATTTAAGCCTAGATATGGACTAATTTGCATATGATGCAAAAGAGATTAAATGTGTCTTAAATTTTTTAAGACTATATTTAATTAAATAAACATTTTGAAAAGGTTACCTAGATAACGGGATCTTCCCGCTCTAAACGCAGGTTCAAACCGCGTCAAAAACAGAGTCCAAATGCACAAGTTATAGCCAAAACAAGTCAGCCCAAACTGTTGGGCTGAAACCAGCGAAAATGGAGGCCCACCAAGCCCGAATTTTCTGGTTAGGGTTTTTTTGAAACCTGGGATTTTCTTGACGACTACGTTTCTAAGAGATTCATGACTTTTGGCTAACTTTGGACAATTGTTTGGAGGGTCAAACGGACTCGGATTGACGAGCCGTTTTTTCCTACATGTTCACCGTTGAACCCTCTTCGATTTGGTAGGTTGTACCAACATTGAAGCTCAACGGTGAGGGAGTTAAAATTCGAGAAAGTTTGCCCTTTGTGAAAGGAAAACTAACTTGATTTAATTAATCCCATATTAATAGTCCCATCTCGGTTGTGGAGAAAAGGGAGAGTCAGCCGCCTCTATAAATAGAGGCCCTCCCCCTTCCTCATAACTCGTCCCAAGCTCTAGATCTGAGCAGCTCTCGTAAATGTTTGAGCACGCTCGGATCTAAGCTTAAATTAATTTCTCCTCTCCCTATAAATTTCTGCCTTGCTCCTGAGGGCTCTAGCAAAGCCGCAAAGGAGTTCGGATTCAGATCCGAAATCTAGGCGGAGGTTTCACTCGCGTGAAACTTTCTTTGGCGTGTGGTTGGCTCGGCGACACAGGATTGATCGCCTCGGGATGCGGAGCGGTTCGAGGAGCGGTTCGGGGAGCGGTTCGAGGAGCGGCTCGGCGTGGGAAGGGAGCGACTCGGAAGATGGTGCGGAACATCTCGCCTACCCCAGGGCCGAGATTCCGGGTATGTGTTTAATTAAGTATTAGTTTAATTTAATCGCAGTAGGCTAGATCCTTCTTGGATGGTCAGACCCATCCCAAGTCGGCATAGATCTTGAATTAGGGTCTTGGACCTTAGGGTTAAATGTTAATTAGATTAACAAGATAATTTTTTCGCTGCTTTTCTGTCTATGTTCCGTCCGACTTAGGAAGGGCATAGAGTTTTTGTGTCCTAAGGGTCCCAGAAAACCCTTCACTTCTATAGTACAATACACTGCAGAAAGTTCATCCCCGGACTCCCTAAAGCTAGGGTGCAAGGGTGAACCACTTACGGCTCTAAGATCACTACCCACCTTAGGACTAATCTATCTCAATCACCTACTGAAGCATTACATGTACTATCCTTACGCACATCGCAGTGCGGTGACCTGCATGGGCCGCCAAAACCTGTCACACCCCTCTCCCCAGAATACCCGGCATTTAAAATTTTTTTCTCAAGTATCCTAAAGAGCGAGGTTGATGAGAGAGGAAAAGATAGAGAAGGAAGAACGGAATAAGCAGGCCACTACGCACATGCTGGGATAGTACAAGTGAAGCTCCATAATAATATCGAACAATCTCATGAACATCAACACCATTTTATATATATCATGTTTCATTTATATACATAGTCCAGGTACATCACTGCACAAACACCATCACTACACAACACCACCATCTTTCACCAAAGGCTACCCCTGAACCCAACTTCAAGTCACCTCTAACTATGCCGCCCTTGCTACCTGAAAAATAGAGAGGAGCACGTCAATGCGTACCCCAGTAGGAACCAACTTGGATTTGGAATAACATTCTAAGGTTATCAACCCACAAGGCAATGCAAGAAAAATAAGACATGTAACTAAGTATTATAATGAAAAGTAAATAGCTAAACAACCTGCGGTCCAATATCGGGTTACTGCAAGAAAAGGGTTAGCACAAGTAGTACTACAAGTAGTCTTATAACCACGAGCTAAAAAGGGAAACACAAGTGTCAGGTGTGTAACACAGTACCACCAGTGAAGCAAGGGAAAGGAAAGTGTTGCTAGCAGAAGAAGAGCATGCAAAATTCTCATTTTATAATTGAATTAATTAATTGAATTAATTGGAACTTGGGTAAACTATGTGATACCAGGTCCTGGACTTCATCCCAAATTTGGGATGAATACAGCACACGACGCAGTGGACACGGACACTGTACGCCGGGCCTCTCAGCTCTCCGTCCCTGGCAGGAGTGAGGCTCTCCCATAATAACACAACCTCTGTATGTCCCCTCCACTCCCGGTAAAGGCGAGTGGGTATAAATGTCCCCTCCACTCCCGGTAAAGGCGAGTGTGTATAAACATCACATATCACAAAATCATATTCCCCAACTTCTCAGTCCAGGCCTCATATCCACAATTTACTCAAATCCCACCTAAAACCCGGGTTTTGCTAACTCACTCTCATTAGAGAGGACTGAGACATTCTAAATCATCAATTAAAAATCATAAGTCATCTTATAAGAGCCATGATGGCATGGTTTCACAGTGTCAATGTTTCTCATTCATATCGATATGGGTCATGCACCTAAGTGTCATGCCCTCCATCACAGCCACGTCACATATCAACATGGGTCATGTACCAAAGTTACATGCCCTCCGTCACAACTCATTAATGCATCACTTATGAAATCATGCCATACATGTCTCGCAACATCGAAAATCCATAACATGGTTTACAGGAGTACATTTCTCAGTTTTCTCAATTTCTAATTTATTGAGGCATTTTCACAAACATGTTATGGGCGTGTCATGCATGTCCATAAGCACATTAGCAAATCAATTAGCAAGACATATCATTAATCTAATTTACATGTAAAAACAATAATCATGTATTATAGTGGGTAGAATAACAACAATACACAATTTAACACATCACTTAACCATTCAGCTTGCAGGAATTTGCTGAAGTTGACAATACATGGGCATGTATCATCAGGTTTTATTGAGAATTTGACAAAATGTCACAAATGAAATTTATAGATATATTAGTACTAGATTCACAGATAAAATTTCATGCAAAAATATTAAGTAGGTGATTTATGGTGAGTTAATTCGTGAAGTCTGTCAAATCTATTTTTAGACAGATTTCAGGGTCTGTATTGAAAGCCAATTTTGGGCATGTTACAGCCAGAAATTCGACATATAAGCACTTTGATGAATTTTTAGAAAAACTCGTTAAGTTTCCAACAAGACTAAGATCATAAAATTTCATTATGTGTGCAGGCGTTTAGGTCAATTTTGCTAAACTGTGTCAAGACTGAAAATCAAACAGACATGTTGTAAAGATAGAATTTTTACTCCTACTTTATGAATTGAACATATATCAAAATTTATATGATTTTGGGGTAGAACTCCAAGATCTACAATCAAATATATTTTTCGAAACCTAATTTGAGCTACAGTAACCATAATCAAAGCAACAACAGACATCAAGATTTCAGAATTTCAAAAGGAGATGACTTTGCTAAGAATTTCAAAGGGAAATTGTGAAATTGAGCCATAGCATGTAAAAATTGACTATCCTCATCACATATTGGATAAAACCTGCTATAAAAATATGATAGCAAGATCCAATTTAAAGGAATTCCAAATCCAAGAGGATTCCTACATTAAAACTTGAATTTTCCTCTTTTTCTTCTCTTCTTTCTTCTCCACCTTCTTCTATCTTGCAACCCCTTGTGTTTTCTGATTTTTGGAGGAAATAATTAGGGTTTTAGAGTGAAGAAGAAGGGGTAAAGGGGAGGGTTTGTCTGGCCAAGACTATGGAAGAGAGAGGAGAGGGGAGAAAATGAGAGAAAGTGAGAGAAATTACTAGATTTCGATCTCCTTTTCTCTTCCTTTTTCTTATTCCTTTCTTCTCTTCCAAGAAAGGAATATTCCAAGGAAATATTCCATGTGGAAATAACCAAAATACCCCTCCATCATCTAGGTATTTACAAGTTTGTCATTACTTTATGCACACACAACTTTAGGATGTACGCACAGCAGCTTTAGTCCAAATGACTGTTTTGCCCCTAAACTTTCTAAAAATTTGCAGGGGTTGCCATTGACCCCTAATCCCTTTCACACTTGCATGGCTTTCTTACACACACCCATGCATGCCTATACATGCATACATGCACCACGCACACACGTCCAACCCATTCCTGTTGGTTTGCACTCACGACGTTTAGCCACGCATTACGGCCTAATCCCCTTTTACTACGTTACGTACATTAATATCCATGCTTATTTCATGCATACGTATGACTCGTAGGTAGAAATACCATGTGTGTTCAGTAGAATATACGTATAGTGCAAAGTAGGGCATGACATTAATGTTACCTATAAGGACTGAACCATTCTTTTTCATCTTGTAGGTAGAGAAACACTTTTTATTTTCCATCTTGTAGTCTTTCTTTCAATATTCGAGTCTCTGTTCCTCAATCTTGATTTTCTCTTATTTTCACCTCTTTCATTGCTCCGTCTCTAAAGCAAATAAGTCATGACTGTCTAAACCTACTTCGCTCAAACCAACTCTACTATTTGATCTTATTACTCCTTACCCTAGAGCATCGTCTTCATATCATCAAAACTTATGGTATCCTGACTGTAAACAGTTATCACTTTGGAAATGATAGGAGTAGAATTATTACCCAATGTTTTACCTCTAGAGTCAATCTAATGGCTCTCATATTTATTAATAAGCTGTTGAAGGTGAAAGTGAATAAAGTTGTCTATATTGATGACTGACTTATTTAGATATAGCTTCTCAAGTTTCTCACATAGTCCATTATCTATAACCTCTTCAGACACTTAATAGATCCACCTCATCTGATAAACTCAGCTAGATAATGGTCATAGTTGGATGGTCATGTTGGATCCTCTCTCTCTCTCTCTCTCTCTCTCTCTCTCTCTCTCTCTCTCTCTCTCTCTCTCTCCTCTCTCTCTCTCTTCTCTCTCTCTCCCTCTCTCTCCCTCTCTCCCTCTCTCCCTCTCCCTCTCCCTCTCCCTCTCCCTCTCCCTCTCCCTCTCTCTCTCTCTCTCTCTCTCTCTCTCTCTCTCTCTCTCTCTGTGTGTGTGTGTGTGTGTGTAATCCTCCAATAACGTATTCATGTCATACACCACATTATGCACACAATCCTTCTTGGAGATTACTTGATCTTGTATTTGTTGGAAATAATAGGCTCTCAAAATATTTTGTTTCATTCCCACTATTCTTTTTAGTCCAATATTGCTTGGGCAATTTGCCTTGGAGGAGTTTATTAGGGGAGTTGTAAATACTTGGGCTGTGCCCCAATGGGTACGACTCTTTTGTGAAGAGGACATGACTTATATGAGTATGGGTCCACCACACGCGCATCGCCACCGCCGGCCAGCCGTGGCGAGGCACACGCGACTTTCCTTTTTTGGACGCCATGACTTTTCTTTTTTGGACCTAGCACATTGATGTCTCATTCTAAATGTTGGAAATAGCTAATTGATTACAGCATTCAAAACCTCTCATTAAATACACGATTAAAGCCTCGCTTTAATACGTAGCATTCAAAGCCTATTTTAATACTCATTCTCATGGGTATCTGTACTGTGTAAACTCCAAAGTCTCTGGCCACGAGTAGACGCGTACAGGGGCTGTTGTGTTAACTTTGGGGAGCAACCGGCAATAGCGATTACCACCGAGGTCGCGCCGTAATTGCTTTCAAGGCAGTGGTCATCTCACGCCACATCGCTTTCAATTACATCTGATAAGTATTCTGTTTCTCTGATCTTCCTCGTATAGCCACAGTATTCTACCAATTTTTTTCAACAATTTGAAAGCAATTACGGAGGTATTATACTATGGCTATTATCACAAACAAATCCATTCCAAATTATGACATGGATAGGCTTGTGTATCATGTCCAAAAGTGACACTCAAGTGGAAAACCATTATTCACAGATGGGAACCAGCTGGGTGTTCTACAAATAGTTGGCTCCGCGGCTGGTATGTTGGTTTTATCATTGGATGCATTTTAATTATATGTTTAAAAGTTTTATTATTTTTTATTGGGTGAACACTTCCATATCTAGTTGCTTGATGTTAAGGTACATATGCTATTTGTTAGATACTGGTTCTATATTTTTTTTCACAATTAGTGGCACCCTTGCTACCTTGCGGTGCTATGGGTCGTTGACAATGATAAGGTGAAATTGTGATGTTTATCTACTTTAAGGGAATGACCATCTTGGAAGGGTCACCATATGGTTTATGCAGTCTCCTTTGGCATTTGATCTGCCTAATAATTGAGAGGAAATAAAGGTTGCAAAGGTGTAAATTGCAATGAAACAATATGTGGATTTGAAGCATTATTTTTCAGTCCTCAAATTGGAACATTCCTATTTTCAGTTATGATGATAGAAATTACAAGCATAAATTGTCATCCCATCTAGAAGAAAATGGTCTTTCATGAGGAAATTTTTTTTCCTTATTAGTCTTCTTAAATATGCCTTTACTTAACAAATTTTTGTTATATCCTCAGCTTTAGGGACATATAAAAGTATCATGAATTAAAGTTTTTTGTTGATGGTGACAAGATGTTAACTTCCTCAATGGGGACCATCTACTGGGTAAATACGGTGCATCAAGAGTAGCTAATTAAAAAGCCAGGACAAAGGGATTTGTTTCTCGTAAATATCAAAGAGCAACAAATTATTAGCATTAATTTTGTGTGTGTGTGTGTGTGTGTGTGTGTGTCCTGCAAAAGGGAAGGAACTCAGAGTTTGTCATTAAGAGGACAATAGTATTGTTTTGTAGTAGAATTTAGTCACTAGGACAATTGAAGGGATCAGCTTTGCATCCCTTAAATGGATATGTTATGGGTTGGGGCATATATATGATCGTAGAACTACTTTTTTACTTCTTTTTTTACTATGGTTTATAAGCATTTTTTGTGTTCTGTTGCTGCAAACTTTGTGTTATTGTCATACTACTCATTTAACTATTTAGTTAGTTCAAGTGGAGAAAATTCAAGAAGTGAGTTGGCAGACAACAGTCTTCTTGTTTTACTTATTCTTATTCACTATAATAGGTTTGCTAACGTGAACGAGTTCACTGCTAATAATAATTTGGAGGATGTTGATTCCCAAGCATATTCAAAAGACAGCTCGCTCGCACTTTTGAGGATATTAAAAGCGAACTTGACTCTATTGTTTTAACCAAACTTGGAATTGACTGAGTTACATAAAGGTAGTTGACCCATTGGTAGTAAATGGACCTTCAAGAAAAAGATGAGACCGGATGATTCAATAGAAAAGCTCAAAGCTAGACTTGTTGTAACGACCCACTCTCGGAGGCCCGTTACTTATTTGATTTATTTGCAGGACCTGCAGTTTACCAGTGAAACCAAAACAGCCACGATGCAGAGATGTACAAAAATACCCAAATAGTGTCTAATTATTACAATCCATACTATACAAATGTTCCAATAATGATACATGAAAGAAAGAAAATACATACGTGCAAATAACTCTGAAAGCTGCGGTCTCAGGGTCGAACTCTGGCGCTATCAAATCAAGAGCATTTACCTCCATATGTACGTCATCTGCGGTGCCACGGAGATGGAACCGAAGTAAGTCACAACAATTCTAAATAAAGAAAAGGAGTACTATACAGGTATGACAAAGGTAACTACGTACAAGCAGACCAAAGTGAAAGTAAAGTACTATACATAACTGAGTGGTAAAAGTAACAACACTGAAAGGAGAGAACAACTGTGTGCGGGAGTGTGAGTGTAACTGGCTACTGCTGTAGCTAAAAGTACGGCAAGTAAAGTACGGTGTTTGTACAAGTGTAGAAAGTAAAGTGCATGTACTGTAAAGAAAGTAATTGTGCAAGTTACACTAGAACTACGTGACTCAAGTAGGAGAGTATGATATGCAACCATTGAGTTCATCTCTTGCTAGGGACCGTTTTGTCGACGCATGCAGACCTTGTAATTTTGCCGACATAGGCAGACCTTGTAGTTTTACCGACACAAGCAGACCTTGTAATTTTGTCACTCAGGCAGACCTTGTAGTTTTGCCGACACAGGCAGACCATGTAATTTTTCCACTCAGGCAGACATTGTAGTTTAGCCGACACAGGCATGCAAGTAGATTAACCCCCGGTCATAGCTCCCACACTCTCTCTACGATGAGTTACCCCAAACCCCAGTGATGCGTATCTATTACGAGATGTACCATAAGATGTTCCACGAGTTGTTCCACCAGATATTCCACAAAACATTCCACAAGATATTCCATAAGACTTTCTATAAGATGTGCCACATGATGTCATTAGTTCTTTGTCTACGATGATAGTTAAACTAGGTTCGCTAGTCGACTTTTCTTAAAGTAAAGCAAGGTGAATGCTAGCAAATTTGAGGATAAAGACAAGTCCAACAAACATGGAACACAAAAGTTGTTGTTTTAAAAGTTCGTACGAGGACACTATCTACTTTTCTAAATCTAGAATCCATTGTGACTTACATTATCGAGCTCGTCGTGGCAAGACGAGGTTGGAGCTAGAGAAGCTGGTGCACGAGGATTGGTACCTGCAAACACAAGAAACAATCGGTTAAAGCACACACTATGTTCTATTTATTAAACTTGATAATTTTGATTTTTAAACTGATTGAAAGGTGCTGAAAAAGGTTCTAAATTTTTCTATAGGCTAGATATGTTAAAAATAATTTTACTGCAAGAGGAAATATTTTTCTAAAGCTTATAGTAATTTTTAGAATTTTTAAAAGCTCAAAAACAATTTAAAAACTATTTTTCAATTAGTAACGTATTTATTCAATAATTTCTTCTGGGTGCAATTCATATCGGAATGGTTCAAGTGAGCTGTCAAAACGACCGTCTCAAAGAGTTCTTTAACATATATTTTTCTCACGTATCAGTTTACGTGAAAAATAAAAAGTTACGTATTTTTAATTGAAAAAGACGTATTTAAGTTTTGGCTTAAAAATTTATTCTGGAAAAACTAAGCCTCTGATTGAGATGAAACCAGCTCCATTGGATCCAGAATATTGTTTCCGATTTTCTGGAGCGAGCCTCACATTTTTCTGACCCTTATATTATTATTTATCAACTTAAAACCAATAAACCCTACTTTATAATTATCAAAATATTCTTATACTCGTATTTATACGCTGAAAATACGTATTAAATACGTTTTAATTAAACTTACCCTCTCTCTCCTCGCGTTCTCTCTTCTTACCATGCAGCGGCGAGGGAGGTGGGTTCTTCGACGTCGCGGCGGCCGGAGCGGCGGGGTACGGGCGGAGGATGGCGGTGCGACGTCGTGGTGTTAGGGTTCGTCATCGACGACGTACAGGCGGTGCTCAGAGAGACGAGTACATGGCAGTGCGAAGCGGGGAGAGAGGCGGACGGCGTTCAGAGACGACGGTGGCGACTGCTGTGGGGTCGAAGGGCGGTGTGCTCCAGGTCTGCTTCTCACGGCGAGGCGGAGGGAGCTAGGGTCGGGCTCTGTCGAGTGAAGCGACGTCGGGGCGAGCGGAGCTCACAGCGGCGAGTCTCCGGTGGTGCAGTCGACAGAGCGAAGCGTCGGCGGCGGTGAGAGCGTGGAGCGCTGGCGATGCTTGGGTTTCGACGGCCAGGGGAGGCTCTGAAGGGTTCTTTGTGGGGTTGTCGAGGTGTTGTGGGCGGAGGTCGCTCCGGAGAGGGGAGGAAGGACGGTGGACGTGGGGGAGGGTGTAGGCGGCGGGTGCTCGAGCTACGAAGCTCGCCGACGGTGATGTCGGGGCGTGAGCTGGGCGGCGTAAGCGAGTGGAGATGGGAGAGAGACTGAGGGAGTTGAGAGAGGGAGAAGGGGATGGTCTGTCGACAGCGAGCTCGCCGTGGGGGTGTGTCGAGGGTGGTGGGTTGCAGTTCTGGCTTATGTGCGTTCATGCATGAGTTCAAGAGAGAGGAGTGTTGGTTTACGAAGGGGGGTGGGCTGAATGTAGAGGGGAGAGTATGAGAGAGATGGGTTAAGCTCTGTGTGTGTGTGTTTTTTTAGGTGCGGGCCTTGGGAATGGGTTTCGAATGAGAGAAACGGAGAGGGGGAGAGCTTGAGGATAGAAGAGATGGGGAGAAAGTGAACCTTAAGCTGTTGTGAATAGAGAAGAGAGACCAATGGAAAAATTATATAGGGTTAGCAAAATAGGGTAGTTGGGGGGTTCCTCGGTTAGCTGAGAGCGAGTGTGTTGGTGGGGGTAGTCATGGGTAGGTTAGGTGGGAAGTTAATTAAGGTAATTACGGGGTACTAAAAATAGTTAGAGTAGTAATTAGTTAAACAGAAATTACGATTTTGCCCATACTAGTAAACGTGTCTGAAAAATTACGAAAACATACTCACGGGATCGCATCGTCGCGAGGATCGCATCGTCGCGAGGATCGCGAATACGAAGTCCATTTCAGGGTTTGAGCTACATGGGTACTAGTTTCAGGCCAAAACTTTAGAAAGCGGGTTTGTGGGTTGTAGGTTGAAATGAGATCAGAAAATTACGAAATTAATATGGGGAGCCCTAAATGATCATAGGATGCTACTGTAGAAGTTTGAAAACGTTTTGAAGATGTTTGAATAGAAAATAAATTCATTAAGCCAAAACGGTAATTATTGAAAATGAATTTTTATCGAAATTGTTTTGAGTATTTGAGGAAATCTGAAATTGCTGAAATACCTTATAATTAGTCTAGTGCTTCAAAATATTTTTATAGAAATTTTTGAAATCATTTAAAACTCCTGATCAACCACTATAAAATACTCTTTTAAAATGAAATTACGTTAAATACTTAATTTAAATGTATTGGAAAAATACAGGCCATTACATCCTACCCTCCTTAAAATAATTCCGTCCTCGAAATTTAAAAATCTTTTTGAAACAAATAATTGATGTTATGAAGAAGCTCAAGCAAATAAATGATAGAAAAGATAGTAATCTAGTAAGTCATGTTGTAAATAACATGAAATGTGATGTTATAGCATCAAGAAAACAAGAGATGTTATATATGAATACATACTGTTGACATCACCATAGCTTCTGTAACTAGTTTCGAAACCTAGTACCATCACCATAGTTACTTCAGATTTATCAAGTAGCCAAAATATGAGATAATGGCATTACATGAAAATGAGAGCTATTATGATGATGACATCTGTTCGAACTTGGAACCTGAGGTGATAAGTCAGTAGCAAGCTATTTAAACCACATAAAACGGAAGACCATAAAGTTTAAAATTTTCCACTCATGCCAATGATGACTACATGGTCTTAATCATGTAAATCATCGCCATAGCATACATAAACGTAAGGGCTAATCCATATGCATTCGCGCTGTTACAACTTAACCAGCCGAACACAAAGGACTTCATCTGCCATGCTACCAAATTACAAGCCAATATCCAGATCGACACTAATAGGCAAATATAAGGCCAATTCTCACCGGTCAAGATCATCGCTACCACTTCTTCCAGCAATCTCCATAACATCCAATAAGAAACCAACATCCTAGCCGTCTCCCAAATCCGAGCACAAGACTGACATCCAACTTCAACACCTAAGGCCAAAAGCAAGCCAATACTCATCTCCAATGATACTCCTTGCCAACACTATTGGTCGACATCTACGGTTATCACTATCAACCCTAAACAATTCAACGACCAATAACTCATGATCCAACAAACATGAAGGAGTGGACCCAAGAAGGAAACGAAGCGGGACACCTCAAGGGGTAAGAACCAGGACAAAGAAATCGAAAGAATACCAAGAACGACGACTTCCCAAGATCTCAACCATAAGGCAACAGTGAGGGTGGTGTCAAGGGTTGTCGCTAAGCCCAACAATCCCCAAGGTCGTCGGTTGGCCATCGGCGGCTGTCGATCCATGGCGGCGACGGCGACGACTACTTGACGTGGCGGGGGCTCCCGAGATGGGGTGGAGCTGGCGGATCTTCGGGTGAGGCCAGAGGGGCTTGAGGCGAGATGGGTCGAGCTCGCTTGGGGAAGAGGCCGGGAGGAGGAGTGGGCGTCGCCGAGGCATATAAGAAACCACGGGGTGGCTTGGTGAGGAAGAAGAGGTGGGTCTTTAAAAGGGGGGGCACCGAAAGTCGGTGTTAGTGTAGGGTAGAGTTAGGCGGGAACGAGGCTCGAGGAGGGGAAGCGGACAAAGGAAATAAAGAGGGGGGAAGGTGGTAGGTGGGAAAGGAATTCAAACCCATGGAAAAATCAGGTACAAGATGAAAGTAGGGGCTAGAAGAGGAACACGAGCTCAAGACGCAACAGCCTATACTTGCACGTCAGGTTTGGCTCGTCTCAAAATCTCTAGCAACATCCTCCAATACTTCTTAGCGTCCTTTGATTCGCTTCCGTTGTCGAACTCGAACTTCTGGTGATCGAGAATCGAATGCTACCCACCTTAAAATAGACGTAGCTAGAGTTTAAGTGAACTAAACGTGATTAGGAAGAATTATAAGAATTAGTAGAATGATCAGAAAGCCATCACTAGCTAAAGAAAGGGAGATAGTGATGAAGATCGTTGGCGTTACATAATCATGATTCACATCCTTGCGGTCCAGCAGACACGTCCAGGAAAGTGACTAAGCCTGGATCACTTACCCCCAGTCTAGCTAGGGTGATCCAACAAACTTAGCCAAGCACATTGACCGGATCATGGTCCATTGAAGGAAGCTTATCATTTATATGTGTGCCACCATCAACTGAAGGAAAGGCGATGAAGTGGGTAGATAGTTCAACCTATGAAAAAAAATCACTATAACTGCTAGCAAAAGAGGTTACTAGGGAGGGTATAACCAAGAATGGAATACGAATTCCTAAGCATGGGTTAAGAGTTCAAAGGAAGTGATGAGGATCAAGGAAGACCTAATGAAGATGGTAATAAGGACACTTCACCCGTATATCCAATACAGGTGAACACTCGAGACAACCAGTACTCGAGGTTAATTTGAGTATTTTATATTGTACATCCTGATCTTACTATATTATTGACGAGGGAGTTAGCGAGGACCTGCGTGGGCCACCAAACTTGTAACGACCCGATCTCAGGGGCCTGTTACTTATTTGATTTATTTCCAGGTCCTGCAGTTTACCAGTGAAACCAAAATAGCAACGATGCAGAGATGTACAAAAATACCCAAATAGTGTCCAATTATTACAATCCATACTATACAAATGTTCCAACAATGATACATGAAAGAAAGAAAGTACATAAGTACAAATAACTCTAAAACCTGCGGTTTCAGGGTCGAACTCTGGCGCTATCAACTCAAGAGCATTTACCTCCATATGTACATCGTCTGCGGTGCCACGGAGATGGAACCGAAGTATGTCACAACAATTCTAAATAAAGAAAATGAGTACTGTACATGTATGACAAAGGTAACTACGTACAAGCAGACCAAAGTGAAAGTAAAGTACTGTACACAACTGAGTGGTAAAAGTAACCACACTGAAAGGAGAGAACAACTGTGAATGGGAGTGTGAGTGTAACTGGCTACTGCTGTAGCTAAAAGTATGGCAAGTAAAGTACGGTGTCTGTACAAGTGTAGAAAGTAAAATGCATGTACTGTAAAAAAAGTAACTGTGCAAGCTACACTAGAACTACGTGACTCAAGTAGGAGAGTATGATATGCAACCATTAAGTTCATCTCTTGCCAGGGACCATTTTGCTGATGCAGGCAAACCTTGTAATTTTACCGACACAGGCAGACCTTGTAGTTTTGCCGACACAGGCAGACCTTGTAATTTTGCCACTCAGGCAGACCTTGTAGTTTTGCCGACATAGCCAGACCTTGTAATTTTGACACTCAGGCAAACCTTGTAGTTTTGCCGACACAGGCATGCAAGAAGATGAACCCCCGGTCATAGCTCCCACATTCTCTCTACAATGAGTTACCCCAAACCCCAGTAATGTGTATCTATTACGAGATGTTCCACAAGATGTTCCACGAGAGGTTCCACGAGATGTTCCACCAGATATTCCACAAAACATTCCACAAGATATTCCATAAGACTTTCCATAAGATGTGCCACAAGATGTCATTAGTTCCTTGTTTACGATGATAGTTAAGCTAGGTTCGCTAGTCAACTTTTCTTAAAGTAAAGCAAGGTGAATGCTAGCAAATTTGAGGATAAAAACAAGTCCAACAAACATGGAACACAAAAGTTGTTGTTTTAAAAGTTCGTACGAGGACACTATCTACTTTTCTAAATCTAGAATCCATTGTGAATTACATTATCGAGCTCGTCGTGGCAAGACGAGCTTGGAGCTAGAGAAGCTGGTGCACGAGGATTGGTACCTGCAAACACAAAAAACAATCGGTTAAAGCACACACTATGTTCTATTTATTAAACTTGATCGTTTTGATTTTTAAACTGATTGAAACGGTGCTGAAAAAGGTTCTAAATTTTTCTATAGGCTAGATATGTTAAAAATAATTTTACTACAATAGGAAATATTTTTCTAAGGCTTATAGTAATTTTTATAATTTTTAAAAGCTCAAAAATAATTTAAAAACCTATTTTTCAATTAGTAACGTATTTATTCAATAATTTCTTCTGGGTGCAATTCATATTGGAATGGTTCAAGTGAGCTGTCAAAACGACCGTCTCAAAGAGTTATTTAACATATATATTTCTCACGTATCAGTTTACGTGAAAAATAAGAAGTTACGTATTTTTAATTGAAAAAAAGTATTTAAGTTTTTGGCTTAAAAATTTATTCTGGAAAAACTAAGCCTCTGATTGAGATGAAACCAGCTCCATTGGATCCAGAATATTGTTTCCGATTTTCTAGAGCTAGCCTCGCATTTTTCTGACCCCTATATTATTATTTATCAATTTAAAACCAATAAACCCTACTATATAATTATCGAAATATTCTTATACTCCTATTTATACGCTGAAAAAACGTATTAAATACGTTTTAATTAAACTTACCCTCTCTCTCCTCGCGTTCTCTCTTCTTACCATGCAGCGGCGAGGGAGGTGGGTTCTTCAACGTCGCGGCGGCCGGAGCGGCGGGGTACGGGCGTAGGATGGCGGGGCGACGTCGTGGTGTCGGGGTTCGCCATCGACGGCGTACAGGTGGTGCTCAAAGAGGCAAGTACACAGCAGTGCTGAGCGGGGAGAGAGGCGGACAGCGTTCGGAGACAGCGGTGGCTACTGCTGTGGGGTCGAACGGCGGTGTGCTCCGAGTCTGCTTCTCACAGCGAGGCGGAGGGAGCTAGGGTCGGGCTCTGTCGAGCGAAGCGACGTCGGGGCGAGCGGAGCTCACGGTGGCGGGTCTCCGGTGGTGCAGTCGACAGAGCGAAGTGTCGACGGCGGTGAGAGCGTGGAGCGCTGGCAATGCTTGGGTTTCGACGGCCAGGGGAGGCTCTGAGGGGTTCTTTGTGGGGTTGTCGAGGCGCTGTGGCCGAAGGTCGCTTCAAAGAGGGGAGGAAGGACGGTGGATGTGGGGGAGGGTGTAGGCGGCGGGTGCTCGAGCTACGAAGCTTGCCGACGGTGATGTCGGGGCATGAGCTGGGCGGCGTAAGCGAGGGGAGATGGGAGAGAGTCTGAGGGAGTTGAGAGAGGGAGAAGGGGATGGTCTGTTGACTGTGAGCTCGCCGTGGGGGTGTGTCGAGTGTGGTGGGTTGCCGTTCGGGCTGATGTGCGTTCATGCATGGGTTCAATAGAGGGGTGTTGGTTTACGAAGGGGGTTGGGCTGAATGTAGAGGGAATAGTGTGAGAGAGATGGGTTACGCTGCGCGTGTGCCCACGCGCGCGTGTGTGTGTGTGTTTGGGTGCGGGCCTTGGGAATGGGTTTCGAACGAGAGAAACGGAGAGGGGGAGAGCCTGAGGATAGAAGAGATGGGGAGAAAGTGAACCTGGGTTAAGCTGTTGTGAATGGAGAAGAGAGAGCAATGGAGAAATTATATAGGGTTAGCGAAATAGGGTAGTTGGGGGGTTCCTCGGTTAGCTGAGAGAGTGTGTGGGTGGGGGTAGTCACGGGTAGGTTAGGTGGGAAGTTAATTAAGGTAATTAGGTGGTAATAATAATAGTTAGAGTGGTAATTAGTTAAACAGAAATTACGATTTTGTCCCTACTAGTAAACATGTCCAAAAAATTACGAAAACATACCCACGGGATCGTATCGTCGCGAGGATCGCGAATAGGAAGTCCATTTCAGGGTTTAAGCTACGGGGATACTAGTTTCAGGCCAAAATGTTTAGAAAGTGGGTTTACAGGTTCTAGGTTGAAATGACATCAGAAAATTACGAAATTAATATTGGGAGCCCTAAATGATCATAGGATGCTACTGTAGAAGTTTGAAAACGTTTTGAAGATGTTTGAATAGAAAATAAATTCATTAAGCCAAAACGGTAATTATTGAAAATGATTTTTTATCGAAACTGTTTTGAGTATTTGAGGAAATCTGAAATTACTGAAATACCTTATAGTCAGTCTAGTGCTTCAAAATATTTTTATAGAAATTTTTGAAATCATTTAAAACTCCTGATCAACCACTACAAAATACTCTTTTAAAATGAAATTACGTTAAATACTTAATTTAAATGTATTGGAAAAATACGGGCTGTTACACTTGTGATTCGGGGTTTTATCCAAAAGAAAGACTTAGACTATTTTGATACTTATTCTCTCAGGATTATAATTGCCTTAGCTGCAATTCATGAGTTAGTTGTATATCAAATGGATGTCAAGACGGCCTTTTTAATTGGTGACCTAAATGAAGAAATCTACATGTCCCAACCCGAGGAGTTTGTATGCAAGCTTAGAAAATCGATATTTGGTCTAAAGCAAGCACCTAAGCAATGGTATGAGAAGTTTATTAGCACTTTAGTGAGGAATAGCTATATTGTGAATACCTCTGACTCTTGTGTTTATTCTAAACTAATAAAGACCTAGGAGAAGCTGATGTTATTTTAGGAGTTAGAGTTATTAGAAACTCCTGTAGCATCTCCTTGTGTCAATCTCATTACATGGAAAAGGTGCTGAAAAAGTTCAACTGTTTTGATGTTGTGCCTGCTAGAACTCCCTATGACCCTAGCATACATTTGAAAAAGTATTTGGGCTAGAGTGTTTCCAAATCTGAATATGCTAAAATCATAGGATGTATGATGTTCCTCATGAACTGTACTCCACCTGATATAGCCTATACGGTTAGTAGGCTAAGTCGTTATACACATAACCCTAGTAATGAACATTGGAATGCTCTTCATCGTTTACTTAAATACTTGAAAGGAACTTTTGATGGGTGTTTGCATTTTAGCAGATTTCCTGCTGTTTTAGAAGGGTTTTGTGATGCAAACTAGGTTTCATGTAATGATGAAATAAGTTCAACTAGTGGTTTTGTTTTTACTTTGGGTGGAGGTGCTATGTCATGGAAGTCTTCCAAATAGACATGTATAGCACGATCCACCATGGAATATGGATTCATTGCTCTTGAGTTGGCAGTGCAAGAAGTTGAATGGCTACGGAACTTGTTAGCAGACATGCCATTGTGGGGGAGAAATCTGCGACAGTTTTCCTTCATTGTGATTCTCAAGCAGCCATTGGAGTTGCTAAAAATAGTGTCTATAACGGGAAGAAAAGACACATACGCATCAGACACGGAGTGGTTAAACAACTCCTGAAAAATGTGGTAATTTCTTCGGAATATGTGAGGTCCGAAAGAAATCTTGCAAATCCATTAACCGATGGGTTGCCAAGGAAAGCGGTTCTTGACTCGTCGAGGGGGATGGGGCTAAAGCCCATGAATTAAGATAATATGGTTGATACCCAGTGTGGTCTAACAAATCCATATGATTCTTAACACGCACTACACTTCCATCCCTATGACTTGTGGTGTGTTTTTAAATCCATAACCAAGTTTTGGTGGTGCTATAGAGAAACACTTGATGGATTCACTTTGAGATAAGTCCATAACCAGTTTTGATGGTGCTATAGAGAAGCACTTGATGGACTCATTATTTGTTGAGAGGTTGAGCAATATGCTCTTAATGGTTACATATCCTTTGTGATGGTGCTATAGAGAGCACTTAGTGTACCACCTACGTGGGTGTGAAGGTTTAGTCGCCTACTATGAAAGACAAGGGCAGTTTTTCTAGAGCACTCATGAGACCCAAGGTGTGTGCATGGCCTTAAAGAGCTTGATTTGTATCGTGGAGTTTGCACATACTCATGGTTCAATACGTGTTGTGGGGGTCTCAACCGAACTCTAATGAGTTCAAGAGAAATTCACTCATTAGTAAGTAAGTTGTTGCCTCACTTCACTACGTATCAATTCAATAGAAAGACATTGATACTTAAGTATATATCCTTTATTTACCCAGGATTCTTTGTTTCTTTTCTCGAGCCATTAGTGGGGGATTGTTGGAAATAATAGGCTCTCAAAAGCCTTTATTTCATTCCCACTATTCTTTTTAGTCCCACATTGCTTGGGCAATTTACCTTGGAGGAATTTATTAGGGGAGTTGTAAAGACTTGGGCTATGCCCCAAGGGGTACGATTCTTTTGTGAAGGGCACATGACTTATATGAGTATGGGTCCACCACACGTGCACCGTCACCGCCGGACGGCTGTGGCGTGGCGCGTGCGACTTTCCTTTTTTGGACGACATGACTTTCCTTTTTTGGACCTAGCACATTAATGTCTCATTCTAAATGTTGGAAACGGCTAATTGATTGTAGTATTCAAAACTTCTCATTAAATACGTGATTAAAGCCTCGCTTTAATATGTAGCATTCAAAACATATTTTAATACTCATTTATTATTTGGCCGTTTGAATTCATAACAGCTATTTTGAACTCTATTTATATCCCTCTTCATTCCTCAAGAATGATACACTGAAAAATTGCTTCCTCCAAAAATTCTTCTTTGCTTCATCCCGTTCTCATGGGTAGCTGTACTGTGCAAACTCCAAAGTCTCTGGCCACGAGTAGACGCGTACAGGGGCTGATGTGTTAACCTTGGGGAGCAACCGGCAATAGCGATTACCACCGAGGTCGCGCCGTAATTTCTTTCAAGGCAGTGGTCATCTCACGCCACATTACTTTCAATTACATCTGCTAAGTATTCTGTTTCTCTGATCTTCCTCGTATAGGCTCAGTATTCTACCTATTTTTTTCAACAGTATTGTCATATATTTCACTTACCATCAAACTTCTCTATCTTATATTGCATGTCACCAACTATCACACATAAATTGGCTATATACAAGCTCGAACTTATTGCTCCTCATGTTGCACTGTTCTTTGGAGAACTCCCTGTTATTACCTTGAACTTGATCTTAGTGTCTTGCTCTATACCATTTGTTAAGGGGTTGTGTGAGTTCATATCAAGCAAACAATCACCTAACGAAAACTCAAGAATCATGAAATTACAATCAAAGCTGACGACAATCTCTATACAAAACCCGTAACCGCAAGCAATATAATTAATAAACGAAAATCAAAAGAGAATCACGCACCTGAAACCAAGATTTATACATGCTATACCATATTCTTAGTGTACATCCAGTTGGAGAAATCACTAATACTTCAATCAGCTTAGCTTAGTTTAGAAGGTGTGTGACTTGATTTTAAGGAAAAATCAAGCATGTTAAGGAATTGGAGACTAAAGCTATGAAGAAAAATTATATTTAGCTCCCAAAAAAACTCTTGCATCTCTATGTTTTTATCATCTATAGATGTTATAGGAACCCCAAAATATGCTACAGTGACTAGCTCTCGAACTTTTAAAAACCACTAACCAACACATCCATAAATAACCTTCAAAACCGACCCAAAACCTGATGTACTGGGCGGAGCCAAAGGGGGGCCTGAGGGGGCTGTTGCCCCCCTCAGGCCAACTTTGCCTCCCCCCAAATGGAGTTTCAACTCTAAGTTTACAATATAGTCTTCTTATATAAATTCAATCATAATTAAAACAAGCAGGCAAATTGGCTCTATTGGTTAGTGTGTCTTGCGAGTGCTGCGAAGGGCAAGTGTTTGATTCCCCCACTGGACTTAATAATTTTCACAATTAAAATGTATTTTAACTAATTTAATTTTAATTTTGTACTTGCTTCTTTATGCATCCATCCGAACCTAGTTTTTATTAATTTTAGTGTTACACATCTACGAACTTAATAAGTTTTCACAATTAAAATGTATTTTAACAAATTTAATTTTAATTTTGTACTTGCTTCTTTATGCATCCATTCGACCCTAGTTTTTATTAATTTTAGTTTTGCACATCTATGTCCATATTAATTTGTCGCATTTTAAATCGAAACTAAATTTTACTCTTGTTGCAGATACGACCTATTACAAGTCAAATTTTGTAGAAACGGCTATAATATCAAGTAATTGTACCTAATTAATTTTGCATATCTTTTAATGATTAGCATGTTGCAATGTCCTACAATTTTGATTGTTACCTCCCAAGCATTCATATTAATAATTTTTTTTCGTTTTATTAGGTATCATCTAAGACATTACATGTAAGTACCCAACACCTTTATATTTGCATTAAAAAACTTTGCAGGACTACCAGGTCCTACTCATGCATCTATATTCTAATATAAATTTTGATGTTTATGATATGTGTATAATTATATTGCTTTTTCTAACACATACACACATGCATCTATAGAATATGGTACTCTTGTCACTGTGTTGAGACTTTGAATGTAAATTAAGTTTCTTTTTAAAGAAATTTTTATTGTATTAAAGCTATTAGGTTAGTGGTTTTTATTAAAGTTCCTTAGAATAAGGTACATTTGCTTATTGGTTTTTATTGTACGCAAAAATTATTTTGTATTAGCTTATAATTTGCCCCTAAATGAAAATTTTCTGGCTCCGCCACTGTACAGTGTTCGTATCTGACTTGAAAATAGATTCCAATTCTGCTTCGTGATCCAAAACATGTCTGCCACATGTGATCGCTTCGCTTGCACCATCTAATCGTGCTCGCTCAGATGCTGCAACATGTCGCTATCCGTTCGCTCCCGCCTCAACATAGAATCAGGCGAGCGATCGACGCTTGGCCCATTGACGTGCACGCATCATGTGCAATGCACGTGCACTGTGGTGCAGGCTCACTGGTCACGGGTGGGCCACGTGTTGGGCCGTCGATCACTATTTTGGGCTTCTGAAAATTAGTTTTTTAGGCTTAAATTCTCGAAAATTCCCCAAAAAAAAATAAGTAAATACCTGAGTTATTTTGGATGTAATTCAACGTTTTTTTTTTAACTTTAAGATCAGACAATATATGGCTATTTTTTATTAAAAAGATGAAGTGAGAGATGGAAAAGAAAACACAAAACCATGATTTAAAAAAAATCTATCATGGGTTTTACATACAAAGTTCTGTAACTGTTAAAGTTTTTACGGATATTAAACCAAGAATTCTCTCATGAATCGAACAACAAAAGAGCAAAACACAAAGCAACTACTTGGGTGTTGCTATCTCCTCATCTCGTCGTCCGATCATGGACAATGGCCGGCAGGATTGTTGGGATTATGTGTACATCCCGAAGGTCCGGACGGCGTCGCCGGACCTCTCGGTAGAGACTCCGCCAAGAGACTGTCGACCCCGTCGGGCCACCACATCTCCCCCAAGGGCCTCGCAGAATTGATCGAACAAGAGCTCGATATCACCAAAACGAGAAGCAAGGCTCTGATGGTGAGATCTCCGTGGCGATCAGTCATCTCTCTCATGAAGCCACAACTCCTTTCAGGCGAACAAATATGTTGTCTCTCTCCTTAATTTGTTGCGCTCAGTTACAGAGCAAGTATTTATAGACGAGTATTTTTCGAAAGGTGTGAATGGCAATGGTTTTCTTGGGGTGTTGAAAGTTTTGTTCCTCGGATCGAGTTTGTATACGTCTGCAGAGTTTCAAATTTTTCGACTAATTGACTCAACGTTGAGAGTCAGCCATGTTGAATGCAAATACATGCGAATGGCTGACTTTTTAGAGGGGGCCGGCTCTAATATTTGCCAATTAATTTAGTGGGCAAATTATTGTTGTAACTGTAAGGTAAGAGATGACTCATACATGTGATAATAAGACGTCTTAATGATCTCAACCGAGTTTGACCATAAAAACATGTGAGAACGTGAAGACGGTGGGCTAATTAACTAATCAAGGGTATGAGTTTGATCATTGCAAGCTACCGAGATTGGTACTTTGTAGTTACAACAACGTTGGAGATTGGTAGCCGACAAGGCTGCCAACATTTTTTTTCGAAGGACTTTGTAGTGTGAGCAAACTTCCAGCAGTCAAATTTCTCGCGGGTCAAATTGTGACTCAAATCTTGGTATCAGAGTACCGTCACTGTTTTTATTTTCATAATCCATGCCTTGGTAGTTATAGCACTTATTACCTTGATTTACAAAGATATTGATGAATGTATGTATATCAACTCATGTATGGTATGCACATGAGATTTGGATAAATATTTTAAGACATACGAGTAATAACGTTTGCATGAATATTTGTTGCCAATAATTTCTGACATTTAGCACTAACCTGGTGGACATATGGTTTTAGTAAATGCAAATTGCAAGCATATATTTATATATTTTTAATCAGTCCACAATATGATTTGGCATTTTCATTAAACATATTCATATGATGATTTCATATTTTACATAAATTTTTATTTCTACTATCCTTGATCAAGTAGAAATTATTATAGTAATGAGTAGTAATCATGATATAAGTAAACTAGATGTTGGTATTAAAATTTCTAGATATAAATTATAGTAAAACTTATAGAATAGAAATATCATCCATGAGTTGATGGGTGATGTGAATATATTTATCAGTACCAACGGGATTTAGTCTTTGCTATGTTAATTTTATTGGAGCCCAATATTTATCTACTCATTAGCATATTAACATATGTAAATGTATTAATTATGGTAATAGCCCCATCATTTTTTAGCATTATGATTTGTCTCATTCTTAGGGATTCAACCATTAATGACTTTGCATCTCAAACGTTGGTTATTCATCCAAGAAACAACAGATCTCCATCAAAGATATGTGCATATGCTATAGTTCTAAGAATATATTTATAACTAGCGGTCCTCATGGGCGGAGCCAAAGGGGGGCCTCCGGCCCGCTAAGGCCCCCCTTTGCCTCTGCCCCTCAATTGAGTTTCAACAATAAAATTTATGATGAACTTCGATCAAAGTAATGACAAACTGGTATATTAGCTCAGCTGGTTTTAGTTTCTTGTGAGTATTGACAAGGTTGCAGGTTCGAGACCTACGTTGGTTATTTAATTTGTTTTCACAATTAAAATTATTTTTAAAACTAATTTAATGTTAATTTTGGACTTGCCACGTTTGTGCAAATGGCCCTACGTTTTATTAATTTTAGTTTTGAACATCAACATCGAAATTAATCTGTTGCTTTTTAAATCGACACTAAGTTCTGCTCCTTTTGCAGATAGGACCTATTACAAGTCAAATTCTGTAGAAACTGCTATAATATCAAGTAATGTTACTGTAATTGTACCAAATTAATTTCGCATAAATTTTTAATGATTGGCATGTTGCATGCCTATTTTGATTGTTACCTCCCAAGCATTCATATTAATAATTTTTTTTGTTTTGTTGTGTATCATTTAAGACATTTCATGTAAGTACCTAATAACGTCATACTTGCATTAAAAACTTGGTGGGCCTACCAGGACTTACTCATGCATCTAAATTCTAATATAAGCTTTGATGTTTTTGATATGTGTATAATTATATTACTTTCTCAACACATACACACATGCATCTATAGAATGTGCAGTGTTGAGAATTTGAATGTAAATTAAGTTTCTATTTTTAGATGTTTTATTGTATTAGAATTCTTAGGTCAGTGGTTTTTATTAGAGTTCTAGATAATATGGTACTTTTGCTTGTTTGTTTTTATTGTATGCAGAAATTATTTTGTATTAGCTTATAATTTGCCCCCTACAAGAAAATTTTCTGGCTCCGCCACTGGTCATCCTCCTTGCAGGTACGATGCTCCCTCCAAATGAAGAATATCATCAAAGGCTTGAAAACATTGTAAGTACATGTTCATTGGCTTCAATCCAATAGCAAGATAGACACACGATCAAGGAACGGATCACATAGACATACTTTGACAAAGTTTCACAATTTCCTATTTGGGTTTTTACTCTCTGATTGATTACACAGTACAATCTTTGTTACATTCTATTTAGCATTACTACAAGATACTATTTATCATTTGCACTGCTCCTTGTTATTTCCTTTAGTGCTCCAACTTCATTTCTTTGGTGCTTGCCTCAAAATTGTGCTACTCCCAAGCGCATGAGGTCAGACAATTAGTAATAATCCAATGAGTCTAGAGTCATATTCCACATGAAGAACTGTAGCAATTATCACAACTCAAATCAGTAAAAGCAAAACATCGGTGGGAAATTACCACTTTTAGAGGGTGTTTGAATGATTGAGAGATTGTTTCAACTAACACGATTAACCTAAAATTATCTGAATGCAAGGAGTACGTAGAGAAATTAATGATAGAGGTGTGTGCATGATGTGTGGGTTCATTAAGGTGTATGTCAAGCATGATTTGGTTTCAAAGCTATAACTCAATGATGAACCGAATGGGCTAGCATCATCGGATGAGTCCCTTATGAGGGTTAAGCACAATAGCTAATGGATATAAGCTCAAATAATGGATTTCATAATGATAGTGATGACACATCCTTTTAGGATGATCCAACTTTTTGATAAAGTCTTTTGGATCAATAAGAGAGAGAAGTGATGTAGATATCAATCATCCAAGCATAATATACATTAGATGCATTAAGAAATCCCAAATCATTGCTAGACGTTGGCCCTAATTACACCACACATCACAAAAGTTTAGCCACTCATAATGAGAGAGACAACAATTTTTATTACATTAATCATCATCCTCATCAAAATACAATGGATAAAAAAGAAATAAAAGGAGGAGGTTAGAATTTTGTCACCAAGTTATCCCCTCTTAGAAAGCCTCTCTCTTAACTCTCTTGTGTCTCCTTGCTTAGCTCAAGAACCCTAAACCTCGATTAGAAAATAATGAAGAGATGAAAAGGATAGCCCTAACCCCGAACGAAAATGGATATTTATAGCTCTCAAACCCGAATCAAATCTCCACCCTTGGATATGAGATCTAGGGTCTTCAAGTCGCAGCATATGATGTGAGTTTGGGTCGGGTTAGAAAAGATTCGGTCGAAAAGCGCAATCAGAAATCACCAGGTTAAACCCGTCAGACATTTGGTGTAAGTTGGCCAGACATTTGGATGCTTGGAGATAGCTGCTTGAATGAGTCGCTATCAGACGTCTGGCATTGAGCTGTTAGGCGTCTGGAGCATTGCTTGATTGTTGCTTGGATGTGCTGTCGTCAGCATTCTCGAATGAAGTTGCCAGGCATCTGCAGCTTGGCCCAGACGTCTGGGTCATGTACATTGGACGTCTAGCTACAGAGTGTGCCAATTCCATAGAGTTGAAAATAATTACACCCACTGCCACAGACAGCTAATGAAGCATGGCCAGACGTCTGGTGTTGAAGAACCAGATGTTTAGGTTGTATGCATCAGATGTCTAGGGGAGCTGAACTTGAGTATCAGAGTATCTGCTCTTCCCCAGACGTCTGGAAGCACACCTCCAAACGTCTGACTGCTTAATACCAGCCTTCTTCAATGTTTTGATCCTGAGATTAACACATCATAAAAATTCTCATAAAATTCTTTAAAATACCCTAAAATAAATTTAACTCCAGATCTAGGAAATGCATAATTTAGGTCTCAATTAGCATGAAAGCATATGAGATTCTTATAAACCCAAGGGTATAATATGCAATATTATACTCTGATCATTTGGATCTACAATTTTTAATCCAAATCCTTGCGGGGTTAGGTTTGGGTATGACTATATCAAACTTGAAAACTTAATAACTATCTCAAATAGAAATATGCTTATGAAAATGATGCGTACTATAAAGATTCACTAGATTCAAACTAATAAAGTCATAAAAAGGAAACTTTAAAATATTAATGATTTTATAAACTATAAATTTTGTCAAGTTTCATTTAAGAAAAATGAAACTATCACTATAAAAACAATTTCTACAAGTTTGTTTTAAACCTAAATCCGACCCAATGCTGAGAAGGAAGAAAATATTCCAACCCAAATGTAAGTCCGAATTTGAAATTCTTATTAGGTTGGGATTTGAAGATCACCCTAATGTTCTGGTTTTTCAAATTCTCTCTATTTTCAAATTCTCCCCATCGATAAAGAAGTTGTTGATCATGAGTCTCCTAATCATCTTTGTTAGGTGTGTGGGTTGATCTTGCAGGAGAATCATGCTCCCATATATAGGCAATCATTCTTGATCTTGGTATCAGCAGGGGGTGTTGGCTATATTTTGGATGTATATTTTGCTTGATCCTTCTAAGAGTTGACGGCTTCAGTCAAAATGTTGAGTGTTTGTCAATGCCTATCGACTTGTTATTGAGTGGCAAAATCCTAGAAGGGTATGTCCTGGGTTTGAGCAGTCTTTTGTGATGGGCTTTACCTCAAAGAATAATAACTGGAGTTCTTTATTAACAAAGGGTGGCTCAAAACATATAAACTAAATCGGCATGTTGTTCTCACAGACAATACACTGTTGCAACACACATTTTGAGTGTCTGGTGGCATTAAAGTATTGCCCAAAAAACAATAGGGTATATATGTGCAACATAAGGTATACTTTGTATTATTATGCAATTATGCCTATTTTGAAACTAAATGCATGGTTTATATATAATCCTTTGCATACAAATTTAACGGACATTCAGCAAAGACTGTCACTCATAAAACGATCTAATTTCAATTGTCATGTAAATCACATAATAATGAACAGGGATTATACATCACATATTATCATTAGCCTCTGATAATATTGCAAATGGAGATAAAAATATATCATACGATTCGTAGGTAGGGTTCCGTTCAACATACCAATCATCGGGATGCTAGGCAATGGTCCATAAACCTATGATCTGAGTATCACTTCTCCCATGCTTAACATTTACTATTGGAATAATCCAGTGACTCAGTTTACCATTTCAATACATCACATTACGAATAGATGCTTCTACCTGTAGCCATTGAATACCTTACAACTGAGTTTTGATTTGCAGGGATATCTAGTCGCCAATTTCGTTACCTGGTCCGGACATTTTCATGTAACAGGATTTGGAGTAATGATGGGACACCAGCTCAAGCGTCTGGTCCCAACAGAATGAAGTGAAATCAGAATCCGAGCACCAGGGTTAGAAGAAAGTAACTTCTTGTGAAAATTCACGAGTACACTTACTGCTCTATATAAGTGAAGATCAACACACATCACGATTAACCCTTGCTCCTGCGTCTTGGTGGCCGCTTGAGTTGTAGAAGATGAGAAAGACCAGCGATGACATGCATTCTGCTAGTTGGAACCCCCGTTTTCGCCAAAGCCCTTCCATGTTTATCCAACAGAACAAAGCAAGGGACATACTTGATGTCGTAATGTAGGAGCTGCGTTTACATCCAAATAGCGTAAGCATAGACGATAAATATTTTCGGACACATTACAGTTTCCATTAGTTTACATGGTCGCTAAATGAAAAGACAAGGATCTCTGTGGTAGTGACTGCAATATAAGGGGGAAATAATAACAAAAGTGCAAAGAATCAACATATGTTCATAGGATTCGCCTTTGGAAATTTTATGTGGAAAAATAGACAGAAAGATGGCAGCAAGAATAACTGAGGCAAAATGTCTAAGACAGTAAGACCTAGACGTATTCTTCAGCATCTGGAATAACAAACTATAGAAGGTCCAACGGATAAGCAATGGAGTGATACTAGCTTTGCCAGCATTGCAGATGGTAGGCACCTTCGACCATAATGAGAATACATTCTCAAGTACCCTAGCAATCAACTATCACTGATAAAAACTGCATGGGGGAGTAACTATAATGTATGCAAGCAAAATGATGCAGCAGAAATTTAGAAAAGCAACCGATCCTCAGTTCTCCCTTAGAAGGGTTGAAAACCGAGCTGGGAAAACACATGAAAAGAAAAGAAAAAGCTCCATGAGGCAACATGTGTCACATTTCAAGCTGCATCAGGATAGACATAATAATGCAAATAGAGACATGCATTCCAGATGTAGATTCTAATAAAATTGAAATCCAAATAAAACGGGTTTCTCAATACACAATTCAATTAGTTGAGAAAATTCATTGAACTTGTACACATGAGTTGATAAAAAATTAATCATTTGACGATAAAAGAAATTACACCCTATCTGACATGTCCCCCCTCCCTCCCTCCCTCCATTCCATCCCAAAATCCTCAATATTTGCTTTTGTAGCGAGTCATTGAGTCAAACTCACCAAAGCTCAAGCTTAACATTTTAATTCCTCCCCCGACACACACACAAACCCACCCCCCCCCCCCCCCCAAAAAAAAAAAAAAACCACAAAAAAAAACCAAAACAACAAACAACAAACAAACCCCAAACCCCCCCCCCCCCCCCCCCCCCCCCCCCCCCCCGCCAAAAAAAAAAAAAAAAAAAACCACAAAAAAAACCAAAACAACAAACAACAAACAAACCCCAAAAAAACCAAAAAAAAAACGAATAAGGTTGTGAAATTTACAGTTTATAGTGTAAGAAAATCAACATTTTTTTGAAACAAATTCCACTAGTCATTTAGCTAAACAGATACCATGTCCTTTGTATGGAACTGGGATCAGATTGACCAGCTCAATTAGCAGAATCACTATTAGCAATCCAGCTGCAGCTAGCACAAAATAGATCTACTAAATTGATATTCTTTGGGTCAATAGAATCATTGCACATGTAGCAACCCGTACGTGGATGTGACGCCATCCATGTTACAAGTATTTGTATTAGTTTACTCAGTAATGGGAACGAAAACTTCACTCCCCTTTCTTTTCTTTTCTTATGGGTGTCCGTGGACGTGTTTCAGAAACCGGCAAGAATAGAAATTAATTTTCCAAAAATGAAAGAAAAACATCATATTTACGACTTATTATACTAAGAAGCACCGTCAATTCTTCATATTCGTTGAGTCAAGCATCTGATTGGCAGTGTTTGATGGTGGAAGTTACGCTTTTCCTTTCTTTTTTTGGTACCTTTCTTTTCCATTGTCTTTTCTTTTACACATCCCCCCCCCCCCCCACCCAAAAAAAAACCCCAAAAAAAAGAAAAAAGAAAAAAGGCCCCGCGCTCGTCGGTGCCTGTTTTGTGTGGGCATGTTGGAGGTCTGGTGGTGTTAACAGACCTAGGCGTTCCTACTTCTCTGAACCCTATAAGCAGCATGCACCACGTAACCGGCCATAAAGATTATGATGACTTTCTCTGCTCTTTCTGAAACACCCAGAACAGGAAGATTATAGTTGGTCTTAATGTTAAAAGGCAACTCCAGTAAAATTTTGTGACTCTTGACGTTTTAGAACAAATAACCGCTTCAATATAAGTTCTATATTGAGATCTCCACATAGAATGGTCCTCTTCTTGGAAATATCAGCTGTAAAAGTTTTGCCCTGTGGCATCCTCATCCCTCTCCCAAATAAGATGTCTCAGGTTCGAGTCCCAATGGGTGAGTAGCATAGTATTTATTGTGTGTAGAGTAGTGCAATCTCTTGCCCCTAGAGCAAGTCAACAGTACAAAAAAGGCAGTTTTGAGTCCTCAATCCAAGGGCATCTAGATGACCGTTATCTAATTTCATGATCCCGACATATATATCATGTATGCAAAGACAATTCTCAGCAACATGAAATGCACCTACCATGCCATAATAGGCACCAACTAGTTTTGAGCTTCAAAGACAATGATGCTTAAAATTATGACCAATCGTCCTTCAGTTCTTTCCGACCCTAGTGTGTTTCTCCCTAGGGTTGAGAACCTGGTTTCAGTTTCAATATCAGACATTCTTTGGATTAAAGGTTTTGATAGGTTTCGGTAAGTTTGAAAGGTTTCATACGGAGTTTCAATTCGAGTAGTGTGTAGAAATACAGAGTCTAAGTGTTCATAAACTCTAGAAGTATCGCCATGTAAGGATGTTTACATATACAACATTTAAAGAGTATATAATACAAAAACATATGGAAAGGGGGTTAATCAGGAAAGACTCAACTTCAAGTATTCAACTAGTTAGCCCAATCATTAATCCAAATCGATATGGAAGTTGTCAATTTTAAGTTAAATCGAGATCATAACCAAATCTTTGTTAAGAATGTAACAAAATTTGATAACAGAGGACTTATAAACTTGGTATGTTAGTAGAAACGAGAGTAATAGGATGATACTACCAACCACTATGGACATTAAATTTCCCATCTTTCCCCTTTATTTGTTTAATTTTTTGTAGGTTTTGGTATGTTCCATTCGAAATTGTCTGAATTTGGCCGTAATCAAATACGTTTCCACTAAGAACAATAAATTTCCCCTCTTTCTCCTTTATTTGTTTAATTTTTTGTAGGTTTTGGTATGTTCCATTGGAAATTGACTGAATTAGCCGTAATCAAATACGTTTTGTCTGAAACTTTAAACCAAAATAACATGTTACTGCTTCATCAATTTTGAACCGAAATGAGCAGAACTGATACAAAACAAGCAAAATCAACACAAAAACGGGGAAAAATTATTCTTTGATTAGTCCATAACCCAACCCCATTTTAAGGGGATGGGAAATCGCTTAGCAAGGATCATTTTCTAAAAAGCAGGCTGGCCAATTTCTACTTCGGCAGCCACAGGTCGCTTTGCGTATGCCTAGGCACCTTTATAAGGTGCTACTTCTATAAAGCAGGCTGGTTAATTGCTACTTGGGTAGCCACAGGTCACATTGCGTAGGCCTAGGCACCTATATAAGGTGCTACCTTAAACAAACAATGAAAAACAAAGAGGCGTCCTCATTTCAACATCATCGTAGATCTGTCCTAACCCACTTCTTACAAAAAAAAGGTTATGCTACACCCCTAAAAATCCCCATCATCCCCTCTCTGGCTACATTCGAAAAATCAAGGAATACACGCAGAAGAATTCCATCAACGAGCTAAACAAAAAGCTAGACACGATAAAGTCTTTAGATTAAGGTTTTCAGTACCAGTATTAACAGGTGGGTTGAATATCGATGTCGATTGTATCAAAAATCCATGTGATATGTTTCAAAAGTATGATACTTCAGGCATTACTGCCTTAGCTCACCATAATTATTAATTGCAAATAGATATTCATATTTAGATGGTGTTTCATATATCCGCTGATCAGCTCTATCATCGAAGGATACTATCTTCATCTTTTCTAACCACAATCCATTAACAAATCATCCTCTAGAGTCAGTTCTAAAACGCAACCTGGTCATCTACCTATGCATCCTCTAGGTAGAGGAGGCCCCCAGGCTATGCTAGTTAAGGTGCTCAAGTTAAATGCTCCACCCAACTACAAAAAATTGTAACCGCCTCTACATGCCGCATATGTAGTTAGGCGCTAGGCAGCATGCCTAATGCCTAAAGGCACCCAATGCCTACTCAATCATGTCGTGAAAAATATAAATCAATTAGTTTAGCTTTAGTTTGTTTTTGTTCTTGAGTTGGATGTCTTAGCACTATACGTAATGACCTAATACTACATATCTTGCAAACTCAAGGAATTTCACCTGGCTATATCCATCTAACAAATCTGATCTTAAATGATTGATATGTAACACTATTTGTCAAGTTTTTGAACTTTGATTTGGTGGTTTACTGTGTTCAGTTTCTACTATTATATGAAATAGATAGAATTTTATATCTTGCTAATTTAAATCCTAAATCACCTTTTATATTAGTTATTGTTAGGTAAGGATCAATAGTGGTATGATCACCTTTAATGTTAACCATCTTCTGTTTGTTAACTGTCAGTTCACCATTACAAACTGTCAATGATATAAGCAAAATACCCGGTGGAATAATTGAAAACCCCCTTAAGATGGGACATGCAAAGTTTGTCTTTTCCCCTCTATCATTTTTTTGGGAATTTAAAGGAGGGAGCGAGGCTCCAGTAGCGGCATGGGTGGGATGGGAATGTGGATGGGAATGTGGATGGGAAGGAGGGAGGATGATGAAGCAGGTAGGTGAAGGAAGGAAAAGAAAACGATGGTGATAGAGGAGATGGAGATGGAGGCGGGAGGATAGATGTTGAGTTAAAAGAGAGAAAGAAGAAGATTATATGGTTATTGTTATGAATAGGACCCATTGGGCCTATTGGGTATCCACCCACATGAGTAACCATTATGAATACTATATAAAGGATGCTAGGGGTTTCCTAGCCTCAACCTTCTCCAAACCTGTTTCTTGTTCATAACACGTTATCAGCACAATCACGCTCGATGGAAGAAGCGACGGCTCGTGAGAGGAAGGCGCCCGGCGGAAGCTCCGTCAAATTTTTTCGTGACGCAAAGTTTCGTGAGATGACGCGGATTCTTCGGGCATCCTTCATCAAACGTCGCTAGATCTGGAGGACGGATCTAGTGGGTAAGCCTAAACAATTTTCTAGATCTAATACATATTTTTATGTGATCTAGATATACCAAAAATATAATTGTTTATGCATGGATCTAAATTATTAGATCAAAAACTTGATTGTTTATATGCGAAATCAACGATTCTACATTAAAAATTTAATTTTTATTAGATATAACGTCGATTTAGAGTCTAAAAATTGCTTTTTTAGATAAAAATCTGTTTTTTTAAATAGATTAACAAAAAAGCGGTTTTTTTTTCCTAGCCGCCGGGCCGCCCCCTCTAGCGGCGGCCGCCGGCAGGCCGCCCCCCCTTCCGGGGGGCGCCGGCCCCCGGCAGGCCGCCCCATGAAGGGGGAGCGCCGCCGGCCGCCATGGCCGCGGCGGCGGCGCCTACTGGCGCGGCCGCCGCAATCCCCCTAGGGTTTTTCGAAATCCTAGCCCTAATGAGCTATTTTTGGGGAGGCCCATTAACCCGATTTCGTTGTTTTCATGTCCCAATAGGCCTGAAAATTAGCCAAATTTGTACAAAAATTTCTTTTTGAATTATTTTGGCCTCAAAAGCCCAATAATTAAAGAAATTTAAAATTGTGATATGGTTGGGGGAAATATAAATAAATTATCTGCGTGGTTGTATATCATTAATATATTATCTGCGTAAATGTGCTATTAGGCAATGATTTTATTAATCTTGTCTTTTTCTGATTAATTATCTGCGTAAATCATCACCACATTTCGTTTGGATTATTTGATTAGTATTAAACGAAAAGTTTTCTCTCCATTTTTAATGCTAGTGATGTTGCATACATTTCATTGCCCGTTGCATGTTTTAACATTTAAAATTATTACATGTCTGTGATAATTAAATGCATGTGTAGAAAATTATATGCATGCCGCATATTTAATGATTTCTGTGATATGCATTTTATTTAGCATGCTAAAATCACTATGATATAGTTTAATGACTGTAGCAAAACTATATGTCTGTATGAGATTATTTAAATGCCTGCAGCATATAAATAGCATGTGTATACATCATACTTGTTTCAACTCAAGTTAATTGAGCATAACTTTTTAGTTTACAAGCTTTATATTACATGTATGATGGGCTCATGATATGACGAAATTTATGACAATAAGCCAATTATGATTTCAAAAAGTTTAACATCATATCCACTTTGACAAAATGAACCTGAAGTTCAAAATCAAATCAAAAGTCAACACCTTTTCACCCTAATAAAATAAATATTAACAAATATGATGGACTATGCGAAAACCATTTATGTGATCTTTTAGAGATACGCATTTTGCGGTAAATAGACATCTCATACTTATTGTCTATATAATCCAATATTGACACCAGCAGTTGTCATAACACCGCTAAACTCTTTTCGAGTCATCTCACTTTACAAGGTATGATTCTTGAATCTAACCCTTACTTTTAAGTGTACGCCCGAAGTCGTGACTTAATAGATAAGTGAGAAATTATAAATTTCGTAGCCACGTATTTGTTTCCCCTCTGAGCATGATAAACTATCCACATAAAATTTGAACGACTCAAGAAAATGGCCTGAAGCCATACTCGAGCATTCAAATAGACTTTTAAAAGTCTCTAATTAATTAGAAAAGTGGAAGTATAAAATAATTTGCTCAACCCCCTGCTTATGTCTTCTTAGTAAGACTAATTTTCATTTTCCTTTATAAATAAGGAAAACTTAAAACAGGGGAAGTCTTGAATAAAATGAGAAAGGGAAGATATGATATACCTCGACATGGAGTAAGCAATGGCAAACCAATATCAGACCAGAAGTTCTGATAAGAGCCATAATGTTTTTGCAAACATGAATGTGCATTAACTTATGCCATATAAAAATACATACATATCTAGTCTAAACGACGAAAGTCAAATTGACCTTATGTATATTTAGCTACTCCCCGAGGACAAATAAACTTTGAAATCAAATTTAATCTGTTGTCATAACATAAGTCTTAATGAGCATAATTATAGTTGTATGTTTTCAAGAGCACACATCACACTATGTCACTTGTTGACTTAACAAAATTATCAGTATTATTCTCTTGCAGTTTTAATGCATTTTATTTTCCTGCGAATGATTTGCTATCTTAAATATCCCTAAAAATAAAATGAGGATGTCATATACTCTCTGAAACTTATACAGTTTCAAATGATATTCGTCAAAACGAAATCCCTAATGACTCAATAAATAAATGAAGCATGAAGCTTTGTCCATAATGATCCACATAATAGTCAATGTGAAGATGTAATCCTTCACAGTTTGAACACAGTTCAACTATTACCGGACAAAATTAACTTGAGCATTTTAATGGACTTTTCAAAAGTCCCAGATAAATTCAAAAGGAGGAATTAATTTGGAACACCAGAAGTGTCCAGAATCGACCAACTTTGAATCGATATCACCCTGGATTGATGATGCAAGACATCATCAACCAGACGAACCCGAAGATTCTTCAAAAAGGGTGAAACTTGCATCGTCCCATTCAAAAGGGAAAAATGATTATGAGATCATCTCCACTCACATGGACATTGACTCTCCCCACTTCCTCAAACGAATTTAAGATATATATTATCATCATTAAAGATAATGAAGACCTTTAGGTCTCTTGAGAGTATTTAAGTGATATAATTAGGTTTCGTCCATTCCCTTAATATGACTGATGATGTACCTTTGTGTACTCATCAATATATCCTCTAAAATGGTCATTATCCAACCACACTTTTTTTAAAAATGGTGGTAACATTGGATAAAAATGGGAAATCATAAATAATTAGCAACAGTGGTTGCGTACACTCAGCTAAACACACCATTAGAACCTTTTTATATGAGTCTGTTCAACTACATATAAACATTTTCTAAGAATGGGTTTAGAGCACATCTTAAAGATGGCACATCCGCAACGATGTGTATGTGTTCCTGAAGCAACACTACATAAACCGTCATGATGCCATAAAGAGAACACATTCATCAGGACTAACCAACTTTGATGAATAAATCTCGTATGAGTAAGGCATTAGTACACATCTTATAGATTGTGTGATTGATGGTAATAATGATCCTGAAGATCTTTTCAATTCCCTATTTGGTTCAAATCATCTATGAGCATGAAGCTCAAATTGACCATTTAAAAAGTAAATACATATAATCTGATTATAATCAGATTGACAATTTAAATATTGTCAAAACTTTCACATCCCTGCTACTAAAAATTCAGCTAGGATTGACATACCAAATATAATGGATGCAATCCACCAGTAGCAAAAGTGGATGTCCTTAAGAGATGAGAGGACATACAACTATGCTCCAAAGAGAGAAATCTACTCCTGGAGACCGAAAAAGCAATACCACCACAGGAAAGTGAGCTCAAATCCAGAACCTTATTGCAACTTGGTTGCTAAGGACCCATTCTGGATCTGTCTATATTCTTTACCCGTCCCAGAACCTTCACTTCTTTATCACGTCGTGAAGGAGACACCTCTGGGAGAAATCAAATGATTGTAGTACGTACAGGGTGAGTTATGGGCAAGAAAGAACACATTTTGTCGACAAATTCTCTCATATTTCATTTTGCCAGATAAATATAATATATCATTTCCACAACTCTGCTTTGCCTGAAGCAAACATAGAGATTTGGCCAAATTATAATAATGTGGAATGAGGCAAAAATAAGGTGAGCTGGACTAACTTATGAAATATGGGGTGTTGGACCTGAAGTCCTGATATCAAAAATGATATCAAATCATGTGGGATAACTGAGTATTGTAGGAGAATTAAAATAAAATCGTTAGCTATAAGCATTTTAATTTACTATAGTTTTAGAGGTATAAATCGCTCAAACCAGGAAGTAATCAAGTAAGATGAGCTGAACTCACTTACAAGATGAATCTGATGCATCGACTGGTTTATGTCAAGGCGTAACCCAACGAATGGCAAAAGGATGGAATTTTTTGTCGATGTTGCTATTGGATGTGACAACGTCACCGATATAAAAAATTTCAACTGTATGTATAAAATTTTTCTTTACTTTCCTTTCTTTTTGGGACATATATTAATAATATGATTAAAGGAAAGACAACCTAGACAGATATCCTTAAAGGACTCATACTAAAAGGTTGTTGTCTGCACCTCTTAAAAACAGTATTGTTCTTAAGAGAGCAAATTAAAAGAATTGAGATTATTTTAATAACTCAAAATATTATCGGATCTCCTGAAGAGAAAATACTGAAATATCTGTTAAAGCCTATCTATCAGATGTGATACGATATAAAAGCCTAGCTAGGCATAAATTCTTGGCTTACAGAAAACTATCATCCTGAAGATGACATTAATCATCATGAAGATGAACTATCATCCTGAAGATGACATTAATCATCCTGAAGATGAACTATCATCCTGAAGATGACATTAATCATCCTGAAGATGAACTATCATCCTGAAGATGACATTAATCATCCTGAAGATGAACTATTATCATGAAGATGAACAATCATCCTGAAGATGAACTATTATCCTGGAAATGAACTATCATCCTGAAGATGACATTAATCATCCTGAAGATGAACTATTATCATGAAGATGAACAATCATCCTGAAGATGAACTATTATCCTGGAAATGAACTATCATCCTGAAGATGACATTAATCATCCTGAAGATGAACTATTATTAATCATCCCGAAGATGAAAACTTCATACAATGACGATTGATGAAGAAAAATGAAAATCATTCTCCACTAAATACACATATTTGGTTGTTTGGATACACATTATAAGACCCCTTTCTGTTAGCTGGAAGAGTGGAAGAATATATATGGTCCAGAAGTACCTTAAGTGTCTTTGAAACACTCTTTTACCTGGCCAACTGCATGCGTCTCTTTTGAGCGTTAAACAGTATAGCTATTAGCCAGGTACAATACAGCGCCTGCAGCGCACCACTGGACCAGAGATATGTAGCTTCTGCGCTATCTCCAAGGGTCGAGGAAAAATCCTCCATGTTAAATGTATTTGCATATGCAGGTTACAGATCATCGCGATGAATAGCATAAAAGAGACGTCCACCTCCTGAAGATCTACACAGAATCCTCCCAAGTCTACATCCTCCTCCCATCCCGAGAAGCTCATCATCTAAGAAGCAGTTCAAGAATATACAAAGCCAGGTCCTGAAGTATCTCGCAGACAATGATGATTGAGACGTGGAGCTGTCTACCAAGTTCGCTAGTGCTCCTTTAGTTTCAGCTACTGCCTTATATGAGTGAAACTTGTATAGATGAGTAATGTTTATACTTTACTTTTGCTTTCGAAATGTTGTAGCTGAGATGGATGTATAGACACATAGGAGATTAATGTATAGATATATAGGATATCTGCAAGCCTGAACCTTGATCAGATAAGGGGGAGTCAACTGTAGAGTTGTACTCTTTTTCCTTGGCTAGTGGTTTTTCCCACAGGGTTTTCCACAGTCAAGGTTTTAATGAGGCAACCACATTGACTCTGGATCCAGAAGTATCCACCCCTCGACCCATCCCCAAATCAGGGGAAGTTATGGAGTGCTGTACTCTTTTCCCTTCGCTATCGGTTTTTTTCCCACAGGGTTTTCCATAGCTAAGTGTTTTTAACGAGGCAGTTACCCCTAACTTGGTTCTAGAAGTATCCACCCTTTAAGATACTCATTAGTACTAATGAATCATTCAGTATTCATAAGTCGAGTATACCACGTTGGTTGGATAAGGGGAAGTGTTATGAATAGGACCCATTGGGCCTATTGAGTATCCACCCACATGAGTAACCATTATGAATACCATATAAAGGAGGCTAGGGGTTTCCTAGCCTCAACCTTCTCCAAACCTGTTTCTCGTTCATAACAGTTATGATTTTTTTTCAATTTTTTGTTTTTTATTTTTTTGACCACATGGCAATCTTTATTTTGGGAATTTTCAATTGTCTTGGATTTTTGTGGCACCCACATGCATGTCTCTGATGCGGACACGCCAGAGCCGAGCACACGCGGGGAGCCCACGATGGTTTACGTGCGCAGGAGGAGGCGTGGGGGCCGGAATTAGCGTTAGTCATTTCAGGGGTATTTTGGTCTAGTCAGACCAAATTAGTAAATCCTCATTTCCCTTTATAAATTAGGGCTAGCCGTCATTAGGAGGGCATGCTTGATTTGTCTTCGAACAATCTAGTTATCAATTTGATGCTGTTTAGGCTTTTAGGCGTTCAATAAAAGCTGGGAGATTGATTCGTCTCGAAGAATCCTTATCAAGTTCTACATTTCTCTTTGTTATTCCACTATTTTCCATTTTTTCCACCTTTAAATCGCTGTTTTGATCAATTAATCGCTGATTTGATCCAAACGGCAAGCAGATTGTATCAAATTGGTATCAGAGCGGTGAGATCTAATGGCGGGAGGAACAAGAAGCGGCGCAACGGAAGAACGGCTTCAAGGGTTTCGTGAAGAAATCAACCGCGAGATGGAGGAATTAAAGAAAGCCATGGGTAATGATATCCAATCATTGAGGACGGCCATGGAGATCTCCAACAAGGATCACGCCCATACTCAAGAGGACATCCAAGCCGAACTCAAAGACATGAGGAGCGAGGCGGCGAAGACGGCAAGGGAGATTGCTCAAATCCCAACGATGATGGCGATGCTCCAAACCATCTCGGCGGCCGTAGGAGGAGATCGGGGCAAGAGGCCGGAGGGGTTTGTTGTCGAAGCGGCGGCTACAAATTTTCCAAACCAAGGCGACGGCTGCCCAAATCTTCTAGGGTTTGCGGGGGAAGGGAGCGGGACCCACCCGGACCAGACGGCAAGCACGGCGGGCCCCACTGGGCCTGCCGTGAGTTCGACAGGCCCAATAGGGCCTGCCGACAGCAGCGCGCCCCCATCTGGGGGCGCGGAAGGCGGAGCGCCCCCTTTCGGGGGCGCGGGAGGCTGGGCGCCCCCAGGCGGGGGCGCAGGTGGCGGAGCGCCCCCTTCCGGGGGCGCGGGAGGCGGAGCGCCCCCTTCCGGGGGCGCGGGTGGCTGGGCGCCCCCAGGCGGGGGCGCAGGTGGCGGGGCGCCCCATTTCGGGGGCGCAGGTGGCGGAGCGCCCCCTTCCGGGGGCGCGGGCGGCTGGGCGCCCCCATTCGGGGGTGCGGGTGGCGGGGCGCCCCCGGTGGGGGGCGCTGGAGGCGGTACGCCTCTGCTGGGGGGCACGGAAGGCTGGGGAACCCCTTTTTGGGGTACGGCAGCGCGTTTTGGAGGCCCGGCGAGACCACTGAGGCCTTTTGGGGGCGTGGCGGGGTTTGTTCAAACCCCTGGGGCGACGACGAGACCCGACGGAGGAAGGGGGGCTCCCGGGGTGACGATTGGGGCTCCTGCGGCCCAATTTTGGGGCCCAGGGGGCCATCTGGAGGACCGGACAGCTCCCGTTCAGCAGCACGGGGGTGCTAGAGGGCCTATTTTTGCACCACCTCCTCGACTACCGGATTGTTTGGGGAACTACATCCCTGCGGGGGATAGGGAGCGACCTCAATGGCCTGATGAGCTGTACGAGGGCGGCGACGGAGGCCCCGGAGGGGGGCAAGGGGGCGTGATGGTGCAGGGAGGCATCCCTAGGGGGGTTGGAGCACAGTACGGTGACATAAACGCGGATCGAAGGCTGAAGAAGCTGAAGATGCCGACGTTTGATGGCACCGATCCGGACGGCTGGGTTTACCGGGCCGAGCGTTACTTCCAGGTGATGCAGCTGACAGAGGAGGAGGTCCTGCGTGCTATAGGGATCTATTTCGAGGACAAGGCCCTAGCCTGGTACCGGTGGAAGACAGCCCGCTCTCCTTTTCGCTCCTGGGAGGAGCTCTCTTCGTACCTTCTCGACCGGTTCCAGTAGAAGTCCGGAGGGGACTTCTATGAGCAGTTGTCAGCACTGCGACAGGAGGGGACAGTTCGGGACTTCGTGGAGAAGTTTGAGATGTTGGCTAGCAGGTTGCGGGGGGTGTCTGACCAGGTGTTGATCGGGAGCTTCATGAGGGGGTTGAAGCCCTCGATACGGGCAGAGCTTCGGATGCAGAGGCCCAATGACTTGGAGGATGTCCTCCGTCTAGCCCACATGGCGGAGGAGAAGCACACGGAGGAGAGGCGTATCAGAGGGGCTTGGGGAGGCCAGGGCCAGCGCAGCACGGCAGCACCAGTTCCACCACGGCCAGCAGCAGGAGTTCCAGTGGCGCCTAGAGGGGAGGTCAGGCCGGGGGTGGTACCAGGCAGGCGACTGACAGAGGCGGACATGCGGGCCAGGCGTGCAGCAGGGTTGTGCTTCCGTTGCGACGAGAAGTTTAGCCCAGGTCACCGATGTGCGAGCAAGTTGCTGCAGATCGTGATCGTACCCGACGAGGAGGAGTATGAGGAGGAGGTACTGGAGCCCGAGCAGTTGGCGGAGGAGGAGGCGAGCGTACACATGGACGTGGCGGAGGTCTCCCTGAACTCTGTGGTAGGATTCACTCCGAATCATACCATGAAGTTATCAGGGACGTTGGCGGAGCAGGCAGTGACGGTTCTTATTGATAGTGGGGCGACTCACAACTTCATTTCTAGGAAGTTGGTGGATCGCCATGGGCTGGATCTGAGTACGTTGGAGAGATTCACAGTGTTGCTGGGGACGGGGAAGATGGAGGAGAGCGCTGGGCTCTGCAAGGGGGTGTGCCTGATGCTGCATGGCATACAGATAGTGGAGGACTTTTTACCCCTGGAGTTGGGAAATGTGGACGTCATTCTGGGGGTGCAGTGGTTGAAGAAGTTGGGGGAGATGAAGGTGAACTGGAAGCTCCTGCGGATGGAGTTCCAGGACGGCGACCGGACGGTGGTGCTGACCGGAGACCCTACACTCTGCTTTTCGGTGGTGGCCTTCAAGGCCATCACTAGGGCGTTGCAGGATGAGGGTGAGGGTTTCCTGGTGGAGTGCCAGGGGTTGTCGACTGAGGAGGAGCAGCAGACAGAGACCGCAGGGGAGGTGGAGCCGGTACTGGAGCAGTACCAGGAGGTATTTCAGAGCCCACAGGGGCTGCCACCGCAGAGGGGACACGAGCATGCGATCGTGCTACGGGGGGATGGGGCTCCGGTCAGTGTGCGGCCATACAGATACCCGCATTCGCAGAAGGACGAGATAGAGCGGTTGGTGCGGGAGATGCTGCAAGCGGGGGTGATACAGCCCAGTGTGAGTCCTTTTTCTTCACCAGTGCTGTTGGTGAAGAAAAAAGACGGGAGTTGGAGGTTTTGCGTCGATTACCGGGCGCTGAATAGGGGGACTGTCGCGGACAAGTTCCCTATTCCGGTGATTGACGAGCTGTTAGACGAACTACATGGGGCAGCGGTCTTTTCGAAGATCGACTTGAGAGCGGGTTACCACCAGATACTGATGCGGCCAGAGGATGTGCCGAAGACCGCCTTCCGTACCCATGAGGGTCATTACGAGTTTCTCGTCATGCCTTTTGGCTTGACGAATGCCCCGTCGACGTTCCAGGCACTCATGAACAAGGTGTTCCAGCCCTACCTACGGCGGTTCATACTTGTATTTTTTGACGACATCCTGGTCTACAGCCGGGATATGGAGGAGCACATAGGCCACTTAGAGATCGTGTTCAAGGAGTTATTGGCGAATCAGCTCTTCGCCAACCGGAAGAAGTGCAGCTTTGGGCAGCTGCGGATTGAGTACTTGGGCCATGTAGTGTCGGCAGAGGGGGTAGCGGCCGACAGATCGAAGATATCAGCTATGCTAGATTGGCCGATTCCTACTACGCTACGAGCTCTGAGGGGCTTTTTGGGGCTGACGGGCTACTACAGGAAGTTCGTCAAGGGTTACAGCACGATTGCGTGGCCTCTCACCGAGCAGTTGAAGAAGGACGGATTCAAGTGGGGGGAGGAAGCCACCAAGGCCTTTGAGGCCTTGAAGGTGGCTATGACGACAGCACCGGTCCTAGCCTTGCCAGACTTCAGCATATCATTCATGGTCGAGACCGATGCCTCGGGGTACGGGCTGGGAGCGGTACTCATGCAGGAGGGTAGACCCATAGCTTATTTCAGTCAGGTGCTGACCGCTAGAGCACGACTGAAATCAGTCTATGAGCGGGAGCTGATGGCCATAGTCTTCTCGATTCAGAAGTGGCGGCCGTACTTGTTGGGGCGGGAGTTCGTGGTCCGCACGGACCAGCGGAGCCTCAAGTACTTACTGGAGCAGAGGCTGGTCACTGAGGAGCACCAGCACTGGTTGTCCAAACTGGTGGGGTACCGGTTTGACATCGAGTACAGACCCGGGTTGGAGAACAAGGCTGCTGATGCCTTGTCACGGAGGGAGGAGGGCATCGACTTGAGGGCATTGTCACTGCCTATGTGGTTGGGTTGGGAGCCGATGTTGCAGGAGGCAGAGGCAGATGCGGAGTTACGACAGATCCGGGAGAGACTGCAGAGTGGCGAGGACGGGCCGGTTGGTTACTCGGTAGTAGGGGGCAGATTGTTGTACCAGGGGAGGATGGTGATACCCCGGAGCTCAGAGTTCATACATGTCCTCTTCCAGGAGTTTCACAGTTCGGTGACTGGGGGCCATTCGGGGGTACAGCAAACCTACCAGAGGATGGCCAGAGAGCTGTATTGGCCAGGAATGAAGAAGAAGATCGCGCACCTAGTCGCAGCTTGTGACGTTTGCCAACGTCACAAGTACATGGCTATGGCTCCAGCGGGCCTACTACAGCCGTTGGCACTACCGGAGAGGGTTTGGGAGGAGGTGACAATGGACTTCATTGATGGACTCCCACGGTCCGATGGGTACACGGTGATATTCGTGGTAGTGGACCGCCTGAGTAAGTACGCTCACTTTATTCCATTGAGGCATCCATACACTGCAGTGTCGGTAGCTACCGCTTTCACGCGGGAGGTGATACGGCTACATGGGGTGCCCGGGTCCATTGTGTCCGACCGGGACAAGGTTTTTATGAGTGGTTTCTGGCGGGAGATATTCAGGGTGCAGGGTACGGTCCTGAAGCGGAGTACGGCCTACCACCCCCAGACCGACGGCCAGACGGAGGTGGTCAACCGCAGCATAGAGACATACTTGCGATGCTTCGCCTCAGAGACACCACGTCAGTGGCATAGGTGGCTATCATGGGCAGAGTACTGGTACAATACTTCGTACCACTCCGCGGCAGGGACGACGCCATTTAGAGTGCTGTACGGGAGGGACCCCCCACCCTTGCTCCGTTTTGGTGACAGACAGACTCCAGTGTCTCAGGTGGAGGAGTACATGGGGGAGAGGGACAGTTTGCTAGAGGAGCTGAAGAAGCATCTGTTACGCGCTCAGCAGATGATGAAGGTCAGGGCCGATGGGCATCGTCGAGATGTACAGTTTCAGGTGGGAGACATGGTGTATCTCAAGCTGCGTCCGTACCGGCAGAGATCGCTGGCGAGGAGGCCGAATGAGAAGCTGTCAGCTAGATATTTCGGTCCATACAGGGTGGTAGCCAGGATTGGCCAGGTGGCGTACCGGTTGGAGTTGCCAGCATCCTCAGGGATACATCCGGTGTTCCACGTGTCACAGCTGCGGAAGGCTATCGGAGATCAGGCGGTGTCTTCTACTTTGCCTCCTACCTTGACAGAGGACATGGAGGTATTACTCGAGCCTGTGGATGTGAGGGCGGTTCGTCAGGGCCCAGGACGGCGAAAGGAGGTGCTGATATATTGGGCGGGTTTGCCGGACTGTGATGCGACTTGGGAGGCCTACGACGTGATGCGAGAGCAGTTTCCCGACTTCCACCTTGAGGACAAGGTGGCTCTTTTAGGGGGGAGTATTGATGCGGACACGCCAGAGCCGAGCACACGCAGGGAGCCCACGATGGTTTACGTGCGCAGGAGGAGGCGTGGGGGCCGGAATTAGCGTTAGTCATTTCAGGGGTATTTTGGTCTAGTCAGACCAAATTAGTAAATCCTCATTTCCCTTTATAAATTAGGGCTAGCCGTCATTAGGAGGGCATGCTTGATTTGTCTTCGAACAATCTAGTTATCAATTTGATGCTGTTTAGGCTTTTAGGCGTTCAATAAAAGCTGGGAGATTGATTCGTCTCGAAGAATCCTTATCAAGTTCTACATTTCTCTTTGTTATTCCACTATTTTCCATTTTTTCCACCTTTAAATCGCTGTTTTGATCAATTAATCGCTGATTTGATCCAAACGGCAAGCGGATTGTATCAGTCTCCTTCTTATTTTTAGGTTTTTTTATTTTTATTATTTTTGAATTGTTTTTTGAATTTTTTAAAATAAATTTAGCGTGGCTCACATTCAACCTCACACGCGAGAAGGGAAAATGTCATTTTACAAACCCTGTTAATATATATAGGGAACTTGATCGGAAACAATGGGTTTATCATATTATTTTTGTAACTTGAAAAGTTTGTGGGCATATCATGGGAATTCTATTATGATCTTTAGAAACATCTTTAGGGGACTTAATTGGAAGATGATAAGATTATGGTAGTATTATGCACAGTATGTCTTTCTTCCTCCGTCGGTTTTGGTTTTTTTCCAATCGATCAAACCTATAGCTTGGGGATTTAGGGGATGGAGCGAGGTTTCGAGAGCAACATGTGAGTGGGAGTGTGAGTCGATGAATATGGGAACGGATGATGAATCAAATAGGCGAAGGAAAAGAAGGAAAAGAAAATGATGGAGATAGATGAGATTTAGACAAAGGCGAAAGACAGAGAAGAGAGGTATGGTTATGAGAGAGAAAGAAAAAAATTACAAAATTATGATATTTTTTAAATTAGTTTGATTCTTTTTTAACCCACATGGTAGTCTCTATTTTGGGAATTTTCGATCATCTTAGATTTTTTGTGGCACCCACATGCCCATCGACGCCTTTGATTTTTTTTAGGTTATTATTTTTATTACTTTTGAATTGTTTTTGAATTTTTTAAATAGATTTAATAGGGCTCACAATCAACCATTGATACATGAAAGGGGGCATATGTCATTTTACAAACTTTTAACGTATTTAGGGGACTTAGCCTTAAAAAAGAGCTTATAATAGTATTCTTGTAACTTGGAAAGTTTGTGGCAGTGTTATGGGAATGCTATTTAAGTTCATGGTAGTTTCAACATATATATGAAATGAATGATGCATACTTTTTTGCAAAGACGGGCAAGCCACTTCCTAATAGATCAAGATGTTAAGATGAAGGCCCAAAAATCTCTTAATCCAATGGATCCTTCCAGTATCTCCCCTAACCTCTGAAATTTCATTCCAACATCTCCATTGATGAGACTGTTCCCATTCTCCTCTCAAAGGCAACCTTACTTGTGTAACCAATGCATGCATCCAAAAAATTTGTTCAAAATGAGACGCAGTCATTTGCTATTACTTGAAAGCATGATATCTCTCAGAACATCCAAAATTATTTGCTATGAAGAAAATTCCTGCATCTCATATCAATATTGATACGACCCTTCCGAAATGGGCCAAGACAAAACGGGCCAAGCCCATGTCGCGAACTTACGGGCCTGGGTAGAACGAGTCCCCAGCCCAAGGCCCCCGCCAAGACTCTGAGTCAGGCCGGCCTCGGACCGATGCGAATGTAGCCGCTGACCCACACCAGCAGGAGTTAAGTACTCCCCTTAAATCGCGCCACCTTAATCATCATTAAAGAGCCATATTACGCCCACCTTAATGACCCATGAAGCCGCCATCAAAGTGACGGATACTGTGTGCGAAATAGAGGGACGTCGAGGGGACGTGGCGGGGGAAGATTCCCATAAAGCAACTCGAAGAACAACGTGGGAAAGGAGCTCTTTCTGGATACTAAACCCCAAGGTATTCTTCTTGAACAACCTCGTCTCCCACCTTATAACTCTCCTCCACGGCTCGGCCTGAGGAATCGTGTATCAGCCTCTCCGTGAGCCATACTGATCTCACCGAGCATCCTTCAGATCCGCTTTGACTTACGCATCAGATGAGACTTGGTCGGAACCAAGATCCGACCCCCTGACGAGCTTTCTCGTCTGTTCAGGTCAAGGAGATTTAGTTGCACCGAAGCTACCCTTCTGCGTCCTATCGTCCCGGAGCCAAACGAGCCCGCCCCCGAGCCCGTTCATCTCCACCCGTATAGAGGTTGTCGCTTGGTCGAGTACTTCCTTCGGCACACCGACGCTCGGATCCGCACGCTCTTCACCAAGCTGAACGAGCAACTTCCCGTTTCCGGAGGCCGCACGTATCTCATGTGATCACTTTGACCTCCGGCCCTCCAATCAACCAACATGTTGTGAGAAAACACCCTGAAATATGTGGCGCCGTCTATGGGAAACCGAACAAGCAATAACGCCCACATCAAAACAACCACACCACCAACATGAAATCAACTTGCAACAGAGCAAGACGCATGCCCCCATCCAGGAGGAGAGCGACTACGTCCCGCCCGAAAACGGACACAGCCACACCACCGAGGGCACCAGCGACTCACGCTCGGTGACCCAAGAACAACTCCGTCTCTTCGCCCAAGAGACTAATGCCCACCTCTAAACGCTGGCAACAGCCATCAAACAATTCGCGAGCCACCAACGCCTCCCGGAGGAAGGCTCGGCGGCCATCCCCGACCGTCAGATCTCCGTCCCCCGCTACGCTCGGCCGTGGTCGCCAACCACGACGGGGAGGGGGCCAACCCGGAGCGACGGTTCACCCTGCCGAACTTCGTCCCGGTGCGATCCCTCGCCCCTACCTCACTCCAGTATGAGACGGATGTAGGGCCGAATGGACCAGGGACGAGTTAACTGTGGCCTCATCCAGGCGACCTCGCTCGATGCGTCGACGGTCACTCAGCCTTTCAACTACCGAGGATCGGCGGGGTCGAAGCAGTAGCCCCCGTCAGAGGAAACGTAGGGATCGGGAAGACCGTCCCGGAAGGAGGAGCACCCGGCGACCGACGCCTATCCCCAGCCGGGATGGCCGTCAAGGGGACTTCCCACGAACCCCGCCAACCTGCCGGGGCAACCCGGCCTTCGCGTCGAGGCGCCAACGGGCCAGGAAAACCCAGGAAGCCTCTGGGACGACCGTTGCCCGTTAGCAAGGAGCATCACCGATGCACGGATACCGTCCAGGTTCAAGGAACCGACCTTAAAGAAATACGACGGCACTGGAGATCCAGAAGATCACGTGATGGACTACGAGGGAGTCACAGCGTTCCAGGGAGCCGACGACACCCTGCTTTGCCGTGGCTTCTATTACACCCTCCGGAAATCCGCCAGGAATTGGTACAACAGCCTCTCCAACCGGTCCATCAGCATCTTCCAGGACCTCACCCAAAAATTTTGCAAGCAATTCATGGCCGGCCGACATATAAAGCCGGACTCAAAGCTTCTGTTCAATGTGATACAGAGGCCGGGCGAAACCCTAAGGAGCTACATGTGACGCTTCAACGCCGAGAGGCTAAATGTGGAGAGCTGCCCGAGATGGTCGTGAAAACGGCCCTGAAGAAAGGTCTCCAACACAGTGGATTAAAGGAGTCGCTTCACAACGAACCCGCGAAGGACATCGCTGATGTAATAGCCCGAGCAAAGCGTTACATGCTGACGGAGGAGGCCTTAGCAGCGGAGGAAGGATGTCCCCCCCCGCGGGAACCAAACGGAGCTCCAAGCGGGACGAAAGCGAGCGTCGCGAGCTGGAGGACCACAAGCGGGAGAAGAAGGCAAGGGAAAAGCAGTGCAGGGAGGAAGCGCAGCCCCCCAAGCTGAACGCAACTCAGGACGCCGTCCTGACGCAAGCTCAGAAAGAGGGCCACATCGGCAAGCTGCCCCCGAGGATGAAGGGTGGCCGAAGGGACGAGAAAAAGTTTTGCAGGTACCACAAGGACAATGGTCACGACACTGACGAATGCTGGCACCTAAAGAAAGACATCGACCATCTGATCAGTCGCGGTTACTGAAGAACTTTGTTGACACCCCAAAGGCAGCCCCCGGAGAAGGGACGTTCAAACAGATGGACAAAGGAAAGAAGGTGAATGTCGTCCAAACCGCTCTGCGCATCATCGAGTAAGAAGGCGGGACAATCAGCCGCAACTCCTCCCCCAGGCGAGAATAGCTCGCTATTATCTTCCATGCTTTTTCTTTTGAATGTGTTCCCAGTTCTGAAAATGAAATGCGAGTTCGCACAGAGCAACCATGTTTTTCCAGTTCCATCACACTAAACCTCGAGACCGGCCGTAAGGCTGTGGGGCAACTCCCACAGCGGGTCGATCATTCCGATCGGCCGTAAGGTTGGGGACAATTCCCCCAGCAGGCCGATCATCCAGTCGACCGTAAGGCTGGAGGCAACTCCCCCAGCAGGCCGACCATTCCGATCGGCCATAAGGCTGGGGGCGACTCCCCCAGCAAGCCGACCATCCAGTAGGCCATAAGGCTGGGGACGACTCCCCCAGCAGGCCGACCATTCCGATCAACCGTAAGGCTGGGGACGACTCCCCCAGCAGGCCGACCATTCCGATCGACCGTACGGCTGGGGACGACTCCTCCAGCAGGCCGATCGCTCGATCCTCTATAAGGCTGGGGACGACTCCCCCAGCAGGCCGATCATCCAGTCCGCCGTAAGGCTGGGGGCAACTCCTCCAGCAGGCCGACTATTCCGATCGACCGTAAGGCTGGGGGCAACTCCCACAGCAGGCCGACCATTTCAGTCGACCGTAAGGCTGGAGGCAACTCCTACAGTAGACCGATCATTCCGATCGACCGAAAGGCTGAGGGCAACTCCTCCAGCAGGCCAATCATTCCGATCGACCGTAAGACAGGAGGCAACTACCCTAACAGGCCGATCACCCAGTCAGCCGTAAGCCTGGGGGCAACTTCCCCAGCAGGCCGATCATTCCGATCGACCGTAAGGCTGGGGGCAACTCCCCCAGCAGGCCGATCGTCTGATCCTCCGTAAGGCTGGGGACAACTTCCCCAGCAGACCGATCATCCGATCGACCGTAAAGCTGTGGGCAACTCCCCCAGCAGGCCGATCATCCAGTCGACCTTGAGGCTGAGGCAACTCCTACAGCAGGCCGATCCTCCGATCGGCCTTGAGGCTGGGACAACTCCTACAGCAGGCCGATCCTCCGATCGGCCTTGAGGCTGGGACAACTCCCACAGCAGGCCGATCCTCCGATCGACCTTGAGGCTAGGACAACTCCCCCATCAGGACGATCTTCCGATCGACTGTAAGGCCGAGGGCATCTCTCCCAGCAGATCGATCATTCGGACGGCCTCAAGCCTGGGGGAAGCTCCCCCAGCCGACCGACACGCCAACCGTCAGACTGGGTGAGCTCCCCCAACGGGCCGGCCTCACCTCGGCCATAAGACTGGGGGCAACTTCCCCGGCAGGCCGATCACCCAATCGACCGCAGGGCTGGGGACAACCTCTCCAACAGGCCAGTGACCCCATCGACAAAAACCTCCCGCAACTCAAACCAGCAAACAACCTCAGCATGAACTGCGGGAGGGGGCAAGACTGAGTCAAAGACCCAACCAGAAAGCACTTGACAAGAGCATAACGGCGGACAAAAAAGGTGGAAGTTTCGTTCCAAAACTTAACTCTTACATTCAAAAAGTACTTTTTACAAGTAGGGAGGGGGACAAAAAAGGCATGCACTGCCTACAACGCCGGAGCCCGGGAAGAGGCATCCCTAGGGGCCTCGCCTTGCCCCAATCGAGCAGGCTCCTCGGGACCGACCGGAGGACGGGAAAGTGTCTGTTGGACCGGTTCCTCGAACGTCATGAACCCCTCCCGAAAGGCCCCCACGATCCTCGGGTCCAGGATATCCTCATACGCCCGGAACCCCCCCCGGAGGGATTCCGCGATCCTCGGGGCCAGAACATCCTCGTAACCCCTCTCGACCTCCTCGGCGAGTCGAGCATGGTCCACCTGCCGCAGGGCGCCCAGCTTGGCCCAGAGCATGTTCCTCTCCCTTCAGAACGCCTCCTCTGCCTCCTTAGCGGACCTCTCGACGACCGCCTAAGCCGCACTCAAGCTCCTCACCTCCGAGGTGAGCTTGTCGATCTGACGCCGTGAACGACGAACCTCCGAACGAGCATCCTCAGCTACCTGCTCGACCGCCTCAGCCCTCAGGCGTTCATGCGCCAGGGTCGCCTCGAGACCATCCACCCGCTTCGAGTGGCGCTATGCCTCTACGGCCATCGTGAAAGCCTGTGGGACGGAAGGGTTGAGTAACGACCGCAACAAAACAAATGTATAGGCAAGAAAGGGACCGACCTGCTGGATCTGCCACATCAGGGAGTCCGCCAGACCATGGAGCAGACCCCCTCTAACAAAAAGCGGTCCCTCGGGAGGACGAAACTCTGTGCCAGCTGGACAGCCACATCACGATCAGTGAAAACTGATCCTCCGGGCCATCCCCAAGCATAGACGGGGCACCCCCCACCAACCGGGGTCCGCTCGGCTCGACGGGTAGAGGAGGCCACCTCCACCATGATAGGAACCAAGAAAAATACTATTTTTATTAGATAAAAACTGAAATAGAAGATATATTGATTACACTTAAAAGGGATAATCACCCTCCCAAGACGCCAATATGTGATGACGTCCGCACTCCCCTAGATTTATCTAAGAATTCTCGAAGAACTCTTACAAAATATTAATATTCAACATAAAGAAAACTAGGGCCAGCTGGCCTCTTATAACCCCAACTGTAGTGTGCAAAGCAATTTCCTTCCAGCTTGTTGTGTGCATAAAAATTTCACCCCTTTGGCTCTCGCAGCTCATGGACATCATGTTTGCGCCTCCTCCCCCTATCGTACGTAATGATCGCATCATTACTCCACCCCCAAGGTGGTGCATGAAGTCCGCGGAGGCCCTACTCCAAGTGCGTGCAAGCCTCCTCCTGGGTCAAAAGGGTACGATTGGTCTCCACCGCCTTCAACGACGCCCAGACGAAAGCCACAGTCGTCACCAGTCAGATCTGAATGTCCTTTATACCCAAAACTGAAATGTTGGCGCTCGGAAGGACTTTGAACTGAAAACCAATGGCCTTGGGGCCCACGTCGCCCTCCCGTAAGCTCGAATGTTCGTTGTTTTGGGCCCAGAAAGTCGAAACTCGCTGTCCGACGCATCGGAGGGCCCGTCGCCGCCACTGAAGGGTCGGAAGCCACCATGGGGGACCATGGGGGCTGTCGGGCCTTGCAGGGCCCCTGCAGAACCTCCTGGGCCTCTGCCGAGCCCTGCAGGGGCTCCCGGGCCCCTGCCGAGGCTTGTAGGGGCTCATGGGCCGCTGTTGGGCCCTGTCGGGCCCCTGCCGAGGCCTACATGGACTCCTGGGCCTCTGATGGTCCTTGCAGGGCCCCTGCAGGGGTTCCTCGGCCCCTGCCAAGGTCTGCCGGGGCCCCTGGGCCGCTGCCGGGGCCCCTGGGACGCTGCCGGGCCCTGCAGCGGCATGAAAAGCCCATATTGGGTTGCAGCTCTGGCGGCTCCCCACAATTGACGGTTAGGGTTTTCCTCTTTGGGGTTTTCTCCTTCCACACGATCCTTGGCGGCGTCGGAAAGTAGCCCTTCGTCGTCTGGATGCAGATCTGCATCAAAGCTGTCGACTTTCTCCTCTTTCTCGTCCTCGTCTTCCGCCGCCGCCTTCAGATCTGAATCCATGCCGCCTTTAAATCCAGATCCGAAAGTTTCAGATCTGAAAATTTCAGGGCCTTTCTCGTCCAAAGTCGACGCCTTTAGCCCAAAATTAGGGTTCTCGCTTAGATCTGAATTCTATGCGCCTTCAGATCTGGAATTTCTGCCGCATCTAGCTCTGAATTTTCCACCGCCTCCAAATATGAAATTTCAGCCGCATTTGGATATGAAAGTTTCTGGGCCTTTAGATCTGTCGCGAACTCCTTTAGACCGCCGCGAACTCCTTCAGATCTTGTGTGAATTCTCTATTTGATTGTTGCAACTGTAGGCATAATTGCATGACGATCTCCCACCTTTCCTTCGTCATGGATCTCATCTCTTCCTTCGAGATCGAATGGCTCTGATACCAAAATGATAGGAACCAAGAAAAGATACTATTTTTATTAGATAAAAACTGAAATAGAAGATAGATTGATTACACTTAAAGGGTGTAATCGCACTCCCAAGACGCCAATATGCGAGGACGTCCGTACTCTCCTAGATCTACCCAAGAATTCTCAAAGAACTCTCACAAAATATCAATATTCAACATAAAGAAACCTAGGGCCGGCTGCCCTCTTATAACACATACTGTAGTGTGCAAAGCAATTTCCTTCCAGCTTGTTGTGTGCATAGAAATTTCACCCCTTTGGCTCTCGCGGCTCATGGACATCGTGTTTGTGCATCCTTCTCTCGTACGTAATGATTACATCACACCACCTGGGGGATCGCCCCAGAGACGATCGGCGAATCGAGCGCCGCCAACGGACCGCTTTCCCCCTTCATCTTCTTCCCTTCGGGCCTTCCAGACTCCGAATGGGAGTGTTTCTTCGCTCCCCCTGACTCCTGGCCGGTGCTCGAGAGCCCTGCTCGACGCCCTCTGCGGACCCCTCGCCACGGGCGGAACCGGGGTGGGCACCAGTCAAGTCCCTCGCCGCGGGGAGCTCGACAACGACCTGGGGCGGTGGCAAGAGAACGTCCGTCGGCTCCAGCGTCCCAACCGCGGTATCAGCCATGCGAATCTCTTCTTCCACCATGCGCCGCGGCGCATGGCCGGAAGGACTCCCACGCCCTCCAGGGGCTCCCCGACAAATGAGTTCGTGTACGTCGTGGCTGAACTCTCGACCTGCCATCTCTGCAGAAGGAAGGAAGAACAGTGTAAGTAAAGGAGAAGGGCAAAAAGAAAAAGGCGCCTACCAGGGGACCACAAGACATTCTTGAGGAGAAGGTCGTCCAGCAAGAGCCAGACCGACCTCTCCACCAACGGCAACGCCAACAAGAGCCTAACCGCAGCCCGATCGGCCTAGGAAAGGGACAGTGTCAAATCATACCGACACAAGCTCCCCCAACCGGTCAGAATCACAGCGTCCTCCGAAAAGGTGACGAAGACGTAGTTATTACTCCATTCGCCAACCCAGCAGGGCAGGCCCAGCAAACACTCCATCCCCGCCCGGGTGCGGATATGCTGCCATGACTTCTGACCAACCAACTGAACCCTAAAATAACAGAAGAAGAGAGGCATGGTTGGCTCCAACCCATGCGCATTACAGATCATGATGAATCCCATCAAAGCCGGGATCAAATATGGGATCAGCTGACACAGGACTACCACCAAGAACTCCAAAACCTGGATAATGAAGGGGTGGAGAGGAAAGCGAAGCCCCACACGGAACATTTCAACGTACACACCGACCTTGCGACTCCCTGAAAAGCAGATCCTTTCGTCGGTAAAGTGAACCTGAACGTCATACGGGTGACAGAGGTATCTCGCCCTAATTTCCTCGGTAGTGGAAAAGGAAACGGTGGATGTCGATCCAAGGATCACCGGAGGGACATCGAACTCCTCTGCCGAAAGGGCATCATCCCGACGAGCCGGACCCTCAAATAACAGACTCTTCCCCTTATCGAGAACCAGCCGAGGCTCGAAAGAACCGTCAGATTCAGAAGAGGGAGTTCCTATACTCAACGCAGCCATTAACAAATCAAATAGCAGAAACGAAAAAAGGAGATTACCTTGAAAGGATTTGAAGAGGGGAACGAAGAGGAATTCGCTAACAATCGGAGAAGTGAAATCAGATTAGGAAGCGCAAGAAAAAAATCTAAAAGAATGACGATTTTATATGAGAGACGATTTCGAATCTAGGCCGTTCAAGGAAAGAAGCGTAGTGACATCCTGCAGCAGGAGGCACTTCGAATTCCGCTCCCAGGGACGGGAGAAGTCCAACCTGGCAGCGTTATGACGGCCCTCATTCAATGCACTGCCTCGACTGACACTCCTGTCAACTTCACACGGATCACTTCCCTCGGACCGAACTGTCAGAACGAACGGCCCGAGCAATGTGGGCAATTGATACGACCCTCTCGAAATGAGCCAAGACAGAATGGACCAAGCTCATGTCGCAAACCTACAGGCCTGGGTAGAACGAGGCCCCAGCCCAAGGCCCCTACGAAGACTATGAGTCAGGCCGGCCTCTGACCGATGCGAATGTAGTTGCTGACCCATGCCAGCGGGAGTTAAGCACTCCCCTTAAATCGCGCCTCTTTAATCATCATTAAAGAGCCCTGGTACGCCCACCTTCATGACCCATGAAGGCACCATCAAAGTGCCGGACACTGGGGGCGAAATAGGGGGGACTTCAAGGAGACGTGACCGGGAAAGATTTCTATAAAGCAACTCGAAGAACAACATGGGAAAGGAGCTCTTTCTGGATACTAAACCACGAGGTATTCTTCTTGAACGACCTCGTCTCCCACCTTATAATTCTCCTCCACAGCTCGGTCTGAGAAATCGCGTATCGGCCTCTCCGTGAGCCATACCGATCCCACCGAGTATCCTTCAGATCCGCTCTGACTTAGGCATCGGAGGGGACTTGGTCGAAACCAAGGTCCGACCCCCTGACGAGCTTTCTCGTCTGTTCAGGTCAAGGAGATCTAGTTGCGCCGAAGCTACCCTTCGGCGCCCTATCGTCCTAGAGCCGAACGCGCCCGCCTCCGAGCCCGTTCATCTCCACCCGTACAGAAGTTGTCGCTTAGCCGAGGACTCCCTTCAGCACGCCGACGCTCAGACCCGCACGCTCTTCACCAAGCTGAACGAACTACTTCCTGTTTCCGGAGGCCGCACGTGTCCCATGTGATCGCTTTGACCTCCGGCCCTCCAGTCAACCAACCTGTGGTGAGAAAACACCCTGAAACAAATATCACATTTTCCAAAAGTTGAAGCCCCTTAAGTGACGTTTAATGTTCCGTCCTCCCTCTTTCACAAATCATTCTACTAGCTTGGCACGTGCACATAAATCTAGTGTGTTGTAAAGCAAATTCCTGCTTCTTCATATCAAGATCACGTTTCTTTAAAGTTTAAGGTCCTCATGTGAGCTCTAATATCCCTTTATCAAAAAGTCTAATTTGAATTCATTTTTTCCTTACAAGTCAATAGGTTCAGCATCAAAAACTAACCGTATCAGTACAAGATATAAAAAATACAAAATAAAAAGATTGTGTTCAAACAGAATTCATTACTGACCTCCGGAAGCCATCTCTCGTTCTCGGCATCAGCCAGGACGAAGCTGACCCAATCCGAATTCTTGGACTCGAGATCGAGGACGATATCGAGGAGGGAGTTGCAGAGCCTGCATTTGGGGGAGTAGAACTCAATCACAGTGGCCTCCTTCCCGCTGGCCAGTGCCGCCGCCAGAGCCCGCTGCTCGGCCTGGCCCTGATCTTCCCCAGAGAGAGAGATCCCCGCTGCCGGCGAGCGGGACGATGGTGACGAAATTGGTGTCTTTTTGTTGTGATCGAGGAGGGGACTGAGGATGTTTTGGGAAGCGATCGAGGCTAGGGTTTGCAGAGATTTGAAGAGCCATGGAGGTTCTAAAGCGCCGCAAGGGCTCGAGGAGTTTGACGTTGCCGCCGAGTCCCACGGCCATTTCCAGCAGAATAGAGGAGGAGATTGGGGTTTTGCTGCTGATGCCATTGCCCCCCCTTGCTGCACACGACGTCGATGGATTAAATTTTGGGAGTTGCTTTGCGCACCCCACCGTTTTACTCACGCGCACAACCACTTATTTAGAGGTTGGTCATTACTCCCACGTACATACCACTTATTTACAAGTTTGCCATTGAAATTACTTTTCGCGACCTCCTAATGATGAAATTCCGAAAATGTCCCTGAGTGTGCGCGGAGAGTACTACGGTCTAACGGGATCGAGGGCAACACTGCCCCCTCCTCCGACCTCCCTAGCCACACTTCCTCTGACCTCCCCAACCCCTCACTCGTCCCCTCCTCTGACAACCCAATCTCACATCCCCCCTTCTCCTTTGACCTCCTCAGCCCCTCAGCCATACCCTCCTCCTCCGACAACACAGCCACGCCTCCTCCCTCCTCCAACCTCCCCAACTCCCTGCTCCCTCTTCTCCACCGTCTATTTCAAACCCTAGTAAATCGTCGTCGTCGGGAAGAGGGGCAGTGGGGCAGACGACGGTAAAAAAGGAATAAGTGGTATGTTCACACGAGTAAATTGAATGGCAAGCTTGTAAATAAGTTGTATGTGCGCTGGGAGTGCGCAGATAAAAATGTCAGGTGCTCAAAGCATTTCCCTTAAATTTTACGTAGCACAATTGACCCCATTGTGGACATTGCACAATCCCAGTTCAACCCAACCCAAACAAGTCAGCCCATTTTAATGTACATATTGGATCCACAAAATATTATGGTAATTGGATTAAGAGAATAATTGATATCATATGACATGGAAGTCATCTCCTCTTATACAAGACACAAAAAGTAAGTTGGTACAAGCACACATGGGCTTGTACTTGTAGTACTACCCCATTTTTTGTGTCTTGGTATATGAAGAGATACATCCATTGTCATATGATATCCATTATTCTTTAGAGTAAACACCATTGTCTTTGTTTATTCTGATTTAACATTCATATGTATTGTCAATTTCTAGAAATATACTCGCTGCCCCCACACAAATTTGTTAGTTTTTTTAAATAATCTAAGCCATATTTTGCCAGTCTTTACATGATTAAACGACAATTTTTCTGAGATAATTGGGTCCACTGACCACAAAGGGATCCAAATTTACAGAAAAATTATCAAAAGCGTTAGTCAATTGATGTTATTCTAGAAAATGATCTTACAAGCAGTGTTAAACTAGAATCGAAGAAATTACATGTATGTTTAATCTAATTTATCCCAAATAATACACTAGAGAGTGATGATTTATCAATTTAAGTATTTGTTATGAACTAGTAACAAAAGAAAACACAAAGAAATAAAAAGAGAAGATTTACATGATAATTATAAAATAAAAACACAAAAATATAATTATGTGTTTTCACGGTCAAACATTATAGTCATTAGAGCACCACCAATGGAGGGCTGAATGTGGGTCTTAATCTGATGTGGATTGGGTTTTTGCGAAATTTTGGGGAGAGAGGAATGTGCTGAATATTTAATCCTATGTTCAGCCCAGTATTTAGCCGCTAACTCAGCAGGCAGCGTATTTTTTGCAAAAATTCCAAGATCAGACGTCCACACGACACCTGATTCTGGCGGGACTACTTTTTTAAAAACCCTTCCACAACCTGGTGATTAGGCACCAGACGACTGATCATGGGAGGATTTTTTTTCACTGACCATGTACACGACGTCTGAAGTTCATTTGCCAGATGTCTGCTAAGGGAACGTCAAACGTCTGATTCTGTGTTTAAAAATAGCCGTTAATAGCTGTTGAGACATGGACCAGCCACCTGATGGTCATTTTCCAGACGTCTGAGTAGTGAACTTTGGACGTCTGATACATGGGAAAAAAATGGTCGGTGAGACTTAGATTTGTGGGTTTATTTCTTGGACCTTGTGAATGTTTTGGTTAATTATTTTGGTTTGTTTCTCTTATATATGCATGATACTCCACAAGCATTTGTTTTACACATCGACAGTCTTATTTTTCCTTTAGTTATATAATTTTGTGCATTGAATACTCATTTGACCTTGATCCAAATCATCCCAATTACTTTCACAATTGTTAAATTCTTCAATTTAATCTAGCCACCCAAATCCTCCACAAATTTCACCACTCGAGACCAATGTAGAATATATCACATCTATTCATCCGAATCCAACTTGTGTTACTTACCCCATACAATCCAAATTTTCGCTACAGTCCACACTTCACATACAATCCACATTTCCAATATTACTCATCTTATCCTGGATTTTCAATGCAATGTGTAATAGAAGAACATGGGGGATGCTAAAGCCACCATAAAACAAGCTGCCTACCAAACAGAGAAGGATTTTCCACACACGATAGTTGCGGCCAACAAAAGAAAGCCAATATGGACAATCGAGGAAGACAAAGTACTGGTCAGTGCTTATCTCAATTTCAGCAAGACTCCATTATTAGTACTGATCAATCGGGCACAGCATTCGGAAACAATGTGACAAAGTACATCGCTGAGTTCCAAACTGTTGGATTCATTCGAGATTACACGTCTTGCAAAAATCAATGACACTATTTGAATGAGCATGTTTCCAAGTTTGTAAGAGCATACAATCAAGCAAATGCACGAAAGAAAAGTGGTGAGTCTGAAAATGACATCATATTCATGGTCCATAAAATTTATGAAAGTGACGCGGCGAAGAAGTTCAACTTAGAGCATGTATGGTACATGTTGAAGGATGATCCAAAGTGGATGTTGGTAGGCCAAGAGAGCTCATACAAAAGAAAGAAGATCAATGAACATGAAAATTATTCATCGTCTTCAGAGGCATGTACACCACTGAGGAATACACCTACCAAGCCTAATACACCTACCGAGCCGAATACACCAACTTATGTATGTGATACCACAAAAGATGTGCATGTTTTAATGTGTACCATCGGGTTGAAAGCCGCAAAAAGAAATGCGAAGGCAAATGCAATGCATACAGGGGCAGAAGGAATGTCTGATACATCTCAAAAATTACGGCTGTCGATGCCTAAAAGAGTGGTCTGATGCAGGAATTCATCGATACATGATGACCAGACGTCTGGTGCTGAAACATCAGACTCTAATGCGTCTGTAACCAAACTTGTTTGGTGCACCAACACTAGATCAGACGCCAAGTGGGTATCGTTCAAGTTTCTGATCTTGTAACGACCCACTTTACAGGATACCCGGGAAGTACGAATCCATCACAGGTATTCCCAGATCAACGAGTGTTACGTAAAAGAGAGAAAGGAAGAGAGTAAAAAAATTGCAGGTTATTGCGCACATGCTGGGATGTACAAGTAAGCTCCATCACAGCCATAACACAAAGAACTAAACAAAAGTATAAACATGTCGTTTTATTAATACAATGATACATCTTTACATACACCATCTCTGAACTGAGTACAAAAGAAGTAAACCAGAAAATCCCCCAAAGAACCCGAAATGGAAAACACTCGCATCTTGTACAAGGTACATCTCATTTCCTAACTACCCATAGGAATCATCTGCACAAGACTGCCCTCCGAGGGCTCCATCTCTGAGTAGCTCTCGAGTTTAGCTCTGCTCTGACAATCCTGCATATAGACCATGAAAGGTAAATGGGGCAGGTCAACGCGTGACCCAATATGATTCATAACTAAGCTAGGTAGGACCCAGTTTAGAATCGGACTACCTATCTAGGAAGAGTGGTTTACAAAAGTAAAAGGTTTATCAGAAGGCCATATCATGATATGCAAGTGCTAGAAGTAAGCAGCGGAACATGCTAACATGCAATAGTAACTTTAAAGTAAACAGAGGTGCATGTCAGCATGAGATAACAACATTTAAGTAAACAGAGGAACAAGTAAACATGAGATAACAACATTTACATTTGAAAGATAGTTACTTTATGTTATCAATTTATATGTTTGGGAACCAATGTAAATCGTAGGACACTTAAGGAGCTGGACTTCACCCAGGGTGGTAAAAAATGGTACCTCAACCAGCAACACGAGCATTGGAGGGGCATCTCCTAACTCCTCAGAAGGGAGTGAGAAATCTCAGTTTTTCAGTGGAAAACGGAGCAACCCATCATTTACCTAATTGTCATGCCCTATTTAGCACTATACGTGTATTCTACTGAACACACGTGGTATTTCTACCTACGGTGCATACGTAGGCATGAAATAAACGTGGATATCGATGTATGTAACGTAGTGCAAGGGGAATTGGGCCATAATGTGTGGCTAAGGGTCGAGAAAGCGAGATTGAGTACTGGAGAAGTGTGAAAGACGTCGTGGGTGCGAAACAACAGGAATGTGTTGGACGTGTGTGCGTGGTGCATGTATGCATGTGTAGGCATGCATGGGTATGTGTAGGGAAGCCATGCAAGTGTGAAAGGAGTTAGGGGTCAATGGCAACCCCCGTAAAATTTTAGAAATGCGAGGGGCAAAATGGTCATTTGGACCAAAAGTGCTGTGTGTACATACTTAAGTGGTCGGTGCATAAAGTAATGGCAAACTTGTAAATACATGGAAGTTGGGGATATTTTGGAAGTGTATTTTAGTCATTTTGATTTGTACATGGCTTATGGGAGAAGCTAAGGAGGGTGTAGAAATTTCTTTAGAAATCTCTCTTTTTCTTTCTAAAACCTTCTCTTCTCCTCCCTTTCTCTTTCCCCTCTTCCTCCCCTAGTTTAGGCCGGCCATACCCTCCCCCTTTTCTCTATTTTCTTCAACTCAAAACCCTAATTTATCTCACCAAAAATCAAGAAGCACAAGTAGGTTGCAAGAGAGAAGAAGGTGGAGAAGAAAGGAGGAAGAGAGGAGGAAATCAAGCAATTTGAGGTAGGATCTACCTTGGAGTTGGAAACTTAATTAGGGTTTTATTTTATTATGTTTTCATACCATGTTTTATCAATTTGAAGTATTGGTAATCAAATTAATGTGCCATGATTCAATTTTCATGAATTTTCCCATGAAATTCTTAGCAAAATTTTCCCCTTTGAAATTCTGAAATCTTGATGTCTGTTGTTGCCTTGATTCTGGTTACTGTAGCTCGAATTAGGGTTCGAAAAAAATATATCCATGTAGATCTTGAAGTTGTACCCCAAAATCATATAAATTTTGATATATGTTCAATTCAGAAATTAGGAGCAAAAATTCCATCTTTACAACATGTCTGTTTGATCTTCAGTCTTGACACAGTTCAGCAAAATTGATCTAAATACATGCACACACAATGAAATTTTATGTTCTTGGTCTCGTTGGAAGCTTAACAAGTTTATCTATAATTTCATCAAATTGCGTATATTTCGAAATTCTGGCTAAAACATGCCCAAAATTGGATTTCAATACAGACCCTGAAATCTGTCTGAAAAACAGATCTGACACACTTCACCAAATAATTCACCATAAATCACATACTTAATATTTTTGCATGACATTTTATCTGTGAATTTAGGACTAATATATCTATAACTTTCATTTGGGAAGTATTGTTAAATTCTGATTATAATTGGCTGATAACATCCATCTTGTAGGACTGCATGTACATTTCTTGTAAGCTGAAATGGTTAAATGGTGTGATAAATTGTGTATTCTTGCTATTCCACTCCCTATAATACATGATTATTGTGTCTACATGGAATGTAGACTAATGATATGTTTTTTCAATGGATTTGCTAATGTTCTTATGGACATACACGTCACGTTCACCACATGTTTGTGAAAATGCCACAATGAAATGAAAGTTGAAAAATATGAGAAATGGGCTTGTAAACACTTGTGTTATGAAATATGTTGTGGAATAGTAATGAGGGGGTCATGTAAAGCATGGTTTCATATATTATGAGTGATGAATTGAAATGGCTATGTTGAAGGGCATGACACCTGGGTGCATGGCCCATTTGATATGTGATTTGATTACGATGGAGGGCATGGCACTTCGGTGCATGACCCATGTTGCTATGAGTGTGGAATGTGAAACCATGCAGCGTGTCCCCTTCAGTGCTATAAATAATGTTAAATGATGTTTTAGAATGTCTCAATCCTCTCTAAGGAGGGTGAGTTAGCAAAACCCGGGTTTTAGGTGGAATTTGAGTAAATTGTGGATATGAGGCGTGAACTGAGAAGTTGGGGGAAATGATTATGTGATATGTGATATTATACCCTCTCGTCTTTACCGGGAGTGGAGGGGACATAAGGAGGTTGTGTTATTATGGGAGAGCTCACTCCTGCCATGGACGGGGGAGCTGAGAGGCCCGGTGTTATACAGTGCCCGTGTCCACTGCGCCGTGTGCTATATTCACCCCAAATTTGGGGTGAAGTCCAGGTCATGGTATCGCACAGTTTACCCAAGTTCCAATTAATTCAATAATAAAATAATAAAATAAGAATTTGCATGTTACTCCTTCTGCTGGCAGCACTTTCCTTCCCTTTGCCTGTTCTTTGTGACTCTGTGTCATGCCTCAGGCACTTGCACTTATCTTATTAGATAAAGGTTGCTTGAACACTTGTGTTATTATTATTATGATTCGTGATAACTCTTTTCTTGAAGTAACTCGACATTGGACCGCAGGTATGATCCTCTTGTTTAGCTATTTAATTTTCATTATGTTACTTAGTCACATGCCCTATTTCTCTTGTCTTGCCTTGTGGTTTGATAACCTTAGAACGGTGTTCCAAATCCTAGTTGGTTCCTACTGTGCACGCATTGACGTGCTCCTCCCCACTTTTCAGGTAGTAGGGACAGCTTGGTTGGAGGTGACTTGGAGTTGGGTTTCAGGGGTAGTACTCGGTGTGAGCTATAACTTGTAGAGTGACTTGGTTGTCTTGGGAGGTGGAGAGTGTTGGTGTATGTGAAATGATGCAAATGGGTTATGTATATAAATGAAAGTTGTTATATAAAATTTGTTGTTGTTGTTATATATCATTATGAGTTGTTTGATATTATAGTGGAGCTTCACTTGTACTATCCCAGCATGTGCGCAGTGGCCTGCTTATTCAGTTTCTTCTTTCTCTCTCTTTTCCTCTCTCATCACCCTCACTCTTCTGGATACTTGGAAAAAAAATTAAATGCCGAGTATTCTGGGGAACGGGGCGTGACACTAATTGTAATGCCCTGCTAAGCTACTGCACAAGTACTAGAGGGGGGGTGAATAGTACTTTAAAATAATTAAGAGGCTAATTCCTTATTACCTTGCAAACTCTACCAATTAATGCGGAAATGCGGAATAGTAAATAATCGACAACAAATAAGACAATCGCAAACAAGCAATATTACTGGGTTCGGATCCACCCAAGTCTCCCCGACTTGTTCCCGGTGATCCTACGTCCCAACCACCCGGATCACTTCCGGATACTTGAGTTAGAAACCCTAACTCAAGATTTCCACTATGAATTATTTGTGAAAAACCTTCACAAGTCAAATCATACACAAATGAAATTGTGACTCCCACAACCCGGGATCACAAACACACTCTCACAACCGAGAGTGAATCACTTACAATAACAAAGTAAATTGAAATGAAAGTTCTTACCACAAAATACCTATGTCTTGAGTAAACTTACGATTTAGGGCAAAACGGATTTTGGGGAAGATGAAGAGGCACCAAACCCTAGCTCCAAGATGTAGATCAGCGATGGAGAGCTAAGAGGTTGTTGGTGACCTAGGATCAAGCACTTGGCTTGGAAGGCTCACAATCAATGAATCTATCTTTTGAAATAAGAGTGAGAAGAGATTCAAGATTGGAAATGAATGAGCTTTAAATGAGGAATGAATGCTTTCTCTTTGATCTCTAAAGTTCTCTTAATATCAGCCTTGAGTGCAATGAATGCAGCTCAACAAGTATATATAGGTTAGAGGAAAGAGAGAGAGAAAACCGTTTCAATTAATGCTCCAATGGCTCTATTCTGAACCAAACTAGTCGGTCAAAGAACAACCACTGACCGACTAGTTCATCAACTAGTCGGTCGGTCAATAAACATGGACCGACTAACTGGTGAACAGGGAATAGGTCGAAGTTCAGACTAACAGAACTAGTCGGTCAAAGAACATTGCTAACCGACTGTTTCACAACCAGTCGGTCGGTGAGTCAACTTAGACCGACTAAGAGATAAAACAAATAGTCTGAGTACAAATTGATTTAGTCGGTCCAAGAACAAATGTTGACCGACTAGATCATCAACTAGTCAGTCGCCAAATGAACATAGACCGACTAACGATAAACAGTAACTAGGCATGTACAGGGAAAGCTCAACTAGTCGGTCTAAGAAGCATCACTGACCGACTAGTTCACAAACTAGTCGGTTGGTGAGTCAACGCAGACCGACTAACTGTAAACAATAAAGAGCTTAGAATTGAGAAGGCAAACTAGTCGGTCCAAGAAGCATTGCCGACCGACTAGATCACCATCTAGTCGGTTGGTTCTTCTTGAACCAACTAACATGCACAAGAAGTCGCGAAACGAAGCGCGATGCTTCGGGAAAGTTCGTATGGACTTCTTACTAGTTCCTAGCTCTAAGATAGGAGCGATCTGAAGATTAAAACGTAAGACCTACTCAAGGCTTAATATTTTACGGAACGAAGCTAAAAGACTATAAATTAAACTTGACGAACCGTCTTCGAAAGCTTCGATCCGAATCTTCATGACTTCTAAAATGGTCCTAAAGCTTCAACGAAGCTTTAGGCATGCGATCACACGCTTTGAGAAGTCTTGAGACGTCGCTTTGGATGTTCATATGAATTTGGCGACGATCTCCATAACTGCGCTCACAAATTGTTAGTTCACGATATATTTATGTTTGTTCATCATCCAAAACCAAATCCGGGGAGTCCAATAACCAACATTCTCCCCCTTTTTGGTGATGACAAACCAACATAAATAATAATAAAAAATAATGATTCAAATGAAATTTACTTACTCCCCCTGCATTGATGACACGTTAATTCCAAATTAAACAATAATAATACGCATCAAGCAGACGAGTGAAGTATATAAAATGAGAATCAAATATTTAAATTTATGATTTGAAATCCAATTTTTATATCTTAACTCCCCCTGAATCTAACATATCAAATTAGATTCTTGGAATAATTGCTTTAAATTATCATTTAGCACATGTCATTATTATATCTCTCCCCCTTTGGCATAAGCAAAAAAAGTGGGAGGAGATCAACGACAACAACAATGGCTTCAAATAAAAGCACGGGAGTCGTAGAATACGACAACGGTCCAAATGACACCAAATGGAAAATTCGAATTAAATCAAAGCGTGTCAATGAGACCAAAGTCGAAAATCGATAAATAAAATCATCAAAACTCAAATTAATTTTACGAATTGAGTTATGGAATATACTCTCCAATATCAACATTCTTGGTTAATTTAGTGCATGGAAAACAATTCTATGTTTTCATAAAATGAATTCTATTTAACCAAGTATTATCGTCGATCGACGAAATCAAAACATTAGAGACATATAAAATACAAAATGAGCACAAAATAATGTAAAAGTCAACATCGATGTATATATATAAATGAAGCATGAGTACAACAAAATGATACATCCGTCAACATACATATGAGCGATCCAACGATCGAAGCACAAAATACAACATCATATCACACATATATCAGAGTATCACAAAACATACCGACATCCATCCAAAATACATCAAAATGATCCCAAAACATAACCACACTCTATCCTACCCAAACTCTCTCACAACTAGATCTATCATCCAAAGTGCATCGGGAGAGGCCTCAGAGAAGCTCAGGAGGCAGTGGCAGGATCTGCAGCAGCAGCAGGCTCTGCAGGAGTGGAGGTGGTCACCGGATCAACTGAAGTGTCCACGGGAGCGGCGGTAGTGGCCTCGGGAGCACCAGTCGTAGTATCCACCGCAGGAACGATGGCAACAGGAGTACTCTCGGGGTCACCAGCAGAAGAGGCAGCAGCTCCAGAAGTGCCCTCGGGGGCACGAGTAGAAACACGAACAAGCTCCTCAATCTCCTCCTCATCCAACTCCTCCTCGTCAGAGACTGACGGAGGGATCTTAATACCCAAACGAGAGGCGATACGAGCAAGTATCTCCTCAGTCCGAGCATAACGAGACTCCATACGTCTCACTGAACGTGCGAGCTCGTCAAGAGTGGTAGAGGGAGCAGCTGAGGCAGAAGCAGACGTTGCAGCAGAGGGGGTCGTCCTCTGAACGTGACGGAGCGCCGCAAGAGACTTCTTGACGGCCGTCGCATTCAGAGGGGGACCGAGAGGACGCTCATCGTCACGAGGCAAGGTGACTCGGAAGTGTCGAAAAACAAGAGTCAACAAGCACGGATAAGGGATATGCGCAGACTTCGTGGACTTCCGGATACACTCGAAAGAATCCATCTTATCGAGTATAATCCGAACCCAGTTAATCTCGCTCCCCATGAAGATGGCGTAGATCAACTTCAGGAATGGCTGGGATGGCAGAGAAGAGGAGCCGTACTTAGGAAGTAAGCACGACTTCAGAATCAGGTTAAGGACCCAGCCATTAGGCTTGAATGACTTAGAGGGGACGCCAATCATGGCGGGAGGAATCTCTTGGAAGATCTCAGAAAGGATGACCTGGTCAAGAGAGGATATGTCATCGACGGAAATATCGGAAGGGAGGAGGCCAGACGACGAGCAACCAATCAACTCTCCTAAGATTTCTGCCGTGAGGACTATCGGTGTCCCCAAGACAGTAGTCTCAATCGAGTGGGTCTCGTCGTACTGACCCTAGACACGGTTGGCGTAGAAAAGTTTCACTAGGCGAGGGTAGGGATGTGGATTCGCCTTAGGGTCATACCGAAGATAATCGATAAGACCCGAAGACGACAGAAGATCTGTGAGGCCTGGGAAGTCTGAAAACTGTATGAAATGCTCCAGAAGCAGCGGGCAGTGTTCGATACGGTTGTAATCCGCGAGACACATAGGGTCATCACGACACAACGAAATATCAACACCACCAACCGGCATCGGACCCTTTCCATTAGGCTGACGAGTGGAAGTACGGGGTCTAGAGCTAGACTCAGGTTGCCTAGGAGGGGGTGTAGGATCCCTATGGGTCTCGGTCTCGGGTATGTACTCGGTGTCGGAATCCGAAGCACCGGGTGGAGTGGGAGCACGAAAAGACACTGGCTTGGACTTGGGCTGAGATTGGGCACGGGGTTTCGAAATCACCGTCCTCTTACGCTTAAGAGGAGGCGAAGACGAAGAAGGTTGGGTGGTCTTCGATCGGCGTTTCGGAGGGGTTCGCGTGGGTTGATTGGGATCCGTATGGGATGGCTCTATGGTCATAGGCGAAGGGCTCGTAGGACGGATCGGGATACGTGTACGTGCCATAAGCGCGACAATACACGCACGAATCAACCGAGAAATTTAAGATCACAAACCCTAGAAATCTAAACCCTAGCAGAAATAGAAGGAACCCTAACCCTAGAGAGCAAAAACCTAACCCAAGGTAGCTAGGAGAGGGAGGAGGATCACCTAAGGAGATAGATCGACGGACGGCGACGGAGAACGGCCGGAAATTGATTGGAAAATGGCGGAGGGAGAGGTGGAAGACCAAGGGGTTTTCGGGGGTTTTGAGCTGGAGAAGAAAACGATCGACTAGAATGAGTTTAAGTCGAATAGATTGGATTTAAGTCGGTCGGAAGCTCAAAAGACACAACTGTCCCCGTCACAATTAGTCGGTCACAGTTCAAGCACTGACCGACTAGATCACGATCTAGTCGGTCGGTCAATGAGCTTGAACCGACTAATTGTAAACAGTAACTGAAGCCAAAAATCCTGACAAGAATTAGTCGGTCTAAGCTCATTCCCTGACCGACTAGAACTGAATCTAGTCGGTCGGTCAATGAACTTGGACCGACTAAGAGAGTCCAAAAATTGAAAATTTTGAAATTTTGATTTCTCTCCTAATCGCACTTGGACGAAACATCGAAATACTCTCATTAATCATTATACTACCCCATTAAATATCGAAAATCTGAAATTTGACGATTACGCACAAATCGAGCATAAATTCCGAAAATTCAACAAAAATCCAGAAAATTCCAATAAATCAAGCATGTGCAAATATAATGAACTTGAATAGCATGCAAGATTATTGAACAAAAAAATGAATTCTACATCTCGGATTCACCCATAATCCCCAATTCTCGATGCAACCGCACAAAGGAGTCTTCCTTTAGAGGTTTCGTGAAAATATCGGCGATTTGCTTCTGGGTTTCAACGTACACTAATATGATGTCCTTTTTAGCAACATGATCATCTAGAAATGGTGACGGACATCTATGTGTTTAGAACGGGAATGGTGTACCGGGTTCTTGGAGAGACATATTGCACTTTGGTTGTCCACCATGATAGGGCAAGTATCACAGTTTATACCAAAGTCTTTAAGTGTGTGTCTCATCCAAAGAACTTGAGCACACGCGGCACCGACGGCAATATATTCCGCCTCGGTGGTTGAAAGTGATACGGAATTCTGCTTCTTGGAAAATCAAGAGACAAGAGAATTTCCTATAAAATGGCAAGTGCCACTAGTACTTTTCCTGTCGGATTTGCATCCCGCATAATCTGCGTCACTATATGAGATTAACTCATATGTGCTAGATTTTGGATAAAGTAATCCAAAATCAAGTGTATAACTTAAATAATGGAAAATATGTTTTACCACTACTAAGTGTGACTCCTTAGGTTGAGACTGATAACGAGCACATACACATACTGCAAACATTATAGCGGGCCTACTCGCGGTAAGATAAAGTAAACTACCTATCATACCTCGATATAGACGATATCTACATCTTTTCCGCCCGCATCTTTATCAAGATGTGTAGTCGTGCTCATTGGAGTCTTTTTCCCGGAGGCATTCTCCATTCCAAATCGCTTTAGCAACTCCACCGTATACTTCGTTTGGTGGATGAAGATTGCATCGTTCATTTGGCGAATTTGGAGACCTAAGAAATATTTGAGCTCACCCATGTGGCTCATCTCAAATTGATCCTTCATCACATTAGAAAACTCTTCGCAAAGAGCAAAGTTAGTAGCACCGAAAATGATATCATCAACATAAATTTGAACTAAAATTATATCATTATTCGAATACTTAACAAACAATGTGGAATCAACTTCTCCCATTTTAAAACCCAAATCCAAAAGAAAATTCTTTAAACGGTCATACCAAGCTCGAGGAGCTTGTCTCAAACCGTAGAGTGCTTTCTTAAGTTTAAAAACATGATTTGGAAATTTTTCATTTATAAAACCCGGAGGTTGAGAAACTTAAACTTCCTCAACAACATCTCCGTTTAAAAACGCACTTTTTACATCCATTTGAAATAATTTAAAATCCTTATGGCATGCAAAAGATAACAATAATCTAATTGATTCTAATCTAGCTACCGGAGCAAAGGATTCTTCGAAATCGATACCTTCCTCTTGCCGATAGCCTTGAGCTACTAACCGAGCTTTGTTCCGGACGACGACTTGGTTTTCGTCGGTCTTGTTCTTGAAGATCCATTTTGTCCCTATGACGGTGTGGTTCTTCGATGGCAATGGAACAAGCTCCCAAACCTTATTCCTCTCGAATTGAATGAGTTCCTCTTCCATGGCAAGGATCCAAGCGCTATCTTCGCATGCTTCATTGACATTCTTTGGCTCTATCGAGGAGGCAAAGGCACAATGAGCGAAGTGGTTGACTTGAGATCTCGTCTTGACACTATCATGGATATTGCCAATGACTTGCTCATGAGGATGGTCACGAACGGTATGAAGCCATTTGGAAATTCCTTGATCACTAGGAACATTCTCAAAAACTTCATTAGAAGGGTTAGTCTCAATAGAATCAATAGAATCAATAGAGTTAGAATTACCAATTGAATCACATAAGACATCCATGGAGTCATCATCATTAGTAATTCTAGTTGGAACAAATCCTTCATTAAATGAAACATGAAGAGATTCCTCGATCGTTGAGGTTCGTTTGTTGTATATCCGGTATACTTTGCTACGTGAGGAATATCCAACAAAAATCCCCTCATCGGATCTTGGATCGAATTTGTCCAAACTACCATACGTGTTTTTAATAAAACATTTCGAACCGAAAACACGAAAATGTTTAACTTGAGGCAACCTACCAAACAACAATTCATAACAAGTTTGTTTAGTGCCGGGCCTCAAAAGTATCCTATTAAACACATAACAAGCGGTTTGTACCGCTTCCGCCCAAAATTTATGGCCAAGTTGGCTATCATCAAGCATAGTGCGAGCACACTCCACTAGCGTCCTATTCTTTCTCTCAACAACACCATTTTGAGGAGGTGCGCGAGGGAATGAAAAGGTGTGTGTAATACCAACTTCATCACAAAATGTCTCAAAAGACTCATTCTCAAATTCCCCTCCATGATCACTACGAATAGTGACAATGGTGGTTCCAATAAGATTTTGTACTTTCTTAACAAAAATTGTGAAGTTTTCAAAAGCATCATTTTTATTACACAATGAAAATACCCAAGTAAACCTAGAAAAGTCATCAACGATGACAAGTCCATATCGTGCATTTCCTAATGAAGCAACTCTAGTTGGCCCAAATAAATCTAGATGTAATAGCTCTAGTGGCCGCTTAGAAGAAATGCTTTTCTTAGGTTTAAAAGACGATTTTGGAAGCTTGCCTCGTTGACACGAGTCACAAAAGCTTTTCTTTTGAAAGACAAGCTTAGGGAAGTCTCTAATAGAATTTAACTTGGAAAGCTTAAATAGTGTTCCAAAGTTCACATGACCAAAACGTCGATGCCATAAGTGTTGTTCACTTGTGTTGGCAATGAGACATTGTTCATGTGATCTCGGAAGATCTATGATGTATATATCCTTATGACGTGTGCCGGAAAACAATAATTTATTATTATTTTTTCTTAAAATATGGCACATTCCTTTCGCAAAGCTAACTTTGTAACCTTTGTCACAAAGTTGGCTTATTGAAATGAGATTGTGGTTTAATCCTTTAACAAGGTAAACATCATTTATTAAGGGTTTAGAAGGATTACCCACTTTACCAACACCTATGATGGTTCCGCTCTCGTTGCCTCCAAAGACGACGCGGTTTCCATTTGCAATGGGCACCACTCCGGAGAGCAATTGAGCTTCACCCGTCATGTGTTTTGAACACCCGCTATCGAGTATCCAATTCCTCTTGGAGCTAAATTTAAATTTGTTGCTCCGGTTCTTTTTCTTTTCCTTAAGTACCTAAAGATAGAAAATATCGTATCATGGTACCCAAGGTCATTGGGTCCAAAAGATTAGACCTTTGGAAGCCAAGTCCAATTGGACTTAGACTTCCCCACATAATTACTACTATGCACAACATTCGAAAAATAAGCGTTCATGTAAACTTGTTTTTCATCCATGCTTGTGTCCTTTGGGCTCCAAATTGTGAATATTTTGGGAGCCCTCATCCTATTGGGGGTGTATGCATGCGTTGTTGATTTCTACGTGATGCATGTCGTGGATAGGCATAAGGAACATGATGAAATGGTGCATGTGGATAATTATTCATACGATGATGTGGGTGTACATATGCATGTGAAGGAACACGTGCGTGAGGGTGTCTCACATGGTGTGCACGTGTCCGTGGATGTGTAGCATAGAAATCATCATATGTGTGAGCATGTGGAGTAGGACGTGTGTTCCTACGTGGCATGGTGTTCGTGTATATATAAGCATGACCCTTCTTTGGAGGTCCACCCAAAGTGGGTTTCTTTCCAAATGAAGGTGTGTACGAGGTGGAAGCACCATCGGTAGATGAACTACCAATAGAGTGTTTGCTACCACTCGTTGATGCATCGGAAGTTGGCCTGACAAAGGTAGTGGCCGCTTTGGATGAATTTCCCATCGTATACCCCAAGCCAATGTGGTGATTGGCCGGAAGTAAGTCACTTAGGATTTTATCCAAATGGTCCTTACCCTTATTGAATTTGTTAATTCGGACTAATGTGCTCTCATATTTCTCGGTGACAGAACGCAAAGAAGCATCCAAAGTGGATACTTGCGATGTGAGCACATAAACACGAGATTTAAGATTCTCATTCTCAATACTCAAAGTCGAGTTTTGAGAAGTCAAATCCGCTATCTTGTGTTCTTCTGGATCCTCAATGCTAACATGTTCAAGTTGAGTCTTGAGATTTACAATCTCATTCTTCAACTCTTCAACAACGGTGTCATTATTGGTGATGATAGTTTTAGGCGAGGTTTGGATGCTAGCTAAATCATCTTTTACTTTAGTATACCTATTTACTAACTTAGTGTATTTAGACCATAATTGCTCATTAGCATTTCTAAGGTCATCCATGGTTACCTCATCGCCTTCGTTGTCGCTATCATCGGAAGAGAAATCTTTATCTTGCTCCTCTCTAGCCATGAAGCACATGTGTGCTTGCTCCATTTGCTCATCATCCGACTCTTCGCTAGAGGAATCATCGGAGTCGGTGAATGTCCCGACAAGCCCCTTTTTGTACCCTTTCTTGTACTTCTTGGACTTGTCGAACTTCGGCGCCTTCCACTTCTCCTTGTGCTTGTTGAGAGGACAATCCGTTTTCATGTGTTCTGGCTTGTTGCATTTGAAACACAAAGGAGAGGAGGCGTTAGAAGAATTAAACTTTGACTTGTTTTTGAAGTTACCTTTCCGGAAGAACCGGTTGAACTTCTTGGCCATGAGAGCCATGGACTCCAAGTCCAACTCGTCTTCCGAGTTTTCATCATCGGTCGATGTGGAAGTTGATGGAGCGGCCTTGAAAGCAATAGCCTTCTTCTTTGGCTCGTCTTGCTTTAGGTAGGACTTCATCTTTTCCTGCAACTTCAACTTGCTATCCTTGCGTACCTCATAAGACATCAAGGTACACATTAGTGGAACAACAGTATAAGTTTTCATGTCATTACCTTCCTCGATGGCGAAGGTACGTTTCTCCCAACTAGAATGAAGTCCATCGATGATCTTCGAGACTTTCTCCTTTTGGGTGTAGGTCTTACCGAGAGCCTCCAACTCGTTTGTGATGTCGACGAAGCGAGCATAATACTCCTTCATCTTCTCACCCTGTAGCATATGAAACAACTCGTAATCTTTATTAACTACAACAAGTTTAGAGTCTCTTACCCTACTCGTTCCTTCATGCAAGATGAGGATGGAGTTCCATATTTGATATGCACTCTTACATGTGCATATCTTGTTGAAATCCTCGGGCTCCAAAGCGCATTGCAAGGCGTTCATTGCCTTGGCATTGCTTACCTCCGCGGCGACCTCCGCTGTAGTCCACTTCTCGAAATCTTCTTCGGCGGGCTCGACATACTCCTTCATCGTGGCCCTCCATAATGAAGCACTTCGGAGGAAAGTTTCCATCCGGCATTTCCAGTACCCGTAGTTGGTACCGTTGAAGAAGGCGGCCTCGTTGAGGAGTGTTCTTCCATCACCGAAGACGCTCCTTCACGATTCTTGAAGGTGCTATAGTCGGAAGGTGGACGAACGGTCTTGTTGTCGTTGGCAGACATAACTGTAGACTTGGCTCTGATACCAAATGTAATGCCCTGCTAAGCTAAAGCACAAGTACTAGAGGGGGGTGAATAGTACTTTAAAATAATTAAGAGGCTAATTCCTAATTACCTTGCAAACTCTACCAATTAATGCGGAAATGCGGAATAGTAAATAATCGACAACAAATAAGACAATCGCAAACAAGCAATATTACTGGGTTCGGATCCACCCAAGCCTCCCCGACTTGTTCCCGGTGATCCTACGTCCCAACCACCCGGATCACTTCCGGATACTTGAGTTAGAAACACTAACTCAAGATTTCCACTATGAAATACTTGTGAAAAACCTTCACAATTCAAATCATACACAAATGAAATTGTGGCTCCCACAACCCGGGATCACAAACACACTCTCACAACCAAGAGTGAATCACTTACAATAACAAAGTAAATTGAAATGAAAGTTCTTACCACAAAATACCTATGCCTTGAGTAAACTTACGATTTAGGGCAAAACGGATTTTGGAGAAGATGAAGAGGCACCAAACCCTAGCTCCAAGATGTAGATCAGCGATGGAGAGCTAAGAGGTTGTTGGTGACCTATGATCAAGCACTTGGCTTGGAAGGCTCACAATCAATGAATCTCTCTTTTGAAATAAGAGTGAGAAGAGATTCAAGATTGGAAATGAATGAGCTTTAAATGAGGAATGAATGCTTTCTCTTTGATCTCTAAAGTTCTCTTAATATCAGCCTTGAGTGCAATGAATGCAGCTCAACAAGTATATATAGGTTAGAGGAAAGAGAGAAAGAAAAACGTTTCAATTAATGCTCCAACGGCTCTATTCTGAACCAAACTAGTCGGTCAAAGAACAACCACTGACCGACTAGTTCATCAACTAGTCGGTCGGTCAATCAACATGGACCGACTAACTGGTGAACATGGAATAGGTCGAAGTTCAGACTAACAGAACTAGTCTGTCAAAGAACACTTGCCAACCGACTAGTTTCACAACTAGTCGGTCGGTGAGTCAACTTAGACCGACTAAGAGATAAAACAAATAGTCTGAGTACAAATTGATTTAGTCGGTCCAAGAACAAATGTTGACCGACTAGATCATCAACTAGTCAGTCGCCAAATGAACATAGACCGACTAACGATAAACAGTAACTAGGCATGTACAGGGAAAGCTCAACTAGTCGGTCTAAGAAGCATCACTGACCGACTAGTTCACAAACTAGTCGGTCGATGAGTCAACGCAAACCGACTAACTGTAAACAGTAAAGAGCTTAGAATTGAGAAGGCAAACTAGTCGGTCCAAGAAGCATTGCCGACCGACTAGATCACCATCTAGTCGGTTGGTTCTTCTTCGTGAACCAACTAACATGCACAAGAAGTTGCGAAACGAAGCGCGATGCTTCGGGAAAGTTCGTATGGACTTCTTACTAGTTCCTAGCTCTAAGATAGGAGCGATCTGAAGATTAAAACGTAAGACCTACTCAAGGCTTAACATTCTACGGAACGAAGCTAAAAGACTATAAATTAAACTTGACGAACCGTCTTCGAAAGCTTCGATCCGAATCTTCATGGCTTCTAAAATGGTCCAAAAGCTTCAACGAAGCTTTAGGCATGCGATCACACGCTTTGAGAAGTCTTGAGACGTCGCTTTGGATGTTCATATGAATTTGGCGACGATCTCCATAACTGCGCTCACAAACTGTTAGTTCACGATATATTTATGTTTGTTCATCACCCAAAACCAAATCCGGGGAGTCCAATAACCAACACTAATGATGCAACACGAGTACACCACCGATATCTCTAACTCTGCCCACTCCCCCCTGCTAACTGGAGTGCAAGTAAAAATCAAGTGTAATGGCCCTAGTGCCATGTACGCTAGGGTATGTTTATTTGATCGATGTATATAGTATATGTATACTTGAATGAGTATATGTTATGCTTGTGCACCTCCGTAGTGTATATAGGAATGGTGTGATGCATATAATAATTATGTAGTGTGTATAGTAATGATGTGTTGGATGACATATTAGATGAATATCGATGTATATGAGGTAGTAAAATGATTGGCGTTGTTGGATTATGACTATGTAGTGAGATTGAGTTGGTGGGTGTGTATAGTAAAATCGTACCTTTAATATTATTTTAATATGGATTATTTTAAGATAATTATTTGAGATTCTTTGGTGTTAATTATTCTTATTGCCCTTATTAAATTTTGGGATGGCATTGTTGTAATAGTGTGAATTGTATATGTATGAGAGAGATGTGTGCATTGTAGAAGGGCAAACTTGTAATTAAGTTGGGTGGGTGTGGAAAGCAAGATGAAGGTGGAGGAATGGCAAACTTGTAAATACTTGGATTTTAAGAAGAGATATTTTGTTAAGTTTAATCTTTCTTTGACTTTTCTACCTCCTTCTCTTTCCTTCTCATTCCTTCTCCCTTTATTATTCCTTCATTAATTTTTCCCCTCTCCCCTTTTCCCCTCTCCCCTTTTCCCCTAACCTGCCTAAATTCCCCCTGCTGCCGAATTGATCCTATGTCAAAAAAGGGGAGATAAGAAAAGAAAGAAAGAAGGAAGGAGGAGAAAAGAGAGGCAGGGAGGAGAAAATCCAAAGAAAGGAAAAGGAAGGAGGAAAGTTAGGGTTTGAAATTGAAGAGGATCCATGGTGGATTCATGGTGGGTTCTCTTGATATTGATGGAGGGCTTTTGCTAGCCAAGGAGGTAGGAATCCACTCCCCATAGTTTGTTATTCAATTTCACCCAAGCATGCTAATGAGATTATCTTTAGTCATGGGTATGCAATTTCTCTTCATGATGTGAATTTAATCACCCTACTACCAAGTTGTCTTCTTGTTACTAGTTTTATGTTGTATGTTGCTTTAATTATGTATATGCATTTTGATGCTATGAAATTAATCATCATGCCACAAAACTTATCACCTTGCTATGTTGTTTGAGTAATTCATGCTAAGACATGCTTCATTAGGTTGCTTTCTATTGAATTAATGAGGATGTTCATGTTGCCAACCATGTGTTTGTAGAAATGCTTATATGAATTCAAGTTGTTACGTTGCTATTAGTCTTATGTTGGTTTCAAATTATATTATTGGTTATGTTTATTATGCCATCCAAGTAGATAGAATGAGCTAAAGCTTGGTTGATGACACTAGTTCTTTACTTTGGTGTTGTTGGGATTTTAGACAGAATTACATGCCATTTGTTTGGCTTATATCTCATAAATTAGTATTGAGAATGCTCTAAAATTTTTATGGCTGAATGATGTGACCCTTAACTTCAACTTCATGTTGAACGACTTGTCAATTTGGATCAGCAATATGGGAAAAAAATTCTTCCATTTCAGCATGTCTGTTTTTCCTCAACCTGTACATCTTTCACGGAAATAACGATCCATCCCTCAATTCGTAACGAAATGGTGAGTTCTTGGTCTCGTTGGAAAAAGGACTTCAAGTCCCACAACTTTGTGGCTTTCTGTTTTTTCTGAATCTGTCAGCTTTTAGGAGTAATCTGGTCCTCAAGTCAGGACAGTTTCTGTTTTACTTTCCAGCACTTGTATACCTTACCGTAAATTCTGTATTAAATAAAGTACTCATCAGAACGTCATGAAAATTGATATATGTACTCACAACACCTATATCTACAACTTTCTTTTATATTTCATGACCATGTTCTATACAAAAATATGGAGTAAAGTGCTATTGAATGTGACTGTTACGAAATTCTCAGCAAGCTGTAATGCAAAACCTTCTTAATGAAACTTGCACTCTTATAAGCATGCAAGTAACTAACTTTATGGCAATGTTGTGCTAATGAGATTAAGGTTGTGTACTCCTCTTTTTCATAAGGAAGAAAGGTTGCATTTTTGTGTTAGCTCCTTAGCCAAAGTTTTCTAATAAACTTCTCATCCTTAATATAAACCCAAATTGCTTGATAGTCACACTCATGTCGCATGTTAGCATGTTCTTGTTCAATTCAGGATTAACTTTCATGTTGCTTATGCTTGCATTGTTGTTTAGTTTAACATTACCTATATGTTGCAATTATCCCTTTAACATGATAAAGTTGCCACCTTCACTACCTATTATGGATTCTCATGCCATGGTGCCCTATGTTGCCATTATTGCTTCACTTCATGATATGCCATGTATGTTGAAATTGCCATTAGAATTGTTGTTGTTACTTTTTGTAGCCATGATAATTATGCATACCAAGTATTGGTGAAAATGACAGGTGTACAAGTATGCCATGTTGGGTTACTATTAGAGTTGTTATTATTAGTTTTGTGGCCATAATAATCATGCACATCAAGTCTATTATGTGTTGTGGAAATGCCAAATGAATGGCAACGAGATACTTGAAACAAGAAATGAAAATGGGAATGCACATGGAGATGCTTGTCCCAATTGGAATGTGAAATTGGAAAGTGTTATGTTTCATGAAAAGTGAAAGTGAGGAAGTGTTTCAGTACTCCTAAAGGAGGGTGACACGGGTCGGGGGAATTCCGAAGTATCGGATAGGCCTATGGGATGGACTGGTTGTGGTGGCATTGTGGTGTTGTGTGGTGGGTACACTTGCACTCCTGACGGGCTAGCGTGGCGGGGAGTGTATAGTGGTACCCGAGGATCCTGACGGGCTAGCGCGGCGGGGAGTCCTCTTTGCCTCCCACACAGTTGGGAGAGGTCCAGTCCCATATGTCGTATTCGATATTAGGGTTACAAAAGCTAGCATTATATGAAATTGTTTGACTGACTCCCTTTTGCGCTCTAGGCATACTTGTTGTTATTGCTGTATTATCATCATCCTTTCCCTTGTATCCTCTGTTATGGTGTTGTTCTCTTTTCCTACGTGCAGTATGATTGTTACTTTCTTTTGCCACGCATGCCATGTTTATTTGTAGCACTTCCACTGGTAACACTGTACACTTAGTAGCGGCATCAGTGTGTGTTGCATTTAGGGTGGAGTGTGGAATTCCTAATGGGTCACGCTTTGACGTGCCCCACCGTTGAATTTTCAGGTGTTGGAGTTGGATGGGAGAGGTAGAGTAGAGGTTGCAGCTGGAGTTGGTGTTCAGAGTGGTAGCTATAGTTTGGGGTGAGGTGAGGGCTTGTACTTTTGGGTTTCTTTGGTTGGGTTAGATCCTTATACTTAGGGTTGCTAGGATGATGATATTGATGTATAGAATGGACTTGGACTCTTGATATTGTATAAATTGATCTGATGGTTCAATTTTTGTCCCATGTTGAGTTGTTTGGGTTGTTTCTTTTGTTGCTTTGTGTTGGCCTTCGCGTGTCTGTGGTTCTTTATGATTGTGGTTGGTGTTTGTTGTGGAACAATACAAGTACTATTCCCAGCAGCGCGTAGTGGACCTGCAGATACGTTTTAGTTCTCGTCACGTACCTTGTCCTTTGGGTATCCCAGGGATGGGGACGTGACATCAAGCTAGGTCCACACTTAGCCAACTCGCTCAGGAGTGCAAGTGGGAGTCTCAGCTGTGTCCGCTCCTTAAGATCTACTCTTTACACGTGCCCCCAAAACCCACATCTAGAGCTTCACCCATTTTAGAATGGACTAAAGACTCCAGATTATTCATCTCATCTCACACTTCTTTCATCATTTCATATTTCTTTCATTTTGATGCATCATTCTCGTATTCGTCATCATTCCATCGTTTATTCACTTTCAATCTTTCAGTTTCTTAGGAAACTTGCATAACATGAAAAAATGAAAAAGATTAACATATGATTCTCTTTCACAAACTAACATGGATATATCCTCGCATTCAATTGATACTTCATTTCAATATGCATAATGGTAATGTATTTCACACTTTATCATGGATTTCATACATACGAACTGAAGCATAATTACTGCATGAATATCATCCAAAACATTGCATTATTAAAGCATATGAATCAACAAAAATAATGAAGATGGAGTTCTGTAAGAAATGAGAAAAGACATGGCCACACGACCGTATGGCGATTCCATACGGCCGTATGGACTATAGGTCACACGGCCGTATGAAGCTTTCATACGGCCGTGTGGAATAGCTTAAGAAAATAATCCACACGGCCGTATGGCGAAATCCATACAGCCGTATGGATTTCAATTGGGTAGGTAGTGGGCACACGGCCGTATGATTTAAGTCATACGGCCGTATGGATCATGGTGCTTGACATGGTCGTATCGTTTAAACCATACGGCCGTGTGGAGCTAAATTCGCTATGCGGTCGTTCTTACGACCGTATGATGCTGCCGACCACCACATGATCGTATGGAAAGGACCATACGGCCGTGTGGTTTCATCTGCTGTCGAGTTTGACAACGACGAAGTTCGATTCTTATGCGATTTCAACCCAAATCATATCTAACCAAGTTAGAATCCTACATGTGATGTCGATCTAAGTTCTAGGGCCCTTCTTCTACTTGAAGACCATCTGATAGCTAGCCACTTCTTCTCATTTCTACTCTGAGTTCTAGGGTGATGGATTTGGGGTGCAAATTGAAGTGGTTGCAATGAGAGATGGTGATGGCTAGTGGAGGAGAGAGAGGAAGTTAGGTGTTTGGCCAGTGAAGGAGAAGGGCTAATGGTACAGGGCTCGGCCATTGAGCTTAGGATGAAGTTGCTTCTTGAGGAATGATGAAAGATGGCTTGGGATTTTCATTTCTGGCTTTGCGTGGAGATGGGAGAGAAGAGATAGTGTGTAATGACCCAGAGTGCCATATATGTTGGGCCTATGCTTTTGTGTGAATATAGAGTGTATATCTGTGTACTATGTATTGTGTATATGTGTGTATACAAGTGAATACATATGTATTATGTATTGTGTTCTTTAGAAGGTTGATTGTGCATGTAATGTGTGCAGTGAACTATGAAGTGGTATAGTAATATTGTATGATTGTGTGGAGTAGTACTAGTAATTAGACTCATTATTACTGTTACTAATTGATGCTAATGGTGTATTCTTATTGGTTGCTTGCATGGTTGCCCATGGATGCTTGTTGAATGCCTATGTATTAGTAATATAGTGTGTTTAGTAATGTGGGTGTAGTGTACATGCATGAATGGTGAAGTGATGCATGAATGTGGTGGTATGATGGTAAGTGTATGTGTGTGAATGGGTGTGTAGGATTGGTGAAGAGGGGCTAGTGTGAAAGGGGTTGAGGTTAGTGTTATTCTTGTAATTAATGGGGGGTGTGTGCATAATATGAGAGTGTGAGAAGTAATGGCTTACTTGTAATTAAGTTTGGATGGGTGTGTATGGTGGGAGAGATATTTGTGGAGGATGGCAAACTAGTAACTATAGCTTCTTGACTCTTCTACTTAATTCTTGGCTATTCTACTCTCTTCTCCCAAATTCTCCTTGTTTCTAAACTCTTCTAAAATATCTCATCTCCCTCTCATTACCAAGCTTGACCGAAATTTTAAAGGAAGAGGAGAAAGAGAAAGAGAAAAGAAGAAAAAGAAGAAGAGAAGAGAAGGAAGAAGGAGAAGGGCTTGAAGAATGAGGAGCCATATGGATTTGGGCTACCCCCTTATCTTTCATCACCCCTTAGGTAGGATTGCCACCTCAACTAGTATTAGAGTTACATGCTTAGTTTCATACGAAAGCTTGCATCTTTATTTATCCACGGTAACCCATGCACCGTTCTTATATAATCCTTTCTTATGATTGTTGTTGTGGTTTTAACTTTCTCTTAAGTCAATTCTGAATTCTGGGTGGTTTTGTGCGGTGAGCAATTCTGAGTTTTTGGTGGTTTTGTGCGGTGAGCAATTCTGAGTTTTGGTGGTTTTGTGTGGTGAGCAATTCTGAGTTTTGAGTGGTTTTGCGCGGTGAGCAATTCTGAGTTTTGAATGGTTGTGTGCAGTGAGCAATTCTGAGTTTTGAGTGGTTGTGCGCAATGAGCAATTCTGAGTTTTGAGTGGTTGTGCGCAGTTAGCAATTCTGAGTTTTGAGTGGTTGTGCGCGGTGAGCAATTCTGAGTTTTGAGCGGTTATAGGATGAATGAGAACCCACAAAAATTATGGTTGTTAGGTTAACCCCTTAGCTCCAACTGTCATGTTCAGTAAATGTTAATTTGATCACCGCAATTAGCTCGAAATAAATCATAGTATTGCAGCATGCTAGATTCTGTCAGAATTAAATAGACCTTGCCATTTTTGCCTTCAGTCCTGTTGTAGGTATGCAAATGGGGTGATTTTGGTGCCGTTGGATAGATAAGAACCATATATACAACTTTCATGAAGACCAAAATTTCATATTCGAACTGTAACCGGACCTAATTCACTAATCTTTACATCCCCTGAAAACTGTCTGGAAAACAGCCTTGATAGACTTCACAAAAAAATTCATTATGAATCAACCACTTCGTTTGGGTGCATGAAATTTTGTATGTAAGTCCAGGACTACCATATCTACAACTTATAGTGGAAGAAAATTTGAAGTATAGTTCAAAAATGTGGAGGACTATGCCCTTTGTTGTGACTGTTCTGAAATTTTCTGCTGCTGAGTTTACATGAATGAGTGTGTTTGGTTTCCAATTAAAGTGTTTGATGTTTTGAGGCCTCACTATCTGATTGTGCCATGGTTCATCCTACGTTCATTGTTAAAATGCTTTCTTGTGCATGGAAAAGGATGATGTTAGAAATGTTCTTTACGTTGCAAAGTTGGTTGGACATTGTTTATGGGAATTGTAAAGTTATGTTATGTATTTCCATGTGGCAAAATACCAAATGAACTCATGGCATATGCATATCACCTTAGGACTAATGGTTAGTTAAAAGAAACCTGGGGTTAGCTCGTTCCACTTAGAGGTGGGTGAGGGCCCTATGGAGGATTTGAGGGAAACCAAATGAACGAGAAGACATGCGGAGATGGACAGATATGAGATTGATTACCACTCCTGTCGTGCCCACAGAGGCGGGAAGTATGACGAGTGTTTACCACTCCTGTTGTGCCCACATAGGCGGGGAGTAGGACGAGTGTTTACCACTCATGGCGTGCCCACATTGGCGGGGAGTAGGACGAGTGTTGAGATTTTGAGTGCCGAGAATTTGAGTGCTATGGTGAGGTATGGTGAGGAATGCCACCCCAATTAGGAGAGGCCCAGTCCCCGCTATTCGAATCACTTCTTATGTTTCCAAATCATCAATACATAATAACTTATAACCATGGAAAGAAGGTTGAAAATGCTATTTGATGTTGTGAGAAATGAATAGGTGAGATGGTTCCACGTTACTAGTTTCCTTGTTTTACTATTAACACTTAGTTGCTTATTATGAATGTTGTACTTGTTCTTGTTGCCTCTTGTACATTATGCTAGTATGTACGCCTTGCCTGTTGCACGAGCACACTTCCACAACTTTATTTGTTACTTCCTTTACTACAGTAGATGTTTGTGCCATGTCATACACTCTGCCTGCTCACGTACACCTTTTCCACACTTCATGCAAGGGATAGTTGGGTATGTCATTCCTACTAGGTCACGCTTTGACGTGCCTACCGTTGACTTTTCAGGTTCAGGTGTCGGAGTTAGTTGGTGGTTATGAGGTGGAGCAAGTGGAGTTCTGTGGATGAGTTAGGTTGGGATGACGAGGGGAGAGGATAGAGTGTTTGTACTTTTGGGGTTTTGTTTGGGTAACGACGAGATGATAATGATGGATGTTCGTACAGATGGATGATGTATTAGAAATCAGACTTTTCTTTGGGTTTAGTTGTTGTACAGTTTCCCTCCGTGTTTCTTTCTGTGTTTATGTTATTGGTTGCTTGATTGTGCTTTAGAAACATTACAGGTATTATCCCAGCAGTGCACAGTGGACCTGCTTGAGTTTTTTTGTATTTCCATTCGTAACACTCGCTGTTCTTAGATAACCTGGGACGGATTCGTACTTTCCAGGTATCATGGAGAGCGGGGCGTTAGAAAGAGAGAGTGTGTGTGTGTTGCTACTTCTTTTTCTTTTTTCCTTTTCCTTTTCTTCTTTCTGCCCTAAGGATCCCAATCATCATCACCCTCTCCTATTCTCTCACCATGTCATATGTCTAATGGTGCTGGTAAGGGTTATGGATGTGTTAACACCTCACAAGGAGGAGGTGTCCTCTTAAGTAGGGACTGGGTTTAATCTTTAATAAGTAGACATACTTATAGTATTACCTCATACTTACTGAAATAACAACTATACCATCCATATATATATACACCCATGAAATGATATTTTTTAAAAAAATAATTTTACCATTTTAAAAATTCAAGGAAATTCTTGAAAATACACAACAATTTTGTTCGCATGAATATTATCAAAATTACGTATACAATACTCGTATATGGAAATACATGGTATTATAGATCTACTTCCGATTTAAAAAAAGGTTAGACGGCTAGATTACCAGACGTCTAATGTGGTGCCACTAGATGTCTGGTTATCCAATGGTTGGTGGCTTACGTGGCAACCATTCAACACATGTTAAGCCATCCATTGGAAGAGAGCATGTGTTGAATCCGACGTGGCACAGATTTAGCCCCTGATCGGGCTTAATGGTTCAGCCCTCCGTTGGGAGTACCCTTATCGGTTACCACCTTTAGACATCATTTAGATCCAATCCAATAAAAAGTATTAAAATTTTGGTATAATTTATCCATGTGCCTTTGAACTTTAATTTTAATTTTAATTTTTTCATTTCCACATAATTGACATCGAATCTTCGTATCAACATGCCTTCCAGATATTTTCAACTATCATATACGTTGGGAATTATAGAACAATTTGATCGATAAGAGCTCAAATAAATTCTACGTTTCGATCATCATGTATTAGTGAAAAACGCAAAATGGAGATTGTTTCAGAGTGTTTTCTCACTACAGTATCATTGACCGTGGACTGCCCGGTCAACGTGGTCAAGGGGCCGATTAGGGTCCCTTGGGTGCGTCGAACGCGTGTAGACGCGACGCGAATCGGAGATGTAGTCGACGCAGAGCACGTTAGCTGGGCCAGGTCTGGATCCTCGGCCTCTGGGGGGCTGAGGGGAAGCCTCGGCCCGGTATGAGGTGCTCCGCCTCGGACGGTCGGACGACGAGGGGAAGCCTCGGCGCCTTGGCTTGACGCGCGACCGATGCGGAGCTGAGGGGAAGCCTCGGCTCAGATGGGTGCGCTCGGCCTCGGTCGGTCGGACGACGAGGGGTAGGCTCGGTCGTCTCGCTGGATGCACGGCCGGCGTGGAGCTGAGGGGAAGCCTCGGCTCAGATGGATACGCTCGGCCTCGGTCTCTCCTGGCGTCGAGGGGTGGCCTCGATGCCTTGGCTGATGCTTGATGGCGTTCACCTGGTGCCGAAGGGAAGCTTCGGCACTTGGATCTAACGTCTTCCTGAATAGACGAGAACACTCGTCAGTGAGGCCGGACCTTGGTTCCGGCCAAATCCCCTCCGATGCCTAAGTCAGATGACAGTCTGAAAGAGGAGGCTCGGTGGGGACGGTTCGACTCGAGAGGAGATCAGAACGACGTCCTCCGGCGCGAGCGGGGGGGGAAGGAGATGAAGTGGGGGGAAATAGGTCGTTGATGGAGTACCTTAGGTTTTGTTACCTGAGATGCCGTCCTTTGTTCAGTCGTCCTCCTAGTCCTTTTATAGGCCTCTTGCCATGACTGCCCGTCATCCACGTCCTTCACCCGCCCCCAATCGCGCCCCCTCGATCTGCCCCCCCACTCGCCACTCACCCGCGACGTGCCAGCACCTCCCCTTAATGGTCATAAAAGGGGCGGCAGATTTCGTGGGGGCGGTTATCCGTGGGTGAGTCGCACGCTTCCCGAGTCGGGCCGATTTGACGTTCGGGGGCCCTCTAGGGGGCCTTGTCGGGCGGGCCCGATCTCGCAGATGGGCTTCTGATTGGTAGTCGGGTTTCTGGGCTCGTGTCTTTCGGGCTTCGGCCAAATAGGCGTAACAATTGCCCCCATCGGTCGGGTCGATCGGCCTCGGCTGGTTCGGCTCGGCCGATGTGACTTCCGCCGATTTCGACAGGCTCGTCAGTCGAAGCTGATTCATTAATTGGGCGTCATCATGAGTCAGCCCGTTCGATACCTTCAAGACGCGGGTTCCGAAGCGCCGTCGGTCCCCTGATGCTGCCACGTGTAACTGCGGGTTTATCCCCACCGTTCGCGGGGTCGTCTTTGGTAGAGGATCTGTGCGGGTTGTGAGCCGCCACCCCGTCATCTTCTTCTTCGTGTTGATCTTGATCCTGCCCGAGCTCTGCCCCATGTCGTCTTCCTCTACCATTGGTTCGGGTCAGCCGGAGCGTGACGTCACTCCTAACCTGATGGGTAGTCCTCCTTCGACGATTCGTCGGCACGGGGGTGAGCTTTCAGGGGTGCCTCCAGAGGTCTTAGCATGGCCTTCGTCGGTCTGTGCCGCCACCATCGGGGGTATGCGCTCCGCCTACCTGCTTCCACCTTATTCGGCTCGTGCTCCCGGGTCCGACGAGCGGATCTGCCTTCCCGGTCCCAATGAGGTTGGAGTGTACGAGAAGTGCTTCCGCTACGGGCTCCGTTTCCCGCTCCACCCCTTTATCATCGAGTTCCTTCAAGCCCACAACGTGGGCTTGTGCCAATTCTACCCCAACGCCATCGGGCTCCTCGTCGGGTTCGTCGTCATCTGCATGCTGAAGGGAGTGGTGCCCTCCCTCCGTCTCTTCGCCCAGTTCTACCGCATGAGTCATCACCAGTCGGGGGCGTGGATTTACATCAGCGCCCGTCTGAAGATGAGCCTTGTGTTGGGGTTGCCGAGCTCCCTGAAGCGTTGGAAGGGGGAGTACGTATTTGTCGTTTCCCATCGAGTGTACCTTTCCCGATTCGTTGGGGAGCGGCCGGCGCGGTCATCCTTGATCTAGGTGACCCAACTGCCGCCGAGCTGCAGACGGCGAATGCCCTACTGGCGATTCCTTCGAGGGATCGGATGATCGACGTCCTCTTCAGCAACCATAAATTGCGCAAGACTGTGTGGCCCTTGGGTAAGTTCTCCGAACGTTCGTCATTCGGGGTTGCTCGGGCTCTTCTCGGCCCTTTACTTCTTCTTTGGGTGCAGGTGGATTCCCTCTCGGTTCTTCTCCCGCCAGCCCTCACGTGCTGGCCTCGGATCCGGGCCCGCGTAAGAGGGATCATGTGTTGGATGTCCAGAAGAAGCAGCAGGTCGTGACCTCTGCTGTTGGTTCAAAAAGGAAGAAGGGGCCATCTCCCTCCATCCCCTTGTTGGAGTCTTCCAAGAGGGTCCGCGGGGGGGCCGAGGAAGTTAACGTCTCGCCGTCTGCTGATCAGCACCGGCCTGCCCCTGTTGAGATTGCCTGGCCGTGGGTCGGCCCCTCGCCTCTCTCGAACGGTTCTCTCCCTGATGCCTACGATCGGTATCTAGGCGCGTTCCGCTCCGACCCGGGCGAGTTTCCTTCGTCAGGGGAAGGCCTTCTTCGTCCACGCTTCCCGGTGGGGGAGAAGGAGTCGGTGTTTTTGAGCCGCGGAGCTGCCGTACGAGTGGCCGAGAATAGTTGCCTCCCTCTTGATCAGGCCGTGGTGGATGGAGTCAGAGGCGACTGTTTGGCCACCTTCGTGATTCAGGCTGGCCAACAGGTAGAGTGTCTCTGCTTGCTCTCCCTCTAGCTGCTTTCGCCGTCTTACCTTTGTCGCCTTGGTGCAGTTGTCCTCGGTGGGACTTTCGATGAGGCGCCAGTTTGCGGCGCTCCCTAAGGCCAAGTCCGACGCCGGGCGAGATCCTGATGTCCACGGTGATGAGGGGGAGGCAGGTCAGTTAGATGAGGCACGAGTCATGTCCTTGGAGACCCGCATAACTGAGCTATCCTCTACCCTCGAAGAGACGGACCGTGAGAGAGCCTTGGCTTTGGTTGCAAAGTCAAAGGCCGAGGCGCGGGTCGTCGTGCTTTTGGGAGACGCCGACACACCTGGGGGAGCTGACAAGATCCCCGTCTCCGTCGCTGCCCCCGAGGCCCTGGAGCTCTCCGATCGTCTGGAGGCGGCGGAGGAACGGGAGAGGGTTCTCCTTGCTCAACTCGGCGAGAGATCCCGGGAGATTGAGGTGGAGAGGGCGGAGCTCCAACGCCAGATCGAGACCTTGAAGGCCCGGGTGCGTGCGCTTGAGGAGGTGGATCCGTCCCAGATCACCCAAGACGCTGTGGAGGAGTATGCCACCTCCTTTGTTGAGTCAGCCGTGGCTGAGGCGTTCGAGAAGGGTTTCGCCCGTTGCCAATCCGAGATCCAGAAGAAGTTCTCGCTCTTGGGAGTCAATTTCGAGGATCTCCGGGCGCATTCTGACGGCGAAACGGAGCGTGGGGGCGACCCAAGTGAACAGCCAGCATGTGGCTCCACGGGTGCCCCTGGAGATGTTTGAGGGAGGGGAATGCCCCTCGGCCTCTTCGTACGTCTCTTTGTATATCCTTTTGTTAGGCGCGCGCTTAGCAGGCGTCCCATCGGGCGAGGCTTCCCTTGTCCCGAGTGGGATTCTTGTGAACATATTTATCTGGAAAGGAACAAACTTAAGTAAATTCATTTCGTAGAAAACAATACATTTATTGAAAGTATTTGCGTAAGTGTTCCGTGTTCCAGGCGTGAGTGAGAATCCTCCCCTCCATATTGGCTAGACGGTAGGTTGCGGGTCCGAGGACCTCGATGACTTTGTAGGGTCCCTCCCATTTAGCCGCGAGCTTCCCTTTGCGAGCAATATCCGGGTTGAAGCTTGCTTTCCTGAGGACCAGGTCCCCAAGGTGGAAACTCCTTCCCTTGACCCGAGAATTGTAGTATCGGGCCACCTTCTGCTTCTGGCGGATAATGGTGGCTAGGGCTTGCTCCCGCCGCTCGCCGAGGAGCTCCAGACCGAGCTCCAGGCCATGCGAATTCCTGTCTTCGTCGAAGCACTTGAGGCGGAGAGACTCTTCACCCAGCTCGACCGGTACCACTGCCTCGGCTCCGTAGGCAAGCATGAACGGGGTTTCGCTGGTGGCATCCTTGTGGGTCGTCCGGTATGACCAGAGTATCCTGGGGAGCTCTTCCGGCCAGTTTCCTTCGGAGTCCTTCACTTTCTTTCGGAGGGGCTCTATGATGCATTTGTTGGCTGCTTCCGCCATCCCGTTAGTCTGGGGGTGCGCTACAGAGGCGAAGAGGAGCTTGATCCCCCATTCCGCGCAAAAGTCTTTGAACCCCGCGGAGTCGAACTGTTTCCCGTTGTCTGTGTTGATGGCCCGTGGTACTCCGAATCTGGAGATGATGGAGTTCCATACGAAGCTATTCACTTTCTTCCACGTGATGGTGGCCAATGGTTCAGCCTCGATCCACTTGGTAAAGTAGTCTACCGCCACAATCAGATACTTCCGCTGCCCCCGACCCGGCTTAAATGGTCCGAGGATGTCGAGCCCCCATTTCGCAAAGGGGATGGGGCTCACAATAGGGATGAGCTCCGACGGGGGAGTTGAGGCGTGGTTGGCAAACCTCTGACATTCTTGGCACTTTTGGACGTAGTCCGTTGCGTCTTGGACTAGGGTCGGCCAGTAATATCCCTGCCTCAAGATCTTCTGTGCGACCATCTTGCCCCCGTGGTGATTTCCGCAGATCCCTTCGTGAACCTCCCGTAGGACGTAGTCGGCTTCCTGCGGTCCGATGCATTTCAGGTATGGGAGAACATCCGCCTTCGTCCAGCGTCTTCGGTAGAGCGTCCCCTCATGGATCACGTATCGGAGCGCCTTCCTCTCCAGGGTCCGACGCTCGTCCCAATCCGTCGGCACCTCCCCATGAGTGAGGTACCGTATGATTGGGTCCATCCAGGTGGGATTTTGGTTGATTGCCATCACCTCCCACTCTTCCGTGCTGGGGGACTGCAAGTTCTCCACGTATATGGTGCGGCCCAGCTCCTTGGTCGAGGACGAGTCTAGCTTCGACAGCGCGTCTGCCCGTGCATTCTCCGACCGTGGGAGATGTAAGACTTCCGCGCTCTTGAACTTGGACAGCGCCGCTTTGGCGACGGCGAGATACCTCTGCATTGCTTCCTCCCGTGCCTCGTAACTTCCCAGAAGCTGGTTGACAATGAGCTTCGAGTCGCTGAGGAGGTGCACGGACTCGGCCCCGAGCTCCTGGGCCAGCCTCAGGCCGTTGATTACCGCTTCGTACTCCGTCACGTTGTTGGTGGCCGGGAACTCGAACCGCAACGCGTATTCCGTGATGTTCCCTTCCGGAGATCGGATCGCGATCCCAGCCCCGCCTCCTGACTGTGTTGCCGATCCGTCCACATGGACTACCCATGCTTCTGGGACTCCCGACTGGACAGGGTGGAGGTGGTCAGCCGAAAGAAAAGATAATGGCTAGGTGATTACCGTTGCTGGGCCTTCTCCCTCCGGGGGATGTCCTCCTTCCGTAGTGCATTCAGCGATGAAGTCAGCCAAGGCCTGCCCCTTGATGGCTGTGCGTGGTTTGAATCGGAGGTCGAACTCGCTCAATTCCACCCCCCCGTTCAGCATCCTTCACATTCGATCGAATCTCTTGAGATTCTGCTCCAATTGCGAGTCGGTCAAGACCAATATGGTGTGGGCTTGGAAGTAGGGCCTGAGCCTTCGCGCTGAGAGAACGAGGGCGTATGCCAGTTTCTCCATGGGCGAGTATCGCACCTCCGCTCCCTTCAAGACCCGGCTCGTGTAGTACACCGTGTAGGATCCTGCCAAAACAGAGTTAGGATCGATAATTAAAGTTGAGACTTACGCTTGTGTATGCGGAACGGTAGTCTCGGAACTTTGCCTTCGGATTCGCCACGACGGATCGAGTCTTCTCACGAACGGAGTAAGGCTACTAATCCACAATCTAAATCTCTATTTTAGATTAAGAACTTGGATAGAGGAAGAGAAAGGATTTCTGCAGAGCTTCGCTAGAATGAAGTTGCATGCATGAATGCCATGCAAAAGGTGTAAGAAATGGCTTACCCTTGGGTCTTATTTATAGCCCCCAAGGTAGTTATTTTAGGGTAAGTTGTTCTTTTGGAACAACTTAATTAAGGTGTACCATGATACATGGCACATTATAAGCTTAAGTTGTACCATATGCATGGTACAACATAAGCTTAAGATATTCCCCCTTTATTAGCCATATGTCGCATGCACTTATGCATATATAAAGCGACTTTCCTACTCATCCAGAGATCCTCTCCGCAAGGGAACAGATTCCCTTTGCACACGACTTCGTGTGCGCGACGTTCGAGGTCCGTATTCCCTCGTACATCCCCCACAAGGGTGTACAAACGTCTTCCATATCCAACATCTCCCACTCACACTTGAGGGGATTGTAAGAGAACGTCTTTCCCTTAGTTCTTTCATCTATCATACCGAGAAATAGACCGTGCGACCGTCATGCGCGTAGAGTCTGTTGTTGTGCACTTGTTAGAGATACACAACGACCTCGAAGGTGCAAAGTTGAGTAGTTCAACGCATGCTTTACCCTAGATTATTTCTTCACATTTCTTGTACTTTATATTCAACAATTGAATCCCATCTGGATTACAATTGGCTGGCCAGCTTTGAATTATTAAAGTCCAAATGCGAATAAGAAATCAATCTTCCTCTTCTTGCGAACCTTCTGATCTTGACTTGATTCGCTTTTCTAACGTGCCCCGCCGAGCCGAATTATCATAGCCCATTAGCAACACGCTAAGATAGCGATCATCTTGTCAAATCTAAAGGAACCAATTGGAGTCCTTGAGGGTAAGAGTTAAGACCCGTATGGCCTTTGAGTCTCACATAATAGCAAACACTATTGCTACTAACTCAGTGGTCGAAATGCATACGTGGTATGAACACGTATTACAACATCACTCCTTTCCCAGGGAGAGTATGTCTTAATGATGTTGTACGGATGAAAAGATCAGACACCACAGTGCCTATCTTTTTGAGTCCCCTTACTACTCGTGAAATATTCACGGACTCTCATCCTGCATAAGACAGATAGGATTTAAAATCCTACGAGATCTCTCTCAAATATCCTTGTGATACAGATCTCAGATCTTTTGTAAGCATCCATATGATGCAGATCTTTCATTCGACTATCTTGTTTAAGTCACGACTCTAAATCATTTAATGATTTTGACTTTAAACTAGTCTCATCTCTATCTTATCCATCTGATAAGATAAGGCGGTTGCTCATGTGAGAGAGCCAATCTTAATCTGTCCGACATACATACAATAAAATAGCTGAGACTTAAACACAAATGTACATAAAATCATTTGTAAGAAACTTGTATGCAAATTAAACTTTGATCTTCTATAGACATGGGAAATATTACATGATACAGCTCAGCACCTACGCATTCCCATAGATGATAAGTGTTTAAAAAACACATCTCTGGGGATCGCCTTAGTAAGGGGATCCGCTATCATCTCATGCGTGGATATGTATCCTATGTCTACTTCCTTCCGTTTGTCATAGTCCTTCGCAAACTTGAATCGAATGTCAATGTGTTTGGTCTTACAATGAAATTTAGGATCTTTGACGTAAGCAATCGAAGCTTGACTATCACTGTATATGGGAACAGTGCTCGAGTCAGAAGCATTCGTCAGCCTGTCTAAGAATTTCCTAAGCCAAACAGCTTCTTGGACCGCCATGCTGAATGCTACGAATTCGGCTTCCATGGTTGATAAGGCGATGCAGGTTTGCTTCTTGCTGCTCCAGGATATTGCACCATTCCCGAGCAAGTAAACAAAGCCTGAGGTATATCTTCGCTCGTCGAGATCACCCGCCCAATCAGCATCGGTATAGCCTTCGAGTCTCAAGGTATTGCCTTGATAGCATAACGCATAGTCCGCAGTCCCTTTGAGGTATCTTAATATCCTCTTCACCGCTTTCCAGTGTGCTTGTCCTGGGTTGGATTGGTAACGGCTTACCATACCAACAGCATAGCAAATGTCCGGTCTGGTACACATCATGGCGTACATCAGACTCCCGACAGCACTGGAGTATGGAACTTTTTCCATAGCTTTCTTTTCTTTTGGATCTTTGGGACACATCTCCAAACATAGACCATCGCCTTTGCTTATTGGAGTATTAATTGGCTTGCAGTCCTGCATATTAAACCGTTCTAAAACTTTCTTTATATATGTCTCTTGAGAGAGAGAAAGAAGTTTCTTGGAACGATTCCTTGAGATCTTAACCCCAAGGATATATGCAGCTTCACCCATGTCTTTCATCTCAAAGACGGATGAAAGCCAAGCTTTGATATCCAAGATAAGACGCTTATCATTTCCGGCTATAAGTATGTCATCTACATAAAGAGACATAATTACATACTTGTTTTTAATCCTCTTAATATATACGCAGTTGTCTTCGTCGAGCATGGAGAAACCATACGACAAAACGACTTCTTGAAAGCGCATATACCACTGCCTTGAGGATTGTTTAAGACCATATATGGATTTACGAAGTTTACAAACCTTATGTTTGTTTTCTTCTTGTACGAACCCGTTTGGTTGTTCCATGTAGATCTCCTCATCTAGTTCTCCGTTAAGAAAAGCAGTCTTTACATCCATCTGATGTAATTCGAGGTCCAAACAAGCCACCATTGCCAGAATTAAGCGAATGGAGGTAAAACGCACGACAGGAGAGAAAGTCTCTTTGTAGTCTATTCCTTCCTGTTGCGTGAAACCTTTCGCAACAAGGCGAGCTTTATATTTCTCGATGGAGCCATCAGCCTTATGCTTGATTTTGAGAACCCACTTGTTCCCAATGGCTCTACGTTCCTTAGGTAAATCAACCAAGTCCTAGACTTGGTTTGTTTTCATGGATTGAAGTTCTTCTTCCATTGCCGCTATCCATTTATCTTTAGCAGGGCATGTGACGGCCTGTTTGAAATTTGCAGGTTCGTCATCATCTTGTAGTAATGTCATGAATGTTTGAGGAAATTCATCCTCAAATCTCAGAGGTGTTAGCCTCGTTCGATTACTACGTCTTGTTTGAGTTTGATCACTCCCACTTGGAATGACATCACTCCCACTTGGAATAACATCACTCCCACTCGTAATAGGATTGGTATCGTTCGTATCATTCATTGGTGAAGTTTGAAACGTATTTTCTTCTTCATCAAGAATTCTCCCACTCGAACGTTCCGATCCTTCTTGATCCCAAGTCTCAAACAAGGATAAGTCTTGACTTATCTCACCCTGTCTTGGAAACTCATTTTCCAAGAAGACAACATCCCTCGATTCGAATTCTATAAGACCCCCATTGTCCTCTTGACCGACGAAAGCATATCCTTTGGAGTTTTCAGCGTATCGGATGGAGATACATTTCCTCCCACGTGGCCCTAGTTTGCCATATTTGTGAGAGGATAAATGTGCGTAAGAGGCACAACCCCAAGGTTTTAGAATGCTTAAGTCTGGAGTTCTATTGTTCCACAACTCATAAGGAGTAGAACTTACCGACTTCGAGGGTACACGGTTTAAGATGAACGCTGCCGTCAATAATGCATCACCCCAAAAGGTGATATGCAAATTTGCCTGAGACATCATTGATCGGACCATTTCCATCAATGTCCTATTTCTTCTTTCCGCAACACCGTTTTGTTGCGGAGTATAAGGCATAGTTATTTGATGAACTATGCCTTTTTCATCACAGAGTTCCTTAAAACTCGTTGATTGATATTCTCCACCCCGATCGGTTCGCAAGACCTTTATCTTGCGATCTAGTTGATTTTCCACTAAACTCATATAGTTTTTGAAGCAATTTAAAGCTTCATGTTTGTGGGAAATCAAATAGATGTGACCGAAACGAGTGAAATCATCAATGAAGGTGATGAAATAGGACTTCCCGCGTCTTGTCTTAACATTCATTGGACCGCAAATGTCCGAATGGATAAGCTGTAATGGAACTTCGGCCCTTGTGCCAGTTCCAAACGGCTTGCGACAAGTTTTCCCTACAAGACAATGTTCGCAAGTTGACATTTCAACTTTTGAAACATTAGATAGCAAGCCACTTTTGGCAAGTCTATCCATTCTAGTTGGTCCAATATGACCAAGTCTTGCATGCCAACAAATGATCTCAGATTCAGAGTTAGAAGCATTTGTCAAATGAAAACTTTCATTAATGGAAGAAGAATCATCATACATTGTGTTTAAAACAATTAATCCATTACAAATATTACCAGAACCAATCAAAGAATTATTACAAACAAGGTCAACATATTGTTTATAGAACCTCCACTCATAATCTAAAGACATTAACATGACCACTGATACGATATTCCTTCTAATATCTGGAGCAAAGAGGACGTCGTGCAATAATAAAGTCCGGCCGTTGTCGAGAACTAGCTTGCATGTTCCGACGCCTTTGACTTCAACGTGAGTGTTGTTGCCGACGTATATCCACTTTGTTCCTTGAGTTATCTTTCGATACTCTACGAAGAACCTTCTGTCCTTCGCTACGTGGTCTGTGGCCCCTGAATCAATCAACCAAAAATAGTTAGATTCAGCAAGAAACATGGAACTAGAAACACATATGTAACTAGCCCTACAAGTTACCTTATCACTTCCATCCGTACACTTACGGGCGAAGTGACCGTACTTGTTGCACTTAAAGCACTTGATCTTCTTCAAGTTTTTCTTCTTTGAGTGCACATTCTTTTGCCACTTTTTGTTCTTAGTCTTCTTTGAGGTTTCCGGTTCTTGCTTTCGTTCGTTCACAAACCTTAAGCGTTTATTCTTCCGCTTATTTCCTCCATGTGAGGAACTAGCGGCCACGTGCACTTCTGCACTTGGTTTTACGGCTTGAATCCGCTCTTCCTCGAGTTCGAGGTGTTTCGATACATCGCTTAAAGTTTTAATGCACTCATTATGAGTGAGGTGCATTTTCATGTTATCCCAGCTATCTGGGAGTGAACGAATGACTGCTTGGATTTGCTGTTCATCAGACAGCGTAACACCTGCATCCTTCAATTCAGATATGAGATTCGCCATGTGGCGGAGATGCTTTTTCATAGAATGATCTCGCCGCATCTTGTACGAATCAAATTGAATATTTAAGGAGCGGAGTTTGGTAACCGAAGTTCCACCAAACTTTATCTCTAGCTCAGACCATATGTCTTTGGCTAGGTCGAATTCCCGAAATAGACGCATTATGTCATTGTCCATGGCGGACAGTAACGTAATACGTGCTATTTTGTTCTTTCGAGTCCAAGTATCATAAGCTTCCCGGTCCCTCTTGTGTTGGGCCGTATTGCCCAACTCAGGTTCTTCCATTATGTTTTGGAGTGTTTCGAGCACATCTTGCTCCTCCAAAACATATTGGATTTTAATTGACCAAAGTTTATAATTGTCGCCGTTGAGCTTTTCACCTTTGTTAAGCTCTGCGACAATGTTCTTAGAAGCGGTAGACATATTCGATTCAAAAAAACTGCAAAGAAAATGAAAAACACGATCAAAATTCAATGCATAAAGTTTCGATTCTTTAAACACTTGATAAGTTCCTTGGATGCGTTGAAATGTTACTCTAGAATCGAGAAGTTCACTACGTTCCCAACTACCATCTAGAAGTAACTTTCAAAGTATCCCTCTTACTTATCTCAAGTAAAAAGAAATCAGAAATGATACCCGTATGGTACCAGCAGCGGAAAAATACTTTTGAAAAACATATCTTTCAAAATAGAATAGGTGAGAGTTAGCGCAAAGAATTTTAGCGCAACAATTGCCAAGCCACGAGACCTGTTCTACACACCCATGGGTTAGATAACCATGGCCGGATCGTGGTAGGACTTGGAATTCTAAATTGCGCTATCCCGATTAAGGACGGGATATAACCTATTTGAAAATACCTTTTTCAAAAATTTGAAAACACATTGGCTAATCTCCGTAGAGTAGAGCACAACGTTATAAGTTCATTGGCTAATCTCCGTAGAGTAGAGCACAATGACATGGCTAATCTCGCATGAAGTAGAGCATTACGGCTAATCTTCAAGGAGTAGAGCACTACGGCTAATCTCGCATGAAGTAGAGCACTATGGCTAATCTTCAAGGAGTAGAGCCCAATGAAAAACTTCATTAAAACGTTAGCCCCGTATGGGCTAGTCGGCACTGTGGTTAGCCCCGTATGGGCTAATCGGCACATTCGAGTTTTGCCAAGGCCTTTTGTCACCCCGTATGGGTCAGTAGGCAAGTTTGCAATCGACCCAGACCTTCTGTCGGATTGGTCGACCAAAAACACCAAATTGGTCAACCAATTTTTGGTCTGCAACATCTTCCCGGCCAGGGCCTCTGCCCTGGCCGGGGCTTGGCCAAGGAGCCGGCCAGGGCCTCTGCCCTGGCCGGCCAGGGGCCCTGGCCCCTCGGCCAGGGCCTCTGCCCTGGCCGAGGCCAGGGCATTGGCCCTGGCCTCTGCCAGGGCCGGCCAGGCCGGTCTGGCCTTGGCCAGCCATGGCCGGCCATGGCTTGGCCATGGCCGGTCATGGCCAAGGCCATTTTGGGCATTGGCCGGCCATGGCCCCTTTGGCCATGGCCGGCCACCCCCTTGAATGGGGTTGCCGGACACATTCCTCCCCCTTGATGGGGTGGTCGCCGGTGGTTATTGGCCGTAGCCAACCCCCTCCGCAAGTGGAGGGGGGGTGCATGGCCTTCATAGCCCATTTGGCCATGGTGCACATGCACCAAATTTCATCTTACCCAATGGAAATAACTACCATCATCTTCCTCGATGAAGCACCCGTTCGTCGATGAAGCATCCGTTCGTCGAGAAATTAGTTATTTCCTAATGGCCGTGTGCCAAAAATGAATAACATACTACGTGAACGGTCGGTTCTTCCCGTCATGGAGAGTTCCTACCATATCCGTAATGATAGGAGACCCTAACGTGAAAAGAACAACCGCTGCGTTCTCTTCGTCATGAAGCGTTCCTACCATATCCGTAATGGTAGGAGACCCATTCGTGAAAAAGACAACGACTCGTTCATAGTTTCGACGGGACGACGGTTTGACCGGGGCGAACCCATATGGCTCTGATACCAATGTTGGATCCTGCCAAAACAGAGTTAGGATCGATAATTAAAGTTGAGACTTACGCTTGCGTATGCGGAACGGTAGTCTCGGAACTTTGCCTTCGGATTCGCCACGACGGATCGAGTCTTCTCACGAACGGAGTAAGGCTACTAATCCACAATCTAAATCTCTATTTTAGATTAAGAACTTGGATAGAGGAAGAGAAAGGATTTCTGCAGAGCTTCGCTAGAATGAAGTTGCATGCATGAATGCCATGCAAAAGGTGTAAGAAATGGCTTACCCTTGGGTCTTATTTATAGCCCCCAAGGTAGTTATTTTAGGGTAAGTTGTTCCTTTGGAACAACTTAATTAAGGTGTACCATGATACATGTCACATTATAAGCTTAAGTTGTACCATATGCATGGTACAACATAAGCTTAAGATATTCCCCCTTTATTAGCCATATGTCGCATGCACTTATGCATATATAAAGCGACTTTCCTAATCATCCAGAGATCCTCTCCTCAAGGGAACAGATTCCCTTTGCACACGACTTCGTGTACGCGACGTTCGAGGTCCGTATTCCCTCGTACATCCCCCACAAGGGTGTACAAACGTCTTCCATATCCAACACACCGGCCATTGCACCCCACCGTCTTCCCTGATCAGTACCGAGCTCACCGCGTCCTCCGCGAGTGCCAGGTAAAGGCTTAGCGATTCCCCTTCTCGTGGCTTGGACAGGAGAGGCGGGCTGCGAAGGTACTCCTTGAGATCCGCGAATGCCCTGGAGCAGTCTTCGTCCCATGGTACCGCCTTCCTGTTGTCTGACGGTTCTGCGATAGCTTTCCTCAGAACTTTGAAGAAGGGGAGTGATCTCTCCGCCGATTTGGATAGGAATCGCCCCAAGGCTGCGATGCGCCCATTCAGTCTTTGCAGTTCTTTGATCGTCGCTGGCTCCCGCATATTGATCAATGCCTCGATCTTGTCAGGGTTAGCTTCAATGCCACGGTTAGTTATCATAAATCCCAAGAATTTGTCGGATCTTACCCCGAACGTGCACTTCGTGGGGTTGAGTCGGATGTTGTGTCGCCGCAGCCGATCGAAAGTTTCACGGAGGTTGGCGACATGGTCCTCCGGTTTTCTCGACTTGACAAGCATGTCTTCGACGTAGACCTCCAGGTTCCTCCCGATCTGGGAGTAAAAAACCTTGTTGACCATTCTCTGGTAAGTGGCCCCTGAGTTTTTCAAGCCGAAGGGCATCTTCTTGTAGCAGTAGGTTCCCCGGTCCGTCGTGAAGGCTGTCATCTCTTCGTCCCGAGGATCCATCTGGACCTGATTGTACCCTGAGTAGGCGTCCATGAAGCTAAGCATCTCATACCCCGAGGCATTGTCCACAAGGTGGTCTATTCGCGGCAGGGGGTCGCTGTCCTTGGGACAGGCTTTGTTGAGGTCACTGAAGTCCACGCACATTCGCCACTTTCCGTTGGGGTTTTTGACCATCACCACGTTCGATAGCCATTCTGGGTACCAGACCTCTCGTATGAAGCCTGCGTCGAGAAGACGCTCTACCTCCTCGGAGGCCGCCTTCATCTTTTCGCCACCCAGGTTTCGCTTCTTCTGCCTGACCGGCTTAAAGTTGGGGTCGGCGTTGATCTGGTGGACGATCACCTGGGGATCTACGCCGGGCATGTCCTCCGGTGACCAAGCAAAGACGTCAAGGTTCGCCTCCAAGCACTCGACCAGTTGGCTCCTCAGGTCGTGGCTTAGTCCTCTCCCGATTGAGACGAACATGCCCTCGATGTCCGTGACCGGGATCTGCTCTTGTTCCTCTGCAGGGGCGGGTCTCGGCCCGCTCCTTAAGTCGAGCACGGCCATCTGGTCGACTAGACGATCCTCGGGCCTTTCCTCCTCCAGTTGGTAGCAGGTATTCGGTCTCCCCGCGTCGCCTTCGACCTGCCCCATCCCCCTTGGCGTTCAGAACTTGATAGTCTGGTGAAGGGTCGAGACTACTGCGCCGATGGCGTTGAGAAGGGGTCGGCCGATGATTCCGTTGTACTCCGACCCGATCCCCAATACGACAAATTCTACCGTCAGGGTCACCGAGTCTGGTGGGCCTCCGAGTGTTACTGGGAGGCAGATCGTGCCGACAATGGGGGTGGAATGACCCGTGAACCCTACCACGGGACCCGAGCGAGGTTCCAAGTCTTCCTTCCGCAGCCCCATCTTCCCCAGGGTTGACATGAAGAGGACGTCGCAGGAGCTGCCGGTGTCGATGAGCAACCGCCGTACCATTGTTGTGTCGATGATCACCGACACCACCAAAGCTGCGTCCGACCTGCGCGCTGCTCCTGTCGTGCCCGTCCTCCCGACCGGTAGGGCTGGCGAGGGTTTCTCGGTCTTCTCCTCATGGTCCTCCTCGCGCTGGGCCCGGACCCTTTCTTGCCAACCATGGCGGGTCCTGTCGCCTCGCGCCTGAGCCTTGCCCTCCCTTCGCCGTGATGGGTGAAGCCGTGTCATTGCAGGTGTGGTTTGTTTTTTGTGGGATAGTTCGTTCCCACAGACGGCGCCAGATGTTTCAGAGTGTTTTCTCACTACAGTATCGTTGACCGTGGACTGCCCGGTCAACGTGGTCAAGGGGCCGATTAGGGTCCCTCGGGTGCGTCGAACGCGTGTAGACGCGACGCGAATCGGAGATGTAGTCGACGCAGAGCACGTTAGCTGGGCCAGGTCTGGATCCTCGGCCTCTGGGGGGCTGAGGGGAAGCCTCGGCCCGGTATGAGGTGCTCGGCCTCGGACGGTCGGATGACGAGGGGAAGCCTCGGCGCCTTGGCTTGACGCGTGACCGACGCGGAGCTGAGGGGAAGCCTCGGCTCGGATGGGTGCGCTCGGCCTCGGTCGGTCGGATGACGAGGGGTAGGCTCGGTCGTCTCGCTGGATGCACGGCCGGCGTGGAGCTGAGGGGAAGCCTCGGCTCGGATGGATACGCTCGGCCTCGGTCTCTCCTGGCGTCGAGGGGTGGCCTCGATGCCTTGGCTGATGCTTGATGGCGTTCGCCTGGTGCCGAAGGGAATCTTCGGCACTTGGATCTAACGTCTTCCTGAACAGACGAGAACACTCGTCAGGGAGGCCGGACCTTGGTTCCGGCCAAATCCCCTCCGATGCCTAAGTTAGATGACAGTCTGAAAGAGGAGGCTCGGCGGGGACGGTTCGACTCGAGAGGAGATCAGAACGACGTCCTCCGGCGCGAGCGGGGGGAAGGAGATGAAGTGGGGGGAACTAGGTCGTTGATGGAGTACCTTAGGTTTTGTTACCTGAGATGTCGTCCTTTGTTCAGTCGTCCTCCTAGTCCTTTTATAGGCCTCTTGCCATGACTGCCCGTCATCCACGTCCTTCGCCCGCCCCCAATCGCGCCCCCTCGATCCGCCCCCCCCACTCGCCACTCGCCCGCGCCGTGCCAGCACCTCCCCTTAATGGTCATAAAAGGGGCGGCGGATTTCGTGGGGGCGGTTATCCGTGGGTGAGTCGCACGCTTCCCGAGTCGGGCCGATTTGACGTTCGGGGGCCCTCTAGGGGGCATTGTCGGGCGGGCCCGATCTCGCAGATGGGCTTCTGATTGGTAGTCGGGTTTCTGGGCTCATGTCTTTCGGGCTTCGGCCAAATAGGCGTAACAGAGATAATAAATATTATTCATTAATATTTCGGAGTTTAAAGATATTGGTCATGTTATTTATGTTTGGTTCAAAGTTCTTCAATATATATTATTTGAAATTTGGTTTTCAGATTTATTAATCTGTTTGAAAATGCTCTCCCGGATGGTTTTCAGTTAAATTTAACCAGGTTTGGTTAGTATTTAACCATCCACAATTACATCCGAGTTAAGCCTTTTCATTTTGTATTTAACATTTCAATCAATGTAAATTTGGGGTTTAAGTTTGAAAAGATAATGGATTTAAGCAGGGAAGAGAGAATGTAAGAAGTTGTAGAAAAACACGAGTCCGGAGTTTTGAGTTAGATTTGGTCGAGAGATTGCTAAATATGGAGATGAAGAAAGGGGATGAAGCAAATAGTGGATCTCTTGAAAAACGAATGAGGGTGAAGCAAAATGGGGTAAGGATTTGAGTTTTGATACTGAGAATGAATATCTTGAGGGATGAAATGAGGAAGACAGTTATGGGTTAAAAGCTGTGATGGACATCAGAGGATGCAGAGGAGAAGGAAAAAGACGACAAATATGTAGGGGGCTGTTTCTAGATTAATCTACACAAAACCATACTAAATAATCTAGATATACCATGTCAGATCTACGAGAAATAAACTAAACCTGAAAGCGGGAGCGTACCTGAATTCATAATGCTGAGAAATGTAGATCAGTGTGATTGGCATTCCAGATCTACACGAATCTCCAAGAGAAATCCTCTATCTTTTCTTCAGCTCTAATCTGTCGATGGGATGCAGAAAAGAATTCTCTTCGTTCACGCGATCTGGGGACCATGACCACATATATAGGCAAACATTTTAATGCCTATTAGGTTTCGAGTTTAGCCTATCATTAAACCAGGAAGCCCATAAGTCTCTACACATTAAAGGCCAGTGTTCTAAAAATCGGCCTGGGCGGCCGCCTAGGCGGCGCCTAGGTGCTAGGCGGCCAGTAAACGCCCCGATTATGGTCTGGGCGGTCAATCTGGGCGTTTTTGGGATTAATCGGCCGCCTAAGCGTTCTGGGCGGTGTCTGGGCGCTCTGGGCGGTTCCTAGGCGGTTTCTGGGCGGTTTCTGGGCGTTTTTGGTAAATTGCTTAATTGCACAAGAGTATCTTTTAAATTTTATTTTGTTGCACACAAATACTCTAAAGTAGGTAAACTGGATTTGATTTAGTATGTATTAAATATTTGATGTATTTTAAATAATATATATATTTATTTTTATATATATACATAAATATATTATATAAAAATAAATAAAATAATTAAAAACTGCAAATCCGCCTAGGCCGATTAATCCCCGATTAATCCCCGATTAATGCTCTGGGCGCTAGGCGCTAGCAATCTGAACGCCTAGCGCCTAGCGTTTTTTACAACCTTGTTAAAGGCCCACACTCTAACAGATACATTAAAGCCCGTTCAACTGATTAGATCACTTTATTGGGCTTAACTTAATTTCACAGCCCGCATTATATAATTATATTACATATTAGCCCAAAAGTTTGGTTAACGATCCAACAAGATAGTCTAGGAGGTGGATGAGTTTAACGAATAGACGAGAAGAAGGAAGAAGTTGATGGGATTGAATGAAAAAAACGTATTCCGTTAGTTTTAATGAAATATACGTTTTATTTAAACCCAAGTTAATTTAGACGACATTTTTTGAGTGGACGATTTTTGAATTAAAGCAAAAAAATACAAAAAATTATAAAAATCGAACAACTCTAAAACTATTTACAAAAACCGAAAGTTCCCTCTACGTCAGCTCCGTGTGCGGGTGTTGAGTAGGACGACTGGAAGTTTGCCGCGGTTGCCAACCGCGGCCAAAACGAAGCGCTACCATTTGGCCGCGGTTGGTAACCGCAGCCAACTGCAACAATTCTGATTCTGGCCTTATCTCTTCACGTGCCTCGAGGAGGAGAAGGAAAAAGTACCCATTTTGGAACAACACGTGCTCTCAAATTTCCTTTTTACTAGCAGCTCTTGTGGATTTAGCTGTTAAAATCAAAATTTGAGATATGGGTTTCTTTTACATGGTCTTAAACTGGATACTTCTGGACCAAAGACAGGATCTTTGACCAGGCCCCTTGCATTGGCTTTTGCATTAGAGCAAGAACCTATTGGGTGTGAGCATGTTAAACAAGTGACAGACTGAGAGAATCATGAAAGCAAATGATCAAATTGTAAAGATGTTGATAGAGCTGAGAGTGGTGATGGAGTCGCTATCGAAGGCGGAGAACTGGAGACGGTAGCGAAATTCGAAGCAGTGGAAGGTGGAAGTGGGAACCACGCCATCGGCCTAGTGATTTTGCTGCGGTTGGTAACCACGACAAAAAGGTTGGAGGGCACGTGAACTCCCTTTTTGTTGCAGTTGGCAACCACGGCCATATCCAAATCGTCCCAATCAGCGCCTGCGCCCGCGCTTGATGCTGACGTAGAGGGAATTTGGTCGGTTTTTGTAAATAATTTTTTAGTTGGTCGATTCTTAAAATATTTTTTAATTTTTGGACTTTATTCAAAAATCGTCCCTTTTGAGTTAGTTAATAAATTTAAAGGATCAAATCGCAAATCATATGATTTAAAAAACTCTTTTGAAAGTAGATATATTTATAGGGACTAATATAAAACAAACCACTTAATTATAATGATAATTACATGTACACATACCCAAAACTAATATATTGGAAATCTACAATTATTTCTGGAAGTATATGAAAATAGGAAATATTTCAACGGGATCATAATTGGAATCATTATTGGATAATTGGATCTTGACCTGAGTCCGAGCAATTAGTCCAATTTCTAATTCGGGCCGGCTGTTTCACTCACTAACCGGGAACCGATAACAAGGTCGACATGGCCACAAATATTAAAAGGGGTTTTTTAGATATATGTCCTCAAAAATGGGTTATTTTAAAAGAGTCCCTCAAATAATAGCTTTTACCATTTGGTCCCCTAATTTAACTAAATCACTACAAAGAGTCCCTAATTTTTAAAAAACCCCATTTTGACTTCCACCTCTCCTTCCTCCTCCGATGGGCTGCGCGCACGGCGGGCTTCGTCGGAGAAGAGGGGGGCTCGCCGGAGAAGGGGCGACATCACCCACTTTTCATGGTTGGGGGGCGGCTGCCCCCCCCCCCCTCTCCGGCGAAGGGGGCAGCAACCTCCTCTTCTCCGGCAGCCCCTCTTTCCTGGCGAAGGGGGACGGTTGCCCCCTCTTTTCACGGGCGAAGAGGGGGCTGCCGCCCCCTCATCGCTGGAGAAGAGGGGGCAGCCCCTCTTCTCTGGCGAATGGGGCGGCTGCCCCCCTTCTTCGGCGAGCCCCCCTCTTCTCCGGTGAAGCCCGCCGTGCGCGCAGCCCATCGGAGGAGGAAGGAGAGGTGGAGGGGTAAATTGGGGTTTTTTTAAAAAAATTAAGGACTCTTTTATAGTGATTTAGTTAAATTAAGACACCAAATGATAAAAGCTATTATTTGGGGGACTCTTTTAAAATAACCCATTTTTTGGGACCTATTTCCAAAAAACCCATATTAAAAATGTTGAGGTTTTATGCGTAAATATCTTATTTTTAGGGAGCTCCGGGACAAGCGAGAACCAATCATAAAGAGAGGGGAAGGGGAAAAGGTTGAAGCGAAGCTAGACGAGAGAGAGAGTCGAGATTTCAGTGATTTTGTTGAGGTCTCGTCGATCGATTGATCGAAGATGAAGACGACGAAGGGAGGGAAGGTGATGAACCCGACAGACGCCTATCGGAAAGAGATCCGCAAGAAGGAGCTCAAGAGGGTACGCCTTCAAAACACCATCGCTAGGGTTTCCATTTCCCCTTCTTCTATACATTGGGATTTTGATTTGTAATTGTATTTTTTGAATTTCGATTGAATGTCGTGGACTTTGTGGGCTCTGAACAGAAGATTGGCTGAAACCTAAAAACCCTCTTAATAGTAATTTGTGATTACATTTGTTGGCGATGGAGTTCTTAGGACCTAAGTGCTGTCCTTCATGTGAATGATGGAGAACGCTGTGATTTTTCTGATTTTCTTTTTCGTTGGTCAAAGCAATCGAGTAAACTTCAGCACATGTATATTTTATACGAGGGTGCGATTGTTTTATCACTGAATTTGTACAAATGAAATATCCTGTAACAGGATCATCATGTGCTCGAGAAATGATAATCATTAGAGACGTTAGTATAATCATATGTATTGTCAATGAAAAATAATTGGCTGTTTAGTTTTTTATTTTATACATATTTAGAATATTCACATAGTTTTCCAGGTATTTGCATAAAGATGTCTGCAAAGCGCTCAAATTTGAAGCACAAATGTTCTGGAAAAGTCATAAAGATTGATGGTCAGGAGTATTATCATCATGACTTTCGAAACAATGCATGGTTGCAATCTCAAGCCAAATATGATGGGTAGTGGGGTCATGAACTGGATGGTTATGACCAATAGGGTTTGCGGCATTCTGGTTGAATATGACCATAGTAGAAGAGCTAGTTGCTTGGGATAGGGAGATTCTTGGTAAATGGAATGTTTTAGGGAGTGTAGTGGAAGATGTATGATTTCCTAGAAAAAATGCGAAGTAATCATTTTGTTTTCGTAATTCCTTGTTCGTTGGTTGTTTTTAATATAATTAACATTTGTTAGATGATTAATTACTTGCTTTCATGTTGTCCATTGCTTGCTACCACCAAGTGAAGATGAAGAGATTGTGAAAAAAGAGGATTAAGAGTTGTCCATGTATTTTCCCAAATTTTTTGCAGACTTTGTTTCATTTGGTTAGAGTCACACACCTTCTCAAGCTCTTGGTTCATACTAAGTCATGGGCCCTAAATGATTTTTAATCTTTTCATAAGAAATGATATCCTTATTCAGTTCCTAGTTGGTTTGTCTTAGAAGTTCTAATGTATCACCTCTTAAGATTTGATAAATGCTGAAAGGTCCTTTAAATCCTATACTATAGTTTTAGTGTAATTCACACTACATAGTGTTAGGATCCGATCATGATAATAGACCCTCTTGATGGCAAACAAAGAAAACAAACATGGACACAAAAACTTATGTAGATTGGAATCCATGGAAAAAAGGACGATTTTTAACTAGAAGAAAGGCTTACATTTGAATTTGACCATCTATAATCTGGTTAGAGGCTTAGAGGCTTTCCAACTTCCTGATATTAGTGGCAATATGAATTTCTAATCATTAACACAATTTTCTTTCAATCTTAAATTTGATCTGACCATCTATAATCTGGTTCAAACTTGGATATGGTCATGGTTGTCATTAGCCCTAATTCAAATATATTTGGAGAATTAACCCCCAGTTTTGAAATCCACTCATATTAGGATCATGCAGTCCTAATTGTAATTTGAATCCATACTCTTCTGAGCCAATCACATGTCTTGCTATGGAATAGAATAAAACACCTCTTTAATGGCTGGATCGAATTCTTTCGACATCCAGCTCATTCAATCCCTTGTATATTGAATGCAGGTATATGTGTCAAAAAGGTTTTGGCACCCAATCTAAGGCAAATGAGTGTCGTCATATGTAGACCTTTGCATAAATCTTACTTTTAATTTTACATGAATTATAAATAACAGAAATCTTTACAATGATAAGGTGTTTTGTTGCCACTCTAGTGGGATGACTGATGGTGTGATTTGTCAGGGTGTTCAAAAAGAGATGCCACCCTCTGGTGCCACCCTTGTGCATTGGGATGTAAACAAGGCTTGTTGGCATTCATACATCAGTCATAGGCATAGGCCAGTTCTATGAAACTTTTGAATCTAAGTTTACTATGTTTTATTATGTTAAAATTTTGTTAGAAATCATGAAAGAGGATGAAACTGTAAGAGATGACAATGTGGAAGATTCGAATTAACTTTTTGCAGGTACAATCAAGGTTATATGGTTCACAATGATGGATGATAGATACTTCGGGGTGATCATTTTCGTTGATTGTTCAATCTTTCATCATGATGGGGGATATCGAGAAGTATGCCGCCGATAGAATAATTTACAAAAGTAAGATCGTTAAAATGGAGAAGCAATTCTGAACTCCTATGTGATGGTGGAATTTACAGGGAAGATCCTATTATGCAGATGTACCATCAACTATACTTTAAGATCATTACTCTGGAAAGATACCAAAAAACAGCTTCAGGGTACGAGTTTAGCGGAAATAGGAATGTTTATGTGGATGTGGGAAATACAAAAACAATTAAATAATAAAATGAGCATATCTGTGTTTCCCTAGTCCTTCCTAATATCTTAATCAGTATCCTTCAAATCATGCTTGTGAATTTCCTCATTGTTGTTCGAGTCCATACACACGTACTCATCATCTATGTTTGTGACATCCTCATCGCAACCATTTGGAGTTTCTTTGCCAATGATCTTTTCAAATGGTATTTTGTTTGAGCTAGATTGCCCACCACAACCTACCATGTCCAACTTTTCATCATTGCTTTCCTAGGCAACCTCATCTGCACTGATCAAACTCATCACCATCCAAGTAAGACTAGACCCTGGGACTACCTTATCATCATCCGGGTTATCTCCCGTCAAAATCCAATAACAAGCTTTGTTGTGGTTATTCCAAAGAAGTGAATTCTATATTCTTTTCTTTTTGAACTTGATCTTGGCATTGAACTTGACATGCACACGATCTTTAACCTCCTAGTCTCCTAACATTTTTTTGTGTGAATCTACAATTAATGAAAATGTATTAAATCAACAATTGGCAAACAATTAAATATAAAAACATTTTAGTTAAATGATTTTACACTTCCAATGTGTTTCATTTTCTCTCATGTTTTATAGGAGTTAGTCAAATTGGAGTCCTTCATTGGAAGTAGATGCATCATGGGGTCAATCACTTTGTTGACACCTTTTTTTAAAGAGTTGTTTACCCAGTTGAAGATATATCCAAGATATATCCATGTGTGTGATTACTTTAAGCTCTCATTAGAATCGAAGAAAGTGATCCCAAGCCTACACTGCACACATAGGTTCATGATGATCTCATCTTCAAGTTACTCCATGAATCTGTCATGATAGGACAACTATTTTTTACCCACTCGTATACTGTCATACTTGCTTTTATTCTATCGTTAGCCCTTTGCAAGAGGAACTACTGCAACATGTACCTAGAAATTCTAAAAGATATTGATATTCTACCCTACTGTAGCTGTGTGGACCATAGCAAAGGACTCGACGAATATGGGAGAATATGAGATGACATTTTCATATGTTTAAGTTGCTTACTAATCATGAACATCACCCAATCTTTCTTCTCCCGCATGGGCGCATTTGTAATTTTATGCTACTTCTGCTTCATTGTGGTAAGTTAATGACAATATTATTTTCAAGTTACTTCATGAATCTATCATGACAGAACTACTTGTTTTTGTCCACTTGTATTCTTTTGGACTTACTTTATTCTCTCGTTAGCCCTTTGCAAGAGGGGCTACTCCATCATGTTCATGGAAATTCCATGAGACATTCTATAAGCTCATGTAGCCTTGTGGACTATGGCAAAAAGCCCTGTATATAAGAGCAAATGGGAAGGAATTTTCATAGGCCCAGGCTACTTTCTGATAATGCACGTAATCTTTTTTCCATGAGTGCATTTGTAATCTTGTGCCAGTGCATTTGTAATCTTGTGCGACTTCTGCTTCCCTTGTTGTCGCATTGCTAGCTTCAGATCATTAGTGGTAAAAGCATCCACGGCCACACAACTGAGTTTTTTACCTTACGGGAAGACAATTTGCCATCAACACTATCAATTGACCATCATTATGTTACTCTGTATCTTTAACAATGAATGTTTTAGCATCCCCAACTCGATCTCATCCTCTAATCTGGACATGCATCACTTGTGCACAAACTTTTTCTTTGCCCTTGAATCAAAAGCTTCTTTGACCATTTAGTTTTGTTTCTTACCAGCTTTGTCATAACTCTTCATAGTCCCTTTAGTCTGCGTGACATGTTGCTTCTATCTATGGGATACATGTTGCTTCCACCTATGGATTCCATCGTTCATTGTGTGACTATATAACTTGCACTTCATGCTATTCTTCATGCTATTCTTCATGCTATTCTTGTTGTTCATATTTGGGACTACATATATTCGAATTGATAGTCGTTCGTGTTCTAGTAGTCATTAACATCTTAGCTTTCATCCCAAAGAATTAGCATCGGCTTCATGAACTCAATACAAAGAATATCAGATTTTGTTTGTTTGTGTTCTAGTAGTAGTGATCATATTTGAAGCGACTGAGCGGGTAGACACACTCAACCAGGTTGTCGCTAAAGAAGTTACGATTTACAAAGTGACCAACAATTCAATTCAATTCAATTCAAATTTCTATGATAACATAATGATATTCTATTTCACTTCAATTCAGTAGCTGCAACAGTAAGCAATGATAGTAAGGAGAGGAGAAAGAAATGCATCAGCAACAAGGAAAGAAAAAGGCAAGAGCAAAAAGAAGAAAGAAGAGTAGTAGAGAAAGGAGAAGAGAAAAGCTAAAAACTCTTGTCTTGATCAGCACCTAATCTTTGATATACGGCCATCAACATAAGAGATAAATGGGAGAGGTGGTTCAGAGATGGAGAGAGATTAGGGTCTTTTTGGGATTCCTTTTTCTATATTTAAATCGGTTGTTTAAACACTTTGCTTATATTTTTTTCAAACTTGCTTATGAAAGGTAGGTGAATAGCCCGTCTTTGGACTGGCCAGGCGGCTTACTCGCCTTGGGCAGGCTGCCTAGCCTAACATTGGAAGACCAATGCCTAGGTGGTTGCCTATGTTGAGTTTTAGAACATTGGAAAAGGGATAAATCAGAGCTAACGAAGGACTAACTTTCATAAAACTTGAACTTTGATCTTATTTTGAAAACAATGATATACTTTGAAATTTACAAAAAAGTAGCATGCATTTTTCTTTTTTCATAAGAATACCAAACAATGGTTAATGAGATTTTACTATTACTCTTCTACCCTTTTGTTAACAGGAATAAACTTTCTACAAAGAGATCCATTATCCATTATAGAAAGTGAAATTAAGATTTTTTTTGGAAGAAGTGTATTATCTTCATCACCTTTTATGGTTTATTTCCTTAAACGAAGCGCAAGTCCTCACATTTTCATTCGTCCAAACATGATCTTCGATCATCTTCAAATTTGTGTGTCACCCTTTTGGAGAAAACTTGTGTTATAAACCCTTTTTTTCTTCAAGCTCATTTGTTCCTTCTATTAATCAAAGCTGCGTCTTCAAGCTTCGTTGTCCTAAGAAAAATCTTAGCCATCTAGTTGATAAATTAGGACAGATTTTGAATGGGTATGTTGACTAAGACAAATGTGTTGATAGAAAAATAATTAGGATTTAATTTAGAATCATCAACGGTTAGAATGAAAGGTGGTGAAATTTCTTAAGGGGCAACCTATAGGGGACTAGGTCATTTTTTGGGGGAACGTTATGGCACAATTGGTTGTGGTTGAAATGAGAGTGATTTTGAATGTGGTTGAAATTTTTGAGGGGAAAGATTTTGAATGGGACTCTAAATTTTAGACAGGGAAGATTTTGAATGGGGTTGCAATTTTTTTAAGAGACGATTTTCAGTGGGGTGGTTGAAATTTTTGAGGAGGGAGATTTAGAATGGGGTTTAAATTTTTGAGAGGAAAAAATTTGAATGTAGGGCACTTGTTATGACTAGTTTTTGCATAAAATAGCAATCCATGTACTTTGCAACTCTATCTAATTAAATTCTAAATACATGAAATCATCAACCTTGATGGTTTATTTAGAGAATGATGAAATACGAGGAGGAGGTTGTCGAGGACATAAATAGAGTTACTTTGACTGTAAAGGATGTTAGGGTTGGAATTTAAGAGATAGATGAGAAAGAAGAACAAACTAACTAAAAAGAGAAAAAAGGGGAGGAGCATGGGTAATTTGGTTATAAATGTGCCAGATGCTAGTCACATGCTAATTTATATAGCATGTTATGACAAACAATGGATTTGTGAAAAAAGTGGAGGAAAGTTAATGGTAGTGTTTTGAAATTCTCAAAGTATAGGGTTGTTTTTTTTTTGAAAGAGGCCTATGTCATGGTATTTTTTTTGAAAATTTCCCATTAACGAAGCAACAAAATGAGGGATAAATGCAGATAATCATGGATTGAGATTGTAAAAAAGTAGTTAGTTCTATTTGCTTAGAACATGGCCCTTAATAGATCTGATAGAGACAGTTATTTATTGATTCTGATTAAAAGTTTGGGGTAAAGGCTTTCTTCTTGTTGGTGGTAAATTATTGAATGTTACTTGATTTTGGAATTCTCTTATCATTTGAGCATTTTCTCATCAAACTACGACTGACTTTGCAGCATTTGGAAGGTAGGAATGCCCGACAGATCCTATGTTTTTTAATTCCATGCCACCAATTACACATTCCATTATTGTTCTTCTAGACTGAGAAACTTTTTGGGTGGGAAGAAGTACCATTTAGAGAGGGAAGACTACAATGATTGATTGATTTATTTAAATTATTTTTGTGCAATATAACCCACATGCCAAATGAAAAACTCATTTCAGACCAAGTAATTAAAAAAAGTATATGGTAAGATTTAAAAAAGGGTAAACGGAAGTAATCATAGTTGTCAAATCATGGTATATGTTAAATATCAGTTTAAAAGGGTAGCATAATGTGTATCGTATCATCAATTGTAAGATACATTGAGTAGTGTGCAATAATTAAGAAATTAAACGTACACCAATACACACAAAAAATATAAGTATTTTTTTTAAAATAAAGGCAAAATGAAGCATAAAACAATGAATAATTGAGGAGGAGAAATACTAGGTAATGAACAAATCTTCTTTATAAGTTCCTAACTTAAGGATCACAAGGCCATTAATCAAAGTAGCACCACGATATAAAATTTGACATAAATGTTTGTTACTATTATTAGTTCTAAAACAAAAAAGTAATCTTCACTTGCTAGTACACATGATTGAACCAGCACCCAATAAATTAAGCCAACAGTATTAAACAATTTAACAATTAAAATTTGATTTAAATTTCTTGTTTGCCCTTACATCAAAAAGGAATATTGACTAATTAGAACACCCAATTATTTAAGCTAATAATATTAAACATTAAAACCATTACAAACTATACACAATTTTCTACATCCCTCTAGATCATGAAGGAATAGAAAGCTTGAACCATTAAATAGATGTTAAACTAGACGCCTAATCTATTAAGCTAACAACTGTATACAATTTTCTATAGCACATTAGGATTATAATAAAGCAGAAAGATTGAATTGGAATGGAAAATAATTCTGAAAATGAACAACAGAGATGAAAGGAATGGCGGTGAGTGACTCTAAGGTTATAGAAAGCGGTTGCTTAAAAAGTGGCACCTTGCCACAACGCTTAATCGGTGTTTAAGAGGCAAAAAGCAGAAAAAATGCTAACAGAAAAAGCGAAAAAGGACAACAATCATAATAGCAGAATAATAGCAGAGTAGCGACGGAAAAATAGCAAGTTATGAAGGGAAAATATACTAATGACTTTTTGATGATTAATCCTATTGATTTTATATAATTGACATCAATTATTGAACATAAGAAAATAATTCACAAAATATAATATTTTCAAAATCTTGAAGCGGGGGGCTAAAGCATTCCGAAAAGCAGAAAGCAGGCTTTAGTGCACATTTTACAACTTTAAGAGACTATCTACATCCTTAACAGATTCCCAGAATAAAGCTTGTTAAAGCAAACTAACACAATTTGAAGATTCTTAATTCGATTAGAATTAACCAGGCTCAAAAGTGCTCAAAAGGGTTCAGCTAAGCATGCAAATGGTTGCCAAAGTTCCTTGTAGTTGCAACTAATCTGATTGAAGACAAAATAATGAAGGATACTATGAGATCAATTCGTGAGTTTAAGTTCTGGTTTGACAAGTATAACTACTGATGTCCCATCAGTTGAGAAAATCATATACCTAAAACAAAAATTAAACTTAAAATCCCATTAAAATTTGAAGTTACCATACAGAACAATACAATCTTTGTACCCTTTCGAAGTATGCTATATATTTCACATAGGTACAGTGATAAACTTATCTCGATACGATCAGTTGACCCATATCATTTTAAGCCAATATAATAGATAGCCAAGGTGTCTGTCTGAGCGGGGGTGGCCTGTTGGCAGTATTGGTTATAAAGTGTGCGGTTGGCCCAAGGGGCCATCATAGGCCAACCGCCAGACTAACCACCTTGTCAGCCCTAGTCAGGCCAAGCATCTGGCTAGGCAGCAACCCAATCAAGGAGGGGGATAGATGTCTTCAAAGCCCTCGCCTGCTATATTGCTACCTCCGAGTTGAGAGTAAGTGTGGAGATATGGTTAGTGTTTTGTAACCTTATCTTCACTTTTGATGCATGCGGTGGATGTAGGGAGCTCATGTCAGGGGTAGCGACAGGATGTTGACGGTTGGAGAGAGACCTGTTCTCTCTGTCACTTTATATCTCCATTTTTCACTCTTTCTTTCATGCGTAACATGCATATATTTTCTTTTAACCTCCCGCTGCCTAGGTAGTGAGCCACTAGGCGATGGCTTCATCGTCCAAACTTGCCATGTGCCTTAAAATAATGTTATTTTTATCCATACCATATACATACTCTTTTTATCTCCTGTGCTTAGGTAAAGTGGCACTAGGTAATGGCTTTGCCACCCTGCGAGGCGATAGGCGATGTCCCTGTCACCCTGCCCCCACCTAGCACCTCTAAAAATAATGTCATATTTTGTCCATATTGTATCGCATCATACAATATGTATAACATATTGTACGATTTTGATTATGGAAGTAATGGCAAGCTATCCATCAAGATCATTCGTTTCATAAATATTAGCTGAATTTGGTTAGGTTTGCTTGGAGTCGCTTGTCTCAATACCACTCAGAGCTGCTTCATGTTAATTGTTCTTGTGCTATGCTTTAGGTCCTTCCATGATTTTCTATCCTATTTTCTGGTTGTTGATAATCTTTACCATTTTGTATATTTAGGCGCCGTTTTTTACTTGAAATTTGGTAACCTTTTATCTTTGATGATTGAGTGAATGTCTTGATAGTTGGTTAAGCCTAATTGCATTTTGATCTTTTCTGCAATTTCATTTTGGACGTTTGCCATTCAACAACTAGGCTTCGTCATGCTGACCTATTTCCAACGTTGGTTGCTATTGTCATTATCACTGATTCTGTCAAGCTTCTGTAAACTTTCTCTTCCCTCTTTACTTTCCACATTTATTAGCTAACTTTTTTGGTTGATAATGCGATATGTAATACATTATCATGTGCGTCTTTAATAATCATACGGTCTGGTTTGCTAGTTTTTACACATTCTGACTTCTACTGAGTTTGGGAAGAGATCTATGTCGATCTATGCTAAAGTGCTAACTATTTTGTGTTATATTGTATCTTGCTTGTTGATGTTGTAAAGATTTATGGCGACACTTACACCCCGAGTGACAACACACACACACACACATGTGATACTGTGTGTGTGCTATCAGCGTGAGAAATTTCCTATGATGGCAACACAAAAAACCATCTCTCACATTTTTTGAATTTTTAGGTTATACACATTCTAAAACTCTAAAACCTCAAATATGTATAAACTTTCAGGGGATTTGACACTTGACTCACTCGTTATAAAAAAGTTCTACTGTTATGAAACCGTTGAATTTGTAACAATTGGATCAAATGTCTTCCACTTGATTTTTCGTATGTTGATTATCCATGATGTGAGGATCAATTTTGAATTTTTTAAAACAATTAAAAAATCATGAAAATGACAGTTAGCACGAGAAAATTTCCTGCGGTGACAAAGCATTTTTATTATTCTATATATATGTGTGATTAATATGGTCAGATGACACCTGACCAAAAATAACCCAATGCGTTGACATGACGACCCATGAGTGTCTGACGAAAAAGCAACCCACATGTCATCATATCAGTGCACCTAGCTATTTTTGTTCAAGTGCCATCTTTTCTCTATTAATATATTTGAGAAAAGTGTTCCTAAGGTTACTCCATAGGAAATTATCCGAGGAGTCTGCTTACAATCATATAATTAAGCTATTTTATGGATGATCCATTACATCCATCATGCTCTCATTCAAATAGGTGTTCATAAAAAATCATGTGATTTAGACACTTTTCGATAGTTGATCAAGTGGCATTATTTGTTATATTTTTAAGAAACCATTCATTTTACAACCACGTAACATATGATACAAACACATTAAAAGTGCATGCTTTTTTGTAAACAAGCATTTGATGACATGTAAATCACAATGAACAGATCAGATCATCCATAAAATTCATACAAAATATGTATTAACGATGATTCCTTAGATAATTTTCTAAGGAGTCACCTTAGAAACACTTTTTCCCACACACACATGAACATGTGTGTTAGCTAGCCAAGGAGGGGCTAGCATCAAAAACACTATGGGATAGTTATTTTTTAAACGATCGGACCTGTTCATTTTGTTCTTCGTATTCTAAAACATACAATCATCAATTTTCAATTTTCAAGTGTAGCAATGAGTTTTAATCGTTCATCTAGCCGTTGCAATAAATTTGTTACTATAAAACCGTTAAGTTTATGACGAGTGGATAACAATCAAAACTTTTTGGGTTCACTTGAAAATTGATATTTTGGGGTTTTATAACTTGAAGATCAAAATGAATGGATTTGATCATTTGAAAAAATAGTGAGGGTGATGTTTTGACGCTAGCCAAGGGGGTATCCTTCTTGGGTAGCTTATACTCATTTAATTTATTTACATATAATATGTATCATATGATATTTGAGAGATCTCTATCATATATGCTCACGTAGCACATTCTCCATATAGATTTGTCACGTGAGGTTTATTTTTTCCACCATATAATGTGGAGGAGAATGTGTCATGTAGGCAGTGATTTAAATATCGGTTTATACGGTTGATATATCGGTATCGGACCCAATCCGGTTTGATATCGATATATATGTTGGGTTGTTAAAAATAAACCCAGTAGGTCGATTTATGTGCCCGATATCGGTCGATATATCGGCCAGATATTGTTCATTGTTGGTTTTTTAAAATTTTAAACGTGTTTGGATCCAAAACCGTTTATTTATATTATTTCAAAGATGTCGCTCACCCTCGCCCCTCTCATCGAACCAAAGAAAAACACTTCGTTTACGTGCTGAAATTGGGATTTAGGGTTTCGATTCCATGGAAAATTGACGGAAATTGGATGTTAATTCGAGAAAAAAATGTAAGTTTTTTATTTTTCTTAATTCTAGATTTCTTCCATATATTTTGTGATATTTTTCAGGATTTATTCTTCTTTGTACTTCTTCTTTCTTCTTCTCTGCTACTGCTTCTTTCTTCTTCTCTGCTGCTACTGCTTCTTTCTTCTTCTTTTCTTCTTCTCTGCAAATTCTTTTTTCTTTGTGGCTACTACTACTTCTCCGCGACTGCTATTACTTCTTCTCATTCACCTTCGGCTCCTATGTTATGTGACTCTGTCTTGTGTTATGTGACTCTGTCTTGGACTCTTGTGCACTGTCTTGTGGAGCTGTGCTCTCACATGGGAAGTGGACGTGGAAGAAGCAAATGCTCTAGGAGGAGGAAGCGTTAGGCTCTTTATGTTATTTATCCTCAGATTCATCTTCAGAGGATAGTTTTGTATCGGAGGCAGAAGATGTTGAAGAACAACTGCAAGTGACGAGCGGAGACTGAGCATGTTAAAGAATGTGTGGGTAGATCACTCTTTTTGGTAATCTTTTAATTCATTTTCTATTTAAGCCTGTATTTTAAATTTTGTTAATTTGTAGTAGTGCATAGTATGTTAGTGATAGTGGTATTCAAAGCGTTATTGTAACTTTATTAGATCCTATTGATGATATTTTGGTAATATAAACAAACATGGATATTTATGATATTATAAATACTCTTTAGTTAATAAAGTTTGTATGTTTATACTGTCCGATATGAGCAACCCGATATTGACGTGTATTCTCGTTATATCCCTAGATATCCAATATCTGATATGAAAATTAGCCAACCGATTTGATACCGATATTCGATATGTAAACCCTTGCACGTAGGCGTATTTGAGAGATCTCTTATTTCATATGGTACCCATTATTTTGTATATAGATATATGAGAAATATGTATGTGCTGTTAGCGCAAGAAAATTACAGCCATGATAGCTGCGGTTTTTATTTTTATTTTTTGAAATTTTTGGGTATGTTCTACACATCATGGATGATCACCACACCGAAAATTAAGTGAATCTAACGCTATTTAATCCTTGTGTTATCTGTTACAAATTCAACGGTTTTGGATGAATATAACTTTTTATAATGGAGGGATCAATGGTCAAATGCCCTTAGGGTTCATCCATATTTGGGGGTTTAGAATATATACAATCCATGGTCAAATGCCATTAGGGTTCATCCATATTTGGGGTTTTAGACTATATACAATAACACTGATTTTTTTTGAATTTAAAAAAAATCCATGACTGTCAGCACATGAATTTTTCCTGCCCTTTGACATCACATATACATATTACTATATATATACATATTACTATATATATATAAGAAATATGTGAATGTGTTAACGTAGGAAAAATTCATGTGTACATATAAATGGTTTTTATTTTATTTTTTCAATTTTTTGAGATTGATCTACACATCATGGATATTCAACATACCAAAAATCAAGTAATTCCATCGATTATTACAATTCAACGGTTTCAAACAATAACACCTTTTGTGATGATCCGATTGGTGATCAAATCCTTCGAAGGTTCACACATACTTTATGTTTTGGGGGGGTTTAATGTGTACAAAATCCCAAATCATCAAAATCTAAGAGAAAATAAAAAAGGCATCGGATATGTGGTGTCAACGTTTCGTGCGTTGATAGCACATATCCATTATTTGTGTGTGTGGGGCTGTGTTGCTCATTAGCAATTTCTACTTCTATTGTTATATATGCTAATGTGGTTTTTTCATGAGAAATTTATTCGACTACTATCATTTTATCTACATCCAGATGCTATATGTCTTTGTACTTCGTTAATTTATTTGAAGTTTCTTATGTAAATTTTTAAGGTATTTTATTGCTTAACAAATTTCTGTGACAGAACAAGAAGGAGCGCAAGAAGGTGCGAGAGGTTGGGATTCTGAAGAAGGACCCTGACACTATCAAGGAGCAGATTGAGAAGCTAGAGATGATGAGTAAGCTGTTTAATCTTTTAATTACCATTCTTCATTGTTGTTTTTGTCTTAAATATGGCTAGATTTTATAAAATATTCTTTCAATTTGAAAGAGTGATTGTGTCTGTTGTATCAGTTATAATTGCAACGATCAATCGCAATGATCATTGGTTACTCATAGCAACCATCCTAACCGAAAACATTGAGGTTTTTATTCCTGACATGCCTAAGTACTTGAGGGGAAGTGAATTTACATTGTCTATTCTTCTGTTGTATGTAGCCTGGTACAGACCTTGCCACCTCTACATAATTAATTTACCAACTATGGTCTGAATTGATTTTTGCTTCAAGTTTTTGATTGACAATATGTCTAAAGTTTGTCTGACTAACCTTATGCAGATCCCGAGAGCAGCAAGCTTAGAGCACTTGCCCTGACCTGTTTGTGGAACTAAGCCTGATTGACGTTAGTTCTTTCCTTGTTCTTCCTTGGGTCATCTGAGAAATGTCTGAACTGCGTGTATTCTCAGATGATAATGTTTTATTTATATTTAAAAAATGGGATTGGGCTTAGCTAGATATGAAAGTTTTCTGAAACCACAACAGACCCTAGCGAATAGAAATTATTTATTCATATTTTCTTAGTGCTGTTAACCTTAATTCCATATATGCCTTTCCATTTAGTTCATCATTGCACGTGACATCAACATCAATGCAGGCTAGGGTTTATAGAAAGTATTAATGTGAGTAACTGGTTTTGCAGAAGCAGATGGTGCCCTTGACAAGGCAAGGAAGCATAAGAAGAGGCAGCTTGAGGACACATTGAATCTAGTTATTAAAAAAAGGAAGGCAAGTTTTTATTTTTACATATTATATCATTCTCTGTCATTTTGATACATGTTGGGGATTCTACTTATGTATTTAACTATTCTGCTACCCAATCACCACAATCAATGATCTGTGACCTTTTTTGATAGTTGCTTTGTTTCTTGTTGAAAAATATTTGACATTGTTCATGTCTCTGTTAAGAATCTTTTTGACATATCTACATCATATAGAAAGTACAAAAGGTATTTGCTGGCAGAGATATATAGTTCTTGCACTTATATCAGTCAATGAATCCTTTTAATATGCTTAACTTGAATCCTCTATGAGAGCCCCTTTATATGGAAATAGTGGCATATATATCCCAGCTACCCAATTGAATAAAATTTTAATGTTTCCATCATTTGGCCAATTTTCCCATATTTGTTTATGAATTGATTTTCCCTGGTAGATTGAAGTCTCGTATGTTCCTCATAGATAACCATACCCTTGCTTGCTGTGGTCATGACTTCCTTTTTCAATTGCCTGTAAGAGTGCTGAGATAGGTTTTTAAATGGTGGCCTTTGCTGGAGGGATAACAATCTTAGTGGGAAGTTGTGGTGTTACCTTAACTATATATTTTTTCTATTTACAAATTATATGTCAGGTTAATTATATGCGCAATATAGATCTATCGTCATTATGTATAGCCAAAGAGGCTTTAAGACTCATGTAGCCACCTACAGAAGGTGGCCTGCTGCTCTTGATGAAAGCATGCACATAACCCAAGAATATGGAACACAGAATCAATTCTGTCATGTGGTATCACCAAATTTTGCATTCAACTCGTTTATAAATTTCATATACAGGGATATATGCCATGATTTAAAGCCAATCATTACAAAAGTATCATTGTTAAGATAGAAGTGTGAACTTTTACTTGCATAATCTTTCCCTTTTGGGAACAAAGCAACACATTAACTTTTATCTTTGCATGGAATAAAATATATTATTATATTTTGCAGTTATTGTTTTGACTAAAATAATGTTGTATTATAATTTTTTACATTTTAATTTTATTTATTTGAACTATCACTAGTGAAAATTCTAGAAAATTTTATTCTCTTGCAACCTCTTGCATGTGGCAACCTGTGGCTGTAGCTGTTTAAAAATTATGCGGTCTTATTGTAATATATTGTGGTCTTCAGGTTTTTTGGATATATGTTTTCTCACAACTGATTAATTTTGACATCTACCCCGTAAAAGATTCATAATATGATTGGTCTTATGTTTATATTTTGTGTGCACATTATTTATAAAACTAATTCTGTACACTGTGTACTATTTTTATGCTACATATCATTATAATACTTGTACAACATGTTGACCATTCATGTCCGCATCGCAGTGTTACACTCTTCCAAATCATAGCCATTAAGTCAGTACAATGATTTTAACTTAGTCAGCAGATATTTGTCATGTAGCAAAAGAATAATCCGTTTTATTTTACTAGATCTTCACATGGAACTCTCTTTTAACCTTCTGTTACCTCTTTGTTGTATATATTTGTTGAGAAGTAGATGTTCAGGCAGCTGTCAAGTGATTTGTGCTGTAATATATCATGTTTTCTGAGGCATATAGATGCTTACCCTGATTTTGACACTACAAGGCATCTTACGGCTTATTCTTAAAGCAATCACAGGTTTAATTTCATAATTTTGCTGATCAAGGTATAATCTGCATCTTAATTAGTCTGCAGGTGGTGCTGCCCCAGCAACATTTTGTATGACCTACTTATGATATTTCCTGGTCTAGCTTTGCAAGATTTTCACTATCATTTTTCAATAAGTATGATGCTTTATTGCTATGCATGAGCCGTCTACAGTTCATAGTTTACTAGATTGCTGAATTTCTGTCGGAAATTGTCTTTCGCACATCTTCATCAACAAGAAATTCTTTTACACATCTAGTTATTGAACAGGAGTACGAGGAGAAAATGCGCGATAAAGGTGAGGCACCGGTGATGTTCAGGTGAGTGATATTTTGTTGCTTCCTATAGCATGAATTGTAGATGGTCATGTTGTCTTTCCTTTCATTTGGTCTAACATTTTATTCTTTTCTTTAGCCACCTAGGCCCCCCAAGGAGAAGAACAGCTGCAGAGGAAGAGGATAGGGTTAAACACCCAAAGCCGGAGGTATCCAATTTTAATAAAAGCTAGCATCACAACTCATGTTCATCATGAAATGCTAATCAATTTTTGGATGCAGGATTCGGTCTACTATCATCCTACGTTAAACCCAACTGGAGCACCACCTCCTGGAAAGCCTCCAATGTATAAATCGTCAATAGGTCATAATGCACTATGTATTTTTTCCTTTTCCTTTTTATGCTTCCAATACCAAATTTTTGTTGTTTCTTTATTCATTTCCCATTTTTCTGTAGGACCACGAATCCCTCTGTCTTCATCAGGTGCTGAAGCATCATCTTCAAAGACGGAGTCAGAAGATGGATCTTTGGCGGTACCGCCACTCCCACCACCACCACCATTACCAGGTTCCAGTGAACCAAATTCTGTTGATGATTCTAATACGAATCCTCCACCAATACCTTTCCCTCCCCCTCCCCCAGCTCCTCCAAAACCAACCGTAAATGCAAGCACTCCGTTGCCACCACCCCCACTTCCCACACCTCCTCCAGGGCCTCCTAGAGAATCAGGTGCAGGCAACACATCACTACCTCCGCCCCCTCCCCCACCTGTCATACACCCAACACCACCTGCCCCACCAGGCACAGCTGGAAGAGAGACAAATAAAAATGCAACCGTCGATGGAGTGCATTTGAGGGAATCTGAGAGGGTAAGTTCACTACCAAAATTCTCGGAGTTCGTGTTTATTTGTAGTGTATTTTGCATTCATTATGTCATTAGCTTCCTCTTCTGCTCTTCTTTTTGCATGATTACATACCTTGGTTGCTACATGCACCTATGCACTACGGTAGTTTTTCATGCTTACTTACCCCACTTGTCTGTCTCGAAGATTTACTGTCTGTTTACATATGATTTGCGCACATGGTTTTCTACCTTTTCAGGATCATGAAAAGAACTTACTACATATTTAAATTTAATTTTTCTTTGATTTGATGAACAAAATACTAGAGTTTATGTAACTTTTTTGAAATCTAGAAATATCATTGTCGACTAAATAGACAATTAGATATTATTTCTTAGATTTTGGAAGCCAATTTATATGTTTTACTACGGAATTATTAGGATAATCTCATGTGTTCTGTCACGATAATCTCATGTGTTCTCTCACGTATGTAGAAATTTGCTGTGCCTCTTTATTTTTGGAGCACTTGCTCAACCATTATTTAAAGTGCAAGGTAGTAACCCACGTCCACTTTAAGGCTCTCATGCAGTTTTAGCTTAGCTCTTATTTTTCCACGAGAAAAATGATGTCAGATAGGTTATGCTTTGGCCTCGAAGGGTATAAAGTGTACTGACTATGAAGTTCTAAAATTCTCAACGCTCACAATATGTACATTGTTCTTTCTTGGTTTCTTTCTATGAACATATCAGTTTAATCTCTATTTTTTATATTTGTAATGGAGAAAAAAATTGGCTTTTGATTCGTTGTGAAAGTGATCCAAAAGAGAGTTACTGATCAGCATGATTTTTTTGTAACATAGTTGCGGCTTTACATCAAACTCCATTTTTGCTTACCTGCTTTTCATTGAAATTGTAGATTGTAGATTAAATATGCTTATGACCAAAAACGTGACTTTCTTTCTTTTGCAGGCTATTAACGTGCTTCCTCCACCTCCACCGCCTCCTGGTTTGGCTCCAAAACCAAAAAATGATCAGTCTCAAGCCAGTCTTTCGGAAAACAACTCCAGCAATAGTTTAGACATGAAGGACAACTCAAAGACAATGCCGTTGCCGCCGCCACCACCACCAAGACATCCACCACCGATGCCCCACAGACTTCCAGTTGCGCCTCCTCTGCAACCTGACATGTTGCCCCCCGGTATTGCTCGCTATCCACCACCACCACCTGATATGAGGCCTCCGCTGCCTATGACTGGGATTCCTAATCATCTTCCTCCTCCCCCACCTCCTGGAATGGTTCCTCCATCGATGGGTAGGCCACTGTTTGCTGGGCCGCCTGGACCGCCTGGTGTTATGAGACCAGCGATTTCAGGCATCGCTTTTACCCCAGAGGACGATTTTGCTGCCTATAAGCCCACTGCACCCCAGAAGCCATCTTATGTTAAGTCAGCGGCATCCACGGTTGTCAAGAGACCACTAGCACAGCATACCCCAGAGCTAACATCAATGGTGAGTCAAAAGTGCGACATTAGAGTTTCCTTTTTCGTGTCATGCCCGACTTTCTTGCTACTTGATATTGTGCACTTAATTTCCATATGATGCTATACATGTTTTTTTCAGATATTTTTTCTTTTCTTTTCTTTTTTGGTCTCAAATATTTGATTGCTGCTTGAAAAAATGTGTGGTTCTTCTGCTTATTTAGTGTTAGTGTGTCATGGCCATGATGTCACTCTTTTATTGTCTACTAGTCATAACCTGTGACCATAGGTCACGGGGCATTGAAAATATTCTCACGAAAAATTTCAACCCATTCAAAATCTCATCCCCCTCAAATAAAATAAAATAAAATTATAGCATCTTCAAAATCCCACCAAAAAATTTGCAGCAACTTTCAAAATATTTTCACAAACAAATTTTTTTAACAACATTCAAATTATAATTTAGTTTCTTCCGAAGAATTTTGTTCCCCTAAAAAATTTTAGTTTCCTCCAAAGTGTAGTTTTCTCCAGATTTATTCTCTCAAAATTTAAAATTTTAGGTCCACCTAGATTTAGTGCCCCTAAAATTTTAAATTAAAATTTAGTTAACCCCAAAGTATTTAGTTTCATCCAGATTTAATAATTTCTAAAATTTAAAATTTTATTTCACTCCAGATTTAATGTCCCCCAAAATTTTAGAGGTCTCCAAAAAATTTCCCTCCGAAAAATTTAGGGCTTCCCCCCCAATTTTTTTACAAACTCTTATCATATATTAATTCCTTAAGATTTAATTGCACATGTTCTTTTATCCATCCTTTTGTCCTAGGTAGCAACCTCATCCAAAAACATCTCTCAATTGTATACTTGATGTTATGGTCTCATTTTTGGTACAATTACCTCAAATTCCATGAAGTAGCTAGGCTATATAGTATACTCTATACTGGGGGTGGCAAACTGGTCTGGTCGGGTCGGGCCAGGTTTGACCCGACCCGGATAGGGGTGACCCGAACCCGACCCGGTTTATCTTACGGGTCAGGTTTGGGTCGGGTGTGGGTTGAAAATAGAAAAATTTTATGGAACAAACTGCGACAAGCAAGGCTCGAGCGCGCGACCTCACACCGGCGGGGGTTAAGTTGATACCACCAAGCCAAATTGATGCCTACATAATTCTTATCTTTAATTTATTTATACCATTCCATTGAACATATTATTTGAAGTTTGGAAAAAATTCTGGTATTTTCTCCCAACGGGAATCAAACATGTGGCAACATGGATTAATGAAGAACCCAATCAAAGTGTGTTAACCAACATTTCCAGAAGTAGTTTTGAAAGGAAATTGTATTATATTTTATATATAGTTAATATATAAACGGGTGGAATTCGGGTCAACCGGGTTGACAGGTCAAACCTGTACCAGACCCGGATTTTATCCAGGTCGGTCGGGTCAACCTGGATCCAACCCGACCCGAATTGACCCCTACCCATACCCGGCCTAAGATGCTGGGTTCGGGTCGAGTCGAGTCGGATTGGGTGCAATTTGCCACCCCTACTCTATACTAGGGTTAGAAGTGGGCTTGGATCGGCATGAAAAAGTGGGATGTGGTTCATTTGTTACAGGATATGGGCCATACTTGGGCCACATTTAAGGTTCGAATTATATTTGGGCTGGGTTTGGGCCTGCTCTTCCCAGCACGACATACTCATGGCATGATCCCTATTTTGTCCGAATGGACGCATGGAAAAGTTAGGCCCAATATCACCACCAAAGTCTGTTCCAAACTCAAATTATCTAAACTCATAAATCTTGGGCACAAAAATTACAAAAGTCTATCCACAGACCACATCATATGTCAATCCACATATCAATGATTTATTACATCTCTTAGCATATCGAAGTGTTTCCATTCGTTTACGTAATAGTTACGGATAAAAATCAATATTGCCTTTAGATCATGCACATCAATTTTCTTGTTTCTTTGCTCCATATTAGAATTTAAAATTCTCATAACAGTTCAAAATTTGCAATTATTCAATATGAATGTGGTAGCACGATACAATCACTAATGGACTAGCATGATACCACACGAATCTACTGGCATGTTTCGCACGAATCTACTGACATGTTTCGGCACATGAGCTGGTATGGTATCTAATAGATTAGTACATGGATACATGGATGCATAGTCTGTTACCTGCATGGCTTCTAGGTGCTTAGACCTAGGCAATTTTGAGTGGGTCATGCCTAGGGTTTGGCAAGTGCAGCACGTCACACCATGACACATCTCACTTCCAATGTTATTCTACCCATATTTTATAATATGCTTCTACCAAGGCAAACATAATGTGACCCCTCAACCTAGAACTTCCCCGGAGGTGGAATTTGCTCTCGCCAGCACGTGTAACAATAAATTTTACATGGCTCCTCTTTCACATATACTAGCTACAATCAATTCTTAAGTTCATATATATTGTTATATGATACAGACATTTTTATCACATACCCGATTTCGGTCTATTCCCTTGGTACTTGGGATGCCACACACATTTTTTTAAACTCAAATGCCAAACATTCTGAAAGGAATTTTGTAAAACTGTATACTGATTAGAGGATTAGAGCACTTAATATATGAAACTGTACTCAGTGGTATTCGTGCACTGTGCTCTTAACAGTCTTCTTCTCTCTTGGTTCCGATCACATTACAGATTCTTCTTCTCTTGTAGATCCGATCACATTACAGATCCTTTCATGCCTTTGTTCATTAAGCTTTTCATCATCAGGAGTTCAAGATGTGAATGTTTCATGTGTACCTAGGTTTATTGTTTGAATTTTTACAAGTAAGAACATTTTTAGTATAAATACTTCGATAGCGTTTCTACGGCCAATGTTATTATAGTGGCTGATCTGTGTGCCATTCTTCATCCGAATGTAAACACATTTGCAACGAACAAGTAAAGTTCAGTATCGGCTCGTTCAATGGCTTTGATGTGTGAGAATGATATGGTCAAATTCACAGACGCATTTGAATAATGAAACCACGTTGTTACCTGAGGGTTACTGATCTTTCTTTCTGCCCTGTTTTTGGTCGTGTCAGGTTCCGGCATCTGTGCGTGTGAGAAGAGAAACAGCTGTGCAGAAGACAAAACCGAAGCCCCCGACATCTGTGTCTACGACAACTCTCAGGCCTTCCCTTGGTCCGGTGGCTGCTGCCAAAACAGAGGCTGTGGCAGCACCATCAGCACCCAAGGGACAGAGCATCGATGACTCGTACATGGCATTCTTGGAGGACATGAAAGCACTTGGTGCTCTTGATAGCTGAGGTTGTTACCTAACGATATGCAGTTTAACAGAGTACGGACCTGTGGGAAATCGGATACGTTTCATGCGCTTGACAATGATGTTGGGACACAATGTTTCTCTTTTGGGGATCATTAGTTCCTCTGGTTTTATCAGTCAGAATGCTAGAATTACCGTCTATGCTGTAATAATGTTACCTGATCCTCTATATGACCATCTTGTAGAATTCTTGCGGAGTGCTGGAGAAAGTTGTGAACTAGCGCACTGAGCAACATCTCAATGTGATATTTGACATTTGATCATTATACTTTGAATGAAAATTTTCACAAATCGTGTGTTTGCTATCAGTTGTGGTTTATTCATTTACTAGTCATTACCCGTGCCCATGGGCACGGTTTATTTAATGACCGAGTTTTTTCCACCATAAATTTCAATTTCCCCCCAAAAATTGCTTTAACTACTGATATTTATGCTTACTAATATTTACGTTGAAGCAAACTCAAAATTCCCACTCAATTTTTAAATACTGACTAATGAATTCCCACTCAATTTTTAAAAACTGACTTCAAATTAACATAAACAGTTGGATATTTCAGCCATCAAATTTGTTCTAGTCATACTTTGGCCGACACGTAGGACAAAGATTTTGTCCTAGTCATACTTTTGCCGTCACGTAGGACAAAATCATGAATTGTATAATAGATTTCAAATTGTGGAAGTGCTTTTCAGAGGATTAGATGAAGGTTTATATGATGATTGTTAAGATTGCATGACTGCTACTATGTAGTTTTTGTTAATCTAAAACTACGTCTGAAAACAAACGGAACAAAAAGAACTATCAGATGCCGCTTCATGATTAGATGCAATCCCAAGTGATCCAATCATGTGACATGCTTTGCGCACCTACCGTTTTACACTGTTTACAAGGTTGTAAAAGACGCAAGGCGCTAGACGTTCGGATTGCTAGCGCCTAGCGCCCAGAGCATTAATCGGGGATTAATCGGCCTACGCGGATTTGCAGTTTTTAATTATTTTATTTATTATTATATAATATATTTATGTTTATATATAAATATAAATATATATTATTTAAAATACATTAAATATTTAATACATACTAAATCAAATCCAGTTTACCTACTTTAGAGTATTTGTGTGCAACAAAATAAAATTTAAAAGATACTCTTGTGCAATTAAGCCATTTACTAAAAACGCCCAGAAACCGCCCAGAAACCGCCTAGGAACCGCCCGGAGCACCCAGACACCGCCCAGAACGCTTAGGTGGCCGATTAATCTCCAAAACGCCCAGATTGACCGCCCAGGCCATAATCGGGGCGTTTACTGGCCGCCTAGCGCCTAGGCGCCGCCTAGGCGGCCGCCCAGGCCGATTTTTAGAAGATGGCGTGGGCGGCCGCCTTAACCCCAAAAGATGGCGTTTTAAATCATGATGGACATGATTTAAAACGCCCATGATCACTGTAACAGTTTGTAAACAGTCCTCCGATTTAAATCATGTCCATCCGATTTAACCCCAAAACAAATCAACAAACCGGATTAAAAGTGGTATTCTGGTCGAATTGGGCTTTCTGAACATTGGCATGGTCGTGCTAGATTTGGCAGGGCCGTGCCACAGTCTGCGCAGCAAACTGCGCAGATTCTGATGACATTGCACTGCCGTGCCAGATCTGGCACGACTGTGTTAAGCCCAAAATTGAATTTTGAACCAGTTTTCAACAGTAACAATCAGTTGTCTGATCTTGACAGTTTTTGAAAAAAAATACTACGCCAGCTGAGTCTGCGGCTGAATGGAGGCCCGAATAAAAGCTTAGAATCTTAAGCCCATGTTCAACCATCTGTCTCCACTTTTAAAGTAAAAACCCCCTCCGTGTTGTAAGCAAAAACCCCCTCCACATAGAATTATTACCCCCCATTCAGCCTCCATTCATCCCTCCAATTGGAGTGCTCCTACTTGTGTTATTCTCTGATTATTTATTTATTGATTGAAATTAATTCAATATGTATAAACTATGTTAAAGAATACATACAACTTTTGCTGAAAGTTTCATTCATTCATTCATTCATCAATTTATTATCATATTGTTATATACTCTGCTCATAACCGAATATGCATATAAGCTCAATGACAGTTATTACAGTTGAAAAGTTTGTTACATGCCATACATTGTTCTTCTTGAATTCCCTCTCATTACAAACACTCATTCAAAACCCCTATAAAAATGGGGCTTAATGCTTCACCCTTAATCAACACACAGTGGGAAATTTTGTGAGAAAGAAATCATCAGCTACGGTGAGTTTTTCCAGAGGAGAGATGAACACTTCGAAGAAATATCGGTTGGCTTTCTTTCTCATCGTCATCTCCCTCATCTACTACAACGTCCAAGAAGCCACCTTTCCAACTCAATCCCCCTCATCTTCTGCATTCTCTCCGGCCGAGAATCCGCCTCCCCGACTCGCTTACTACATCTTTGGTGGCTCGGCCGGCGACGGGGCAAGGCTGAAAAGGCTTCTGCAGGCTGTCTACCACCCCTACAATCTCTACATTTTGCACCTCGGCAATGCAAGCTCCCCCGCCGAGCACGAATGGTTATCCGAGTACATTGCCGGCAACGACGTCTTCTCTACCGTCGACAACGTCGAGCTGTACAACGGGCCGGATACCAAGAACGACAATGGCCTTATCCTCTTGCTGGAGAAATTGCTCGGAGAATCTCAGGGATGGGACTGGTTGTTGAACCTCGATGCCTCGGACTACCCTCTTGTCACTCAGGATGGTAAGCAGCCACTCTTGCCATCATCTTGATTTTCTTGCTATTTGATTAGCATATATCAATTAGTTCTTGAGTATTCCTGCACTTTAGTTGGTATTGAACAGAAAGAGTTGTGCTTCTTGTTCAGTTCATATTCGTTCATTATGCTTCTTGCTCCTGAATATTCAACATATAATTACAGGAAAATGAAAAAGAGGGAAGGAACTTGAGTTTTCTTCAATTTCTTTTTTTCTAATTTGTATTGAAGAACTTCTTGATTATTGATCTATATTTGGGCTTGATGCAGATCTGTTACACGTACTGTCTAGCGTGCCACGACATCTCAACTTCATCAATCATGCTATTGATCTTCGAGGGAGGCAGCAGTATGTATCTGGGTCTTTAATTTTGACATGAAGATTTCGTTTTTTTTTGTTTGATTGAATTTTTTTACTACTGCAATTTTCCGGCAGTGATCTCAAGGAGGAAGATATGCAGACTCTGGCCACTCTGGAGGCGGACTTCAAGATCTTTGCTGGTAATTGTTTTCGATGTTTCCGATCTTCTCACCGATCTGCTTTCGTTTGTTTGTGCAATGGTTACTAACACAGTTCATTCTTCATGCAGGTTCTCCCTGGACTGTCCTCGCTCGGTCCTTCATCGAAAGCTGCATGTGGGATTGGACCGTGCCCACCAAACTCGTGCTCCTTCGGTACCATGCCACGCACCAGGATGCGCGCTACTTCCAGACTGTCATCTGCAACTCCTGGGAATTCCATCAGACAGCTGTGAACACAGACTTCCGCTACACAAGCGTTGACGGCTATCTCACAATGCACGATCGTCTGCACATGTCGAGGAGCAAGGCTCCATTTGCAAGGAAGTTTGATGGGGAGCGCTCCCGCGAGGTGCTCGACTGGATCGACAGGCGCATTTTGTCTCGAGCCCCCGGCATGCTCGTGCCTGGAGGCTGGTGTCCAGCTCTGCAACCGGGAATTACTAAGAGCAGATATGCCGGAAGCAGAGATAAGTGCTCGATGGTCGGGGACACCACCAACATACGGCCGGGTTCTGGTTCCTTGCGGCTACAACGTTTTCTCGAGCCGCTTGTAGATCATGATGGCCGAGTGTCGTCTCCGAAATGCGTTGGTTGAGTGCTGCAGGTGAATTCTGGCAAAATGGTTTTCGTTACAGTCTGTGATACTACTGTTCCATTGTAGATGTAGCTGACAGGCAGTTGAAGCGATTGCATGCCCGATTGTTCAGCTCTCAAAACAGTGTTCTTAACAGAGAGATAACAAGTTTTTTCTGTATTTCCTTTTATCAAGCTCCGATCTGTACTATTTCTGTTCCAATGAGTGAGTGAGGCTGAATAATACTCGGTCAAAGGAATGACTCGTTCGACTGTTGAACTTCCGCTGATATTCAGGGAGGAGTTAATTGGACCGAGTAAATGGACAGCCGTTATCATCAATTCCGGAGAAGATCCCGCCCTGATCAATGAGGGACTGTTATTCGCTGTCAGCAGATCGTCATCTATAAATACCCGAAAGGACAATGTAAGAAGTGTTCTAATTTCTGAGGTACGAAGGGCCTTACACCCTTAATTCTGTCTCTCACTTTATATTTCTTCCTCCAAATAGTTTGCGCAGACCGACTTGGGACGGGCCTCATTGGGTCGATCTCAGCGACTCCAAGCATTTCCATAAGTTCTCGTCTAACTTAAGCATCGGAGGGGATTTGGGTCGGAATCCAGATCCGACCCCCGCGACGCTCCTTTGTGGTGCAGGAAGGTCGAATTCCATCTAGCGAGAAGTCGTTATACCATTCCCAACAAGCGATCGTCCGAGGCTCGACTCACTCTGAAGGTCGAACGGACGTCGTAAAGCTCAATTCTAACCGTCAACGACCTAGGTTCTATTAACCTAGGGTCCCGCCCTACCGGCGGACGAGGCCCCAGCTCGGCAGAAGATTCCACGTCAGCATCAATATTGTTTCGGTCATTTTTGGCCTTAACAGTTGGAGCCGTCTGTGGGAAACACTGAGTCGACATCCCAGTCAACCAAATACTATGGCCATGTCGACTCACCCAACAACACTCTCCGACGATACTATGGCGTCTCCCAACATTGATACCTTCAACATGATAATGGGAGGCCCACCACAATCGGAGCTATCAACCTCACTCCAAAGCTCTTACACTGGGAGGTTGATGACCATCTCAGTTGGAAAAAAGTGCCCAATAGACTCTACGCCTCCAATTTCGGATGAAGATCTGGAGGGTGTGAAGCTGCCGCATGACAACGATGACGTTATTACCGCCACCATTAATGAGGTAGCTGTGAAGAGGTTACTCGTGGACACGGGGAGTTCGTGTGACGTGCTTTTCTTTACAACGTTGAAAAGGATGAGGCTGTCTTCATCAGAGTTGAGAGCATGTCCGGGGTCTCTCGTAGGATTCACCAGGCATTCCGCACCAGTGGCAGGCATCATTACCCTGCCAGTGACCCTTGGTACGTATCCACGACAGGTCACTCGCCAAACCAACTTTATGTGGTGAAGATCAACTCAGCATACAACGGAATCATCGGCAGACCGCTGCTCAACACAGTGGAAGCAGTGGTCTCAACCTTTCATCAAATGATTAAATTCCAAACTCATGATATATGGAGTTGGAAAGGCGAGAGGGAATCAGAAGCAGGCTCGGTCATGTTACCTTCTATCCATCGCTTTAAGAAGGGTGGGGCAGATAGACCCAGTCGATCCTAAAGGCAAAGGTAGAGATATGGAGCAACGACCCGCAGCAGCTAAAGAGACGGAGAGCATCCGGATCTCTGAAGAAGAAGGAAAGACTATCTCCATTGGGTCGATGCTTGCCTTCGACCTAAAGGAACAGTTGATTGCTCTCCTAAGAGAGCATGCTGACGTTTTCGCCTGGTCCCTAAGGGATATGCCCGGCATCGACCCCCAGGTAATATCCCACAAGATGGAGGCCGAACCGACTTTCAAACTTATGAAGCAGAGAAGAGGAACATGTGGGGGGGGGGGGGGGGGGGAGATGAAGGCCGCAATCAAGGAAGTGGATTGACTTTTTGCAGCGGGCTTCATTCAAGAAGTCCAATATCCCAAATGGCTCTCGAATGTCGTGATGGTGAAAAGACGAATGACAAATGATGGATGTGCATCGACTTCACTGATCTCAACAAAGCCTGTCCGAAAGACAGCTACCATTTGTCTCGAATCGATTATCTGGTCGACAATGCCTCATGCTATGAACTCTTAAGCTTCATGGACACCTTTTTAGGCTATAACCAGATCCAAGTGGCACAAGAAGACGAAGAAAAGACTTCATTCGTCATAGATCGAGGTATTTTCTGTTATAAAAAAATTCCATTTGGTTTAAAGAATGCAGAAGCCACGTACCAGCATATGATAAACAAGGTCTTCGAGACTCAAATTAGGCGAAACTTGGAGGTCTACGTTGATGATATGCTGGTCAAGTCAAAGAAGCCGAAGGGTCACATTGCATATCTCCGAGAGATATTTGCACAGGTCCGACACTACAACCTTCGGCCGAACCCCGCTAAGTGTACTTTTTGGGATTTGATCCGAAAAGTTGCTCGAATCCATACTAACGAATCGAGGAATCGAGGCTAACCCCGACAAAATCGCGACAATAGTGGCAATGAAGGAGCCCTTAACCATCAGAGAAATTCGTAGACTGAACGGAAGAATAACGTCTCTGGTTCGATTCCTGTTAAAATCGGCCGAGAGATCTCTACCTTTCTTCAAAGTGCTGAGGAAGGCGATAGCATCCACTGCGAATGACAAGAAGATTATCGAGTGGGATGCAGACTGCAAGAAAACTTTCTTTAAGCTGAAGGAATACCTTCGCAGCTCACCGTTCCTGACTAAGCCGGATAAGGATGACCAACTCATCATCTATTTGGATGCTACCATGGAAGCCATGAGCTCGGCACTCGTCAAGGAGGACTCAGGAGTGCAACGACCTATCTACTACATCAGCCAAGTCCTTCGGGATGTAGAAATAAATTACTTGAGGATAGATAAGACGACGTTTGCATTGATTCAATCTGTGAGGAGGTTACGACCCTACTTTCAAGCGCACACCATCTTGGTCCTCACTGACACCCCTTGGAGCAAACTCTGAAGAGGCTTGATCGGTCGGAAAGAATGACAAAGTGGGGAGTCGAGCTAAGTGAATTCGACATCCAGTACAAGCCAAGGACTGCCATCAAAAGGCAAGCCCGAGCCGACTTCATCGTCGAACTCACCTATGACAACGACCCACCAGAAGAGGTACATGTTGCTAACATACAAAACAATACCTCCTCTTCTTTCTCGACAGATCTCAATTCTCCAATCGACACGATTGAGGACGAAGGGACGTGGATCATACAAGTGGATGGTTTAGCCAATCAAACCGGAAGCGGGGCGAGAATAATTGTCTAGACATCAAGGGGCAATATATTCGAATATGCTTTTCACTTTGACTTCCAATCTACAAACAATGGGGCGAAGTATGAATTTGTAATCAACGGGGTCCAGTTGGCTCGAGCCCTAGGAGCGAAGGTGGTCCATCTTCTCTGCGATTCCAATCTAGTAGTCCATTAACTGAACGGAGGTTACGAAGCTCGCAAAGACACGATGCAAAGCTACATGCAGATTACTAAAGCGGAGCTCGCCAAGTTCAGACAAGTGTAAATCCATCATGTGTCGCGGTCACGGAACCAGTGAGCCGATGCCCTTTTGAAGCTCGCTTCATCCTCACCTGCAGGACTTGATCGTATAGTGTACGTGCAACATCTGCCGCATCCAGCGTACCAGAGCAGGAGCTGCTGGGCGTCGACTAGGGAGTCACTTGGATGTATCCCATAATCCATTATCTTAATACGGGGGAGAAATCGATTGATCCAGTAGAAGCACGAAAGCAAGAACGAAAGGCGTACCAATTCTTTTTTGCTCGATGGTTCATTGTACAAAAGATGACGGACCAGGTGCGATGTTTTTCCTTTCTTCAAATAATTAACCCCGCATGAATCCATTTATGTGATCCATGAGATCCACGAAGGAGACTAGAGGAACCATTGTGGAGGAAAGATGTTGGCCTTAAAAGCCTTGAGGCAGGGTTACTTTTGGCCCACCATATTAAAGGAGGCAATTGAGTACATACGAAAATGCCCGACTTGCTAGAAGTTTGCAAAGATAAGCTCGACCCCTCCAACCGATCTGATTTCCATTGTCAATCTCGTGCCATTCGCTAAGTGGGTATTAGACATCCTTGGCCCGTTCAAGTCAGCAAGCAGATAACGAAAGTTCCTGATCGTGTTAATTGACTACTTCACTAAGTGGATCGAAGCAGAGCACCTTGCCCGAATTACGTGGAAGAAAGTCAGAAGCTTCATGCGGAAATCCATTATCTGTCGATTTGATTCCTCAATCCATTGTGACAGATAATGGGACGTAGTTTGACAGTGCCAGTTTCAGGGATTTCTGTTTTGAGTTGAAAATCAAGTTGCATTTCGCCTCTGTCACCCACTCCCAATCCATTGGTCTGGCAGAAGCTGTAAACAAGTGCATCCTCAGACCCTTGCGGAAGAGAATAGAAGGACTCGAGGGGACATGGCCAGAAGAAATCCCTGGCATCCTATGGTCATACAGAGCGACCAATAAAACCTTTACAGGTGAAACACCCTTCATGCTTGCCTATGGCTGTGAAGCTGTTACCCCGGTGGAAGTCAATGAGCAGCCACTCTGTCTCCGTTACTTCGATAAAGAGAGAAACTCGGAAGGACCCGAGCTCAACATACAGTTGCTCAACGAGGTTTGTAAACGTGCCCTTATGACCCTCCTTGAATAGAAGGGACGTATGGCTCGTTATTTCAACTTCATAGTTCGGGGGTGCAGTTTCCATATAGGCGATCTGGTATTACGGAAAGCCATCTTCACTCCCGAGATCCTTAAACAAGGAAAGGTCACTGTGAAGTTGGAGGGCCCCTACCAGGTGGTTGATATCCTCAGCCCGGCCACCTATCGACTTGCCACAATGGAGGATAAGGAGCTTTCTCATCCTTGGAATGCCGAGCATTTGTGAAAGTACTATCAATGATTGTACCAGCATGAGGAGAGGCATTGTGATGATCGAAATTTTCCTATCTTTATTAACACAAATTCTTAATAAATACAAGGTCGATAATTTTTCTTGTCTACTTAATCCCTAACCTGTCGTCAGTCATAAGCCAAAGAGCCAACCCTTGCCACTAAACGACCCTCGAACGTCGTCGGTCGTAAATCGAAATGGCCTCGTACCTCGCTATCGAACGGCCCTCGTCATTAGTCGTAAGCCAATGGGCCAACCCTTACCACTGAATGACACTCGATCGTTATTGGTTGTAGTCAAAGTGGACTTGCCCCTCGCTACTGAACGACCCTCGTCATCAGCCGTAAGCTAGGGGAAAACTCTTGCCACTGAACGACCCTCGATTTTTGTCAGTCGTAAGTCAAAGGGGCCTTGCCCCTCGCTACCGAACGACCCCCGTCATCAGCCATAAGCCAAGGGGCTAACCCTTGCCACTGAACGACACTCGATCATCGTCAGCCGTAAGTCGAAGGTGCCTCGTCCCTCGCTACCGAACGACCCTCGTCGTCAGTCATAAGACAAGGGGCCAACCCTTTCCACCAAACGACCTTCGATCGTTGTCGGTCGTAAGTCGAAGGGGCCTCGTCCCTCGCTACCGAACGAACCTCGTCGTCAACCGTAAGCCAAGGGGCCAACCCTTGCCATTGAACGACCTCTGATCGTCGTCGGTCATAAGTCAAAGGGGCTTCGTCCCTCGCTACCAAACGACCTTCATTGTCAGCCGTAAGCTAAGTGGCCAACACTTTCCACTGAACAACCCCCGATTTTCATCGGACATAAGCTGATGGGTCCATACCCTTCACAACCGAACGATGCCCATCGACAATGGCCCCCCATGGCTTATGATCTTGAGATCATCTTTATCTGGTGAAAATGCCTGACACATCCACGAGCCAAGTTTCAATTGGTTCTTAAATTAAACTTTGTGAGGGGCCATACATGCACATTCACATACTCAAATGAAGATAACAGAAACTCGAAAGTTCTTATCATTCATTCAAAATAGTTACATGAAACCTGCATCAAAAATCTACAAGCCTAAGTGGGAGGGGCACTTCTCGGCATAAAGACGTTCTGGAATGCTTCCATTGCTGCGGTGAACCTTGCTGTAAGCTCTGCCTTGTAAGCCTCGGCTGACTTTTTCGATTCAGTAGCTTTGGCTCGAAGCTCGACTAACTCTGCCTTATGAGCCTTAGTTGAATTTTCCGATTCAGCAGCTTTGACTTGAAGCTCGACTATCTCCCTCTTCGAGGCTTCTAAGTCGGCTTGGAGCTGGGACATTTCCTTCCCCCATTTGACCTTCGCCGATTTTCTGACGAAAGATATAGAAGCGAAGCTAGTCTTGGCCTCCAAAGCTGCCCACTCAGCCTCATCCTTGGCCGCAAGCGTTCTTCCCAAGTCCTCTTCTATCTTCTTTATCTAGGCCTCAAGCTCAGAAGCTTTGTGTTCGGTGACCTCCGTCCGACGTTGTCCCTCGATTATATCGACGACCTGGCAAGGTAAAACTGCACCAAAAAGGGACACATGTGAAAAGCGTCTATCAGCAAACTCGAAACATAAGTCGAGAGACAAGGTGCGAATAACTGACCTGATAGCCGCAACACACGAAGAAGTTTGCCAACCTCTTAATATCAAATCCTTGAAGGAGCTCCAAATCTCGAGGAAGAATGTAGTTTTCCACCAGTCGAACAATCATCCCAAAGTCCAGAAGGGCCGAATCTTCCTTCCCAACAATAAATAAAGATTGATGAGGTTCACCTCGAATAGACACCGAAGAACCAGTTGAGAGTAGATTCAGCATCAGAGCTCGGTCGAACTCTGAAGGGATGGGGCCAACCATGGGACGTGCCAACCACCCCGAAGGGATCAGATCTCGGTCGAACTCCCACTTTATATTTCTTCCTCCAAATAGCTTGCGCAGACCGACTTGGGACAGTCATCATTGGGTCGATCTCAACGGCTCCAAGCCTTTCCATAAGTTCCCGTCTAAGTTAAGCATTAGAGGGGATTTTGGTCGAAACCCAGATCCGACCCTCCTGACGCTCATTTGTGCTGCATGAAGGTCGAATTCCATCTAGCGAGAAGGTCGTTAGACCATTCCCAACCAGCGATCGTCCGAGGCTCGACTCACTCTGAAGGTCGAACGGACGTCGTAAAGCTCATTTCTAACCGTCAACGACCCAGGTTTCATTAACTAAGATCCCGTCCTACCGGCTGACTAGGCTCCAACTCGGCAGAAGAGTCCACGTCAGCATTAATATTGTTTCGGTTATTTTTGGCCTTAACACCTTCGATTTCGATTCGTGAATCCCTGAACCTTTTTGATGACGCAAAGAATGATATAGAAAAACAATATCAGCGGATTAGTTTTGTTCTCGGCTTCGATGTTGGTTCCATCAGATTTTTCACGAGGTTTTGTAGGTGTGTGTGTCGATAGCGTCTGGGGTACATAAAAGGTAGAAAAGCAGGGACGTACGTGAAAAACCTGGGGGTCTAAAGTGGAAAAAGCTCGATGCCAATGTACTAAATTGGAGAGTAAAATACATATAAATCCCAATTATATATTTTATAAAAATAATAACTAAACTAATAATAACTAAACTAATATTCTTATAGAGTAAATTCAAAAAGCTTGTAGTATAAATAATTTTTTACGGGTAACAGGTATGGATACTCATACCCATTGGGTATATGGATATTCATACCTATACCCAGTAGGTACACGGGAAACCACGGTTACCCATATACCCGACGAGTATGGGCATGGGTACAAAAATTCTTACTTACCCGTCTACCTGTTTTGCCATCCCCAGTCATGAGGGAATTGCCCTTGTGCCATTGTCCCATGTGGCGATGTGACATTACCACATGAGATCAACATGCCACCTATGACATTAGCATGCCGAATATTCCCTAATTTATAAGACGGATATAATATTTGGGACATGTGTCGTAAAATTGATGTATGTCCCAAATTTCCCTAATTTCTAGGTAGAATCAGCGCAGGCCACCGCTGTCCAGAAATCTGGGCAATGGCGCCGTTCGGCGCGTCTTCCCAGATGATTCTGCTCTTTGTTGTCGTGTGTGCGCGTGCTTGTGTTATGTTCGGATTCGATTTTATTGCAGCTGTTCGTTTATGCTAGACCCAAACCTACAGATAAGTATTTCTTTTCGTGCTTTTTAATTTCGTGTGTTTACTCGTTCAATATTTAATGTTTTATCGTCTAACTTAATATTATTTATTGGTAGGTTGGCCCTTCAGGACCAAAGGCTGACAGAGGGGGCGATGGCAGGCGTGGTGGCGGGCAAGGGGGCGATGTCGACTTGGAGATGGGTAGAGGGCTTGAAGATGATGGCGATGGCGAGTGTAGCGGTCGATGACGGGATATTGAGTTTTTTATTGTTTTTACATTTCAGCCATGTTGGAGACTGTATAATAATGTATTATGAATACATTATTAGTTTCGTGTAAGAGGTTTTTATTTTTTTCATTTAATTTATATTTTTTTTCGTGTTTTTCTATTTGTGGAAATATATATTTTGATGTATACATGTACTTTTTGATAGTTTTGTTTGTAATTTATATTATTATGTACATGGATTTATGGTAATATTTTTTTAAAAAACTATTTTAAATATTGGCCACGGACATATCCGTGGCCAATACTATTTTTAGCCACGACATAGTTTGTGGCCAAAATGAAGCAGCCACGGATTTTGTGCACAAGTTCGTGCATGAATACTTGGCAATTTGGTTTTAGCCACGGACATATCCGTGGCTGGACATATCCGTGGCTGAAACAATGACCCAATGCGATGGAAATGCACGTGGCCATTACTCATTGGCCATGAAATTTGTGCACGGTATACGTCATGTTGGTGCACAAAGTCCGTGTCCGATGATTTTCGGCCATAGACTGTACCCTGGCCAAACAATATTATTGGCCATAGACGGATCGTGGCTAATATTTAAAATAGTTTTTTACTTTTTTATCGGCCACAAAAATCCGTGGCCTTTATTCCGTGGCCGATTTTCGGCCATGGACGTGTCCGTGGATAAAAGTCCCAAAGGCCACTGCAGTATTGACCACTGGATTTCAGCCACAAATTTTTTTTCCCGTCGCAGATTTGTTTCGGCCATGGATTCGCAGCTTTCAGCCACGGATTTGTTCGTGACCGAAGGCCTGTTATGTAGTAGTGAAAGCTCGTCTTGTGGCGAAGGGCTATGCACATAGGGAAGGCATCAACTACAATGAAGTCTTCTCTCTGGTGGTGAAGCATTACTCAATTCGGATCATGTTGGTAGTAGTAGGACAGTTTGACCTTGAGCTGGTCAACTAGTGTCAAGACGACGTTCTTGCATGGAGAGCTCGAGGAGGAGACTATATGGTAGAGCCTGATGGCTATGAAAGCAATGATGGGCTTGCATGTAGGTTAAAAAATTCGCTCTATGGTCTGAAGCAGTCACCTAGACAATGGTATACGCGTTTTGAACGCTTTATGACGAATGCTCAATGATATGTTCGCAGCCCCTATGATCATTGCGTGTTTTTTGAAGGCTGGATGATTGATCCTTCATACATCTTCTACTTTAATGTTGATGATATGATCGACGCCTCATCAAATAAAGTGCAGATACAGAGACTGAAGTCTGACCTAAGTTGTGTATTTGAGATGAAGGACCTATGCGAAGCACAGAGGATTCCTGGGATGGAGATCACAAGAGATCGAAGTGGATATATAGTTCATCTTTCACAAAGTCACTATTTGAAGTCTGTCATACAAAGATTTGGTTGTGAAGGGATGTACTCCATAGTTACTCCACTTGCACCTCACTTCAAGATTTGTGTCGAGCATTGCCCAAATAACGAAGAAGAGAATAAGCTCATAGAGAGGATACCGTATGCTAATGCGATAGGAGCTTTGATGTATGTTATGGTATGTATCCGACTAACCTTATCACATGCAATTAGCATGGTGATAGATACATGCACAACTCGGGAAAAGTATACCGGCGAGCAGGTCAATGGATACTTAGATACATCAAGGGCACCATTGGTGTTGGATTAACATATCACCGAGGTGATGATAGTTTGTAAGGTGTAGGCTATGTTGATTCTGACTTTGCAGACGACTTGGATGGGAAGAGTTCCATGACAGGCTACAGCTTCACCCTGTCTGGAACTTCAATTTGTTGGCAGAATAGACTTCAATCTGCGGTGGCCCTGTCTACTACGGAGACAGAATACATGGCATTGACTGAAGCTGTGAAAGAGAGATATAGTTGATGGGTGATCTGAGAGTCTACCAGAAGAAGTATGATCTCCATTGTGATAGCCAAAGTACAGTACACTTAGCTAAGAATCAGGTTGTACATGCATGCACTAAGCATATCGACATACAGTATCACGTTGTCCAAGACTATGTGGGAGAAGAAGAAGATGACATCAATATGTTAAAGATCGGAACAGACGACAACCATGCGAACATGTTGACTAAGGTCGTATCCTGAGCTAAGTTTAAGCATTTCTTGGACTTGATCAATGTGGTTCTGAGATGATGTTAGTGGAGGCCCCAGTTGGAGGCATTGAGGCTCAGTGGAGCCAAGCCCAGTGGGGGCATTGGTCTCTTCAGAGCGAAATTGAAGGGAACGCCAGATGTGACTCTACCAAAGTGGTGCATTGAAAGTCGACTGTGTGATGGAGACCTAAATCTCGTCAAGGTGGAGATTTGTTAAAGTTGGCTCGATTGAGGTGCTGAAGAAATACTGGAGATCGATATCCGGGATATCTTATGTAGAGTTAACTCGTCTGTGCTCGGATCCGACCTATCCGATTCTGCACAAGTCAAATACGAGGATGCTGAGCTATTGGATTTCTACAGTGCGGAGATCCTCAATTCAGAGGATCGGAAGATCGACAGCTCATAAGTCAGCAGTTCTATAGGCCAAGTTTTGGATAGCTCGGCCGTCAGCCGGAAGCTCGGCAGCATGGAGGGGTCCACCATAGGACGAGACACACTATCTGAAGTAGAGTTGCGATTGTAGAAACTAAAGATCTAGATTAATCATTAAGCAAGACCATGCAAATAATAATCTAGATGTATATAACATGCAGAATCTTAAATCATTGACCTACTCGGATTTAGCGGAAGCGTACCTGAATCCATCGCTAATAGTCTGAAAGATCCTGACGATACCGTAGCGGACGATCTTCCAGAATAGCACGAATCAACCGGTTGGAGAATTCCTTTAGCCTTCTCCCGGTTTCTCTCCTAGCGACGGGACGTAGAAAAGACGGCTCAAATTTGTTCGTGTATTCCGGGGATCATGACCGCTAATATTTATAGGCTAGCCTCCATAGCCCTAGGGTTTCCAACTCGGCCCATCAACGAGTTGAAGCCCAATAGTCACCACACATAAAGGCCCACAACCTATATGACTCATTTAAGCCCACTTAACTTAATAAATGAGATCACTTATATATTGGGCTTTAATATGACAGTTAGCACCATATAATTATTTATCGCATATAAGCCCAATGTTGGATTAAGATCCAACTTAGTTGGATAAGTTCCAACAATCTCCCACTTGGGCTATATGCTAAACTTTATAATTATATTTCGTTGTGCATACAACCGAATAAGATCTTAACTTACTGTCATTTATTTAATGAGTCAAAAAACCAATCCGGTCCATCAATTATATTAGCAAGGGATCAAGGAGATCTTTGCCGCAGCAATTGCAGCTCGACCCATCAGTGGTCACCGTGCTAATACAAAAGAATGACATGGATTATGAAGTGGATGTGTAGCATGGAAATTACATGTAATGTGATCTAACATGTCTATTTCCAACTGATCCTCCTTAACTTTAGTGAGATCATAAACAAAACAAAATCGGAGTGAAGCCGAACTGAAACCAAAAACTTTATTTCTGATCAGAAAACAACCTCAAGCTTAAGCTGGAGACTTAATTTTGTCTATCATATGAGCACCCAAAAGAACAAACTCCCACAAAACTGAATGTTCTTAATGAAATGACATCCATATGAGTAGCTAGCTCATAAAACCTTTTGGAAGACATTTCCTTACTATAACGGATCCGTAATTACATGGTTTGTTCCGATGTGCTCATTAGACAATTATACACTCCTATTAATCAACAATCTAGGAACTTGATCTCTGAATATCTAAACTTTGTCGAGTTCCTGTTGTTGCTGGAATATAAAACTGCAGACTTCATTGTCACTAAATAAACTGTGTGGTGTTTCAACACCATCCCTAATTTGCAGCATAGTGACAAAATATGCAGATATATTTCATGATTTGGATGTCACATAATGCGATATGAAATCTAAAGCCATGTCAGAAGAGACTATATAAAGGGACCATTTAGATCTCTTCTGGTAGATGGCACCTAACATAGATTTTCATACATTCTTTGCATCCAATAAATGATCAGAGTCAGTATACCAAAATGATCTCAAACTCTTTTGACTACTGATCCTTGAACATGTAACCCTTTTGTTCTCCATAAATACCGTATGACACATTTGGCTGCTGTCAAATGGTCAACTCCTGAACTTAACAATCTGCACAAAACACCTGTAATATATGCAATAACCAAATGCATATAAAACTGAGCATACTTTAGACTCCCTATTGGTGAGATATAGGAAATCTTCTGAAGATTATTCTCAGGGCAATTATTGAGACTAAACTTGTCTCCCACAGAACTTAGCATTCATTACCACATAGATATTATATAAATTACATGCTCCCACAGAACTTAGATAACATCATTAAATATCATCTCAAAACCGAACGAGGTGATCACTTAATGAAATTTAATGTATCAGTAACGATATTGAAATGCTCTACTAATGCCATTATAAACCTTATAGAGTCTTTCATGAAAACTGAATAGAAAGTCTCTTTACAATTAATGCATTATTTTCCGTATAAAGTCTTTGAGTGATACACTTTAAATCTTTTCTTAATACCCTTTTGAATTCCTTTTGATCATAAAAAAACTATTTACAATCAATAGGTTTCAAACCTTATGGCGATGAGAAAAGATTTTAAGTATCATTCAATGACTTTCTTAATTAATGCATTAATCCATTTAGAGATGTAAAACCTTTTATGACTTGATGTAAGTCAAACTTCCATCATCCTAATGTCAACAGTAAACTTGTCATCTCTTTAATGGATTTTTCCTGAATGGCAATTAGTTACTTGAGGTGCTAGAGTTTGTCCTTATGAACAATTTCCCGAATGGGAGGAATTGCAACATTATCTTGAATTTATTGTGTCTTGAACAATGTCAGGAATACCATCCTGAGCAATGCCAACCACACCTGTAGGGATATAATCCTCTTCAAGAATAACGTTACTAACTAAATTTCCCCCTTCAAACTCAGCATCCTCAAATAGGTGTGCATTTCCTAATTCGTAAACTAACTTAACAGTGAGATTATGTAAAATTATACAAAATAATATCAACTTTAAACTATTCAACAAAATTAGAAAATCATTAGCATTATGTCCTATTACTTTATTAGGCTTATAAAGCCTTACCTTAGTTGGACATCTCCAAACATGCAATTGATTCATTTGTTGAAACTTTAATAAGGATATAAGCTGCAATCAAAATATAACTGAATTCTAAACTGTTAATTCTTTCATTACAACACATGTACTTAAATGCAGGAATTCTATTGATGAAGCAACATTTTCAAATAAATGAAGATTATAATGATCTTTTAAAGAACTAGAATAAACTAATTTTGAATTAAGAGACAACCAAATTTTCCATTCAAAATTGAACACTTATTACCGAATTTGTTCAAAATAAAAATGGAAATCCAAATTCCGTTAAAAACGGTACATAATAGTCTCATAAAATTCAAATACAATCTAGCATTTAAAAGAAATAATCTAAATTTAATGTGCCTCTACTTGAACCATCTTGCCATTGCCCATATCGATGTATCTTTCACCATCATTTGGCGTTTGGCATCTTAGGCAATCCTGCATAGACACAATGATGTGAATGGTTATACCAAATCTTTCCATCATGTGCCTATAAGTACCAAAGGTTGCATGAAATTAACTTAGAATTAAACCAAAATTTGCAGCATACCTTTCTAATCTTTTAGTGGTAGAGATCATATGAGCACTTTCTGTCTTCCTTGCTCAAGCCTGTTCTCTTCCTGAACACAGTGCGAGATGAGCTCATCCAGAGACCAAGTCTCATCCTTCAGATTGTAGCTCATCTTAAACTGGTTGAACTGTGATGGAAGAGATATCAAATCAAAATGCACTAGCTGAGCCTCAGAGAGGTCTAGCTCAAGTGCCTTCAACCTTGAAGCAATATTAGACACTTTCAATATGTGCTCCCTAATGTTTCCCGTACCCTTATACCTTATTGAATTTAGAATTGTCAAGAGTGTACCAATTTCACCCCTTTCACTCTTGACAAATCTGGTTTCAATGTCAGAATGGAATTCTTTAGTTGTGGTAATTTTATCTGAAATAGTGCCCCTGAGATATTCTGGAATGGCAGAAGAAATTTTCAGGAATAATAGCCGAACAGAGAACAAGAAAACAATTTATAACATGTTCATATGGGTATTAAATACAACAACAAATTCAAATTAATGCTATTTTCCCATCTCAAGACATCCCCCACTAGTCCAATATTTATCTTTGGATAATCTATTGACTAGTCACTGATATCTTGTTGTAGCAATCAGACAATGACAATAATAACATGCCAAAAATAAAACTTCCTTTGGGCCGAATTAAATTTGCATGCATTGAACTCACTAATCATCACCTTGTCTATTGCCACAGGTGCGCATGAAATGGTAGAGAACGGTAATCTTCCTTTGGGCCGATTTAGCATTCTTACGCAAATCACGGGCACATTTGATTCTTTTTATATTCATGAAATGAAATAATGCAAATCAACAGAGCCCACTTTGGCGAGGTGATGATTGCACGAAATCATTTCAAAAAATATATAACTTTGCAAAATTTGAATTTAAGTCGCAATTTAATACATGAATATACTTTAAGTGGAGATATTCAAGTCCACTTTTCTTCAAAATCAAAATTAAGGCAATCAAAATTTTCATACAAAAGTATGTATTCGACTTGTTATATTTCGAGATTAGAACTGATCTTCTCAAGAAAACCCACTTTGGTGAGTTGATGATCCAATCATTCTATATTCGAAATATATAATAATTGTGCCAAAAAAATTGAAATTGAAACTAAACCGAATTTAACAAAAAAATGATTACAACAAGTGGAAATATATATAAGAACCTTTTATTCCACCCTTATAATCATTTATATTGAGTTAAATAAAATTTATAACTTCAACACAAATTTTCTTCTTCAAAATGGGGTATATATGTATACTAATGTGTATATGAACATACATATAAAGTTATATATATAAATACACACCCTACCCCATTTCATATATAACTTTAAAATGTGTCAAATTTCCTTAAGGCCATTTGCTTGATGGTTAGTGCACGAAAATCCTTTAAGGCCTTTTAAACTTATTCTTAAGGAGAAATATATGTTAAAACCTTTTATTTGCTCCCGAAGAATACACTTGAATTTTGTGTTTTAATTTAAATCTAAATTAAGGCAATCTGAATTTTCATACCGATGTATGAAGTCAACTTGTTATATACCGAAGTATATATATATGGTTTTAAGCCTTAAACTTAGAATTTAAATTTATTTTGCACATTTAACACAAAATTTTATCTTTGAGGAGAAATATACATTTAAGCTTCTTATTTCCTCCTTCAACCCAAATTAAATTCAATATTGGTCAACCAATCATACAAAAGTATGTATTTAACCGTTTATGTTACGAAATAATAATAATTTAACAGTAAAGCCCACTTTGGTGGGATCCCGTAATAATTAAAATTATTTTGAAACATATAATTTAATTTGCCCAAAAATTGAATTTAAATTAAACTGAACTTAAATGTAAATATATTTGAAAGCCTTTTATTTACTCCTTCGTTCCGTTTAAAATTCATCCGGGCAACCGACCATACTAAGTATGTACTTTTAATCCGATTACATTCCGAAATAATAACAATTTTAATAGTAGAACCCACTTTGGTGGAATTTTACAAAAAATTGGAATTATTTCAAAAAATGTATATATGACTGAATTTTGCCTAAAGAATTAAAATTGGAATGAACTTAAATTTAACACACAAAATAGGGCCTACAGGAAATATATATACACAACCATTTATTTCCTCCCTTTTAATGAATTTAAATTCAAGATTTTTTTTTTTAGGCACCAAATTTACATACAAAGTATGTCCGTAACTTTTTTTTTTTATATATCGAAATAAGAGTAATTGCCACGATAAAGCCCACTTTGGTGGGGATTTGATTTAATTACAATCATTTCGATATATATATGATGAAGCGTGCCCAAAAATTGAATTTAAAATTCAAACTGAATTTTAACAAAAATTTATACTTTAGGGAAATATATATATATGTCCGCTTATTTCCCCTTCCATTAGTGTTAAAATAAATCCAAAACAACCCCAAATTTGTGTCCAAATGACCCAAAAAATTGGGTCCAAAATTAGCCATGAAGGTGCCCAAAACTGTTTTGCAATAAGCCTAAAAGAAGGCCAAAACTAGTTTGCAATAATCCTTACAAGAGGCCCAAAAACAGCCAAATAACCCAAACAGGCCCAGCCCAATCCTCCCAAAAAAAAGTTTTTTTTTTTTTTTTTAATACTGTGGGCCGGCCCAAAACATGCAACCGGAAAGGGGGGGTTAGGGTTATCCGATGGGGGCGGGGGCGGCCGCCGCCGGCCGCCGCCCCTTTTTCCGACGGTGTCTTGATGGGGCGGCGCACCGCCGCCCCTTCCCCTTATGAATCCCGACGGGGGGGTTGCCGAGGCCCCCCCCTTTCTGAGACCTTATGGGGGCGGCGGCGCCGCCCCCTTGCCGGAAACCTAACGGGGGGCCGGCAGTGGCCCCCCCCAAAACCCATTTTTTTTTGACAGACCATTGCGGTTCTGCGTCGGCGTTGCCGGCGCCGATCTCCTGACGGGGGCGGCTGAGCCGCCCCCTCTATTGCCGTGTCGGGCGGCGGCCGGCGGGCCGCCCCCGATCTAGGGTTTGTGAAAAAACCAAATTTTTTTTTTAACAGGAAAAATCAATCAAAAAACCCTCAATTTTGCATAGATCTGAAACTTAAAACTGATAAAAAAACTAATTTTTATCAGATCCGAAACTTAAACAGATTAAAAATCTGATTTTTATCAGATCTACTACGAGCAGACAAAAAATTTAAGATCCACAGCATGTGGGCTCCGATACCACTTGTAGAAACTAAAGATCTAGATTAATCATTAAGCAAGACCATGCAAATAATAATCTAGATGTATATAACATGCGGAATCTTAAATCATTGACCTACTCGGATTTAGCGGAAGCGTACCTGAATCCATCGCTAATAGTCTGAAAGATCCTGACGATACCGTAGCGGACGATCTTCCAGAATAGCACGAATCAACCGGTTGGAGAATTCCTTTAGCCTTCTCCCGGTTTCTCTCCTAGCGACGGGACGTAGAAAAGACGGCTCAAATTTGTTCGTGTATTCCGGGGATCATGACCGCTAATATTTATAGGCTAGCCTCCATAGCCCTAGGGTTTCCAACTCGGCCCATCAACGAGTTGAAGCCCAATAGTCACCACACATAAAGGCCCACAACCTATATGACTCATTTAAGCCCACTTAACTTAATAAATGAGATCACTTATATATTGGGCTTTAATATGACAGTTAGCACCATATAATTATTTATCGCATATAAGCCCAATGTTGGATTAAGATCCAACTTAGTTGGATAAGTTCCAACAGCGATGTGATTGGAATTCCATTAGAGTCGGAGTTATTATCAGTTGGGAATCCCTTTTCTATTAGAACACCTATTATACCCTAAGGCTATACATATGGTGTTTAGACGAGGGTTTCATTGTAGGAAACACATTGAGAAAACTTTGAGCTGCCATTTGTTGAGAGCAAACTTTGAGAGAGATTGTTGAGAGCTTTTGAAGAGATCTTGTGTGCTTCTTCTTCGTTATGAAGAGAGAAGCTTTGTATTTGTTCTCTCTTTCCGTAAAAAAGCTCATTGGTGTTCGCTTGACCGGCCGACTGCCTAAAGTTGCCATCTTTCTATATTGGTTGTTGCTTGTTCCTCGTCACCTGCTCTTCGATGATCATCCGCTGAAGCGCAATATTTCATTCATTCATTTATCTATCTATTTAGTCACCTGCTCTTCGATGATGATCGTCCGCTGAAGCACAATATTTCATTCATTCATTTATCTATTTATTTTCAGACTGTTACATACTCTGCTCATAACCGAATATGTATATGAGCTCAGTGACAGTTATTACAGTTTAACAGTTTGTTACACGCCATACATTGTTCTTCTTGAATTCCCTCTCATTACAAACACTCATTCAAAACCCCTATAAAAATGGGATGCTTCACCCTTAATCAACGCACAAAGTGGGAAAATTTTGTGAGAAAGAAATCATCAGATACGGTGAGTTTTTCCAGAGGAGAGATGAACACTTCGAAGAAATATCGGTTGGCTTTCTTTCTCATCGTCATCTCCCTCATCTACTACAACGTCCAAGAAGCCACCTTTCCAACTCAATCCCCCTCATCTTCTGCGTCATCTCCGGCCGAGAATCCGCCTCCCCGACTCGCTTACTACATCTTTGGTGGCTCGGCCGGCGACGGGGCAAGGCTGAAAAGGCTTCTGCAGGCTGTCTACCACCCCTACAATCTATACATTTTGCACCTCGGCAATGCAAGCTCCCCCGCCGAGCACGAATGGTTATCGGAGTACATTGCCGGCAACGACGTCTTCTCTACCATCGACAACGTCGAGCTGTACAACGGGCCGGATACCAAGATCGACAATGGCCTTATCCTCTTGCTGGAGAAATTGCTCGGAGAATCTCAGGGATGGGACTGGTTGTTGAACCTCGATGCCTCGGACTACCCTCTTGTCACTCAGGATGGTAAGCAGCCACTCTTGCCATCACCTTGATTTTCTTGCTATTTGATTAGCATACATCAATTAGTTCTTGATTATTCCTGCACTTTAGTTCGTATTGAATAGAAAGATTGTGCTTCTTGTTCAGTTCATATTCGTTTATTATGCTTCTTGCTCCTGAATATTCAATTTCTGTTTCTAATTTATCTGAGAAGAAATCACTAACTGGGGGCAGCGAGTAAGCATTGGGTTATTTAATGGAATTGTCTTTGGTTTAAAATCAATTCTGTGGCATTAATGGAAAGATGCAGGGATTTAGAATTTAACTTGGCATATAAAATACTTTGTATTGGAGAAGATCGAGAATTGAAATGGTTACTTCTTGATTAATTGATCTATATTTGGGCTTGATGCAGATCTGTTACACGTACTGTCTAGCGTGCCACGACATCTCAACTTCATCAATCATGCTATTGATCTTCGAGGGAGGCAGCAGTATGTATCTGGGTCTTTAATTTTGACATGAAGATTTCGTTTTTTTTTGTTTGATTGAATTTTTTTACTACTGCAATTTTCCGGCAGTGATCTCAAGGAGGAAGATATGCAGACTCTGGCCACTCTGGAGGCGGACTTCAAGATCTTTGCTGGTAATTGTTTTCGATGTTTCCGATCTTCTCACCGATCTGCTTTCGTTTGTTTGTGCAATGGTTACTAACACAGTTCATTCTTCATGCAGGTTCTCCCTGGACTGTCCTCGCTCGGTCCTTCATCGAAAGCTGCATGTGGGATTGGACCGTGCCCACCAAACTCGTGCTCCTTCGGTACCATGCCACGCACCAGGATGCGCGCTACTTCCAGACTGTCATCTGCAACTCCTGGGAATTCCATCAGACAGCTGTGAACACAGACTTCCGCTACACAAGCGTTGACGGCTATCTCACAATGCACGATCGTCTGCACATGTCGAGGAGCAAGGCTCCATTTGCAAGGAAGTTTGATGGGGAGCGCTCCCGCGAGGTGCTCGACTGGATCGACAGGCGCATTTTGTCTCGAGCCCCCGGCATGCTCGTGCCTGGAGGCTGGTGTCCAGCTCTGCAACCGGGAATTACTAAGAGCAGATATGCCGGAAGCAGAGATAAGTGCTCGATGGTCGGGGACACCACCAACATACGGCCGGGTTCTGGTTCCTTGCGGCTACAACGTTTTCTCGAGCCGCTTGTAGATCATGATGGCCGAGTGTCGTCTCCGAAATGCGTTGGTTGAGTGCTGCAGGTGAATTCTGGCAAAATGGTTTTCGTTACAGTCTGTGATACTACTGTTCCATTGTAGATGTAGCTGACAGGCAGTTGAAGCGATTGCATGCCCGATTGTTCAGCTCTCAAAACAGTGTTCTTAACAGAGAGATAACAAGTTTTTTCTGTATTTCCTTTTATCAAGCTCCGATCTGTACTATTTCTGTTCCAATGAGTGAGTGAGGCTGAATAATACTCGGTCAAAGGAATGACTCGTTCGACTGTTGAACTTCCGCTGATATTCAGGGAGGAGTTAATTGGACCGAGTAAATGGACAGCCGTTATCATCAATTCCGGAGAAGATCCCGCCCTGATCAATGAGGGACTGTTATTCGCTGTCAGCAGATCGTCATCTATAAATACCCGAAAGGACAATGTAAGAAGTGTTCTAATTTCTGAGGTACGAAGGGCCTTACACCCTTAATTCTGTCTCTCACTTTATATTTCTTCCTCCAAATAGTTTGCGCAGACCGACTTGGGACGGGCCTCATTGGGTCGATCTCAGCGACTCCAAGCATTTCCATAAGTTCTCGTCTAACTTAAGCATCGGAGGGGATTTGGGTCGGAATCCAGATCCGACCCCCGCGACGCTCCTTTGTGGTGCAGGAAGGTCGAATTCCATCTAGCGAGAAGTCGTTATACCATTCCCAACAAGCGATCGTCCGAGGCTCGACTCACTCTGAAGGTCGAACGGACGTCGTAAAGCTCAATTCTAACCGTCAACGACCTAGGTTCTATTAACCTAGGGTCCCGCCCTACCGGCGGACGAGGCCCCAGCTCGGCAGAAGATTCCACGTCAGCATCAATATTGTTTCGGTCATTTTTGGCCTTAACAGTTGGAGCCGTCTGTGGGAAACACTGAGTCGACATCCCAGTCAACCAAATACTATGGCCATGTCGACTCACCCAACAACACTCTCCGACGATACTATGGCGTCTCCCAACATTGATACCTTCAACATGATAATGGGAGGCCCACCACAATCGGAGCTATCAACCTCACTCCAAAGCTCTTACGCTGGGAGGTTGATGACCATCTCAGTTGGAAAAAAGTGCCCAATAGACTCTACGCCTCCAATTTCGGATGAAGATCTGGAGGGTGTGAAGCTGCCGCATGACAACGATGACGTTATTACCGCCACCATTAATGAGGTAGCTGTGAAGAGGTTACTCGTGGACACGGGGAGTTCGTGTGACGTGCTTTTCTTTACAACGTTGAAAAGGATGAGGCTGTCTTCATCAGAGTTGAGAGCATGTCCGGGGTCTCTCGTAGGATTCACCAGGCATTCCGCACCAGTGGCAGGCATCATTACCCTGCCAGTGACCCTTGGTACGTATCCACGACAGGTCACTCGCCAAACCAACTTTATGTGGTGAAGATCAACTCAGCATACAACGGAATCATCGGCAGACCGCTGCTCAACACAGTGGAAGCAGTGGTCTCAACCTTTCATCAAATGATTAAATTCCAAACTCATGATATATGGAGTTGGAAAGGCGAGAGGGAATCAGAAGCAGGCTCGGTCATGTTACCTTCTATCCATCGCTTTAAGAAGGGTGGGGCAGATAGACCCAGTCGATCCTAAAGGCAAAGGTAGAGATATGGAGCAACGACCCGCAGCAGCTAAAGAGACGGAGAGCATCCGGATCTCTGAAGAAGAAGGAAAGACTATCTCCATTGGGTCGATGCTTGCCTTCGACCTAAAGGAACAGTTGATTGCTCTCCTAAGAGAGCATGCTGACGTTTTCGCCTGGTCCCTAAGGGATATGCCCGGCATCGACCCCCAGGTAATATCCCACAAGATGGAGGCCGAACCGACTTTCAAACTTATGAAGCAGAGAAGAGGAACATGTGGGGGGGGGGGGGGGAGATGAAGGCCGCAATCAAGGAAGTGGATTGACTTTTTGCAGCGGGCTTCATTCAAGAAGTCCAATATCCCAAATGGCTCTCGAATGTCGTGATGGTGAAAAGACGAATGACAAATGATGGATGTGCATCGACTTCACTGATCTCAACAAAGCCTGTCCGAAAGACAGCTACCATTTGTCTCGAATCGATTATCTGGTCGACAATGCCTCATGCTATGAACTCTTAAGCTTCATGGACACCTTTTTAGGCTATAACCAGATCCAAGTGGCACAAGAAGACGAAGAAAAGACTTCATTCGTCATAGATCGAGGTATTTTCTGTTATAAAAAAATTCCATTTGGTTTAAAGAATGCAGAAGCCACGTACCAGCATATGATAAACAAGGTCTTCGAGACTCAAATTAGGCGAAACTTGGAGGTCTACGTTGATGATATGCTGGTCAAGTCAAAGAAGCCGAAGGGTCACATTGCATATCTCCGAGAGATATTTGCACAGGTCCGACACTACAACCTTCGGCCGAACCCCGCTAAGTGTACTTTTTGGGATTTGATCCGAAAAGTTGCTCGAATCCATACTAACGAATCGAGGAATCGAGGCTAACCCCGACAAAATCGCGACAATAGTGGCAATGAAGGAGCCCTTAACCATCAGAGAAATTCGTAGACTGAACGGAAGAATAACGTCTCTGGTTCGATTCCTGTTAAAATCGGCCGAGAGATCTCTACCTTTCTTCAAAGTGCTGAGGAAGGCGATAGCATCCACTGCGAATGACAAGAAGATTATCGAGTGGGATGCAGACTGCAAGAAAACTTTCTTTAAGCTGAAGGAATACCTTCGCAGCTCACCGTTCCTGACTAAGCCGGATAAGGATGACCAACTCATCATCTATTTGGATGCTACCATGGAAGCCATGAGCTCGGCACTCGTCAAGGAGGACTCAGGAGTGCAACGACCTATCTACTACATCAGCCAAGTCCTTCGGGATGTAGAAATAAATTACTTGAGGATAGATAAGACGACGTTTGCATTGATTCAATCTGTGAGGAGGTTACGACCCTACTTTCAAGCGCACACCATCTTGGTCCTCACTGACACCCCTTGGAGCAAACTCTGAAGAGGCTTGATCGGTCGGAAAGAATGACAAAGTGGGGAGTCGAGCTAAGTGAATTCGACATCCAGTACAAGCCAAGGACTGCCATCAAAAGGCAAGCCCGAGCCGACTTCATCGTCGAACTCACCTATGACAACGACCCACCAGAAGAGGTACATGTTGCTAACATACAAAACAATACCTCCTCTTCTTTCTCGACAGATCTCAATTCTCCAATCGACACGATTGAGGACGAAGGGACGTGGATCATACAAGTGGATGGTTTAGCCAATCAAACCGGAAGCGGGGCGAGAATAATTGTCTAGACATCAAGGGGCAATATATTCGAATATGCTTTTCACTTTGACTTCCAATCTACAAACAATGGGGCGGAGTATGAATTTGTAATCAACGGGGTCCAGTTGGCTCGAGCCCTAGGAGCGAAGGTGGTCCATCTTCTCTGCGATTCCAATCTAGTAGTCCATTAACTGAACGGAGGTTACGAAGCTCGCAAAGACACGATGCAAAGCTACATGCAGATTACTAAAGCGGAGCTCGCCAAGTTCAGACAAGTGTAAATCCATCATGTGTCGCGGTCACGGAACCAGTGAGCCGATGCCCTTTTGAAGCTCGCTTCATCCTCACCTGCAGGACTTGATCGTATAGTGTACGTGCAACATCTGCCGCATCCAGCGTACCAGAGCAGGAGCTGCTGGGCGTCGACTAGGGAGTCACTTGGATGTATCCCATAATCCATTATCTTAATACGGGGGAGAAATCGATTGATCCAGTAGAAGCACGAAAGCAAGAACGAAAGGCGTACCAATTCTTTTTTGCTCGATGGTTCATTGTACAAAAGATGACGGACCAGGTGCGATGTTTTTCCTTTCTTCAAATAATTAACCCCGCATGAATCCATTTATGTGATCCATGAGATCCACGAAGGAGACTAGAGGAACCATTGTGGAGGAAAGATGTTGGCCTTAAAAGCCTTGAGGCAGGGTTACTTTTGGCCCACCATATTAAAGGAGGCAATTGAGTACATACGAAAATGCCCGACTTGCTAGAAGTTTGCAAAGATAAGCTCGACCCCTCCAACCGATCTGATTTCCATTGTCAATCTCGTGCCATTCGCTAAGTGGGTATTAGACATCCTTGGCCCGTTCAAGTCAGCAAGCAGATAACGAAAGTTCCTGATCGTGTTAATTGACTACTTCACTAAGTGGATCGAAGCAGAGCACCTTGCCCGAATTACGTGGAAGAAAGTCAGAAGCTTCGTGCGGAAATCCATTATCTGTCGATTTGATTCCTCAATCCATTGTGACAGATAATGGGACGTAGTTTGACAGTGCCAGTTTCAGGGATTTCTGTTTTGAGTTGAAAATCAAGTTGCATTTCGCCTCTGTCACCCACTCCCAATCCATTGGTCTGGCAGAAGCTGTAAACAAGTGCATCCTCAGACCCTTGCGGAAGAGAATAGAAGGACTCGAGGGGACATGGCCAGAAGAAATCCCTGGCATCCTATGGTCATACAGAGCGACCAATAAAACCTTTACAGGTGAAACACCCTTCATGCTTGCCTATGGCTGTGAAGCTGTTACCCCGGTGGAAGTCAATGAGCAGCCACTCTGTCTCCGTTACTTCGATAAAGAGAGAAACTCGGAAGGACCCGAGCTCAACATACAGTTGCTCAACGAGGTTTGTAAACGTGCCCTTATGACCCTCCTTGAATAGAAGGGACGTATGGCTCGTTATTTCAACTTCATAGTTCGGGGGTGCAGTTTCCATATAGGCGATCTGGTATTACGGAAAGCCATCTTCACTCCCGAGATCCTTAAACAAGGAAAGGTCACTGTGAAGTTGGAGGGCCCCTACCAGGTGGTTGATATCCTCAGCCCGGCCACCTATCGACTTGCCACAATGGAGGATAAGGAGCTTTCTCATCCTTGGAATGCCGAGCATTTGTGAAAGTACTATCAATGATTGTACCAGCATGAGGAGAGGCATTGTGATGATCGAAATTTTCCTATCTTTATTAACACAAATTCTTAATAAATACAAGGTCGATAATTTTTCTTGTCTACTTAATCCCTAACCTGTCGTCAGTCATAAGCCAAAGAGCCAACCCTTGCCACTAAACGACCCTCGAACGTCGTCGGTCGTAAATCGAAATGGCCTCGTACCTCGCTATCGAACGGCCCTCGTCATTAGTCGTAAGCCAATGGGCCAACCCTTACCACTGAATGACACTCGATCGTTATTGGTTGTAGTCAAAGTGGACTTGCCCCTCGCTACTGAACGACCCTCGTCATCAGCCGTAAGCTAGGGGAAAACTCTTGCCACTGAACGACCCTCGATTTTTGTCAGTCGTAAGTCAAAGGGGCCTTGCCCCTCGCTACCGAACGACCCCCGTCATCAGCCATAAGCCAAGGGGCTAACCCTTGCCACTGAACGACACTCGATCATCGTCAGCCGTAAGTCGAAGGTGCCTCGTCCCTCGCTACCGAACGACCCTCGTCGTCAGTCATAAGACAAGGGGCCAACCCTTTCCACCAAACGACCTTCGATCGTTGTCGGTCGTAAGTCGAAGGGGCCTCGTCCCTCGCTACCGAACGAACCTCGTCGTCAACCGTAAGCCAAGGGGCCAACCCTTGCCATTGAACGACCTCTGATCGTCGTCGGTCATAAGTCAAAGGGGCTTCGTCCCTCGCTACCAAACGACCTTCATTGTCAGCCGTAAGCTAAGTGGCCAACACTTTCCACTGAACAACCCCCGATTTTCATCGGACATAAGCTGATGGGTCCATACCCTTCACAACCGAACGATGCCCATCGACAATGGCCCCCCATGGCTTATGATCTTGAGATCATCTTTATCTGGTGAAAATGCCTGACACATCCACGAGCCAAGTTTCAATTGGTTCTTAAATTAAACTTTGTGAGGGGCCATACATGCACATTCACATACTCAAATGAAGATAACAGAAACTCGAAAGTTCTTATCATTCATTCAAAATAGTTACATGAAACCTGCATCAAAAATCTACTAGCCTAAGTGGGAGGGGCACTTCTCGGCATAAAGACGTTCTGGAATGCTTCCATTGCTGCGGTGAACCTTGCTGTAAGCTCTGCCTTGTAAGCCTCGGCTGACTTTTTCGATTCAGTAGCTTTGGCTCGAAGCTCGACTAACTCTGCCTTATGAGCCTTAGTTGAATTTTCCGATTCAGCAGCTTTGACTTGAAGCTCGACTATCTCCCTCTTCGAGGCTTCTAAGTCGGCTTGGAGCTGGGACATTTCCTTCCCCCATTTGACCTTCGCCGATTTTCTGACGAAAGATATAGAAGCGAAGCTAGTCTTGGCCTCCAAAGCTGCCCACTCAGCCTCATCCTTGGCCGCAAGCGTTCTTCCCAAGTCCTCTTCTATCTTCTTTATCTAGGCCTCAAGCTCAGAAGCTTTGTGTTCGGTGACCTCCGTCCGACGTTGTCCCTCGATTATATCGACGGCCTGGCAAGGTAAAACTGCACCAAAAAGGGACACATGTGAAAAGCGTCTATCAGCAAACTCGAAACATAAGTCGAGAGACAAGGTGCGAATAACTGACCTGATAGCCGCAACACACGAAGAAGTTTGCCAACCTCTTAATATCAAATCCTTGAAGGAGCTCCAAATCTCGAGGAAGAATGTAGTTTTCCACCAGTCGAACAATCATCCCAAAGTCCAGAAGGGCCGAATCTTCCTTCCCAACAATAAATAAAGATTGATGAGGTTCACCTCGAATAGACACCGAAGAACCAGTTGAGAGTAGATTCAGCATCAGAGCTCGGTCGAACTCTGAAGGGATGGGGCCAACCATGGGACGTGCCAACCACCCCGAAGGGATCAGATCTCGGTCGAACTCCCACTTTATATTTCTTCCTCCAAATAGCTTGCGCAGACCGACTTGGGACAGTCATCATTGGGTCGATCTCAACGGCTCCAAGCCTTTCCATAAGTTCCCGTCTAAGTTAAGCATTAGAGGGGATTTTGGTCGAAACCCAGATCCGACCCTCCTGACGCTCATTTGTGCTGCATGAAGGTCGAATTCCATCTAGCGAGAAGGTCGTTAGACCATTCCCAACCAGCGATCGTCCGAGGCTCGACTCACTCTGAAGGTCGAACGGACGTCGTAAAGCTCATTTCTAACCGTCAACGACCCAGGTTTCATTAACTAAGATCCCGTCCTACCGGCTGACTAGGCTCCAACTCGGCAGAAGAGTCCACGTCAGCATTAATATTGTTTCGGTTATTTTTGGCCTTAACACCTTCGATTTCGATTCGTGAATCCCTGAACCTTTTTGATGACGCAAAGAATGATATAGAAAAACAATATCAGCGGATTAGTTTTGTTCTCGGCTTCGATGTTGGTTCCATCAGATTTTTCACGAGGTTTTGTAGGTGTGTGTGTCGATAGCGTCTGGGGTACATAAAAGGTAGAAAAGCAGGGACGTACGTGAAAAACCTGGGGGTCTAAAGTGGAAAAAGCTCGATGCCAATGTACTAAATTGGAGAGTAAAATACATATAAATCCCAATTATATATTTTATAAAAATAATAACTAAACTAATAATAACTAAACTAATATTCTTATAGAGTAAATTCAAAAAGCTTGTAGTATAAATAATTTTTTACGGGTAACAGGTATGGATACTCATACCCATTGGGTATATGGATATTCATACCTATACCCAGTAGGTACACGGGAAACCACGGTTACCCATATACCCGACGAGTATGGGCATGGGTACAAAAATTCTTACTTACCCGTCTACCTGTTTTGCCATCCCCAGTCATGAGGGAATTGCCCTTGTGCCATTGTCCCATGTGGCGATGTGACATTACCACATGAGATCAACATGCCACCTATGACATTAGCATGCCGAATATTCCCTAATTTATAAGACGGATATAATATTTGGGACATGTGTCGTAAAATTGATGTATGTCCCAAATTTCCCTAATTTCTAGGTAGAATCAGCGCAGGCCACCGCTGTCCAGAAATCTGGGCAATGGCGCCGTTCGGCGCGTCTTCCCAGATGATTCTGCTCTTTGTTGTCGTGTGTGCGCGTGCTTGTGTTATGTTCGGATTCGATTTTATTGCAGCTGTTCGTTTATGCTAGACCCAAACCTACAGATAAGTATTTCTTTTCGTGCTTTTTAATTTCGTGTGTTTACTCGTTCAATATTTAATGTTTTATCGTCTAACTTAATATTATTTATTGGTAGGTTGGCCCTTCAGGACCAAAGGCTGACAGAGGGGGCGATGGCAGGCGTGGTGGCGGGCAAGGGGGCGATGTCGACTTGGAGATGGGTAGAGGGCTTGAAGATGATGGCGATGGCGAGTGTAGCGGTCGATGACGGGATATTGAGTTTTTTATTGTTTTTACATTTCAGCCATGTTGGAGACTGTATAATAATGTATTATGAATACATTATTAGTTTCGTGTAAGAGGTTTTTATTTTTTTCATTTAATTTATATTTTTTTTCGTGTTTTTCTATTTGTGGAAATATATATTTTGATGTATACATGTACTTTTTGATAGTTTTGTTTGTAATTTATATTATTATGTACATGGATTTATGGTAATATTTTTTTAAAAAACTATTTTAAATATTGGCCACGGACATATCCGTGGCCAATACTATTTTTAGCCACGACATAGTTTGTGGCCAAAATGAAGCAGCCACGGATTTTGTGCACAAGTTCGTGCATGAATACTTGGCAATTTGGTTTTAGCCACGGACATATCCGTGGCTGGACATATCCGTGGCTGAAACAATGACCCAATGCGATGGAAATGCACGTGGCCATTACTCATTGGCCATGAAATTTGTGCACGGTATACGTCATGTTGGTGCACAAAGTCCGTGTCCGATGATTTTCGGCCATAGACTGTACCCTGGCCAAACAATATTATTGGCCATAGACGGATCGTGGCTAATATTTAAAATAGTTTTTTACTTTTTTATCGGCCACAAAAATCCGTGGCCTTTATTCCGTGGCCGATTTTCGGCCATGGACGTGTCCGTGGATAAAAGTCCCAAAGGCCACTGCAGTATTGACCACTGGATTTCAGCCACAAATTTTTTTTCCCGTCGCAGATTTGTTTCGGCCATGGATTCGCAGCTTTCAGCCACGGATTTGTTCGTGACCGAAGGCCTGTTATGTAGTAGTGAAAGCTCGTCTTGTGGCGAAGGGCTATGCACATAGGGAAGGCATCAACTACAATGAAGTCTTCTCTCTGGTGGTGAAGCATTACTCAATTCGGATCATGTTGGTAGTAGTAGGACAGTTTGACCTTGAGCTGGTCAACTAGTGTCAAGACGACGTTCTTGCATGGAGAGCTCGAGGAGGAGACTATATGGTAGAGCCTGATGGCTATGAAAGCAATGATGGGCTTGCATGTAGGTTAAAAAATTCGCTCTATGGTCTGAAGCAGTCACCTAGACAATGGTATACGCGTTTTGAACGCTTTATGACGAATGCTCAATGATATGTTCGCAGCCCCTATGATCATTGCGTGTTTTTTGAAGGCTGGATGATTGATCCTTCATACATCTTCTACTTTAATGTTGATGATATGATCGACGCCTCATCAAATAAAGTGCAGATACAGAGACTGAAGTCTGACCTAAGTTGTGTATTTGAGATGAAGGACCTATGCGAAGCACAGAGGATTCCTGGGATGGAGATCACAAGAGATCGAAGTGGATATATAGTTCATCTTTCACAAAGTCACTATTTGAAGTCTGTCATACAAAGATTTGGTTGTGAAGGGATGTACTCCATAGTTACTCCACTTGCACCTCACTTCAAGATTTGTGTCGAGCATTGCCCAAATAACGAAGAAGAGAATAAGCTCATAGAGAGGATACCGTATGCTAATGCGATAGGAGCTTTGATGTATGTTATGGTATGTATCCGACTAACCTTATCACATGCAATTAGCATGGTGATAGATACATGCACAACTCGGGAAAAGTATACCGGCGAGCAGGTCAATGGATACTTAGATACATCAAGGGCACCATTGGTGTTGGATTAACATATCACCGAGGTGATGATAGTTTGTAAGGTGTAGGCTATGTTGATTCTGACTTTGCAGACGACTTGGATGGGAAGAGTTCCATGACAGGCTACAGCTTCACCCTGTCTGGAACTTCAATTTGTTGGCAGAATAGACTTCAATCTGCGGTGGCCCTGTCTACTACGGAGACAGAATACATGGCATTGACTGAAGCTGTGAAAGAGAGATATAGTTGATGGGTGATCTGAGAGTCTACCAGAAGAAGTATGATCTCCATTGTGATAGCCAAAGTACAGTACACTTAGCTAAGAATCAGGTTGTACATGCATGCACTAAGCATATCGACATACAGTATCACGTTGTCCAAGACTATGTGGGAGAAGAAGAAGATGACATCAATATGTTAAAGATCGGAACAGACGACAACCATGCGAACATGTTGACTAAGGTCGTATCCTGAGCTAAGTTTAAGCATTTCTTGGACTTGATCAATGTGGTTCTGAGATGATGTTAGTGGAGGCCCCAGTTGGAGGCATTGAGGCTCAGTGGAGCCAAGCCCAGTGGGGGCATTGGTCTCTTCAGAGCGAAATTGAAGGGAACGCCAGATGTGACTCTACCAAAGTGGTGCATTGAAAGTCGACTGTGTGATGGAGACCTAAATCTCGTCAAGGTGGAGATTTGTTAAAGTTGGCTCGATTGAGGTGCTGAAGAAATACTGGAGATCGATATCCGGGATATCTTATGTAGAGTTAACTCGTCTGTGCTCGGATCCGACCTATCCGATTCTGCACAAGTCAAATACGAGGATGCTGAGCTATTGGATTTCTACAGTGCGGAGATCCTCAATTCAGAGGATCGGAAGATCGACAGCTCATAAGTCAGCAGTTCTATAGGCCAAGTTTTGGATAGCTCGGCCGTCAGCCGGAAGCTCGGCAGCATGGAGGGGTCCACCATAGGACGAGACACACTATCTGAAGTAGAGTTGCGATTGTAGAAACTAAAGATCTAGATTAATCATTAAGCAAGACCATGCAAATAATAATCTAGATGTATATAACATGCGGAATCTTAAATCATTGACCTACTCGGATTTAGCGGAAGCGTACCTGAATCCATCGCTAATAGTCTGAAAGATCCTGACGATACCGTAGCGGACGATCTTCCAGAATAGCACGAATCAACCGGTTGGAGAATTCCTTTAGCCTTCTCCCGGTTTCTCTCCTAGCGACGGGACGTAGAAAAGACGGCTCAAATTTGTTCGTGTATTCCGGGGATCATGACCGCTAATATTTATAGGCTAGCCTCCATAGCCCTAGGGTTTCCAACTCGGCCCATCAACGAGTTGAAGCCCAATAGTCACCACACATAAAGGCCCACAACCTATATGACTCATTTAAGCCCACTTAACTTAATAAATGAGATCACTTATATATTGGGCTTTAATATGACAGTTAGCACCATATAATTATTTATCGCATATAAGCCCAATGTTGGATTAAGATCCAACTTAGTTGGATAAGTTCCAACAATCTCCCACTTGGGCTATATGCTAAACTTTATAATTATATTTCGTTGTGCATACAACCGAATAAGATCTTAACTTACTGTCATTTATTTAATGAGTCAAAAAACCAATCCGGTCCATCAATTATATTAGCAAGGGATCAAGGAGATCTTTGCCGCAGCAATTGCAGCTCGACCCATCAGTGGTCACCGTGCTAATACAAAAGAATGACATGGATTATGAAGTGGATGTGTAGCATGGAAATTACATGTAATGTGATCTAACATGTCTATTTCCAACTGATCCTCCTTAACTTTAGTGAGATCATAAACAAAACAAAATCGGAGTGAAGCCGAACTGAAACCAAAAACTTTATTTCTGATCAGAAAACAACCTCAAGCTTAAGCTGGAGACTTAATTTTGTCTATCATATGAGCACCCAAAAGAACAAACTCCCACAAAACTGAATGTTCTTAATGAAATGACATCCATATGAGTAGCTAGCTCATAAAACCTTTTGGAAGACATTTCCTTACTATAACGGATCCGTAATTACATGGTTTGTTCCGATGTGCTCATTAGACAATTATACACTCCTATTAATCAACAATCTAGGAACTTGATCTCTGAATATCTAAACTTTGTCGAGTTCCTGTTGTTGCTGGAATATAAAACTGCAGACTTCATTGTCACTAAATAAACTGTGTGGTGTTTCAACACCATCCCTAATTTGCAGCATAGTGACAAAATATGCAGATATATTTCATGATTTGGATGTCACATAATGCGATATGAAATCTAAAGCCATGTCAGAAGAGACTATATAAAGGGACCATTTAGATCTCTTCTGGTAGATGGCACCTAACATAGATTTTCATACATTCTTTGCATCCAATAAATGATCAGAGTCAGTATACCAAAATGATCTCAAACTCTTTTGACTACTGATCCTTGAACATGTAACCCTTTTGTTCTCCATAAATACCGTATGACACATTTGGCTGCTGTCAAATGGTCAACTCCTGAACTTAACAATCTGCACAAAACACCTGTAATATATGCAATAACCAAATGCATATAAAACTGAGCATACTTTAGACTCCCTATTGGTGAGATATAGGAAATCTTCTGAAGATTATTCTCAGGGCAATTATTGAGACTAAACTTGTCTCCCACAGAACTTAGCATTCATTACCACATAGATATTATATAAATTACATGCTCCCACAGAACTTAGATAACATCATTAAATATCATCTCAAAACCGAACGAGGTGATCACTTAATGAAATTTAATGTATCAGTAACGATATTGAAATGCTCTACTAATGCCATTATAAACCTTATAGAGTCTTTCATGAAAACTGAATAGAAAGTCTCTTTACAATTAATGCATTATTTTCCGTATAAAGTCTTTGAGTGATACACTTTAAATCTTTTCTTAATACCCTTTTGAATTCCTTTTGATCATAAAAAAACTATTTACAATCAATAGGTTTCAAACCTTATGGCGATGAGAAAAGATTTTAAGTATCATTCAATGACTTTCTTAATTAATGCATTAATCCATTTAGAGATGTAAAACCTTTTATGACTTGATGTAAGTCAAACTTCCATCATCCTAATGTCAACAGTAAACTTGTCATCTCTTTAATGGATTTTTCCTGAATGGCAATTAGTTACTTGAGGTGCTAGAGTTTGTCCTTATGAACAATTTCCCGAATGGGAGGAATTGCAACATTATCTTGAATTTATTGTGTCTTGAACAATGTCAGGAATACCATCCTGAGCAATGCCAACCACACCTGTAGGGATATAATCCTCTTCAAGAATAACGTTACTAACTAAATTTCCCCCTTCAAACTCAGCATCCTCAAATAGGTGTGCATTTCCTAATTCGTAAACTAACTTAACAGTGAGATTATGTAAAATTATACAAAATAATATCAACTTTAAACTATTCAACAAAATTAGAAAATCATTAGCATTATGTCCTATTACTTTATTAGGCTTATAAAGCCTTACCTTAGTTGGACATCTCCAAACATGCAATTGATTCATTTGTTGAAACTTTAATAAGGATATAAGCTGCAATCAAAATATAACTGAATTCTAAACTGTTAATTCTTTCATTACAACACATGTACTTAAATGCAGGAATTCTATTGATGAAGCAACATTTTCAAATAAATGAAGATTATAATGATCTTTTAAAGAACTAGAATAAACTAATTTTGAATTAAGAGACAACCAAATTTTCCATTCAAAATTGAACACTTATTACCGAATTTGTTCAAAATAAAAATGGAAATCCAAATTCCGTTAAAAACGGTACATAATAGTCTCATAAAATTCAAATACAATCTAGCATTTAAAAGAAATAATCTAAATTTAATGTGCCTCTACTTGAACCATCTTGCCATTGCCCATATCGATGTATCTTTCACCATCATTTGGCGTTTGGCATCTTAGGCAATCCTGCATAGACACAATGATGTGAATGGTTATACCAAATCTTTCCATCATGTGCCTATAAGTACCAAAGGTTGCATGAAATTAACTTAGAATTAAACCAAAATTTGCAGCATACCTTTCTAATCTTTTAGTGGTAGAGATCATATGAGCACTTTCTGTCTTCCTTGCTCAAGCCTGTTCTCTTCCTGAACACAGTGCGAGATGAGCTCATCCAGAGACCAAGTCTCATCCTTCAGATTGTAGCTCATCTTAAACTGGTTGAACTGTGATGGAAGAGATATCAAATCAAAATGCACTAGCTGAGCCTCAGAGAGGTCTAGCTCAAGTGCCTTCAACCTTGAAGCAATATTAGACACTTTCAATATGTGCTCCCTAATGTTTCCCGTACCCTTATACCTTATTGAATTTAGAATTGTCAAGAGTGTACCAATTTCACCCCTTTCACTCTTGACAAATCTGGTTTCAATGTCAGAATGGAATTCTTTAGTTGTGGTAATTTTATCTGAAATAGTGCCCCTGAGATATTCTGGAATGGCAGAAGAAATTTTCAGGAATAATAGCCGAACAGAGAACAAGAAAACAATTTATAACATGTTCATATGGGTATTAAATACAACAACAAATTCAAATTAATGCTATTTTCCCATCTCAAGACATCCCCCACTAGTCCAATATTTATCTTTGGATAATCTATTGACTAGTCACTGATATCTTGTTGTAGCAATCAGACAATGACAATAATAACATGCCAAAAATAAAACTTCCTTTGGGCCGAATTAAATTTGCATGCATTGAACTCACTAATCATCACCTTGTCTATTGCCACAGGTGCGCATGAAATGGTAGAGAACGGTAATCTTCCTTTGGGCCGATTTAGCATTCTTACGCAAATCACGGGCACATTTGATTCTTTTTATATTCATGAAATGAAATAATGCAAATCAACAGAGCCCACTTTGGCGAGGTGATGATTGCACGAAATCATTTCAAAAAATATATAACTTTGCAAAATTTGAATTTAAGTCGCAATTTAATACATGAATATACTTTAAGTGGAGATATTCAAGTCCACTTTTCTTCAAAATCAAAATTAAGGCAATCAAAATTTTCATACAAAAGTATGTATTCGACTTGTTATATTTCGAGATTAGAACTGATCTTCTCAAGAAAACCCACTTTGGTGAGTTGATGATCCAATCATTCTATATTCGAAATATATAATAATTGTGCCAAAAAAATTGAAATTGAAACTAAACCGAATTTAACAAAAAAATGATTACAACAAGTGGAAATATATATAAGAACCTTTTATTCCACCCTTATAATCATTTATATTGAGTTAAATAAAATTTATAACTTCAACACAAATTTTCTTCTTCAAAATGGGGTATATATGTATACTAATGTGTATATGAACATACATATAAAGTTATATATATAAATACACACCCTACCCCATTTCATATATAACTTTAAAATGTGTCAAATTTCCTTAAGGCCATTTGCTTGATGGTTAGTGCACGAAAATCCTTTAAGGCCTTTTAAACTTATTCTTAAGGAGAAATATATGTTAAAACCTTTTATTTGCTCCCGAAGAATACACTTGAATTTTGTGTTTTAATTTAAATCTAAATTAAGGCAATCTGAATTTTCATACCGATGTATGAAGTCAACTTGTTATATACCGAAGTATATATATATGGTTTTAAGCCTTAAACTTAGAATTTAAATTTATTTTGCACATTTAACACAAAATTTTATCTTTGAGGAGAAATATACATTTAAGCTTCTTATTTCCTCCTTCAACCCAAATTAAATTCAATATTGGTCAACCAATCATACAAAAGTATGTATTTAACCGTTTATGTTACGAAATAATAATAATTTAACAGTAAAGCCCACTTTGGTGGGATCCCGTAATAATTAAAATTATTTTGAAACATATAATTTAATTTGCCCAAAAATTGAATTTAAATTAAACTGAACTTAAATGTAAATATATTTGAAAGCCTTTTATTTACTCCTTCGTTCCGTTTAAAATTCATCCGGGCAACCGACCATACTAAGTATGTACTTTTAATCCGATTACATTCCGAAATAATAACAATTTTAATAGTAGAACCCACTTTGGTGGAATTTTACAAAAAATTGGAATTATTTCAAAAAATGTATATATGACTGAATTTTGCCTAAAGAATTAAAATTGGAATGAACTTAAATTTAACACACAAAATAGGGCCTACAGGAAATATATATACACAACCATTTATTTCCTCCCTTTTAATGAATTTAAATTCAAGATTTTTTTTTTTAGGCACCAAATTTACATACAAAGTATGTCCGTAACTTTTTTTTTTATATATCGAAATAAGAGTAATTGCCACGATAAAGCCCACTTTGGTGGGGATTTGATTTAATTACAATCATTTCGATATATATATGATGAAGCGTGCCCAAAAATTGAATTTAAAATTCAAACTGAATTTTAACAAAAATTTATACTTTAGGGAAATATATATATATGTCCGCTTATTTCCCCTTCCATTAGTGTTAAAATAAATCCAAAACAACCCCAAATTTGTGTCCAAATGACCCAAAAAATTGGGTCCAAAATTAGCCATGAAGGTGCCCAAAACTGTTTTGCAATAAGCCTAAAAGAAGGCCAAAACTAGTTTGCAATAATCCTTACAAGAGGCCCAAAAACAGCCAAATAACCCAAACAGGCCCAGCCCAATCCTCCCAAAAAAAAGTTTTTTTTTTTTTTTTTAATACTGTGGGCCGGCCCAAAACATGCAACCGGAAAGGGGGGGTTAGGGTTATCCGATGGGGGCGGGGGCGGCCGCCGCCGGCCGCCGCCCCTTTTTCCGACGGTGTCTTGATGGGGCGGCGCACCGCCGCCCCTTCCCCTTATGAATCCCGACGGGGGGGTTGCCGAGGCCCCCCCCTTTCTGAGACCTTATGGGGGCGGCGGCGCCGCCCCCTTGCCGGAAACCTAACGGGGGGCCGGCAGTGGCCCCCCCCAAAACCCATTTTTTTTTTGACAGACCATTGCGGTTCTGCGTCGGCGTTGCCGGCGCCGATCTCCTGACGGGGGCGGCTGAGCCGCCCCCTCTATTGCCGTGTCGGGCGGCGGCCGGCGGGCCGCCCCCGATCTAGGGTTTGTGAAAAAACCAAATTTTTTTTTTAACAGGAAAAATCAATCAAAAAACCCTCAATTTTGCATAGATCTGAAACTTAAAACTGATAAAAAAACTAATTTTTATCAGATCCGAAACTTAAACAGATTAAAAATCTGATTTTTATCAGATCTACTACGAGCAGACAAAAAATTTAAGATCCACAGCATGTGGGCTCCGATACCACTTGTAGAAACTAAAGATCTAGATTAATCATTAAGCAAGACCATGCAAATAATAATCTAGATGTATATAACATGCGGAATCTTAAATCATTGACCTACTCGGATTTAGCGGAAGCGTACCTGAATCCATCGCTAATAGTCTGAAAGATCCTGACGATACCGTAGCGGACGATCTTCCAGAATAGCACGAATCAACCGGTTGGAGAATTCCTTTAGCCTTCTCCCGGTTTCTCTCCTAGCGACGGGACGTAGAAAAGACGGCTCAAATTTGTTCGTGTATTCCGGGGATCATGACCGCTAATATTTATAGGCTAGCCTCCATAGCCCTAGGGTTTCCAACTCGGCCCATCAACGAGTTGAAGCCCAATAGTCACCACACATAAAGGCCCACAACCTATATGACTCATTTAAGCCCACTTAACTTAATAAATGAGATCACTTATATATTGGGCTTTAATATGACAGTTAGCACCATATAATTATTTATCGCATATAAGCCCAATGTTGGATTAAGATCCAACTTAGTTGGATAAGTTCCAACAGCGATGTGATTGGAATTCCATTAGAGTCGGAGTTATTATCAGTTGGGAATCCCTTTTCTATTAGAACACCTATTATACCCTAAGGCTATACATATGGTGTTTAGACGAGGGTTTCATTGTAGGAAACACATTGAGAAAACTTTGAGCTGCCATTTGTTGAGAGCAAACTTTGAGAGAGATTGTTGAGAGCTTTTGAAGAGATCTTGTGTGCTTCTTCTTCGTTATGAAGAGAGAAGCTTTGTATTTGTTCTCTCTTTCCGTAAAAAAGCTCATTGGTGTTCGCTTGACCGGCCGACTGCCTAAAGTTGCCATCTTTCTATATTGGTTGTTGCTTGTTCCTCGTCACCTGCTCTTCGATGATCATCCGCTGAAGCGCAATATTTCATTCATTCATTTATCTATCTATTTAGTCACCTGCTCTTCGATGATGATCGTCCGCTGAAGCACAATATTTCATTCATTCATTTATCTATTTATTTTCAGACTGTTACATACTCTGCTCATAACCGAATATGTATATGAGCTCAGTGACAGTTATTACAGTTTAACAGTTTGTTACACGCCATACATTGTTCTTCTTGAATTCCCTCTCATTACAAACACTCATTCAAAACCCCTATAAAAATGGGATGCTTCACCCTTAATCAACGCACAAAGTGGGAAAATTTTGTGAGAAAGAAATCATCAGATACGGTGAGTTTTTCCAGAGGAGAGATGAACACTTCGAAGAAATATCGGTTGGCTTTCTTTCTCATCGTCATCTCCCTCATCTACTACAACGTCCAAGAAGCCACCTTTCCAACTCAATCCCCCTCATCTTCTGCGTCATCTCCGGCCGAGAATCCGCCTCCCCGACTCGCTTACTACATCTTTGGTGGCTCGGCCGGCGACGGGGCAAGGCTGAAAAGGCTTCTGCAGGCTGTCTACCACCCCTACAATCTATACATTTTGCACCTCGGCAATGCAAGCTCCCCCGCCGAGCACGAATGGTTATCGGAGTACATTGCCGGCAACGACGTCTTCTCTACCATCGACAACGTCGAGCTGTACAACGGGCCGGATACCAAGATCGACAATGGCCTTATCCTCTTGCTGGAGAAATTGCTCGGAGAATCTCAGGGATGGGACTGGTTGTTGAACCTCGATGCCTCGGACTACCCTCTTGTCACTCAGGATGGTAAGCAGCCACTCTTGCCATCACCTTGATTTTCTTGCTATTTGATTAGCATACATCAATTAGTTCTTGATTATTCCTGCACTTTAGTTCGTATTGAATAGAAAGATTGTGCTTCTTGTTCAGTTCATATTCGTTTATTATGCTTCTTGCTCCTGAATATTCAATTTCTGTTTCTAATTTATCTGAGAAGAAATCACTAACTGGGGGCAGCGAGTAAGCATTGGGTTATTTAATGGAATTGTCTTTGGTTTAAAATCAATTCTGTGGCATTAATGGAAAGATGCAGGGATTTAGAATTTAACTTGGCATATAAAATACTTTGTATTGGAGAAGATCGAGAATTGAAATGGTTACTTCTTGATTAATTGATCTATATTTGGGCTTGATGCAGATCTGTTACACGTACTGTCTAGCGTGCCACGACATCTCAACTTCATCAATCATGCTATTGATCTTCGAGGGAGGCAGCAGTATGTATCTGGGTCTTTAATTTTGACATGAAGATTTCGTTTTTTTTTGTTTGATTGAATTTTTTTACTACTGCAATTTTCCGGCAGTGATCTCAAGGAGGAAGATATGCAGACTCTGGCCACTCTGGAGGCGGACTTCAAGATCTTTGCTGGTAATTGTTTTCGATGTTTCCGATCTTCTCACCGATCTGCTTTCGTTTGTTTGTGCAATGGTTACTAACACAGTTCATTCTTCATGCAGGTTCTCCCTGGACTGTCCTCGCTCGGTCCTTCATCGAAAGCTGCATGTGGGATTGGACCGTGCCCACCAAACTCGTGCTCCTTCGGTACCATGCCACGCACCAGGATGCGCGCTACTTCCAGACTGTCATCTGCAACTCCTGGGAATTCCATCAGACAGCTGTGAACACAGACTTCCGCTACACAAGCGTTGACGGCTATCTCACAATGCACGATCGTCTGCACATGTCGAGGAGCAAGGCTCCATTTGCAAGGAAGTTTGATGGGGAGCGCTCCCGCGAGGTGCTCGACTGGATCGACAGGCGCATTTTGTCTCGAGCCCCCGGCATGCTCGTGCCTGGAGGCTGGTGTCCAGCTCTGCAACCGGGAATTACTAAGAGCAGATATGCCGGAAGCAGAGATAAGTGCTCGATGGTCGGGGACACCACCAACATACGGCCGGGTTCTGGTTCCTTGCGGCTACAACGTTTTCTCGAGCCGCTTGTAGATCATGATGGCCGAGTGTCGTCTCCGAAATGCGTTGGTTGAGTGCTGCAGGTGAATTCTGGCAAAATGGTTTTCGTTACAGTCTGTGATACTACTGTTCCATTGTAGATGTAGCTGACAGGCAGTTGAAGCGATTGCATGCCCGATTGTTCAGCTCTCAAAACAGTGTTCTTAACAGAGAGATAACAAGTTTTTTCTGTATTTCCTTTTATCAAGCTCCGATCTGTACTATTTCTGTTCCAATGAGTGAGTGAGGCTGAATAATACTCGGTCAAAGGAATGACTCGTTCGACTGTTGAACTTCCGCTGATATTCAGGGAGGAGTTAATTGGACCGAGTAAATGGACAGCCGTTATCATCAATTCCGGAGAAGATCCCGCCCTGATCAATGAGGGACTGTTATTCGCTGTCAGCAGATCGTCATCTATAAATACCCGAAAGGACAATGTAAGAAGTGTTCTAATTTCTGAGGTACGAAGGGCCTTACGCCCTTAATTCTGTCTCCCACTTTATATTTATTCCTCCAAATAGCTTGCGCAGACCGACTTGGGACGTGCCTCATTGGGTCGATCTCAACGACTCCAAGCATTTCCATAAGTTCTCGTCTAACTTAAGCATCGGAGGGGATTTGGGTCGGAATCCAGATCCGACCCCCGCGACGCTCCTTTGTGGTGCAGGAAGGTCGAATTCCATCTAGCGAGAAGTCGTTATACCATTCCCAACAAGCGATCGTCCGAGGCTCGACTCACTCTGAAGGTCGAACGGACGTCGTAAAGCTCAATTCTAACCGTCAACGACCTAGGTTCTATTAACCTAGGGTCCCGCCCTACCGGCGGACGAGGCCCCAGCTCGGCAGAAGATTCCACGTCAGCATCAATATTGTTTCGGTCATTTTTGGCCTTAACAGTTGGAGCCGTCTGTGGGAAACACTGAGTCGACATCCCAGTCAACCAAATACTATGGCCATGTCGACTCACCCAACAACACTCTCCGACGATACTATGGCGTCTCCCAACATTGATACCTTCAACATGATAATGGGAGGCCCACCACAATCGGAGCTATCAACCTCACTCCAAAGCTCTTACGCTGGGAGGTTGATGACCATCTCAGTTGGAAAAAAGTGCCCAATAGACTCTACGCCTCCAATTTCGGATGAAGATCTGGAGGGTGTGAAGCTGCCGCATGACAACGATGACGTTATTACCGCCACCATTAATGAGGTAGCTGTGAAGAGGTTACTCGTGGACACGGGGAGTTCGTGTGACGTGCTTTTCTTTACAACGTTGAAAAGGATGAGGCTGTCTTCATCAGAGTTGAGAGCATGTCCGGGGTCTCTCGTAGGATTCACCAGGCATTCCGCACCAGTGGCAGGCATCATTACCCTGCCAGTGACCCTTGGTACGTATCCACGACAGGTCACTCGCCAAACCAACTTTATGTGGTGAAGATCAACTCAGCATACAACGGAATCATCGGCAGACCGCTGCTCAACACAGTGGAAGCAGTGGTCTCAACCTTTCATCAAATGATTAAATTCCAAACTCATGATATATGGAGTTGGAAAGGCGAGAGGGAATCAGAAGCAGGCTCGGTCATGTTACCTTCTATCCATCGCTTTAAGAAGGGTGGGGCAGATAGACCCAGTCGATCCTAAAGGCAAAGGTAGAGATATGGAGCAACGACCCGCAGCAGCTAAAGAGACGGAGAGCATCCGGATCTCTGAAGAAGAAGGAAAGACTATCTCCATTGGGTTGATGCTTGCCTTCGACCTAAAGGAACAGTTGATTGCTCTCCTAAGAGAGCATGCTGACGTTTTCGCCTGGTCCCTAAGGGATATGCCCGGCATCGACCCCCAGGTAATATCCCACAAGATGGAGGCCGAACCGACTTTCAAACTTATGAAGCAGAGAAGAGGAACATGTGGGGGGGGGGGAGATGAAGGCCGCAATCAAGGAAGTGGATTGACTTTTTGCAGCGGGCTTCATTCAAGAAGTCCAATATCCCAAATGGCTCTCGAATGTCGTGATGGTGAAAAGACGAATGACAAATGATGGATGTGCATCGACTTCACTGATCTCAACAAAGCCTGTCCGAAAGACAGCTACCATTTGTCTCGAATCGATTATCTGGTCGACAATGCCTCATGCTATGAACTCTTAAGCTTCATGGACACCTTTTTAGGCTATAACCAGATCCAAGTGGCACAAGAAGACGAAGAAAAGACTTCATTCGTCATAGATCGAGGTATTTTCTGTTATAAAAAAATTCCATTTGGTTTAAAGAATGCAGAAGCCACGTACCAGCATATGATAAACAAGGTCTTCGAGACTCAAATTAGGCGAAACTTGGAGGTCTACGTTGATGATATGCTGGTCAAGTCAAAGAAGCCGAAGGGTCACATTGCATATCTCCGAGAGATATTTGCACAGGTCCGACACTACAACCTTCGGCCGAACCCCGCTAAGTGTACTTTTTGGGATTTGATCCGAAAAGTTGCTCGAATCCATACTAACGAATCGAGGAATCGAGGCTAACCCCGACAAAATCGCGACAATAGTGGCAATGAAGGAGCCCTTAACCATCAGAGAAATTCGTAGACTGAACGGAAGAATAACGTCTCTGGTTCGATTCCTGTTAAAATCGGCCGAGAGATCTCTACCTTTCTTCAAAGTGCTGAGGAAGGCGATAGCATCCACTGCGAATGACAAGAAGATTATCGAGTGGGATGCAGACTGCAAGAAAACTTTCTTTAAGCTGAAGGAATACCTTCGCAGCTCACCGTTCCTGACTAAGCCGGATAAGGATGACCAACTCATCATCTATTTGGATGCTACCATGGAAGCCATGAGCTCGGCACTCGTCAAGGAGGACTCAGGAGTGCAACGACCTATCTACTACATCAGCCAAGTCCTTCGGGATGTAGAAATAAATTACTTGAGGATAGATAAGACGACGTTTGCATTGATTCAATCTGTGAGGAGGTTACGACCCTACTTTCAAGCGCACACCATCTTGGTCCTCACTGACACCCCTTGGAGCAAACTCTGAAGAGGCTTGATCGGTCGGAAAGAATGACAAAGTGGGGAGTCGAGCTAAGTGAATTCGACATCCAGTACAAGCCAAGGACTGCCATCAAAAGGCAAGCCCGAGCCGACTTCATCGTCGAACTCACCTATGACAACGACCCACCAGAAGAGGTACATGTTGCTAACATACAAAACAATACCTCCTCTTCTTTCTCGACAGATCTCAATTCTCCAATCGACACGATTGAGGACGAAGGGACGTGGATCATACAAGTGGATGGTTTAGCCAATCAAACCGGAAGCGGGGCGAGAATAATTGTCTAGACATCAAGGGGCAATATATTCGAATATGCTTTTCACTTTGACTTCCAATCTACAAACAATGGGGCGGAGTATGAATTTGTAATCAACGGGGTCCAGTTGGCTCGAGCCCTAGGAGCGAAGGTGGTCCATCTTCTCTGCGATTCCAATCTAGTAGTCCATTAACTGAACGGAGGTTACGAAGCTCGCAAAGACACGATGCAAAGCTACATGCAGATTACTAAAGCGGAGCTCGCCAAGTTCAGACAAGTGTAAATCCATCATGTGTCGCGGTCACGGAACCAGTGAGCCGATGCCCTTTTGAAGCTCGCTTCATCCTCACCTGCAGGACTTGATCGTATAGTGTACGTGCAACATCTGCCGCATCCAGCGTACCAGAGCAGGAGCTGCTGGGCGTCGACTAGGGAGTCACTTGGATGTATCCCATAATCCATTATCTTAATACGGGGGAGAAATCGATTGATCCAGTAGAAGCACGAAAGCAAGAACGAAAGGCGTACCAATTCTTTTTTGCTCGATGGTTCATTGTACAAAAGATGACGGACCAGGTGCGATGTTTTTCCTTTCTTCAAATAATTAACCCCGCATGAATCCATTTATGTGATCCATGAGATCCACGAAGGAGACTAGAGGAACCATTGTGGAGGAAAGATGTTGGCCTTAAAAGCCTTGAGGCAGGGTTACTTTTGGCCCACCATATTAAAGGAGGCAATTGAGTACATACGAAAATGCCCGACTTGCTAGAAGTTTGCAAAGATAAGCTCGACCCCTCCAACCGATCTGATTTCCATTGTCAATCTCGTGCCATTCGCTAAGTGGGTATTAGACATCCTTGGCCCGTTCAAGTCAGCAAGCAGATAACGAAAGTTCCTGATCGTGTTAATTGACTACTTCACTAAGTGGATCGAAGCAGAGCACCTTGCCCGAATTACGTGGAAGAAAGTCAGAAGCTTCGTGCGGAAATCCATTATCTGTCGATTTGATTCCTCAATCCATTGTGACAGATAATGGGACGTAGTTTGACAGTGCCAGTTTCAGGGATTTCTGTTTTGAGTTGAAAATCAAGTTGCATTTCGCCTCTGTCACCCACTCCCAATCCATTGGTCTGGCAGAAGCTGTAAACAAGTGCATCCTCAGACCCTTGCGGAAGAGAATAGAAGGACTCGAGGGGACATGGCCAGAAGAAATCCCTGGCATCCTATGGTCATACAGAGCGACCAATAAAACCTTTACAGGTGAAACACCCTTCATGCTTGCCTATGGCTGTGAAGCTGTTACCCCGGTGGAAGTCAATGAGCAGCCACTCTGTCTCCGTTACTTCGATAAAGAGAGAAACTCGGAAGGACCCGAGCTCAACATACAGTTGCTCAACGAGGTTTGTAAACGTGCCCTTATGACCCTCCTTGAATAGAAGGGACGTATGGCTCGTTATTTCAACTTCATAGTTCGGGGGTGCAGTTTCCATATAGGCGATCTGGTATTACGGAAAGCCATCTTCACTCCCGAGATCCTTAAACAAGGAAAGGTCACTGTGAAGTTGGAGGGCCCCTACCAGGTGGTTGATATCCTCAGCCCGGCCACCTATCGACTTGCCACAATGGAGGATAAGGAGCTTTCTCATCCTTGGAATGCCGAGCATTTGTGAAAGTACTATCAATGATTGTACCAGCATGAGGAGAGGCATTGTGATGATCGAAATTTTCCTATCTTTATTAACACAAATTCTTAATAAATACAAGGTCGATAATTTTTCTTGTCTACTTAATCCCTAACCTGTCGTCAGTCATAAGCCAAAGAGCCAACCCTTGCCACTAAACGACCCTCGAACGTCGTCGGTCGTAAATCGAAATGGCCTCGTACCTCGCTATCGAACGGCCCTCGTCATTAGTCGTAAGCCAATGGGCCAACCCTTACCACTGAATGACACTCGATCGTTATTGGTTGTAGTCAAAGTGGACTTGCCCCTCGCTACTGAACGACCCTCGTCATCAGCCGTAAGCTAGGGGAAAACTCTTGCCACTGAACGACCCTCGATTTTTGTCAGTCGTAAGTCAAAGGGGCCTTGCCCCTCGCTACCGAACGACCCCCGTCATCAGCCATAAGCCAAGGGGCTAACCCTTGCCACTGAACGACACTCGATCATCGTCAGCCGTAAGTCGAAGGTGCCTCGTCCCTCGCTACCGAACGACCCTCGTCGTCAGTCATAAGACAAGGGGCCAACCCTTTCCACCAAACGACCTTCGATCGTTGTCGGTCGTAAGTCGAAGGGGCCTCGTCCCTCGCTACCGAACGAACCTCGTCGTCAACCGTAAGCCAAGGGGCCAACCCTTGCCATTGAACGACCTCTGATCGTCGTCGGTCATAAGTCAAAGGGGCTTCGTCCCTCGCTACCAAACGACCTTCATTGTCAGCCGTAAGCTAAGTGGCCAACACTTTCCACTGAACAACCCCCGATTTTCATCGGACATAAGCTGATGGGTCCATACCCTTCACAACCGAACGATGCCCATCGACAATGGCCCCCCATGGCTTATGATCTTGAGATCATCTTTATCTGGTGAAAATGCCTGACACATCCACGAGCCAAGTTTCAATTGGTTCTTAAATTAAACTTTGTGAGGGGCCATACATGCACATTCACATACTCAAATGAAGATAACAGAAACTCGAAAGTTCTTATCATTCATTCAAAATAGTTACATGAAACCTGCATCAAAAATCTACTAGCCTAAGTGGGAGGGGCACTTCTCGGCATAAAGACGTTCTGGAATGCTTCCATTGCTGCGGTGAACCTTGCTGTAAGCTCTGCCTTGTAAGCCTCGGCTGACTTTTTCGATTCAGTAGCTTTGGCTCGAAGCTCGACTAACTCTGCCTTATGAGCCTTAGTTGAATTTTCCGATTCAGCAGCTTTGACTTGAAGCTCGACTATCTCCCTCTTCGAGGCTTCTAAGTCGGCTTGGAGCTGGGACATTTCCTTCCCCCATTTGACCTTCGCCGATTTTCTGACGAAAGATATAGAAGCGAAGCTAGTCTTGGCCTCCAAAGCTGCCCACTCAGCCTCATCCTTGGCCGCAAGCGTTCTTCCCAAGTCCTCTTCTATCTTCTTTATCTAGGCCTCAAGCTCAGAAGCTTTGTGTTCGGTGACCTCCGTCCGACGTTGTCCCTCGATTATATCGACGGCCTGGCAAGGTAAAACTGCACCAAAAAGGGACACATGTGAAAAGCGTCTATCAGCAAACTCGAAACATAAGTCGAGAGACAAGGTGCGAATAACTGACCTGATAGCCGCAACACACGAAGAAGTTTGCCAACCTCTTAATATCAAATCCTTGAAGGAGCTCCAAATCTCGAGGAAGAATGTAGTTTTCCACCAGTCGAACAATCATCCCAAAGTCCAGAAGGGCCGAATCTTCCTTCCCAACAATAAATAAAGATTGATGAGGTTCACCTCGAATAGACACCGAAGAACCAGTTGAGAGTAGATTCAGCATCAGAGCTCGGTCGAACTCTGAAGGGATGGGGCCAACCATGGGACGTGCCAACCACCCCGAAGGGATCAGATCTCGGTCGAACTCCCACTTTATATTTCTTCCTCCAAATAGCTTGCGCAGACCGACTTGGGACAGTCATCATTGGGTCGATCTCAACGGCTCCAAGCCTTTCCATAAGTTCCCGTCTAAGTTAAGCATTAGAGGGGATTTTGGTCGAAACCCAGATCCGACCCTCCTGACGCTCATTTGTGCTGCATGAAGGTCGAATTCCATCTAGCGAGAAGGTCGTTAGACCATTCCCAACCAGCGATCGTCCGAGGCTCGACTCACTCTGAAGGTCGAACGGACGTCGTAAAGCTCATTTCTAACCGTCAACGACCCAGGTTTCATTAACTAAGATCCCGTCCTACCGGCTGACTAGGCTCCAACTCGGCAGAAGAGTCCACGTCAGCATTAATATTGTTTCGGTTATTTTTGGCCTTAACACCTTCGATTTCGATTCGTGAATCCCTGAACCTTTTTGATGACGCAAAGAATGATATAGAAAAACAATATCAGCGGATTAGTTTTGTTCTCGGCTTCGATGTTGGTTCCATCAGATTTTTCACGAGGTTTTGTAGGTGTGTGTGTCGATAGCGTCTGGGGTACATAAAAGGTAGAAAAGCAGGGACGTACGTGAAAAACCTGGGGGTCTAAAGTGGAAAAAGCTCGATGCCAATGTACTAAATTGGAGAGTAAAATACATATAAATCCCAATTATATATTTTATAAAAATAATAACTAAACTAATAATAACTAAACTAATATTCTTATAGAGTAAATTCAAAAAGCTTGTAGTATAAATAATTTTTTACGGGTAACAGGTATGGATACTCATACCCATTGGGTATATGGATATTCATACCTATACCCAGTAGGTACACGGGAAACCACGGTTACCCATATACCCGACGAGTATGGGCATGGGTACAAAAATTCTTACTTACCCGTCTACCTGTTTTGCCATCCCCAGTCATGAGGGAATTGCCCTTGTGCCATTGTCCCATGTGGCGATGTGACATTACCACATGAGATCAACATGCCACCTATGACATTAGCATGCCGAATATTCCCTAATTTATAAGACGGATATAATATTTGGGACATGTGTCGTAAAATTGATGTATGTCCCAAATTTCCCTAATTTCTAGGTAGAATCAGCGCAGGCCACCGCTGTCCAGAAATCTGGGCAATGGCGCCGTTCGGCGCGTCTTCCCAGATGATTCTGCTCTTTGTTGTCGTGTGTGCGCGTGCTTGTGTTATGTTCGGATTCGATTTTATTGCAGCTGTTCGTTTATGCTAGACCCAAACATACAGATAAGTATTTCTTTTCGTGCTTTTTAATTTCGTGTGTTTACTCGTTCAATATTTAATGTTTTATCGTCTAACTTAATATTATTTATTGGTAGGTTGGCCCTTCAGGACCAAAGGCTGACAGAGGGGGCGATGGCAGGCGTGGTGGCGGGCAAGGGGGCGATGTCGACTTGGAGATGGGTAGAGGGCTTGAAGATGATGGCGATGGCGAGTGTAGCGGTCGATGACGGGATATTGAGTTTTTTATTGTTTTTACATTTCAGCCATGTTGGAGACTGTATAATAATGTATTATGAATACATTATTAGTTTCGTGTAAGAGGTTTTTATTTTTTTCATTTAATTTATATTTTTTTTCGTGTTTTTCTATTTGTGGAAATATATATTTTGATGTATACATGTACTTTTTGATAGTTTTGTTTGTAATTTATATTATTATGTACATGGATTTATGGTAATATTTTTTTAAAAAACTATTTTAAATATTGGCCACGGACATATCCGTGGCCAATACTATTTTTAGCCACGACATAGTTTGTGGCCAAAATGAAGCAGCCACGGATTTTGTGCACAAGTTCGTGCATGAATACTTGGCAATTTGGTTTTAGCCACGGACATATCCGTGGCTGGACATATCCGTGGCTGAAACAATGACCCAATGCGATGGAAATGCACGTGGCCATTACTCATTGGCCATGAAATTTGTGCACGGTATACGTCATGTTGGTGCACAAAGTCCGTGTCCGATGATTTTCGGCCATAGACTGTACCCTGGCCAAACAATATTATTGGCCATAGACGGATCGTGGCTAATATTTAAAATAGTTTTTTACTTTTTTATCGGCCACAAAAATCCGTGGCCTTTATTCCGTGGCCGATTTTCGGCCATGGACGTGTCCGTGGATAAAAGTCCCAAAGGCCACTGCAGTATTGACCACTGGATTTCAGCCACAAATTTTTTTTCCCGTCGCAGATTTGTTTCGGCCATGGATTCGCAGCTTTCAGCCACGGATTTGTTCGTGACCGAAGGCCTGTTATGTAGTAGTGAAAGCTCGTCTTGTGGCGAAGGGCTATGCACATAGGGAAGGCATCAACTACAATGAAGTCTTCTCTCTGGTGGTGAAGCATTACTCAATTCGGATCATGTTGGTAGTAGTAGGACAGTTTGACCTTGAGCTGGTCAACTAGTGTCAAGACGACGTTCTTGCATGGAGAGCTCGAGGAGGAGACTATATGGTAGAGCCTGATGGCTATGAAAGCAATGATGGGCTTGCATGTAGGTTAAAAAATTCGCTCTATGGTCTGAAGCAGTCACCTAGACAATGGTATACGCGTTTTGAACGCTTTATGACGAATGCTCAATGATATGTTCGCAGCCCCTATGATCATTGCGTGTTTTTTGAAGGCTGGATGATTGATCCTTCATACATCTTCTACTTTAATGTTGATGATATGATCGACGCCTCATCAAATAAAGTGCAGATACAGAGACTGAAGTCTGACCTAAGTTGTGTATTTGAGATGAAGGACCTATGCGAAGCACAGAGGATTCCTGGGATGGAGATCACAAGAGATCGAAGTGGATATATAGTTCATCTTTCACAAAGTCACTATTTGAAGTCTGTCATACAAAGATTTGGTTGTGAAGGGATGTACTCCATAGTTACTCCACTTGCACCTCACTTCAAGATTTGTGTCGAGCATTGCCCAAATAACGAAGAAGAGAATAAGCTCATAGAGAGGATACCGTATGCTAATGCGATAGGAGCTTTGATGTATGTTATGGTATGTATCCGACTAACCTTATCACATGCAATTAGCATGGTGATAGATACATGCACAACTCGGGAAAAGTATACCGGCGAGCAGGTCAATGGATACTTAGATACATCAAGGGCACCATTGGTGTTGGATTAACATATCACCGAGGTGATGATAGTTTGTAAGGTGTAGGCTATGTTGATTCTGACTTTGCAGACGACTTGGATGGGAAGAGTTCCATGACAGGCTACAGCTTCACCCTGTCTGGAACTTCAATTTGTTGGCAGAATAGACTTCAATCTGCGGTGGCCCTGTCTACTACGGAGACAGAATACATGGCATTGACTGAAGCTGTGAAAGAGAGATATAGTTGATGGGTGATCTGAGAGTCTACCAGAAGAAGTATGATCTCCATTGTGATAGCCAAAGTACAGTACACTTAGCTAAGAATCAGGTTGTACATGCATGCACTAAGCATATCGACATACAGTATCACGTTGTCCAAGACTATGTGGGAGAAGAAGAAGATGACATCAATATGTTAAAGATCGGAACAGACGACAACCATGCGAACATGTTGACTAAGGTCGTATCCTGAGCTAAGTTTAAGCATTTCTTGGACTTGATCAATGTGGTTCTGAGATGATGTTAGTGGAGGCCCCAGTTGGAGGCATTGAGGCTCAGTGGAGCCAAGCCCAGTGGGGGCATTGGTCTCTTCAGAGCGAAATTGAAGGGAACGCCAGATGTGACTCTACCAAAGTGGTGCATTGAAAGTCGACTGTGTGATGGAGACCTAAATCTCGTCAAGGTGGAGATTTGTTAAAGTTGGCTCGATTGAGGTGCTGAAGAAATACTGGAGATCGATATCCGGGATATCTTATGTAGAGTTAACTCGTCTGTGCTCGGATCCGACCTATCCGATTCTGCACAAGTCAAATACGAGGATGCTGAGCTATTGGATTTCTACAGTGCGGAGATCCTCAATTCAGAGGATCGGAAGATCGACAGCTCATAAGTCAGCAGTTCTATAGGCCAAGTTTTGGATAGCTCGGCCGTCAGCCGGAAGCTCGGCAGCATGGAGGGGTCCACCATAGGACGAGACACACTATCTGAAGTAGAGTTGCGATTGTAGAAACTAAAGATCTAGATTAATCATTAAGCAAGACCATGCAAATAATAATCTAGATGTATATAACATGCGGAATCTTAAATCATTGACCTACTCGGATTTAGCGGAAGCGTACCTGAATCCATCGCTAATAGTCTGAAAGATCCTGACGATACCGTAGCGGACGATCTTCCAGAATAGCACGAATCAACCGGTTGGAGAATTCCTTTAGCCTTCTCCCGGTTTCTCTCCTAGCGACGGGACGTAGAAAAGACGGCTCAAATTTGTTCGTGTATTCCGGGGATCATGACCGCTAATATTTATAGGCTAGCCTCCATAGCCCTAGGGTTTCCAACTCGGCCCATCAACGAGTTGAAGCCCAATAGTCACCACACATAAAGGCCCACAACCTATATGACTCATTTAAGCCCACTTAACTTAATAAATGAGATCACTTATATATTGGGCTTTAATATGACAGTTAGCACCATATAATTATTTATCGCATATAAGCCCAATGTTGGATTAAGATCCAACTTAGTTGGATAAGTTCCAACAATCTCCCACTTGGGCTATATGCTAAACTTTATAATTATATTTCGTTGTGCATACAACCGAATAAGATCTTAACTTACTGTCATTTATTTAATGAGTCAAAAAACCAATCCGGTCCATCAATTATATTAGCAAGGGATCAAGGAGATCTTTGCCGCAGCAATTGCAGCTCGACCCATCAGTGGTCACCGTGCTAATACAAAAGAATGACATGGATTATGAAGTGGATGTGTAGCATGGAAATTACATGTAATGTGATCTAACATGTCTATTTCCAACTGATCCTCCTTAACTTTAGTGAGATCATAAACAAAACAAAATCGGAGTGAAGCCGAACTGAAACCAAAAACTTTATTTCTGATCAGAAAACAACCTCAAGCTTAAGCTGGAGACTTAATTTTGTCTATCATATGAGCACCCAAAAGAACAAACTCCCACAAAACTGAATGTTCTTAATGAAATGACATCCATATGAGTAGCTAGCTCATAAAACCTTTTGGAAGACATTTCCTTACTATAACGGATCCGTAATTACATGGTTTGTTCCGATGTGCTCATTAGACAATTATACACTCCTATTAATCAACAATCTAGGAACTTGATCTCTGAATATCTAAACTTTGTCGAGTTCCTGTTGTTGCTGGAATATAAAACTGCAGACTTCATTGTCACTAAATAAACTGTGTGGTGTTTCAACACCATCCCTAATTTGCAGCATAGTGACAAAATATGCAGATATATTTCATGATTTGGATGTCACATAATGCGATATGAAATCTAAAGCCATGTCAGAAGAGACTATATAAAGGGACCATTTAGATCTCTTCTGGTAGATGGCACCTAACATAGATTTTCATACATTCTTTGCATCCAATAAATGATCAGAGTCAGTATACCAAAATGATCTCAAACTCTTTTGACTACTGATCCTTGAACATGTAACCCTTTTGTTCTCCATAAATACCGTATGACACATTTGGCTGCTGTCAAATGGTCAACTCCTGAACTTAACAATCTGCACAAAACACCTGTAATATATGCAATAACCAAATGCATATAAAACTGAGCATACTTTAGACTCCCTATTGGTGAGATATAGGAAATCTTCTGAAGATTATTCTCAGGGCAATTATTGAGACTAAACTTGTCTCCCACAGAACTTAGCATTCATTACCACATAGATATTATATAAATTACATGCTCCCACAGAACTTAGATAACATCATTAAATATCATCTCAAAACCGAACGAGGTGATCACTTAATGAAATTTAATGTATCAGTAACGATATTGAAATGCTCTACTAATGCCATTATAAACCTTATAGAGTCTTTCATGAAAACTGAATAGAAAGTCTCTTTACAATTAATGCATTATTTTCCGTATAAAGTCTTTGAGTGATACACTTTAAATCTTTTCTTAATACCCTTTTGAATTCCTTTTGATCATAAAAAAACTATTTACAATCAATAGGTTTCAAACCTTATGGCGATGAGAAAAGATTTTAAGTATCATTCAATGACTTTCTTAATTAATGCATTAATCCATTTAGAGATGTAAAACCTTTTATGACTTGATGTAAGTCAAACTTCCATCATCCTAATGTCAACAGTAAACTTGTCATCTCTTTAATGGATTTTTCCTGAATGGCAATTAGTTACTTGAGGTGCTAGAGTTTGTCCTTATGAACAATTTCCCGAATGGGAGGAATTGCAACATTATCTTGAATTTATTGTGTCTTGAACAATGTCAGGAATACCATCCCGAGCAATGCCAACCACACCTGTAGGGATATAATCCTCTTCAAGAATAACGTTACTAACTAAATTTCCCCCTTCAAACTCAGCATCCTCAAATAGGTGTGCATTTCCTAATTCGTAAACTAACTTAACAGTGAGATTATGTAAAATTATACAAAATAATATCAACTTTAAACTATTCAACAAAATTAGAAAATCATTAGCATTATGTCCTATTACTTTATTAGGCTTATAAAGCCTTACCTTAGTTGGACATCTCCAAACATGCAATTGATTCATTTGTTGAAACTTTAATAAGGATATAAGCTGCAATCAAAATATAACTGAATTCTAAACTGTTAATTCTTTCATTACAACACATGTACTTAAATGCAGGAATTCTATTGATGAAGCAACATTTTCAAATAAATGAAGATTATAATGATCTTTTAAAGAACTAGAATAAACTAATTTTGAATTAAGAGACAACCAAATTTTCCATTCAAAATTGAACACTTATTACCGAATTTGTTCAAAATAAAAATGGAAATCCAAATTCCGTTAAAAACGGTACATAATAGTCTCATAAAATTCAAATACAATCTAGCATTTAAAAGAAATAATCTAAATTTAATGTGCCTCTACTTGAACCATCTTGCCATTGCCCATATCGATGTATCTTTCACCATCATTTGGCGTTTGGCATCTTAGGCAATCCTGCATAGACACAATGATGTGAATGGTTATACCAAATCTTTCCATCATGTGCCTATAAGTACCAAAGGTTGCATGAAATTAACTTAGAATTAAACCAAAATTTGCAGCATACCTTTCTAATCTTTTAGTGGTAGAGATCATATGAGCACTTTCTGTCTTCCTTGCTCAAGCCTGTTCTCTTCCTGAACACAGTGCGAGATGAGCTCATCCAGAGACCAAGTCTCATCCTTCAGATTGTAGCTCATCTTAAACTGGTTGAACTGTGATGGAAGAGATATCAAATCAAAATGCACTAGCTGAGCCTCAGAGAGGTCTAGCTCAAGTGCCTTCAACCTTGAAGCAATATTAGACACTTTCAATATGTGCTCCCTAATGTTTCCCGTACCCTTATACCTTATTGAATTTAGAATTGTCAAGAGTGTACCAATTTCACCCCTTTCACTCTTGACAAATCTGGTTTCAATGTCAGAATGGAATTCTTTAGTTGTGGTAATTTTATCTGAAATAGTGCCCCTGAGATATTCTGGAATGGCAGAAGAAATTTTCAGGAATAATAGCCGAACAGAGAACAAGAAAACAATTTATAACATGTTCATATGGGTATTAAATACAACAACAAATTCAAATTAATGCTATTTTCCCATCTCAAGACATCCCCCACTAGTCCAATATTTATCTTTGGATAATCTATTGACTAGTCACTGATATCTTGTTGTAGCAATCAGACAATGACAATAATAACATGCCAAAAATAAAACTTCCTTTGGGCCGAATTAAATTTGCATGCATTGAACTCACTAATCATCACCTTGTCTATTGCCACAGGTGCGCATGAAATGGTAGAGAACGGTAATCTTCCTTTGGGCCGATTTAGCATTCTTACGCAAATCACGGGCACATTTGATTCTTTTTATATTCATGAAATGAAATAATGCAAATCAACAGAGCCCACTTTGGCGAGGTGATGATTGCACGAAATCATTTCAAAAAATATATAACTTTGCAAAATTTGAATTTAAGTCGCAATTTAATACATGAATATACTTTAAGTGGAGATATTCAAGTCCACTTTTCTTCAAAATCAAAATTAAGGCAATCAAAATTTTCATACAAAAGTATGTATTCGACTTGTTATATTTCGAGATTAGAACTGATCTTCTCAAGAAAACCCACTTTGGTGAGTTGATGATCCAATCATTCTATATTCGAAATATATAATAATTGTGCCAAAAAAATTGAAATTGAAACTAAACCGAATTTAACAAAAAAATGATTACAACAAGTGGAAATATATATAAGAACCTTTTATTCCACCCTTATAATCATTTATATTGAGTTAAATAAAATTTATAACTTCAACACAAATTTTCTTCTTCAAAATGGGGTATATATGTATACTAATGTGTATATGAACATACATATAAAGTTATATATATAAATACACACCCTACCCCATTTCATATATAACTTTAAAATGTGTCAAATTTCCTTAAGGCCATTTGCTTGATGGTTAGTGCACGAAAATCCTTTAAGGCCTTTTAAACTTATTCTTAAGGAGAAATATATGTTAAAACCTTTTATTTGCTCCCGAAGAATACACTTGAATTTTGTGTTTTAATTTAAATCTAAATTAAGGCAATCTGAATTTTCATACCGATGTATGAAGTCAACTTGTTATATACCGAAGTATATATATATGGTTTTAAGCCTTAAACTTAGAATTTAAATTTATTTTGCACATTTAACACAAAATTTTATCTTTGAGGAGAAATATACATTTAAGCTTCTTATTTCCTCCTTCAACCCAAATTAAATTCAATATTGGTCAACCAATCATACAAAAGTATGTATTTAACCGTTTATGTTACGAAATAATAATAATTTAACAGTAAAGCCCACTTTGGTGGGATCCCGTAATAATTAAAATTATTTTGAAACATATAATTTAATTTGCCCAAAAATTGAATTTAAATTAAACTGAACTTAAATGTAAATATATTTGAAAGCCTTTTATTTACTCCTTCGTTCCGTTTAAAATTCATCCGGGCAACCGACCATACTAAGTATGTACTTTTAATCCGATTACATTCCGAAATAATAACAATTTTAATAGTAGAACCCACTTTGGTGGAATTTTACAAAAAATTGGAATTATTTCAAAAAATGTATATATGACTGAATTTTGCCTAAAGAATTAAAATTGGAATGAACTTAAATTTAACACACAAAATAGGGCCTACAGGAAATATATATACACAACCATTTATTTCCTCCCTTTTAATGAATTTAAATTCAAGATTTTTTTTTTAGGCACCAAATTTACATACAAAGTATGTCCGTAACTTTTTTTTTTATATATCGAAATAAGAGTAATTGCCACGATAAAGCCCACTTTGGTGGGGATTTGATTTAATTACAATCATTTCGATATATATATGATGAAGCGTGCCCAAAAATTGAATTTAAAATTCAAACTGAATTTTAACAAAAATTTATACTTTAGGGAAATATATATATATGTCCGCTTATTTCCCCTTCCATTAGTGTTAAAATAAATCCAAAACAACCCCAAATTTGTGTCCAAATGACCCAAAAAATTGGGTCCAAAATTAGCCATGAAGGTGCCCAAAACTGTTTTGCAATAAGCCTAAAAGAAGGCCAAAACTAGTTTGCAATAATCCTTACAAGAGGCCCAAAAACAGCCAAATAACCCAAACAGGCCCAGCCCAATCCTCCCAAAAAAAAGTTTTTTTTTTTTTTTTAATACTGTGGGCCGGCCCAAAACATGCAACCGGAAAGGGGGGGTTAGGGTTATCCGATGGGGGCGGGGGCGGCCGCCGCCGGCCGCCGCCCCTTTTTCCGACGGTGTCTTGATGGGGCGGCGCACCGCCGCCCCTTCCCCTTATGAATCCCGACGGGGGGGTTGCCGAGGCCCCCCCCTTTCTGAGACCTTATGGGGGCGGCGGCGCCGCCCCCTTGCCGGAAACCTAACGGGGGGCCGGCAGTGGCCCCCCCCAAAACCCATTTTTTTTTTGACAGACCATTGCGGTTCTGCGTCGGCGTTGCCGGCGCCGATCTCCTGACGGGGGCGGCTGAGCCGCCCCCTCTATTGCCGTGTCGGGCGGCGGCCGGCGGGCCGCCCCCGATCTAGGGTTTGTGAAAAAACCAAATTTTTTTTTAACAGGAAAAATCAATCAAAAAACCCTCAATTTTGCATAGATCTGAAACTTAAAACTGATAAAAAAACTAATTTTTATCAGATCCGAAACTTAAACAGATTAAAAATCTGATTTTTATCAGATCTACTACGAGCAGACAAAAAATTTAAGATCCACAGCATGTGGGCTCCGATACCACTTGTAGAAACTAAAGATCTAGATTAATCATTAAGCAAGACCATGCAAATAATAATCTAGATGTATATAACATGCGGAATCTTAAATCATTGACCTACTCGGATTTAGCGGAAGCGTACCTGAATCCATCGCTAATAGTCTGAAAGATCCTGACGATACCGTAGCGGACGATCTTCCAGAATAGCACGAATCAACCGGTTGGAGAATTCCTTTAGCCTTCTCCCGGTTTCTCTCCTAGCGACGGGACGTAGAAAAGACGGCTCAAATTTGTTCGTGTATTCCGGGGATCATGACCGCTAATATTTATAGGCTAGCCTCCATAGCCCTAGGGTTTCCAACTCGGCCCATCAACGAGTTGAAGCCCAATAGTCACCACACATAAAGGCCCACAACCTATATGACTCATTTAAGCCCACTTAACTTAATAAATGAGATCACTTATATATTGGGCTTTAATATGACAGTTAGCACCATATAATTATTTATCGCATATAAGCCCAATGTTGGATTAAGATCCAACTTAGTTGGATAAGTTCCAACAGCGATGTGATTGGAATTCCATTAGAGTCGGAGTTATTATCAGTTGGGAATCCCTTTTCTATTAGAACACCTATTATACCCTAAGGCTATACATATGGTGTTTAGACGAGGGTTTCATTGTAGGAAACACATTGAGAAAACTTTGAGCTGCCATTTGTTGAGAGCAAACTTTGAGAGAGATTGTTGAGAGCTTTTGAAGAGATCTTGTGTGCTTCTTCTTCGTTATGAAGAGAGAAGCTTTGTATTTGTTCTCTCTTTCCGTAAAAAAGCTCATTGGTGTTCGCTTGACCGGCCGACTGCCTAAAGTTGCCATCTTTCTATATTGGTTGTTGCTTGTTCCTCGTCACCTGCTCTTCGATGATCATCCGCTGAAGCGCAATATTTCATTCATTCATTTATCTATCTATTTAGTCACCTGCTCTTCGATGATGATCGTCCGCTGAAGCACAATATTTCATTCATTCATTTATCTATTTATTTTCAGACTGTTACATACTCTGCTCATAACCGAATATGTATATGAGCTCAGTGACAGTTATTACAGTTTAACAGTTTGTTACACGCCATACATTGTTCTTCTTGAATTCCCTCTCATTACAAACACTCATTCAAAACCCCTATAAAAATGGGATGCTTCACCCTTAATCAACGCACAAAGTGGGAAAATTTTGTGAGAAAGAAATCATCAGATACGGTGAGTTTTTCCAGAGGAGAGATGAACACTTCGAAGAAATATCGGTTGGCTTTCTTTCTCATCGTCATCTCCCTCATCTACTACAACGTCCAAGAAGCCACCTTTCCAACTCAATCCCCCTCATCTTCTGCGTCATCTCCGGCCGAGAATCCGCCTCCCCGACTCGCTTACTACATCTTTGGTGGCTCGGCCGGCGACGGGGCAAGGCTGAAAAGGCTTCTGCAGGCTGTCTACCACCCCTACAATCTATACATTTTGCACCTCGGCAATGCAAGCTCCCCCGCCGAGCACGAATGGTTATCGGAGTACATTGCCGGCAACGACGTCTTCTCTACCATCGACAACGTCGAGCTGTACAACGGGCCGGATACCAAGATCGACAATGGCCTTATCCTCTTGCTGGAGAAATTGCTCGGAGAATCTCAGGGATGGGACTGGTTGTTGAACCTCGATGCCTCGGACTACCCTCTTGTCACTCAGGATGGTAAGCAGCCACTCTTGCCATCACCTTGATTTTCTTGCTATTTGATTAGCATACATCAATTAGTTCTTGATTATTCCTGCACTTTAGTTCGTATTGAATAGAAAGATTGTGCTTCTTGTTCAGTTCATATTCGTTTATTATGCTTCTTGCTCCTGAATATTCAATTTCTGTTTCTAATTTATCTGAGAAGAAATCACTAACTGGGGGCAGCGAGTAAGCATTGGGTTATTTAATGGAATTGTCTTTGGTTTAAAATCAATTCTGTGGCATTAATGGAAAGATGCAGGGATTTAGAATTTAACTTGGCATATAAAATACTTTGTATTGGAGAAGATCGAGAATTGAAATGGTTACTTCTTGATTAATTGATCTATATTTGGGCTTGATGCAGATCTGTTACACGTACTGTCTAGCGTGCCACGACATCTCAACTTCATCAATCATGCTATTGATCTTCGAGGGAGGCAGCAGTATGTATCTGGGTCTTTAATTTTGACATGAAGATTTCGTTTTTTTTTGTTTGATTGAATTTTTTTACTACTGCAATTTTCCGGCAGTGATCTCAAGGAGGAAGATATGCAGACTCTGGCCACTCTGGAGGCGGACTTCAAGATCTTTGCTGGTAATTGTTTTCGATGTTTCCGATCTTCTCACCGATCTGCTTTCGTTTGTTTGTGCAATGGTTACTAACACAGTTCATTCTTCATGCAGGTTCTCCCTGGACTGTCCTCGCTCGGTCCTTCATCGAAAGCTGCATGTGGGATTGGACCGTGCCCACCAAACTCGTGCTCCTTCGGTACCATGCCACGCACCAGGATGCGCGCTACTTCCAGACTGTCATCTGCAACTCCTGGGAATTCCATCAGACAGCTGTGAACACAGACTTCCGCTACACAAGCGTTGACGGCTATCTCACAATGCACGATCGTCTGCACATGTCGAGGAGCAAGGCTCCATTTGCAAGGAAGTTTGATGGGGAGCGCTCCCGCGAGGTGCTCGACTGGATCGACAGGCGCATTTTGTCTCGAGCCCCCGGCATGCTCGTGCCTGGAGGCTGGTGTCCAGCTCTGCAACCGGGAATTACTAAGAGCAGATATGCCGGAAGCAGAGATAAGTGCTCGATGGTCGGGGACACCACCAACATACGGCCGGGTTCTGGTTCCTTGCGGCTACAACGTTTTCTCGAGCCGCTTGTAGATCATGATGGCCGAGTGTCGTCTCCGAAATGCGTTGGTTGAGTGCTGCAGGTGAATTCTGGCAAAATGGTTTTCGTTACAGTCTGTGATACTACTGTTCCATTGTAGATGTAGCTGACAGGCAGTTGAAGCGATTGCATGCCCGATTGTTCAGCTCTCAAAACAGTGTTCTTAACAGAGAGATAACAAGTTTTTTCTGTATTTCCTTTTATCAAGCTCCGATCTGTACTATTTCTGTTCCAATGAGTGAGTGAGGCTGAATAATACTCGGTCAAAGGAATGACTCGTTCGACTGTTGAACTTCCGCTGATATTCAGGGAGGAGTTAATTGGACCGAGTAAATGGACAGCCGTTATCATCAATTCCGGAGAAGATCCCGCCCTGATCAATGAGGGACTGTTATTCGCTGTCAGCAGATCGTCATCTATAAATACCCGAAAGGACAATGTAAGAAGTGTTCTAATTTCTGAGGTACGAAGGGCCTTACGCCCTTAATTCTGTCTCCCACTTTATATTTATTCCTCCAAATAGCTTGCGCAGACCGACTTGGGACGTGCCTCATTGGGTCGATCTCAACGACTCCAAGCATTTCCATAAGTTCTCGTCTAACTTAAGCATCGGAGGGGATTTGGGTCGGAATCCAGATCCGACCCCCGCGACGCTCCTTTGTGGTGCAGGAAGGTCGAATTCCATCTAGCGAGAAGTCGTTATACCATTCCCAACAAGCGATCGTCCGAGGCTCGACTCACTCTGAAGGTCGAACGGACGTCGTAAAGCTCAATTCTAACCGTCAACGACCTAGGTTCTATTAACCTAGGGTCCCGCCCTACCGGCGGACGAGGCCCCAGCTCGGCAGAAGATTCCACGTCAGCATCAATATTGTTTCGGTCATTTTTGGCCTTAACAGTTGGAGCCGTCTGTGGGAAACACTGAGTCGACATCCCAGTCAACCAAATACTATGGCCATGTCGACTCACCCAACAACACTCTCCGACGATACTATGGCGTCTCCCAACATTGATACCTTCAACATGATAATGGGAGGCCCACCACAATCGGAGCTATCAACCTCACTCCAAAGCTCTTACGCTGGGAGGTTGATGACCATCTCAGTTGGAAAAAAGTGCCCAATAGACTCTACGCCTCCAATTTCGGATGAAGATCTGGAGGGTGTGAAGCTGCCGCATGACAACGATGACGTTATTACCGCCACCATTAATGAGGTAGCTGTGAAGAGGTTACTCGTGGACACGGGGAGTTCGTGTGACGTGCTTTTCTTTACAACGTTGAAAAGGATGAGGCTGTCTTCATCAGAGTTGAGAGCATGTCCGGGGTCTCTCGTAGGATTCACCAGGCATTCCGCACCAGTGGCAGGCATCATTACCCTGCCAGTGACCCTTGGTACGTATCCACGACAGGTCACTCGCCAAACCAACTTTATGTGGTGAAGATCAACTCAGCATACAACGGAATCATCGGCAGACCGCTGCTCAACACAGTGGAAGCAGTGGTCTCAACCTTTCATCAAATGATTAAATTCCAAACTCATGATATATGGAGTTGGAAAGGCGAGAGGGAATCAGAAGCAGGCTCGGTCATGTTACCTTCTATCCATCGCTTTAAGAAGGGTGGGGCAGATAGACCCAGTCGATCCTAAAGGCAAAGGTAGAGATATGGAGCAACGACCCGCAGCAGCTAAAGAGACGGAGAGCATCCGGATCTCTGAAGAAGAAGGAAAGACTATCTCCATTGGGTCGATGCTTGCCTTCGACCTAAAGGAACAGTTGATTGCTCTCCTAAGAGAGCATGCTGACGTTTTCGCCTGGTCCCTAAGGGATATGCCCGGCATCGACCCCCAGGTAATATCCCACAAGATGGAGGCCGAACCGACTTTCAAACTTATGAAGCAGAGAAGAGGAACATGTGGGGGGGGGGGGGGGAGATGAAGGCCGCAATCAAGGAAGTGGATTGACTTTTTGCAGCGGGCTTCATTCAAGAAGTCCAATATCCCAAATGGCTCTCGAATGTCGTGATGGTGAAAAGACGAATGACAAATGATGGATGTGCATCGACTTCACTGATCTCAACAAAGCCTGTCCGAAAGACAGCTACCATTTGTCTCGAATCGATTATCTGGTCGACAATGCCTCATGCTATGAACTCTTAAGCTTCATGGACACCTTTTTAGGCTATAACCAGATCCAAGTGGCACAAGAAGACGAAGAAAAGACTTCATTCATCATAGATCGAGGTATTTTCTGTTATAAAAAAATTCCATTTGGTTTAAAGAATGCAGAAGCCACGTACCAGCATATGATAAACAAGGTCTTCGAGACTCAAATTAGGCGAAACTTGGAGGTCTACGTTGATGATATGCTGGTCAAGTCAAAGAAGCCGAAGGGTCACATTGCATATCTCCGAGAGATATTTGCACAGGTCCGACACTACAACCTTCGGCCGAACCCCGCTAAGTGTACTTTTTGGGATTTGATCCGAAAAGTTGCTCGAATCCATACTAACGAATCAAAGAAACGAGGCTAACCCCGACAAAATCACGACAATAGTGGTAATGAAGGAGCCCTTAACCATCAGAGAAATTTAGAGACTGAACGGAAGAATAACGTCTCTGGTTCGATTCCTGTCCAAATTGGCCGAGAGATCTCTACCTTTCTTCAAAGTGCTGAGGAAGGCGATAGCATCCACTCCGAATGACAAGAAGATTATCGAGCGGGATGCAGACTGTAAGAAAGCTTTCTTTGAGCTGAAGGAGTACCTTCGCAGCTCACCGCTCCTGACTTAGCTGGATAAGGATGACCAACTCATCATCTATTTGGCTGCTACCATGGAAGCCATTAGCTCGGCACTTGTCAAGGAGGACTCAGGAGTGCAACGCCCTATCTACTACATCAGCCAAGTCCTTCGGGATGCAGAAATAAATTACTTGAGGGTAAATAAGACATCGTTTGCATTGATCCAATCCGTGAGGAGATTACGACCCTACTTTCAATTGCACACTATCTTGGTCATCACTGACACCCCATTGGAGAAAATTCTGAAGAGGCTGGCTCAGTCGGGAACAATGACAAAGTGGGGAGTCGAGCTAAAGTGAATTCGACATCTAGTACAAGCCAAGGACTACCATCAAAGGGCAAGCCCGAGCCGACTTCATCGTCGAACTCACCTATGACAACGACCCACCAGAAGAGGTACATGTTGCTAACATACAAACCAATGCCTCCTCTTCTTCCTTGACATATTTCAATTCTCCAATCGACACGATTGAGGACGAAGGGACGTGGATCATACAAGTGGATGGTTTAGCCACTCAAATCGGAAGCGGGGCAAGAATAATTGTCTAGACATCAAGGGGCAATATATTCGAATATGATTTTCACTTCGACTTCCAAACTACAAACAATGGGGCGGAGTATGAATTTGTAATCAACGGGGTCCAGTTGGCTCGAGCCATATGAGCGAAGGCGGTCCATCTTCTCCACGATTCCAATCTAGTAGTCCATTAACTGAACAGAGGTTACAAAGCTCTCAAAGACATGATGCAAAGCTACATACAGATTACTAAAGTGGAGCTCGCCAAGTTCAGACAAGTGTAAATCCGTCATGTGCCGCGGTCACGGAACCAGCGAGCCGATGCCCTTTTGAAGATTGCTTCATCCTCACCTGCAGGACTCGGTCGTATAGTGTACGTGCAACATCTGCCGCATCCAGCATACCAGAGCAAGAGCTGCTGGGCGTCGACTAGTGAGTCACTTGGATGTATCCCATAATCCATTATCTTAATACGGGGGAGAAATCGACTGATCCAGTAGAAGCACGAAAGTGGGAACGAAAGGCGTACCAATTCTTTTTGATTGATGGTTCATTGTACAAAAGATGATGGACCAGGTACGACGTTTTTCCTTACTTCAAATGCTTAACCCTGCATGAATCCCTTTATGTGATCCATGAGATCCACGAAGGAGACTGGAGGAACCATTGTGGAGGAAAGATGTTGGCCTTAAAAGCCTTGAGGCAGGGTTACTTTTGGCCCACCATATTCAAGGAGGCAATAAAGTACATACGAAAATGCCCGACTTGCCAGAAGTTTGCAAAGATAAGCTCGGCCCCTCCAACCGATCTGATTTCCATTGTCAGTCTCGTGCCATTCGCTAAGTGGGGATTAGACATCCTTGGCCGGTTCAAGCCAGCAAGTAGATAACGAAAGTTTCTGGTCGTGTCAATCGACTACTTCACTAAGTGGATCGAAGCAGAGCCCCTTGCCTGAATTACGTGGAAGGAAGTCAGAAGCTTCGTGTGGAAATTCATTATCTGTCGATTTGGTATTCCTCAATCCATTGTGACAGATAATGGGACGCAGTTTGACAGTGCCGGTTTCAGGGGTTTCTGTTTCGAGTTGAAAATCAAGTTGCATTTCGCCTCTGTCACCCACTCACAATCCATTGGTCTGGCAGAAGCTGCAAACAAGTGCATCCTCCGACCCTAGCAGAAGAGGATAGAAGGACTCTAGGGGACATGGTTAGAAGAAATCCCTGGCATCCTATGGTCATATAGAACGACCCATAAAGCCTCTACATGTGAAACACCCTTCATGCTTGCCTATGGCTGTGAAGCTATTGCCCCGGTGGAAGTCAATGAGCGGCCACTCAGTCTCCGTTACTTCGATAAAGAGAGAAACTCGGAAGGACTCGAGCTCAACATACAATTGCTTAACGAGGTTTGCAAATGTGCCCTTACGACCCTACTTGAATTGAAGGGACGTATGGCTCGTTATTTCAACTCCATAGTTCAGGGGTGCAGTTTCCATATAGGCGATCTAGTATCACGGAAAGGCATCTTCACTCCCGAGATCCTTAAACAAGGAAAGGTCACTGTGAAGTGGGAGGGCCCCTACCAGGTGGTTGATATCCTCAGCCCGGTCACCTATCGACTTGCCACAATGGAGGATAAGGAGCTTCCTCATCCTTGGAATGCCGAGCATTTGTGAAAGTACTATTAATGATTGTACCAGCATGAGGAGAGGCATTGTGATGATCGAAATTTGCCTATCTTTATTAACACAAATTCTTAATAAATACAAGGTCGATAGTTTTTCTTGTCTACTTAATCCCTAACTTGTCGTCAGCGTAAGCCAAGGAGCCACCCTTGCCACTAAACGACCCTCGAACGTCGTCGGCCGTAAATCGAAAGGGCCTCGTACCTCGCTATTGAACGACCCTCATCGTTAGTCGTAAGACAATGGGCCAACCCTTACCACTGAATGACACTTGATCGTTGTTGGCTGTAGTCGAAGGGGACTTGCCCCTCGCTACTGAACGACCCTCGTCGTTAGCCGTAAGCTAGGGGAAACCCTTGCCACTGAACGACCCTCGATCATCGTCGGTCGTAAGTCAAAGGGGCCTTGCTCCTCACTACCGAACGACCCTCGTCATCAGCCATAAGCCAATGGGCTAACCCTTGTCACTGAACGACACTCGATCATCGTCAGCCGTAAGTCGAAGGTGCCTCGTCCCTCGCTACCGAACGACCCTCGTCGTCAGTCATAAGCCAAGGGGCCAACCCTTGCCATTGAACAACCTTCGATCGTTGTCGGCCGTAAATCGAAGGGGCCTCGTCCCTCGCTACCGAACGACCCTCGTCGTCAACCGTAAGCCAAGGGACCAACCCTTGCCACTGAACGACCTCTGATCGTCGTCGGTCGTAAGTCAAATGGGCCTCTTCCCTCGTTACCAAACGACCTTCATCGTCAGCCGTAAGCTAAGGGGCCAACACTTTCCACTGAACAACCCCCGATTGTCATCGGACATAAGCTGATGGGTCCATACCCTTCACAACCGAACGATGCCCATCGACAATGGCCCCCATGGCTTATGATCTTGAGATCATCTTTATCAGGTGAAAATGCTTGACACATCCACGACCCAAGTTTCAATTGGTTCTTAAATTAAACTTTGAGTCGTTGAGGGGCCATACATGCACATTCACATACTCAAATGAAGATAACAGAAACTCGAAAGTTCTTATCATTCATTCAAAACAGTTACATGAAACCTGCATCAAAAATCTACTAGCCTAAGTGGGAGGGGCACTTCTCGGCATACAGACGTTCTGGAATGCTTCCATCGCTGTGGTGAACCTTACTGTTAGCTCTGCCTTGTAAGCCTCGGCTGACTTTTCCGATTCAGTAGCTTTAGCTCGAAGCTCGACTATCTCAGCATTATGAGCCTTTGTTAATTTTCCGATTCAGCAGCTTTGACTTGAAGATCGACTATCTCACTCTTCAAGGCTTCTAAGTCGGCCTGGAGCTGGGACATTTCCCTCCCCCATTTGACCTCCGCCGATTTTCTGACGAAAGATATAGAACCGAAGCTAGTCTTGGCCTCCGAAGCTGCCCACTCAGCCTCATCCTTGGCCGCAAACGCTCTTCCCAAGTCCTCTTCTATCTTCTTTATCTAGGTCTCAAGATCATAAGCTTTGTGTTTGGCGACCTCCGTCCGACGTTGTCCCTCGATTATATCGACGACCTGGCGAAGTAAAACTGCACCAAAAAGGGACACATGTGGAAAGCGTCAATCAGCAAACTCGAAACTATAAGTCGAGAGACAAGTTGCGAATAACTGACCTGATAGCCGCAACACACGAAGAAGTTTACCAACCTCTCAGTATCAAATCCTTGAAGGAGCTCCAAATCTCGAGGAAGAATGGAGTTTTCCACCAGTCGAGCAATCATCCCAAAGTCCAGAAGGGCCGACTCTTCCTTCCCAACAATAAATGAAGATTGATGAGGTTCGCCTCAAATAGACACCGAGGAACCAGTTGGGAGCGGATTCAGCATCAGAGCTCAGTCGAACTCTGAAGGGATGGGGCCAACCACTCCGAAGGGATCAGATCTCGGTCGAACACCCACTTTATATTTCTTCCTCCAAATAGCTTGCACAGACCGATTTGGGACATGCATCATTGGGTCGATCTCAACGGCTCCAGGCCTTTCCATAAGTTCCCGTCTAAGTTAAGCATCAGAGGGGATTTTGGTCGGAACCCAGATCCGACCCTCCTGACGCTCATTTGTGCTGCAGGAAGGTCGAATTCCATCTAGCGAGAAGGTCGTTTGACCATTCCCAACCAGCGATCGTCCGAGGCTCGACTCACTCTGAAGGTTGAACGGACGTCGCAAAGCTCATTTCTAACCGTCAACGACCCAGGTTCCATTAACTAAGGTCCCGTCCTACCGGCTGACTAGGCTCCAACTCGGCAGAAGAGTCCACGTCAGCATTAATATTGTTTCGGTTATTTTTGGCCTTAACACCTTCGATTTCGATTCGTGAATCCCTAAACCTTTTTGATGACGCAAAGAATGATATAGAAAAACAATATCAGTGGATTAGTTTTGTTCTCGGCTTCGATGTTGTTCCATCAGTTTTTTCACGAGGTTTTGTAGGTGTGTGTGTGTGTCGATAGCGTCTGTGGTACATAAAAGGTAGAAAAGTAGGGACGTACGTGAAAAACCCAGGGGTCTAAAGTGGAAAAATCTCGATGCCAATGTACTAAATTGGAGAGTAAAATACATATAAACCCCAATTATATATTTTATGAAAATAATAACTAAACTAATTAATAATAACTAAACTAATATTCTTATAGATTAAATTCAAAAAGCTTGTAGTATAAATAGTTTTTTACGGGTAACTGGTATGGATACCATACCCATTGGGTATATGGATATTCATACCCATACCAAGTAGGTACATGGGCACCCACGGTTACCCATATACCTGACGAGTATGGGCATGGGTACAAAAATTCATACTTGCCCGTCTGCCCGTTTTGCCATCCCTAGTCATGAGGGAATTGCAATTGTGCCATTGTCCCATGTGGCGATGTGACATTACCGCATGAGATCAACATGCCACCTATGACATTAGCACGTCGAATATTCCCTAATTTATAAGACGGATATAATATTTGGGACATGTGTCGTAAAATTGACATATGTCCCAAATTTCCCTAATTTCTAGGTAGAATCAGTGCATGCCACCGCTGTCCAGAAATCTGGGCAATGGCACCGCTCGGTGCGTCTTCCCAGATGATTCTGCTCTTTGTTGTCGTGTGTGCGCGTGCTTTTGTTATTTACGGATTCGATTTTATTGCAGCTGTTCGTTTATGCTAAACCCAAACCTACAGATAAGTATTTCTTTTCGTGCTTTTTAATTTCGTGTGTTTACTCGTTCAATATTTAATGCTTTATCGTCTAACTTAATATTATTTATTGGTAGGTTGGCCCTTCAGGACCAAAGGCTGACAGAGGGGGCGATGGCAGGCGTGGTGGTAGGCAAGGGGGCGATGTCGACTTGGTGAGGGGTAGAGGGCTTGGAGACGATGGCAGTGGCGAGTGTAGCGGTCGATGACGGGATAATGAGTTTTTTTATTGTTTTTACATTCCAGCCATGTTGGAGACTGTATAATAATGTATTATTAATACATTATTAGTTTCGTGTAAGAGTTTTTTATTTTTTTCATTTAATTTATATTTTTTTCGTGTTTTTCTATTTGTGTAGATATATATGTGGATTTATTTTGATGTATACAGGTACTTTTTGATAGTTTTGTTTGTAATTTATATTATTATGTACATGGATTTATGGTAATATTTTTTAAAAAAACTATTTTAAATATTGGCCACGAACATATCCGTGGCCAATACTATTTTTTAGCCACGACATTGTTCGTGGCCAAAATGAAGCAGCCACGGATTTTGTGCACAATTTCGTGCATGAATACCGTGGAAATTTGGTTTTAGCCATGGACATATTCGTGGCTGGACATATCCGTGGCTGAAACAATGACCCAATGCGACGGAAATGCACGTGGCCATTACTCATTGGCCATGAAATTTGTGCACGGTATACGTCATGTTGGTGCACAAAGTCCGTGTCCGATGACTTTCGGCTACAGACTGTACCCCGGCCAAAGAATATTATTGGCCACAGACGGATCCGTGGATAATATTTAAAATATTTTTTTTTTACTTTTTTATCGGCCACAAAAATCCGTGGCATTTATTCCGTGGCCGATTATCGGCCATGAACATGTCTGTGGATAAAAGTCCCAAAGGCCACTGCAGTATTGACCACTGGATTTCAACCACAAAATTTTTTTCCCGTCGCAGATTCGTTTCGGCCATGGATTTGCAGCTTTCGGCCACGGATTTGTTCGTGACCGAAGGCCTGTTATGTAGTAGTGAAAGCTCGTCTTGTGGCGAAGGGCTATGCACATAGGGAAGGCATCGACTACAATGAAGTCTTCGCTCTGGTGGTGAAGCATTACTCAATTCGGATCATGTTGCTATTAGTAGCACAGTTTGACCTTGAGCTGGTACAACTAGTGCCAAGACGACGTTCTTGCATGGAGAGCTCGAGGAGGAGACTATACGGCTCTCTATGAAAGCGACGATGGGCTTGCATGTAGGTTGAAAAATTTGCTCTATGGTCAGAAGCAGTCACCAAGACAATGGTATACGCGTTTTGAACGCTTTATGACGAATTCTAAATGATATGTTCGTAGCCCCTATGATCATTGCGTGTTTTTTTGAAGGCTAGATGATTGATCCTTCATACATCTTCTACTTTATGTTGATGATATGATCAACGTCTCATCAAATAAAGTGCAGATACAGAGACTGAAGTCTGACCTAAGTTGTGTATTTGAGATGAAGGACCTATACGAACACAGAGGATTCCTGGGATGGAGATCACAAGAGATTGAAGTGGATATATAGTTCATCTTTCATAAAGTCACTATTTGAAGTCTGTCATACAAAGATTTGGCTGTGAAGGGATGTACTCCATAGTTACTCCACTTGCACCTCACTTCAATATTTGTATCGAGCATTGCCCAAATAACGAAGAAGAGAATAAGCTCATAGAGAGGATACCGTATGCTAATGCGGTAGGAGCTTTGATGTATGTTATGGTATGTATCCGACTAACCTTATCACATGCAATTAAATGCATGGTGAGTAGATACATGCACAACTCGGGAAAAGTACACCGGCGAGCAGGTCAATGGATACTTAGATACATCAAGAGCACCATTGATGTTGGATTAACATATAGCCGAGGTGATGATAGTTTGCAAGGTGTAGGCTATGTTGATTCTGACTTCGCATACGACTTGGATGGGAAGAGTTCTATGACAGGCTACAACTTCACCCTGTCTGGAACTTCAATTTGTTGGCAGAGTATACTTCAATCTGCGGTGGCCCTATCTACTACGGAGACAGAATACATGGCATTGACTGAAGCTGTGAAAGAGAGATATGGTTGATGGGCTTGATGGATGATCTGAGAGTCTACCAGAAGAAGTATGATCTCTATTGTGATAGCCAAAGTACAGTACACTTAGCTAAGAATCAGGTTGTACATGCCTGCACTAAGCATATCGACGTAAGGTATCACGTTGGCCAAGACTATGTGGGAGAAGAAGACTATGACATCAATATGTTAAAGATCGAAACAGACGACAACCATGCGAACATGTTGACTAAGGTCGTATCTTGAGCTAAGTTTAAGCATTTCTTGGACTTGATCAATGTGGTTCTGAGATGATGTTAGTGGAGGCCCCAGTTGGAGGCATTGAGGCTCAGTGGAGCCAGTTGAAGCCCGGTGGGGGCATTGGTCTCTTCAGAGCGAAGTTGAAGGGAACACCAGATGTGACTCTACCAAAGTGGTGCATTGAAAGTCGACTGTGGGACGGAGACCTAAATCTCGTCAAGGTGGAGATTGGTTAAAGTTGGCTCGATTGAGATGCTGAAGAAATACTGGAGATCGACATCCGAGATATCTTATGTAGAGTTAACTCGTCTGTGCTCGGATCCGACCTATCCGACTCTGCACAAGTCAGATACGCGGATGCTGAGCTATTGGATTTCTACAGTGTGGAGATCCTCAATTCAGAGGATCGGAAGATCGACAGCTCATAAGTCAGCAGTTCTATAGGCCAAGTTTTGGATAGCTCGGCCGTTAGCCGGAAGCTCGGCAGCATGGAGAGGCCCACCATAGGATGAGACACCCTATCTGAACTAGAGTTACGATGGGATTGGAATTCCATTAGAGTCGGAGTTATTATCAGTTGGGAATCCCTTTTCTATTAGAACACCTATTATACCCTACATATGGTGTTTAGATTAGGGTTTCATTGTAGGAAACACATTGAGAGAACTTTGAGCTGCCATTTGTTGAGAGCAAACTTTGAGAGAGATTGTTGAGAGCTTTTGAAGAGATCATGTGTGCTTCTTCTTCGTTATGAAGAGAGAAGCTTTGTATTTGTTCTCTCTTTCCATAAAAAAGCTCATTGGTGTTCGCTTGACCGGCCGACTGCCTAAAGTTGCCATCTTTCTATATTGGTTGTTGCTTGTTCTTCGTTACCTGCTCTTCGATGATCGTCCGTTGAAGCACAATATTTCATTCATTCATTTATCTATCTATTTATTTTCATATTGTTATATATTCTGCTCATAACCGAATATGTATATTAGCTCAATGGCAGTCATTCCAGTAGAAAAGTTTGTTACATGCCACACATTGTTCTTCTTGAATTCCCTCTCATTAATACAAACACTAATGCAAAACCCCTATAAAATATGGGGCTTAATGCTTCACCCTTAATCAACACACAAAGCGGAAACTTTGTGAGAAAGAAATCATCAGTTACGGTGAGTTTTTCAGAGGAAAGATGAACAATCTGAAGAAATATTTGTTTGTTAGAATTTTTTTTCAGAGGAAAGATGTATCTGGGTTTTTAATTTTGATATAAAGATTTCGTTTTTTTGTTAGAATTTTTTTTTACAACTGCAATTTTCCTACAGTGATCTCCATGAGGAAGATATGCGGACGCTGGCCACTCTGGAGACAGAATTCAAGATCTTTGCTGGTAATTGTTTTCGATGTTTACGGTCTTCTATGAGAATTCAAGATCTTTGTGCAATGGTTGCTCGGTTCACTATAATAAAAAGATTAATCGAAATTAATTAACCACACGAAATTGAAAAAAAGTAACAAAGATCAAATCGAAAAAACAAAAATTCATATTTGCCAATCATCTACTTCACCTAATTAAAACAAACTAACCAAAAAACCAAAACAAAACAGAAACCTATCTAAAACTTCTGCACGCGGATTGAGTAACCACCGACGTGTTCTTCAGCTTGTCGACGTGCACCTTGCAGGAGACGTAGAAATTGACGTCGGTATGCACGACGGACCACACGTCCGGTTTGGACCGCATCATCACCGCGAGTTTGGACTCCATCTTCATCTCCACGTCCAGCGCCGTTTCGTTGTCCCTCACCCGCAGCAATTTCTCATGCGTCGCGTAGTTGTCGCCGTATATGTGGGCGGAGACCGTGACGTTCTTGACGGACTGCGGGTGGAGGTCGAGGGAGTAGAACTTGCCGGAGCCCATGACGTGATCTGAGTAGAATATCGTGTACCATGCCTCCGAGATGTGGAAGGTGAAGCCGTTAGGGTTGGTGATGTTCATCGTCATTGGGACCGCCGACATCGACGTGCCGTTGAGGACGTCGACGGGGAGCCTGGTGAAGACGAACTGCGGGAGGGCGTAGCTGCACAACCAGTGGAGGGCCGAGATGTAGCAGCCGGCGCCGATCAGAGCGAGGACGAGGATGCATATGAGGAGGAGGAGGAAGCCGTGGATGCGGGTGTTGGTGCGGTGAGCGCCGTCACGCGATGACGATGATGGCGGCTGCGGTGATGGCGGGGAGTGATCAATGTCGAGGGCATGATATCGATGGCTCATCATGGCTGGCATATTTTCTGAAGAATTGGAGAGGAGACGTCGCAACAAAAGACGGCTGAATCACCCCCGCTTTTTATAGAAATTAGCAAACCCTAATTCGAGCGGGATAAAGCTTCTGCCATGGTTTTATTTTATTCTTTTAAATTTATCTTTTGGCTAAACTTATACCGATCTTAATAATTATATAAGAATTCCTTTTGTTTCAGGACTGCCAAATTAATAAATTTTTTTGTAATTAATAATCATAAAGTTTACTAGCATGAGAACGGGAAGAATTCTTAATTAGTTGAAGATATGTGGGGCAATTTTTGGCCCGGCCTGATAGGCCGGCACGATAAGATCTTGTTACCCTCAACTAAAGTAAATACTTCATCACTGATTCTACCTGCAAGAGAGAGACGATGAGTAATAAAATCTTGAAACTCAAGCTCAAAAGGATCACCTGCCGTTATTGTTAATGGGCCGATGGATCGAACTACGTCCACAATGCTTCCCAATAGGCCCAGAAATGTGTCCTCCTTTTGATCAACCTGAGGTAATGCTTCAGGAATGGGAGACGGCTTGGACACGACACCAGAAACAATTTCATTGTTGCCTTCGCAGCTCTTATCCTCGATATAATGATGAAAATATTCTCCCCAAGCTGAATGCCATCATCACTCTCCATAGCCAATACAAGTTCTTCGTGTGCTTGTGATGTCGGGTGCTCATGAGATGCAAGAGTCCTACAGAGTTCATCGACCTCTTATTGCAATTTATAGGTCTCATTCTACTAAGATCTAGTAAATGCCACGCTCTCCTCAACCGGTGCGAATGCCAAATTAATGTGATGATCGGAACTCAAGAGGCAAACACACTTTCATAGGGCATGTGTCCCTCCATGTCACAAGACTCGCAGTAGGCGTAGAACCCTGAGTAGTGGTCATATCCTTCCATCTGATAGTATAGGTCTTGCGGATAATATTCGTATTCTTCCATGGGAACCTCATACTGCGCTGAATAATCTTCACCTGAATAATCCCAAAATTGTTCCATTGTACCTGAATAATCAAAAACAAAAAAAAGATATCAGTGTTAAAAGAAAGTAGAAATATAACGTAATAAAGCAGGTGGCGGGAAAAATATCTCTCTTTTTGTTTCTCTTTATAAATTTTCTTTTTATTCGAAGTCTAGCAACCTAATTGTGATAAATAGATAGTATGGCGGAACACCTCCCCGACAACAGTGCCAAAAAACTTGTTCGGCATCTCTTTGCTCTCGCAATCGGGACGGTGGTCAAATGTCGTCTTACCGTAAGCGCATGTTGTAATCAGTGGAGAGCATGTATCGTATTCACAGGGAGGCGGTTGTTATACTACCTATTGATCCTAGGCCGACTTAGGCTTCGATGTTTTATTAGGTGGAGATGGATTATGGAGTGTCGTGATAGTGGTGGATGTGGAACGTGATGGTGTCACTGTCAGCGGGGCACATCCAAACACAAAAGAAAACAAATAGAACAAAGAGAAAATGAATGAGTGAAAATATCACTAGGCTGTCGGAAATCTCCGCTATGGCTTTCGGGTTTGGATAACGGGTCAAGGATCCCTTCGTCGAATGATGAATGCGGGTAGGAGTGTCACACCCGGAGATGGAAACGATCACTTGACTTTCGTCGCCACGCTTGTCTAACGCCTCCCCATGTGTAGCCGTGCTTTTGCAGTTGGCTTTGCACGGGGACACATGCATTACGCTTGACACTTGGTTCCCGTATCACAAATCCGTATTCACTCTCATGATCTACAGACTGGGGTACCACTCTATGGTTGGTTCAGGCAGTCGGGCTCCTCTCGTAGTCACTGACTAGCGGATTTAAGATTAATGATCGCCCCCAGATCTCGAGTCACACTCATGAATGCGAGCCCCGGAAATGTCCACTAAGTCCGAATCGGATTCGTGGAGATTTTCCCTAGGATACAGAGTTGCTTTCGCGATCCTCTAATTCTAGGGCTAATCCTCCAAACCCCCTCATCCAAACTACCGTAGAGCAACCCTAGATTCACCCAACTAAGGCTAACCCATCATCCAACCCCTAGAATTGTAGGTTTCTTCCCTAATCTTAGCAATAGATCTACCAACAAATTTGTTCGTCTGAAGAATTATTGTTCGTTTTTAGTTTAAAAAATTAGAGTATCTGAGGACATATTAAGAGGATAGTATCACACAATATATATTGAATGATTTAAGTGGCACATATTTGAAAACCAAATGCAGATAATACTATTTGTGTTAAGGAGACACATATTTTGGTGAAACTCTGAACCGCTCTTGTTTTTTGTCGCGTCAGTCAAATCACAGTGTATCACATCCTCGGATCGAACGCCAAAACCGAATGGCTCGAGCGATGGGGGCAATTGATACGACCCCCCGAATGGGCCGAAGAAAGACGGACCAGTCTCACGACCAAGAAGCTGAACTGGGCCCAAAACCAAAAGGACCCATAAGCAGGCCCGTGGCATCGAGGCCCAGCACTGTCGCACGGTACACCGTTGGTCTCTCGTCCTTCGAGGAAACCGCTCTCCAGATCACGCCTGCCCTGATCACCATTGAAGGGACCATCAAAACGAGCGGGCGCGAAGGGCGAGATGGTATGACGCCATACATGCGTTGACATGCGAACTCCTACAAGAGGCGAAAAGGACGAAACGCCAAGCGATCGAATGTTGAATACTCAGATCTCAGGTACTCCACCTCTCGAGACCTTCTCCTTCCACCTTATATTTCTCCTCCATAGCTCAGCCCGAGGATTGGTCTATTAGTCTCTCTGTGAACCATACTCGATCCCACCGAGCATCTTTCAGACAAGTGCTGACTTAGGTATTGAAGGGGACTTGGTTGGAACCAAGGTCCGACCCCCCTGACGAGCTATCTCATCTGTGCAGATCCAAGGAGTCGTCAACCAACCGAAGCCGCCCTTCGATGCTCCGTCGCTCGGGTCCTAACGCTCTCAAGCCACATGCCCGACCGACCGATCGCTCCAGAAAGCCGTCGCTCTGCCGAAGCTACACTTCGGCACACCGACGCACGGACCCGTGCGTTTCCTTCCCAGCGAAGGCTCGGAAAGCCGACCCCGGAGGTCGCACGCGTTCCACGTGACCGCGACGATCCCCGAACCTTCAACCTATCAATCAGCGATGAGAAAACACCCCGAAACAAGTTTTGTGCTCGGCTTTGACGTAGGTTCACTCAGATTTTTCACGAGGTGATGTAGGTCCTTGCATCTTTGCTTGTACGTTGTCGTAATTGACTCGGAAATTCGCTCGCTGGGCATATGTTTACATAAACATGTACGGGCTCTCGGGGGCTGAAGTGCATATAGTTGCAAATAATAAATTCTGTGCATGTTGTAGGGTTTGTGTTGTTATATGCACTAGTTGGCAGGACGTTGGCTTTTGTTATACACTTCAAATAAAGGCAAATGAATAAAAACTATAATTTCGACATATACATCAATCATATACTTTTAATTCATCGCACACCAATGAAAACAATTACGCAAGATCAAGCTAACCCGTTGCAATTATAATTTCGATCGAAAGTAATTAACCACACGACATTGAAAAAAAGTAACACGATGAAATCGAAAAACAAAAACGCATATATGCCAATCATCCACTTCACCTGATTAAAAGAAACTAACCAAACAAAACAAAAACCTATCTGAAACTTCTGCAATTGGACTGAGTAACCACCGACGTGTTCTTTAGCCTGTCGACGTGCACGTTGCAGGAGACGAAGAAATTAACGTCGGGATGCACAACGGACCACACGGCCGGTTTGGACAGCAGCATCACCGCGAGTTTGGACTCCATCTTCATCTCCACGTCCAGCGCCGTTTCGTTATCCCTCACCTGCAGCAATTTCTCATGCATCGCGTAGTTGTCGCCGTATATGTGGGCGGAGACCGTGACGTTCTTGACGGACAGCGGGTGGAGGTCGAGGGAGTAGAACTTGCCGGAGCCCATGACGTGATCGGAGTAGTATATGGTGTACCATGCCTCCGAGATGTGGAAGGTGAAGCCGTTGGGGTTGGTGATGTTCATCGTCATTGGGACCGCCGACATCGACGTGCCGTTGAGGACGTCGACGGGGAGCCTGGTGAAGACGAACTGCGGGAGGGCGTAGCTGCACAACGAGTGGAGGGCCGAGATGTAGCAGCCCGCGCCGATCAGGGCAAGGGCGAGGATGCATATGAGGAGGTGGCGGAAGCCGTGGATGCGGGTGTTGGTGCGGTGAGGGCCGTCACGCGATGACGATGATGGCGGCGGCGGCGATGGCGGGGAATGCGCAATGTCGAGGGCATGGTATCGATGGCTCATCATGGCTGGCATATTATCTGAAGAATCGGAGAGGAGACGGCGCAACAAAAGACGGCGGAATCATCCCCGCTCTTTATAGATATTAGCAAACCCTAATTCGAGCGGGATAAAGCTTCTGCAATGATTTTATTATATTCTTTTAAATCTATCTTTTGGCTAAACTTCTACCGATCTTAATAATTATATAAGAATTCCTTTTTGTTTCCGGACTGCCAAATTAATTAATTTTTTGAAATTAATAACCATATAGTTTACTAGCATGAGAACTCAAGAATTCTTAATTAGCTGAAGATATGTGGCACGATATGATCGTCCTTGGGCCACCAATTTTGGCTTGAAATCCTTATCGGTCTGTGTCAGCCCGGTCCGTTTCCTTATCGTGTCGGGTCCATGCCGAGCTATCCGGCCCATTAGACGGCCCGGCCCGAAATTCTCCTTTGATTGAAATTAGTTGCACTTCACTTTTCTGGAAATATTATGGAACTTATCATGTTGTTATTACTTTGCAGGCTTGTCGGTCCAAGAACTTTGAAGCTTCACGATTGATGGTTGTGTGGCTGGCATCTTAAGTAATTCTAGAAATCTTGAGCTAATTAACAATTTCATACCATGCACTTATATTCTGGGAACTGCGTCTTGTTAGAGTATTATATTGTACATCTTGCATAACTTTAGGATCGCAGAGTGTTTAAGAAAAAGATGGTTCAAAATGGTTTGGGGTTGGTCGATCCTGTTGATCGAGATCGAGATCCTGCTTGGTTTCAATTGATTGATCTCATTAGAATCTTTAGGATCCTTTTAAGCCAATACACAGAATGTGAATTTAAGATCTTTATGATGGTGATTGAGCTTATAACTGTGCTTTTAATGCTCTTTAAGTTTTAGTGTGCATCTTGTCTATGCTTCTTTGATTTGTAGTGCGTTGAATCTTGAGAAAATTGGCTAAATGCCACCAGTCAAAGGTGGGTTTTAATTTTTACCACTAAGTTTAAAAACTTGGTTAGAATAACACCTTAACGAAAAAAGAGACGAAAATACCCCTTCGTTCCCAAACACTAAAACCCAACAAAATCAAATCTCCTTGCGAAAACAAGTGCAGCGGACGACGTTCTCCCTCCGACGAGCGAATCCCAGCACCTCGCACCGCCTCGAACTCCCCTCGACAGCCTCGACACCGCTCATCACCTCCATCCCACAACCCAATGCCGACAACACCCCGCATATACGTCTACGTCGACGCCGAACTCCGACCACACCGCTTCGCCGTACTCCGACCACCCCGAATCTACGGAAACGCCTCGCCGTACTCCGACAAAGCCCTATGAGCCAATTTGAGCCAATATGCGCCAATATGTGCCAATATACGCCAATATACGTCACGATACGTGACGTATATTGGCGAATATTGGCGCAAATTGGCGCATATTGGCTCATAGGGCTTTGTCGGAGTACGTCGAGGCGTTTCCGTAGATTCGGGGTGGTCGGAGTACGGCGAAGCGGGGTGGTCGGAACCCAACGCCAACAACACCCCGCATATATGTCTACGTCGACGCCGAATTCCGATCACACCGCTTCGCCGTACTCCGACCACCCTAAATCTAAAACAACGCCTCGCCGTACTCCGACAAAGCCCTATGAGCCAATTTGCGCTAATTTGCGCCAATATGCGCCAATATACGCCAATACATGTCACGTATCATGACGTATATTGGCGTATATTGGCGCATATTGGCGCATATTGGCGCATATTGGCTCATAGGGCTTTGTCGGAGTACGGCGAGGTGTTTCCGTAGATGTGGGGTGGTCGGAGTACGGCGAAGCGGGGTGGTCGGAACCCAACGCCGACAACACCCCGCATATACGTCTACGTCGACGCCGAACTCCGACCACACCGCTTCGCCCTACTCCGACCACTCCACATCTACGGAAACGCCTCGCCGTACTCCGACAAAGCCCTATGAGCCAATATGCGCCAATATACGCCAATATACGCCACGTATCGTGACGTATATTGGCGTATATTGGCGCAAATTGGCGCAAATTGGCGCAAATTGGCTCTTAGGGCTTTGTCGGAGTACGACGAGGCGTTTCCGTAGATTCGGGGTGGTCGGAGTACGGCGAAGTGGTGTGGTCGGAGTTCGGCGTCGACGTAGACGTATATGCGGGGTGTTGTCGGCGTTGGGTTGTGGGATGGCGGTGATGAGCGGTGTCGAGGCTATCGAGGGGAGTTCGAGGCGGTGCGAGGTGCTGGGATTCGCTCGCCGGAGGGAGAACGTCGTCCGCTGCACTTGTTTTCGCAAGGAGATTTGATTTTGTTGGGTTTTAGTGTTTGGGAACGAAGGGGTATTTTCGTCTCTTTTTTCGTTAGGGTGTTATTCTAGCCAAGTTTTTAAACTTAGTGGTAAAAATTAAAACCCATCTTTGACCGGTGGCATTTAGCCAATTTTCTCTTGAATCTTTAGGGTTTGCTTGTTTGAGAATTGATGCCACATGGCTCACTCTACCGTTAAGCTCCCGCTGATACTCAGGGGGGAGTTAATGAGACCGAGTAAATAGCCAGTCGTTATCACCAATCCTGGAGAAGATCCTGCTCGAATCAATGAGGGATGGTTAGTCACAATCACTGGAGGGACGCCTATAAATACCTGAAAAGACAATGGTAAAAGGGTTCCAACTTCCAAGGTAGTAAGACATAGAATCTACATTCTACATACTTCTTACATGTCTCCACAAAAGAGCTTATGACACCGGATCTGAGACGAACCTCCGTGGGTCGATCTCAGGTGCTCCAAGCTCCCTCTCTTCCATACGTTTTCATTCTTGTTGAATATTGGACTCCCCGGATTTGGTTTTGATGATGAGCAAACATAAATAATTCATGAACTAACAATTTGTGAGCGCAGTATTGGAGATCGTCGCCAAATTCACGAGAACAATCAAAGCGACATCTCAAGACTTCTCAAAGCTCGTATTCATGCCTAAAGCTTCGTTGAAGCTCTTGCGCCGTTTTGGAAGTCATGAAGAATTAATCGAAGCTCTCGAAGACCGTTCATTAAGGTTTTATTTATAGTCTTTTAGCTTCGATCTATAGAATGTTAAGCCTTGAGTATATCTTACGATTCTATCTTCATAACGCTCATATCGTAGCTCTAGGATCTTAGTACAAGTTCATTCTAACTTCCTCGAAGCATCGCGCTTCGATTCAGACTTGTTTGTGCATATTAGTTGGTACAAGAAGAAGTACTGACCGACTAGATGGTGATCTAGTCGGTCAGAAGAGCTTCTTGGACCGACTAGTTTGAGTTAATCTTTTCTTGTTCAGTACTGTTTACAGTTAGTCGGTCTACGTTGACTCACCGACCGACTAGTTTGTGAACTAGTCGGTCAGTGATGCTTCTTTGACCGACTAGTTGTGATTTACTGTACATGCCAAATTTCTCCTAAGCTACTGTTTATCGTTAGTCGGTCTAAGAACGTTTGGTGACCGACTAGTTGATAATCTAGTCGGTCAACTTTTGTTCTTGGACCGACTAAGTCAATTTGCATTCAGACTATTTGCTTTTGCCTCTTAGTCGGTCTACGTTCACTGACTGACCGACTAGTTGAGAAACTAGTCGGTCAGATAGTCTTCTTGGACCGACTAGATTTCTAGGTCTGAATTTCTATCTCTTCTCAGTTCTTCACTTAGTCGGTCCATGTTGTTTGACTGACCGACTAGTTGATGAACTAGTCGGTCAGTGGTTGTTCTTTGACCGACTAGTTGCCTCAGATTTCTATCCGTTGGAAATTGACCTAACTTGTTTTTATGGGACCCTATAAATACGAACCTAGGTCATTTCTCTCTAGGTTAGAGCTGCCATTAAGAGATTCATTGAGATTGAAAGAGATAGTCATTCTCACTCATTTCCAAAGCTCTCTTCCTCACAAGAAATCCATTCTCTCACTTTCTAGATCTAGAATCCATCTTGAGAGAAGTTTGTTCTTGGTGAGCCCTTCAAGCTCTAGCTTGATTCAAGTCTCCAAATCTCTCCTATGCACCCATTGCTGGTCATTTCTTTGGTGCTAGGTCTTGGTGACTTCATCCTCCTCAAATCCCTCCTTGCACCTATTTGGTAAGAAAACTCAAGGTATAGGATTTTGTGGTAAGATTGTTTATTTCATTATAAACTTGTTTATATTGCTTGTTGATTCTCTCGGTTGTGAGAGAAGGTTGTGATCCCGGGTTGTGGGATTCACTATTGCCATTGCATGTATGATTTGATCTTGTGAAGGTTTTTCACAAGATATTCATAGTGGAAATCTTGGGTTAGGGTTTCTAACCTAAGTATCCGGAGGGGATCCGGGTGGTTGGGACGTAGGATCACCGGGAACAAGTCGGGGAGACTTGGGTGGATCCGAACCCAGTAACATCTTTTGTTAGCATTGTTAATTTTGTTGTTGTCATTCAATTTAAGCTTCTGCAAATTGATTTGGTAGTTGTTTGCACTATAATTAGGAATTATACTCCTTGTTATTTTTAAAGTACTATTCACCCCCCCTCTAGTACTTGTGCAGTAGCTTGTAGGGCATTACATTTGGTATCAGAGCCAGATACTTAGCTATGGCTGCCAACGACAACAAGACCGTGCGTCCACCTTCCGACTATAGCACCTTCAAGAACCGTGAAGGAGCGTCTTCGGTGATGGAAGGACATTCCTCTACGAGGCCTCCATTCTTCAACGGTACCAACTACGGGTACTGGAAATGCCGGATGGAAACCTTCCTCCGGAGTGCATCTCTATGGAGGACCACAATGAAGGAATACATCGAGCCCGAAGAAGAAGACTTTGAGAAATGGACAACCGCGGAGGTCGCCGCGGAGGTAAGCAATGCCAAGGCAATGAACGCCTTGCAATGCGCATTGGAGCCCGAGGACTTCAATAAGAAATGCACATGTAAGAGTGCATATCAAATTTGGAACTCCCTCCTCATACTATATGAAGGGACGAGTAGGGTAAGAGACTCTAAACTCGTAGTTGTAAACAAAGATTACGAAATGTTTCATATGCAACAGGGCGAGAAGATGAAGGAATATTACGCTTGCTTCGTTGACATAATAAACGAGTTAGAGGCCCTCGGCAAATCCTACACCCAAAAGGAGAAGTGCTCAAAGCTTATCGAAGGACTTCTTTCTTCTTGGGAGAAACGTACCTTCGCCATCGAGGAAGGTAATGACATGAATAAGTATACCGTAGTTCAATTGATGGGTACTTTGATGTCATACGAGGTACGCAAAGATAGCAAGGTGAAGTTACAAGAAAAGATGAAGTCCTATTTGAACCAAGACGTGCCTAAGAAAAAGGCAATTGCATTCAAGGCGGCTTCATCCACCTCTACCGATGATGAGGACTCGGAAGAAGAAATGGACATGGAATCTATTGCACTCATGGCAAAGAAGTTTAATCGCTTCTTTCGAAAGGGTAACTTCAAACAAAAATCTAAATTTACTTCTACTAACGCCTCTCCACCTTTGTGCTTTAAATGCGATAAGCCAGGACACATCAAAGCGGATTGTCCTCAAAACAAGCAAAAGGAGAAGTGGAAGGCGCCGAAGTTCGACAAGTCAAAGAAGTACAAAAAGGGACTTGTCGGAGCAACATTCACCGACTCCGAGGATTCCTCAAGCGGAGAGTCGGACGATGAGAAAGTGGAGCAAGCGCACATGTGCTTCATGGCAAGAGAGGAGCATGATCAAGGATCTTCCTCCTCTGATGATAGCGACGACGAAGGCGATGAGGTAACTATGGATGATCTTAGGGATGCTAACTCTCATTTATGGTCTAAATACACTAAATTAGTAAATAGATATACTAAAGTAAAAGATGACCTAGCTAGCATTCAAACCTCGCCTAAGACTATCATCACCAACAACGACACCGTTGTTGAAGAGTTAAGAAATGAGATTGTCAATCTCAAATCTAAACTTGAACATGTTAGCATTGATGATCCGGAAGAACATAGGATAGCGGATTTAACTTCTCAAAACTCGACATTGAGTATTGAGAACGAGAATCTTAAATCTCGTGTTTATGTGCTCACATCGCAAGTATCCAACTTGGATACTTCTATGCGTTCTCTCAAAGAGAAATATGAGAACACATTAGGCCGAATTAATAAATTCAATAAGGGTAAGGACCATTTGGATAAAATCCTAAGTGACTTACTTCCGGCCAATCACCACATTGGTTTGGGGTATACGATGGGATGTCCATCCAAAGCGGCCACTACTTTTGTTAGGCCAACTTCCGGTGACTCTACGAGTGGTAGCAAACACTCTATTGGTAGTTCATCTACCAATGGTGCTTCCACCTCGTCCACACCCTCTTTTGGAAAGAAACCCACTTTGGGTGGACCTCCAAAGAAGGGGCATGCTTATATGTACACCAATAATATGCCACGTAGGAACACACGTCCTACTCCACCGTCTCACACATATGATGATTTTTATGCAACACATTCTCAGGCACGTGCACACCATGTGAGACACCCTCACGCACGTGTTCCCACACATGCATATGTTCACCCACCTCATCATATGAATAATTCTCGTCGTGCACCATTCCATCATGTTCCTTATGCCTATCCACGACATGCATCACGTAGAAACCAACAACACATGCATGCACCCAATAGGATGAGGGCTCCCAAGATTTTCACTATTTGGAGCCCAAAGGACACAAGCATGGATGAAAAACAAGTGTATATGAATGCTTATTTTTCGAATGTTGTGCATAGTAGGAATTATGTGGGGAAGTCTAAGTCCAATTAGACTTGGCTTCCAAAGGTCTAACCTTTGAGGACCCAATGACCTTGGGTACCATGATATGAAATTCTCTATCTTTAGGTACTCAAGGAAAAGAAAAAGAAAAGGAGCAACAAATTTAAATTTAGCTCCAAAGGGAATTGGATACTCGATAGCTGGTGTTCAAAACACATGACGGGTGACGCTCAATTGCTCTCCGGAGTAGTTCCCATTGCAAATGGAAACCGCGTCGTATTTGGAGGCAACGAGAGCGGAACCATCGTCGGTGTTGGTAAAGTGGGTAACCCGACTAAACCCTTAATTAGTGATGTTTACCTAGTTAATGGTTTAAATCATAATCTTATTTCAATAAGCCAACTTTGTGACAACGGTTACAAAGTTAGATTTGCGAAAGGATTATGTCATATTTCAAATGATAATAATAAGTTATTATTTTCCGGCACACGCCATAAAGATATTTATATTTTGGATCTTCCTAAGTCATATGAACAATGTCTCGTTGCCAACACAAGTGAACAACACTTATGGCATCGACGCTTTGGACATGTGAACTTTGGAACACTATATAAGCTTTCAAAATTAAATTCCATTAAAGGTTTTCCGAAGCTCGTTTTTGAAAAGAAAAGTTTTTGCGATTCTTGTCAACGTGGCAAGCTTCCTAAATCTTCATTTAAACCTAAGAAAAGCATTTCTACTAAACGGCCACTAGAGCTATTACATCTAGATTTATTTGGGCCAACTAGAGTTGCTTCCTTAGGAAATGCAAGATATGGACTAGTCATCGTTGATGATTATTCAAGATTTACATGGGTATTTTTCTTATGTAATAAAAATGAAGCTTTTGAAAACTTCACAATATTTGTGAAGAAAGTACAAAATCTCATCGGAACCACCATTGTCACTATTCGTAGTGATCATGGGGGTGAATTTGAGAATGAGTCTTTCTCAAATTTTTGTGATGATCTTGGAATTACTCACACGTTTTCTTTCCCTCGCGCACCTCCTCAAAATGGTGTTGTTGAGAGGAAGAATAGAACGCTTGTGGAGTGTGCTCGCACTATGCTCGAAGATAGTCAACTTGGTTATCAATTTTGGGCGGAAGCGGTACACACCGCTTGTTATGTGTTTAATAGAATACTTTTGAGGCCCGGCATCAAATAAACTTGCTATGAATTGTTGTTTGGTAGATTGCCTCAAGTTAAACATTTTCGTGTTTTCGGCGCAAAATGTTTTATTAAAAACACATATGATAATTTGGACAAGTTTGATCCGAGATCGGATGAGGGGATATTTGTTGGATATTCCTCACGTAGCAAAGCCTACCGGATATACAACAAAAGATCCTCTACGATCGAGGAATCACTTCATGTCTCTTTTAATGAGAATTTTACTACTTCTAGAATTTCAAATGATGATGATTCTATGGATGTTTTATGTGATTCGTTTGAAAATTCTAAGTCTATTGATTCAATTGATTCTATTGATACTAACCAGACTAATGAAGTTGTTGAGAATGTGCCTAGTGATCAAGGTATTCCCAAGCGGCTTCATACCGTCCGCGACCATCCCCATGAGCAAGTCATTGGCAATATTCATGATAGTGTCAAGACGAGATTGCAAGTCCACCACTTCGCCAATTGTGCCTTTGCCTCATCGATAGAGCCAAAGAATATAGTTGAAGCATGCGAAGATAGTGCTTGGATCCTTGCCATGGAGGAGGAACTCATTCAATTCGAGAGGAATGAGGTATGTGAGCTTGTTCCTTTGCCATCGAAGAACCACACCGTCATAGGGACAAAGTGGATCTTCAAGAACAAAACCGACGAAAACCAAGTCGTCGTCCGAAACAAAGCTCAGTTAGTTGCTCAAGGCTATCGCCAAGAGGAAGGTATCGATTTCGAAGAATCCTTCGCTCCGGTAGCTAGATTAGAATCAATTAGACTATTATTGTCTTTTGCATGCCATAAAAATTTTAAATTATTTCAAATGGATGTTAAAAGTGCATTTTTAAACGGAGATGTTGTTGAGGAAGTTTACGTCTCTCAACCTCCGGGCTTCATAAATGAAAAATTTCCAAATCATGTTTTTAAACTAAAGAAAGCTCTTTATGGTTTGAGACAAGCTCCTCGAGCTTGGTATGATCGCCTAAAGAATTTTCTTTTGGATTTGAATTTTAAAATGGGCGAAGCCGATTCTACACTTTTTGTTAAGCATGTGAATAATGATATTTTACTAGTTCAAATTTATGTTGATGATATCATTTTCGATGCTACTAACTTCACTCTTTGCGAAGAGTTTTCTAATGTTATGAAGGAACAATTTGAGATGAGCCATATGGGCGAACTCAAATATTTCTTAGGTCTCCAAATTCGCCAATTGAACGATGCAATCTTCATCCACCACACGAAGTATACGGTGGAGTTGCTTAAGCGATTTGGAATGGAGAGTGCTTCCGGGAAAAAGACTCCAATGAGCACGACTACACATCTTGACAAGGATACGTGCGGTAAGGATGTAGACATTCGTCTATATCGAGGTATGATAGGTAGTTTACTTTATCTTACCGCAAGTAGGCCCGATATTATGTTTGTCGTATGCATATGTGCTCGTTATCAGTCTCAACCTAAGGAGTCTCACTTAGTAGCGGTAAAACGTATTTTTCGCTATCTAAGTTACACTTTAGATTTTGGATTACTTTATCCGAAATCTAGCACATATGAGTTAGTCTCATATAGTGATGCTGATTATGCAGGATGCAAATCCGACAGGAAAAGTACTAGTGGCACTTGCCATTTTCTAGGAAATTCCCTTGTCTCTTGGTTTTCCAAGAAGCAAAATTCCGTATCACTTTCAACCACCGAGGCGGAATACATTGCCGTCGGTGCCGCTTGTGCCCAGGTTCTTTGGATGAGACACACACTGAAGGATTTTGGTATTCATTGTGATACTAGCCCTATCATGGTGGATAACCAAAGTGCTATCTGTCTTTCAAAGAATCCTGTGCACCATTCTCGATCTAAACACATAGATGTCCGACACCATTTTTTAGATGATCATGTTGCTAAAAAGGACATCATATTAGTGTACGTTGAAACCCAAAAGCAAATCGCCGATATTTTCACGAAACCCCTAAAGGAGGACTCCTTTGTGCGGTTGCGTCGAGAATTGGGGATTATGGGTGAATCCGAGATATAGGATTCATGTTTCATTCAATTATCTTGCATGCTATTATATTTCGCGATATTTCGTTCATGCTAGATTTATTGAATTTTTGGGGATTTTATGTGATATGTTTGAATTTTTGCTCGAATTCTTATTTGAATGTCGCATTTAAGATTTCGATGTTTTATGGGGTAGATTAGATGACTAATGAGAGAGTTAAGATGTTTCATCCAAGTGTTTTATGAAGAGAACTCATTTATCCACTTTTGGACTCTTCTAGTCGGTTTCAGTTCATTAGCCAACCGACTAGATGCTCATCTAGTCGGTCAGCTAGTGAACTCAGACCGACTAGTTCAAGCTTTAAACTTTCTATTGTCTTTTACTTCTTTTAGTCGGTCATAGTGATTCTTGAAGAATATTGGGTTTATTTGCCCCTCATCTGATTGTATTTTGCGTATATTTAATGTCTATTTGGTCTCTAATACGTGTATTCTTGAAATATCATTTAATTTTAGTGCATATCGCTTGTTTATATGCAAAATACCATTTTGGGCCTAATTTTGTCTCCATTTTATTTTTCAGGAGAAGCTTGCAATTTTCTGAATCCAACGGCTATTTTTCCATATTTTTCGGAGATTGGAGCAATTTTTGGAGAATAAAAAGGCACAATAAAACTATTGGAAAAGATAAAAAAGAAAAAATAATAATAATAATAAAAATTAAGGAGGGACCCCCGCCTGATCAGACAGGCGGGACCCGCCCGCCTGTTTAACAGGCGGGCGCTGGCCCGCCTGTTTACAGGCAGGTCAAGCCCGCCTGTTACAGGTGGGTCAAACCCGCCTGTTGAACAGGCGGGTCAAGCCCGCCTGTCCACTTAGGCGGGCGCCCGCCCGCGTTTACCATGCGGGCGGCGCCTGCCAAGCTGCTTTTGACCCGCCAAGATCTTTTGACCTCTGACTGGGTTGCGGGTCTGCAGCCAGCAGACCCGCAAGCCCAATAAGCTCTAAAATCCTATAAAAGGGGGTATTTGGCTCATATTTTGATCATCCATGCTCCAAATTGAGTGAAACAAGTTTTGGGGGCTTCTCCCCCAAATTCCAGAGGAGTTGGAGCAGCTTTGGGAGAAGTTTGGAGACGTTTGGGCATCGTTTTGGCATCGTTTTGGGTGATTTCCTTTCACTTTTCTATGTTTTAATTAGTTTTGTATTGAAGTTTGTATTAAACGATGTTTGTATTAATGAAAATCGTTGTTTTTATTACCATGGCTAGCTAAATATCATGTGATTGTGTTGTGTGGAAGCTAGTATTGATGGGTTTCATGTTTTCATTTCTTCATAGCACTCGTTTTAATCGAAAATGTTGAATACGTCGTTTTCCGCTTTCTTAATTAATTACGCGCTATCCGTGAGGAATCCGCTTAGGATGACATGCCGCGAGGCATCGTCTATGTGCACAAACCCGTAGAGGGGCCCAAGGAGGGTGATGAACCGCGAGGTTCATCTATTTATATGTCATTGTCTTGAAAAACGACCGATTCGATGTTTATGTAATTTGCTAAAAAATCATCGTTTTCAAAGTTAAATCTTCCGATCCTCATACCTTGGCATGGATGAGGGATTGAGTTACCCATGAAGAATGATTACCATGAGACCCTACAACACTAACGAAAACACAACACACTCACATTTTTACCGTATTATTTTTACAATATTTACTTTCGTAATTTTTCGTACCCGTTTTACCTTAAACAAAAACCCAACTAAAAATTCACCTTCAAAGGGTGGTTCATACTTTGCTAAATCACTTCCAAAGCAAGTTTCAGATTGTAAAACTTGTAGACTAGTTTGTCCCTGTGGAATACGACCCTGGACTCACCAGGTTTACTACTTGACCGACTTCCTATACTTGGGAATTTAAACTGCAACATTTTAGTCCAGTCAAGTTTTTGGCGCCGCTGCCGGGGACAACGGTCTATAATTTGTACAATTTCTAATTAGCTTGGAAATTTTTGGTGATATTTGTCCACTTTTTGTGTATATATTCTGTGTATATCCGTATTTTCAATTTTTTTTCTTTGGTTATTGTTTTTTTTGTTACGCTTTTTTTAAACAGTTTTCCTTTATTTTTCTGGTTAGAGTGTCCCATCTTCTAGTGTGAGATTTAAAATTTCTTTATTTTACACTTTGAAGTCATTTTTATTTATATTTGTTTACTTTTACGTTTTACTTTTACTTTTTTACTTTCATTTTTTTACTTTTACTTTTCTTAGTTTGTGATTTAAAATTTCTTTATTTTTCACTTTTAAGTCATTTTGTTTTCTTTATATTTTTATTTTATCCTTTTTTTTACTTTTACTTTTTACTTTTAATTTATTTTTTTACTTTTATTTTATTTGTTTACTTTTATTTTATTTTTTACTTTTACTTTTATTTTTTTTAAATTTTTTACTTTACTTTCTAGAATAAAAAAAATTAATATATTTTATTTTCTTTATATTTTAATTTTTTTACTTTTACCTTTTACTTTTACCTTTTACTTTTATTACTTTTTTTACTTTTACTTTTCTTTAAATCTTTTTTCTATTATCCAAAAAAAAAATTTTGTAAAACTAAAAAAAAAATCTTTTTTAATGGATAGTGATGCAATTATTTCAGACTTTCTTTCGGGGTTAATTCAAATCCTACCAGTTTTCCATGGTACGGAGGAGGAGAACCCACATTTACATTTACAAAAGTTTGAAACGATTTGCCGCACTTTATTTGGTGGGAATGCATGCGTTAATGACTTATTTCTTCGATACTTCCCATATTCTTTGAGAGATTTTGCTATGCATTGGTTTGAAGCATTGCCTTTTGACTCAAATTTTACTTGGTTGTCATTTCAGTTTGAATTTCTTCGAGTATTTTTTCCTCTCTTCTTTGCGCAGGTACAGGAGCGGCAGGCCACGAAGCACCAAATAGCGAGTTTTGCTCAAACTGACGAGGAGGCATACTATCAAGCTTGGCAGAGGTTCAATGATTTGATGCTTGCATGTCCACACCACAGCTTCCACGATGATCATCTCCTACAGATCTTCTACACTGGATTACTGCCTTCTGCGCAAGATTTCGTGCAGACAAGCTGCAACGGAGAATTCTTTGCTTATTCAACCGAGGAAGCATGTTGGTACTTGAATGATATTGCTGAGTATGAGTTTGCACTCCAACAGGTCGACAGTCAGCCCGACGTTCCGCCTGAGGGCTCCATCCATTGTGACCCTATAGAAGAACTTGACGATCATATTGATGGGGGACATTGGAGCCAAAAGAAGGAAGATGAACAACCACCACTTGAGGAGCAAGAGGAGATGGATGATGCGGTGCGTATTGACCTTGAGGGAATCTACTTTGATGATGACGAGGAGAATATATGCGAGGGAGCGAGCTTACAGACCGAGATGGAGCCCGAGCCATACATTCTTCCTACTTCCATGCAGCAATTCCCACTTCCTTCACCGCAGGACGAGATTGATAGCGATTACGAGATGATCTACATTGAGCCAGCGCTATCTTACCCTCCAGATCCACTTCCGCAGACACTTCATCCTCACGAGGCAGAGCATCAGATCGAGCTTAGCGACACACATCAGGGGAGTTCCCACAGTTCCATGCCCTATATTATTGAATCACGAATTTCAATTCCATATACTTTAGATTCAAAATGTCGTCAATTGAATTTAAATTCTTTAGTTAATTTTGATGACCCATTTTGGAACACTTTTGTTACAGGGCATGAGGACAACGCTTGGATTGATGCAACTCGTCTAGGAGTTGCATTGCTGAAATCCAAGAAGGCAAGTGGAGGTCTAGCTTCGCAGCAGCTGGCTGAGGAGCGCACTGATCTGATCGTGCAGATGCCACCTCTGCTAGAGATTTTGGATCCTCCTTTTGTGATGGAGTCGGTACTTTCACCATATGCGACTCCTAGTACTTATTGGATGGCTACTTTTGCACAATTGCCTTTGACGTCGCCCTCTCGAGCACTGACGGATGATATTCTCACGGAGCTTCTGGAACAAATTCCTCCACCGATGGATATCTGTGATCCTCCATTTGGGAGGCTACGGTGATCTCTTCCCTTTTTACCCTTCTACATCGTTATCTAATTTGAAAGGGAAGCTGTTTGTTTATGCATTCACATATTCTGATCTCCATATTTTACTCTACCGTGCTTTAAACATTGAGGACAATGTTCATTTTAAGTTGGGGGAGGAAGTAGTAAAAAATAAAATACATATGTTTTGCATAAACAACCTATATAGTTTGCAAGAAATGTTGTTAAAAAAAATTCATATGCTTGTATAATAAAAAAGAGTGTTGTGTTTTTACCCAAACCATCTTTATATGTCTCTTTGAAGTGAAAATTCCAACATGTCTAAATTGAACACCCTTATTCATTATTGTAAAATAAATTAAGAATGTTTTACCCCTGCGTAGAATTTTAAATTATCATGACTTTCATGTAAATTAGTGCATGTATCCACAATTGTAATCTCATGAAACTATTGTTTGGTTTAGGCAATTTCATATTACGTATGCGTTTATGAATTGGTAATTATGTGAAGAAGGTTATAAATTCTCAGGATAAAGGCCAACCACATACACAAGCTTGCTGATTAATAGATGATGGAGAATTTTACTCAAACTTGTCTCTTGTCAAAAAAAAGCAAAGCAAAAAAAAAATTGAATAAAATGCACCGTTCTTCCAGCTTCTTTTAGTAGCCGGGTCCTCGTGCCTCAGGTAGCATGGGTATTCGCGCCGAAAAGGGAAGTATGGGGGAGTGCATAATAATCTTTAGACATTCCGAGTTATTAAGTCTGAGGGGTTTTCAAACCTAATGCCCTATGACCGTCTGGTTTGGGAGTCATTGACCTAACACTCGTTACATGGATTGCTCTAAAAAGGTTTATAAAAAAAGAAAAAAAGAAGAAGAAAAAAAATGTACAAAAAGAGATGAGATATTTTTGAGTAGATTCAAGATCATGATTTGGATGTTGTGATGGCCTAATCTTAGGAAATTTACATCCTAGGGCACGTGATTACCTTTTGATTAAACAAATGCAATTTGTGCGATACCGAATATCTGTGGATTGAGATAAAATTGTAGATTATTGCATTAGTCCATGAGAACCCATGATAGTTATTAAACTTTGTTGGGTAATTGTATTCTTAATTTATTTTTTTGGGTGTATAACATATTTTTGGAATATTCGCTTATTTTGCTAAGAGACTAGCAAAAAGCTAGTTGGGGGTGTGATTCTTGAAGAATATTGGGTTTATTTGCCCCTCATCTGATTGTATTTTGCGTATATTTAATGTCTATTTGGTCTCTAATACGTGTATTCTTGAAATATCATTTAATTTTAGTGCATATCGCTTGTTTATATGCAAAATACCATTTTGGGCCTAATTTTGTCTCCATTTTATTTTTCAGGAGAAGCTTGCAATTTTCTGAATCCAATGGCTATTTTTCCATATTTTTCGGAGATCAGAGCAATTTTTGGAGAATAAAAAGGCACAATAAAACTATTGGAAAAGATAAAAAAAGAAAAAATAATAAAAAAAAAATTAAGGAGGGACCCCCGCCTGATCAGACAGGCGGGACCCGCCCGCCTGTTTAACAGGCGGGCGCTGGCCCGCCTGTTTACAGGCAGGTCAAGCCCGCCTGTTACAGGCGGGTCAAACCCGCCTGTTGAACAGGCGGGTCAAGCCCGCCTGTCCACTTAGGCGGGCGCTCGCCCGCGTTTACCATGCGGGCGGCGCCCGCCAAGCTGCTTTTGACCCGCCAAGATCTTTTGACCTCTGACTGGGTTGCGCGTCTGCAGCCAGCAGACCCGCAAGCCCAATAAGCTCTAAAATCCTATAAAAGGGGGTATTTGGCTCATATTTTGATCATTCATGCTCCAAATTGAGTGAAACAAGTTTTGGGGGCTTCTCCCCCAAATTCCAGAGGAGTTGGAGCAGCTTTGGGAGAAGTTTGGAGACGTTTGGGCATCGTTTTGGCATCGTTTTGGGTGATTTCCTTCCACTTTTCTATGTTTTAATTAGTTTTGTATTGAAGTTTGTATTAAACGATGTTTGTATTAATGAAAATCGTTGTTTTTATTACCATGGCTAGCTAAATATCATGTGATTGTGTTGTGTGGAAGCTAGTATTGATGTGTTTCATGTTTTCATTTCTTCATAGCACTCGTTTTAATCGAAAATGTTGAATACATCGTTTTCCGCTTTCTTAATTAATTACGCGCTATCCGTGAGGAATCCGCTTAGGATGACATGCCGCGAGGCATCGTCTATGTGCACAAACCCGTAGAGGGGCCCAAGGAGGGTGATGAACCGCGAGGTTCATCTATTTATATGTCATTGTCTTGAAAAACGACCGATTCGATGTTTATGTAATTTGCTAAAAAATCACCGTTTTCAAAGTTAAATCTTCCGATCCTCATACCTTGGCATGGATGAGGGATTGAGTTACCCATGAAGAATGATTACCATGAGACCCTACAACACTAACGAAAACACAACACACTCACATTTTTACCGTATTATTTTTACAATATTTACTTTCGTAATTTTTCGTACCCGTTTTACCTTAAACAAAAACCCAACTAAAAATTCACCTTCAAAGGGTGGTTCATACTTTGCTAAATCACTTCCAAAGCAAGTTTCAGATTGTAAAACTTGTAGACTAGTTTGTCCCTGTGGAATACGACCCTGGACTCACCAGGTTTACTACTTGACCGACTTTCTATACTTGGGAATTTAAACTGCAACATTTTAGTCCAGTCACATAGTACTCTTCCCGACCGACTAGATTGAAAACTAGTCGGTCAGTGATTATACTGTGACCGACTAACTCTTGCCCTAAAATTTTCTGTTTGCCTCTGTTTCGACTTAGTCGGTTTAAGCTCATTGACCGACCGACTAGATCGTAATCTAGTCGGTCAGTGCTTGAACTGTGACTGACTAAGTGCGTTAGGGCAGTCGCGTCTTTTCGCATTTCAGACCGACTTAATCCTATTCTAACCGGTTATTTCCCATTCAAGTCGGTTGTTTTCTCTCCTCCAACTCGAAAACCCCCTAAACCCCGACCGAGACCCTTCGTATTCCCGTCGATTTCCGGCCACCTTTCCGGCCATCTCCGCCGCCCGTCGCCGTCGACCACTCCCCTAGGTATAACCCCTCTTCCTAGATCTTACTTTTCATCCCTAGGATTTGTTCTACATCTTGTTTTCACTTCTAGGGTTCTAGGGTTTCAGATTTTCATTCTTAGGGCTTGTGTGTTAGGATCTAGTGTTTGTGCTTAGTGTCTTTGATCTTATCCCGTCGTGTGATTGAACTCGTTGTGCCGCGATCATGGCACGAACGAGACTCCCGATTACATCTTCTGGGGCATCCCCTATGACCGTAGAGGGTGCTACCGCTTCGACCCCTCCTAAGCGTAGGGCCAAGACCACTCGACCCCCCTCTTCTTCTTCGACTCCGTTGAAGAGGAAGAGGACGTCCAAGCCTAAACCTACCGGTCAAACGTCCAAGCCTAAACCTAAACCTAAAAAGTTCCCTGCACCCACTCCTCCCGGTGAGCGTTCAGATAGTGATTCCGAGGATGATTCCGATGAGGAATACACTCCTGAACATCCCGAGAAAGCTCCTACTCCACCCCCTCCTCCACCTCCTCCTAAGCCCCGTCAGGCTAAGGGTAAAGCTCCTATGCCAGTCGGCGGTGTAGATATATCGTTGTGCCGCGATGACCCTCAGTGTCTCGCAGCGTACAACCGTATAGAACACTGCCCACTGCTGTTGGAGCCTTACGTTCAGTTTTCTGATTTTCTTGGCATTGCGGATCTTCTCTCCTATAGTGGCCTATTGGACTATCTTAGATATGACGCTAAGGCGAACCCCAGACCATATCCTCGCCTGGTCAAATTATTCTATGCCAATCGTGTCCGGGGCCAGTACGGTGAGTCTCACTCCATCGAGACTTCTGTTTTGGGGACTCCTATAGTCCTCACGGAAGAAATCTTGGGGGAGTTGATAGGTTGCTCGTCGTGTGGCCTCCTCCCTTCTGACATCTCTGTCGATGATATCTCCTCCCTCGATCAGCGAACCCTAGGCAAAATCTTCCAGGTTATCCCCCCTGCATTCATAGGAGTCCCTTCGAAATCATTCAAGCCAAATGCTTGGGTGATTAACCTGATCTTGAAATCCTGCCTTCTTCCTAAGTATGGATCCTCTTCTCTTCCATCTCAGCCGTTTCTGAAATTGATCTATGCTCTGTTTATGGGTAGCGAGATTAATTGGGCTCGCATTATACTCGATAAGATGGATTCTTTCGAGTGTATTCGCAAGACCACTAAATCTGCGCATATCCCATATCCATGTCTCCTGACCTTGGTTTTCCGTCGTTTCGGTGTTCCCTTGCCCCCTGATGATGAGCATCCCCTTGGTCCTCCTCTGAACGCGACGGCCGTTAAGAAATCTCTTGCGGCACTCCGTCACGTGCATCGGTCGACACCTTCTGCATCTCAGGCCCCTCCTTCAGCTGCTTCAGTCCCTCCTCCCTCTGCCTCACTTGATGATGTCGTACGGTTGCTTCGTCGGCACGAGTCGCGTTTGGCTCGTACCGAGGAGGTAGTTTGCCGTATGGCTCGTTTTATGGGCATTGAGCTTCCTCCTTCCGTTTCCGAGGATGAGGAGATGGACGATGATGATATTGATGATCTTGTCACCTCCTTGGCTCGTGGCGATGAGGCCACTGCTGCTGCTGCTACCACATCTACACCTGAGGCTGGCACCTCTTCCGGTGCTCCTGAGACTTCTGCACCAGTGGATCAGCCTTCTGATGCTGCTGCTGCTCCTGCTGACGACCCTGCTCCAGTTTTGCCTGCTGTTGTTCCTGTTGAGACCCCAGCCGTTGAGCCTGTCGTCGATGTCTCTACTCCTGCCCCGACGATCCCTTCTGTTCACACGCCTCTCCTCCCTGCAGAGCCTGAGTCCACTCCCTCGACTGGACCCCCGGAGACTGCAGATCCTGCCACTTCCTCGTGATCATCTGTTTCGAGGCCTCTCATGTGATCTTTGGATGATGTATCTTTTTGAGAGTGTTTTTGGGTTAGGATGGAGTGTTGGGGTTGTTTTGATGTATTTTGGTTTTTTTTATGGATGTCGGTGTTGTATTTTGATGTACTCTGGATGTTGATGATAGTGTATCGATGATTGTTATGTATCTTTTTGATGTTTATATTGATGGTGTGTTGCACTTGATATGATTTACTCAATGTGTTTTGGTGGTACTCTTGGTATTCATATATATATATATATACATCGATGTTCTCTTTGTTTTACTTCGTCTTGCACATTTAATTCTCATTCATTGTCTATGATATGTGAAATCATCGCTCGTCGCTTAAAAACTTGGTTAAATAGATTATATTTCTATGATTGTAGAGAATTGTTTTCCATGCACAAATTTAACCAAGAATATTGAATATTGGAGAGTATGTTTCTTTATTCAATAAATGAATAAAAATTTGGTATTTTTGATGATTTTAATTATAGCTTTTTGATAATGGACATTTTGGCACACCTTGATTTGATTTCATCACTTTTCCCTTGGTGTCAATTAGGTCCATCGTCACTGTCTACGACTCCCGATGTTGGATTTTCCATTTCCTAGTTGTTGTCGTTGTATGCCCCCCGTTTTTGGGATAATGCCAAAGGGGGAGAGATAATGATAATAAATAGGTCAAATGAAAATTTAACTCAATTTCCAAGAATCTAATTTGATGTGTTAGATTCAGGGGGAGTTAAGATATAGATAAGGATTTTCAAAATCTGATATTTCAAAAATCGATTCTCGTTATATATCTTACTCGTCTGATTGATGAAATTTAAATATATTCAGTTTGGAATTAACGTGTCATCAATGCAGGGGGAGTAAGTATTTTTCATTTGAATCATTATTTTTGATTATTATTTATGTTGGTTTGTCATCACCAAAAAGGGGGAGAATGTTGAATATTGGACTCCCCGGATTTGGTTTTGATGATGAGCAAACATAAATAATTCATGAACTAACAATTTGTGAGCGCGGTATTGGAGATCGTCGCCAAATTCATGAACAATCAAAGACTTCTCAAAGCTCGTATTCATGCCTAAAGCTTCGTTGAAGCTCTTGCGCCGTTTTGGAAGTCATGAAGAATTAATCGAAGCTCTCGAAGACCGTTCATTAAGGTTTTATTTATAGTCTTTTAGCTTCGATCTATAGAATGTTAAGCCTTGAGTATATCTTACGATTCTATCTTCATAACGCTCATATCGTAGCTCTAGGATCTTAGTACAAGTTCATTCTAACTTCCTCGAAGCATCGCGCTTCGATTCGGACTTGTTTGTGCATATTAGTTGGTACAAGAAGAAGTACTGACCGACTAGATGGTGATCTAGTCGGTCAGAAGAGCTTCTTGGACCGACTAGTTTGAGTTAATCTTTTCTTGTTCAGTACTGTTTACAGTTAGTCGGTCTACGTTGACTCACCGACCGACTAGTTTGTGAACTAGTCGGTCAGTGATGCTTCTTTGACCGACTAGTTGTGATTTACTGTACATGCCAAATTTCTCCTAAGCTACTGTTTATCGTTAGTCGGTCTAAGAACGTTTGGTGACCGACTAGTTGATAATCTAGTCGGTCAACTTTTGTTCTTGGACCGACTAAGTCAATTTGCATTCAGACTATTTGCTTTTGCCTCTTAGTCGGTCTACGTTCACTGACTGACCGACTAGTTGAGAAACTAGTCGGTCAGATAGTCTTCTTGGACCGACTAGATTTCTAGGTCTGAATTTCTATCTCTTCTCAGTTCTTCACTTAGTCGGTCCATGTTGTTTGACTGACCGACTAGTTGATGAACTAGTCGGTCAGTGGTTGTTCTTTGACCAACTAGTTGCCTCAGATTTCTATCCGTTGGAAATTGACCTAACTTGTTTTTATGGGACCCTATAAATACGAACCTAGGTCATTTCTCTCTAGGTTAGAGCTGCCATTAAGAGATTCATTGAGATTGAAAGAGATAGTCATTCTCACTCATTTCCAAAGCTCTCTTCCTCACAAGAAATCCATTCTCTCACTTTCTAGATCTAGAATCCATCTTGAGAGAAGTTTGTTCTTGGTGAGCCCTTCAAGCTCTAGCTTGATTCAAGTCTCCAAATCTCTCCTATGCACCCATTGCTGGTCATTTCTTTGGTGCTAGGTCTTGGTGACTTCATCCTCCTCAAATCCCTCCTTGCACCTATTTGGTAAGAAAACTCAAGGTATAGGATTTTGTGGTAAGATTGTTTATTTCATTATAAACTTGTTTATATTGCTTGTTGATTCTCTCGGTTGTGAGAGAAGATTGTGATCCCGGGTTGTGGGATTCACTATTGCCATTGCATGTATGATTTGATCTTGTGAAGGTTTTTCACAAGATATTCATAGTGGAAATCTTGGGTTAGGGTTTCTAACCTAAGTATCCGGAGGGGATCCGGGTGGTTGGGACGTAGGATCACCGGGAACAAGTCGGGGAGACTTGGGTGGATCCGAACCCAGTAACATCTTTTGTTAGCATTGTTAATTTTGTTGTTGTCATTCAATTTAAGCTTTCGCAAATTGATTTGGTAGTTGTTTGCACTATAATTAGGAATTATACTCCTTGTTATTTTTAAAGTACTATTCACCCCCCTCTAGTACTTGTGCAGTAGCTTGTAGGGCATTACAATTCTAACTTAAGCATTGGATGGGATTTGGGTCGGGACCCAGATTCGACCCCCCTGACGCTTCCTTGTGGTGCAGATCTTCCGTTTTAAACCCTACGCGAGGGTCGTTACAGAGCTTCTCTGCCTCGATCGATCGATACACGAACCGTTCGAGGGTCGATCGAGCATCGCAAGTCAACCATCATCCATCAACGACCTCGTTCTTCCAACCTAGGGTCCCACTCAACTGGCTGACGAGGCTCCAACTCAGCATAAAGGGTCCACGTCAACAACACAATTGTTTCGGTCATTTTTAGCCTTAACAGTTTGGCGCCGTCTGTTGAAAAAACACGAGTCGACATCCCAGTCGAAGAAACATCTCGACAATATCGGCTTACCCATCAACACCCTCCGGTTATGCCTTGGCACCTCCCAGCGTCAGTTCCATCAAGATGATAATGGGAGGTCCTCCGCACTCGGAACTGTCAACCTCGCTCTAAAGCTCCCATGCCGTAAGGTTGATGGCAATATCCGTGGGGTGAAATCGTTCCAGAGATTCTACACCTTCTACATCCTTCTCATATACTGGAAGTTCGTACGATGTGCTTTTCTTCACCACGCTGGAGAGAATGGGGCTGTCTTCAACAGAGTTGAGACCCTGTTCGGGACCTCTTGTAGGATTCACCGGAATTCTGCCCCAATAGCAGGCATGATCATCCTACCGGTGACCCTAGGTATGCATCCACGATAGGTCACTCGCCTGACCAATTTTATAGTGGTGAAGATCAATTCAGCGTACAAGCCGTAGAAGCAGTGGTCTCAACTTTCCATCAAATGATCAAATTCCAGACTCTTGAAGGAGTCGGGAAGACGATAGGGAATCAGAAGCAAGTCCGATCGTGATACTCTCTGTCCACCGCTTTGAGAAGGGTGGGACAGACAGACCCAGTCGATCCCAAAGGTGAGAATCAACGACCCGTGACAATCGAAGAGAAGGAGAACATCCGGATCTCTGAAGAAGAAGGAAAGACTGTCTCCATTGGATCGATGCTCCCTTTTGACCTAAGGGAGCAGTTGATCACTCTCTTGAGAGAGCACACAGACATTTTCGCCTGGTCCCCGAGGGATATTCCCGGCATCGACCCCGAGGTAATATCCCACAAGCTGGAAGTTAACCTGACTTCCAGACCCATGAAGCAGAAGAAGAGGAACATGTGTGGCGAAAAGATGAAGGCCGCAATCGAGGAAGTGGACCGACTTCTGGAGGCAGGCTTCATTCGAAAGGTCAAATACCCCGACTGGCTCTCGAATGGCGTGATAGTGAAGAAGGTGAACGACAAATGGCTAATGTATGTCGACTTCACCGATCTCAACAAAGCCTACCCGAAGGATAGCTTCCCCTGCTCCGGATCGACCATCTGATCGACAATGCCTTAGGTTATGAGCTCCTCAGCTTCATGGATGCTTTCTCAGGCTACAACCAGATCTAAATGGCACCGAAAGACGAGGAAAAGACTTCTTTCATCACCGATCGAGATATTTTCTGTTATACAAAAATACCATTTGGATTGAAGAATGCAGGTGCCACGTACCGATGTATGATGACCGGAGTCTTCGAGGCTCAAATCGGACGGAACCTGTAAGTCTACGTTGATGACATGTTGGTCAAGTCGAAGAAGTCAACGGATCACATTGCAGATCTCTGAGAGACATTTTCACAGATTCGACGATACAACTTTCAACTGAACCCTGCCAAATGTACATTTGGGTTCGATCGGAAAAGCTCCTCGGTTTCATGCTGACGAGCCGAGGGATCGCCCACAAGATCGTGGCGATCGTGACGATGAAGGAGCCTTCAACCATCAGAGAACTCCAGAGGCTGAATGGGAGAATTACCGCTTTGGGCCGATACTTGTCTAAGTCAGATGAGAGATCGTTGTCTTTCTTCAAAGTATTGAGAAAGGCGATAGCATCCACCGTGAATGACAAGAGGGTCATCGAATGGGACACATATTGCAAGAAACCTTTTTGCCAAACTAAAAGAGTACCTCCGCAGCCCGCCGCTCCTGACCAAACCACATAAGGATGATCAACTCATCACTTGTCTGGCCGCTACCATGGATGCCATAAGTTCGGCACTCGTCAAAGAAGACTCGGGAGTAGAACGGCCTATCTACTACGTGAGCTAAGTCCTCCTAGGCGCAGAAGTAAATTACTCTAGAATTGAGAACATGGTGGTCGCACCGATCCAATCTACGAGGAGGCTACGACCATACTTCCAAGCGCACACCATCTTGATCCTCACCGATACTCCCTCAGAGCAGACCATGAAGAGGCTGGATCGTTTGGGGAGAATGACGAAGTGGGAAGTCGAAGTGAGTGAATTCGACATCCAGTTTAAACCAAGGACCGCCATCAAAGGACAAGCTCTCGTTGACTTCATCGTCGAGCTCACTTATAACGACAACCCACCGAAAGAGTTACATGTTACTAACATACAACACGATGCTACCTCTTCACCCTTGATAGGTCTCAATTCGTCAGCCGATACAATTGTAGACGAGGGAACATAGATCGTACAAGTGGACGGTTCGGCCACTCAAACCAGAAGCGGGGCCGAAATAATTGTCCAATCATCAGCGGATAACATATTCGAGTATGCTCTCCGCTTCGGTTTCCAAACCACGAATAATGGAGCGGAGTATGAAGCTGCCATCAACGGGCTCCGGTTGGCTCGAGCCCTTGGAGTGAAGGTGGTCCAACTACTAAAACCAAATCCATGGAGTCCTAACAACTCTTCCGCATCTAGAATACCATTCCTACACTTACCTACAAAGAAAATAAACTCAACTATCTATTTTTTTCAGTGTGATAACGAAAACCTTGCTTATGTCCCAAGATGTGTGGGACTTTGTTGAAGATGGTCATGAAATGGTTGACGAGGGACCCAATCTAACAGCAGAACAAATAACTCAACAACATGCTGTGGATAATTCTATATTTCCGAGATTCATGATTGCAGTAAAGTCAAAGGAGGCATGACTAACCAAATCATCTACTTCACCTAATTAAAACAAACCAACCAGAAAACCAAAATAAAAACAGAAACCTATCTAAAACTTCTGCACGCGGATTGAGTAACCACCGACGTGCTCTTCAGACTGTCGACGTGCACCTTGCAGGAGACGAAGAAATTGACGTCGGTACGCACAACGGACCACGCGGCCAGTTTGGACGGCAGCATCACCGCGAGCTTGGACTCCATCTTCATCTCCACGTCCAGCGCCGCTTCGTTGTCCCTCACATGCAGCAGTTTCTCACGCGTCGCGTAGTTGTTGCCGAATATGTGGGCGGAGACCGTGACGTTCTCGACGGACTGCGGGCGGAGATCAAGATAGTAGAACTTGCCGGAGCCCATGACACGGTCGTAATTGAATATCGTGTACCATGCCTCCGAGATGTGGAAGGCGAATCCGTTGGGATTGGTGATGTTCATCGTCATTGGGACCGCCGACATGGACGTGTCGTTGAGGACGTCGATGGGGAGCCTCGTGAAGACGAACTGCGGGAGGGCGTAGCTGAACGACCAGTGGATGGCGGAGATGTAGCAGCCCGCGCCGATCAGGGCAAGGACGAGGATGAATATGAGGAGGAGGAGGAAGCCGTGGATGCGGCTGCATGTGCGGTGAGCGCCGCCGGGCGGCGACGATGATGGCGGCGGTCGTGATGGCGGGGAGTGCTCAATGTCGAGGGCATGATATCGGTGGCTCATCATGGCTGGCATATTTTCTGAAGAATTGGAGAGGAGACGGCGCAACAATAGACGCCGGAATCACCCCCGCTTTTTATAGATATTAGCAAACCCTAATTCTAGCGGTCTAAAGCTAGCTTCTGCTGTGATTTTATTTTATTCTTTTAATTTTATCTTTTGGCCAAACTTGTACCGATCTTTATAATTACATAAGAATCCCTTTTGTTTCATGACTGCCATATTAATTAATTTTTTTAAATTAATAATCATATATTTTACTAGCATGAGAACTTTCTTAATTAGCTGAAGACACGTGTGGCAATTTTTGGCCGGCCGGCACAATAAGATCGTGCCTGGGTCATCAATTTTGACCCGAAATCCTTATCGAGCCGTGTCAGCCCGGTCCGTTTTCTTACTGTGCCGTGCCCGGACCAAGCTATCCGGCCCATTGGACGACCTGGCCCAAAATTCTTCTTTGATTGAAATTAGTTGCACTTTACTTTTCTGGAAATATTATGGAACATATTATATTGTTATTACCTTGCAGACATGACTGTCCAAGAACTTTGAAGCTTCATGATTGATGGTTGTGTAGCTGGCATCTTAAGTAATTTAGAAATCTTGATCTAATTATCAATTTCATACCGTGCACTTATATTCTGGAACCATGTCTTGTTAGAGTATTGTTAGTGCACGGGTACGAATCATGAAAGAATGTCAAGAGACCCGACCCATTTAGTATCTACGACCCAAAACCCGTCATTAAGGCGGAGTAATGCCCAATCAAATGAACGACTCACTCGACCGTTAAGCTCCGCTGATACTCAGGGGGAAGTTAATGAGACCGAGTAAATAGGCAGTCTTTATCACCAATCCCGGAGAAGATCCCGCCCGAATCAATGAGGGACGGTTAGTCGCAATCATCGAAGGGACGCCTAAAAATACCTGAAAAGACAATGGTAAAAGGGTTACAACTTCCAAGGTACGTAAGACATAGACTCTACATTCTGCATACTTCTTACATTTCTCCCACAAAAGAGCTTGCGACGCCGGATCTGAGACGAACCTCTGTGTGTCGATCTCAGCTGCTCCAAGCTCCCTCTCTTCCTTAAGTTCCCATTCTAACTTAAGCATCGGAGGGAATTTGGGTCAAAACCCAGATCCAACCCAATGACGCTTCCTTGTGGTGCAGATCTTCCAGTCTAAACCCTACACGAGGGTCGTTCCAGAGCTTCTCTGCCTCGATCGATCGATACACGAACCGCTCGAGAGTCGATCGAGCATCGTAATAATTCCATTTGTCTCAGGACTGCCAAATTAATGTTGTTTCGAGGTGTTTTCTCTCCGCTGATTGATAGGTTGGGGGTTTGGGGGTCGATGCGGTCACGTGGGACGCGTGCGGCCTCTGGGGTTGACTTTTCGAGCGTTCGCTGGGGCAGAGACGTGCGGGTCCGTGCGTCGGTTTGCTGAAGGGTAGCTTCGGCAGAGCGATGGCTTTCTGGGGTGATCGGTCGGTCAGGCCTGGTGCTTAAGAGCGTTCGGACCCGAGCGACGAAGCGCCGAAGGGTGGCTTTGGTTGGTTGACGGCTACTTGGATCTGCACAGACGATAGAGCTCATCAGGGGCTTCGGACCTTGATTCCGACCAAGTCCTCTCCGATGCCTAAGTCCGCACTTGTCTGAAATGTGCTCGGTGGGATCGAGTATGATTCACGGAGAGACCAATACACGAGTCCTCGGGCCGGGATATGGAGGAGAAATATAAGGTGGAAGGAGAAGGTCTCGAGAGGTGGAGTACCTGAGATCTGAGTATTCAGGATTCAATCATTTGACGTTTCTTCCTTTCTGCCTCTTGTAGGAGTCCGCATGTCAACGCCTTTATGGCGTCCTGCCATCTCCCCCTTCGCACCCGCCCGCTTTGATGGTCCATTCAATGGTGATCAAGGCAGGCATGATCTGGGCAGAGGTTTTCTCGAAGGGCTGGAGGCCAACGGTGTACCGGGTGGTGGTGCTGGGCCGCGATGCCCCGGGCTCGCTTATGGGGCCTTTAGGGCTTGGGCCTGGTTCGGCTCTTGGTCGTGGGGCTGGCCCGTCTTTCTTCGACCCATTCGGGGGGTCGTATCAAATTTATTTTTTTGTACTTAATAATATATAGTTTACTAGCATGAGAACTCAAGAATTCTTAGCTGAAGATATGGGTGGCAATTCTTGGCCCAGCCCGAAAGCCCGGCACTGGCCCGGCCCAGTAAGACAGTGCCCGGGCCATTAATTTGGCCCAAAATCCTTATCGGGCCATGCCGGCCCGGTCCGGTTTCTTACTGTGCTGGGCCCGGGCCGAGCTATCCGGCCCATTGGACGGTTGTTAAGGCCAAAATTGACCGAGACAGTTGTCAAGCTGACGTAGACTCTTGGTGCTGAATCGAAGACTCGTCAGCAGATGAAGTGTGACCTAGGTTGGAAGAACCTGAGTCGAGTGATGATAGTTGAAGATGGTGAGAAACTCGATCGACCTTCAGGCAGCCGATGCGTCAATCGCTCGAGGCTAGGAAGCTCAGTGACGACCTTCGACGCTGGATGATGACCATCGATCTGAACCACAGGGACATGTTAGGGGGGTCAAATCTGGGTTCCAACCCAAATTCCCTCCGATGCTTAAGTTAGTTTGGGAACTTAAGGATGAGAGGGAGCTAGGAGCATCTGAGATCGACCCATGGAGGTTCGCCTCAGATCTGCCGTCGCTAGCTCTATAGTATAAGAAATATCAGCTGAGAAAATAGAGTTCTATGTCTTAGACCTCATACCTTGGAATTGGAACCCCTTTACCTTTGTCTTTGTGTCCATTTATAGGTTGTTCCTCTTTGATTGTGTGTAACCATCCCTCATTGATTCGGACATGATCTCCTCTGGGATACAAGATAACGGCTGCACATTTACTCGGCCCCATTAACCTCCCCCTGAATATTAGCCCAACCCAATGGTCGAACGATCCGTTCGTCTGACTTAGCAATGCCACGCTATGAGCGACGGGTATCGGGTTGCAGGCGCCAAATGGGTCAGGTATGCAGATACTCCAGCAGGATCCGTACCTGTATACTAACAATGGCCCCCATCGTTCGTGTCTCAGAAACTGCGTTGATTGAGACTGAATGATGAGTAATCTCCTTAAATGCGCACGGTTTTCGAAACATTTGATTTGATTTGTGCCGCCAAAACCCTCTCGTCTTAGAAGTGATCTCCACCGTTTCTGGTGGCTGGCTTCAGACACGTGTCGTCCATCGAATGTCAGTCAGTTGAATTCATTCGTATAAAAAAGAAAAGCGAGGAAGAATAAGAGATCTTTCTGCTTCGCCTTCTTCCTTATTTCGAAAGCTTGCTTCCAGCATCGCCTTCTCAGAAATCGCTTCCTTTTCTTAATGTATTCCCCCCTGACCTACTTTGACTCTCTTTAGATCCGTCAGATATGTTTGCCCCAATCATAATGAAGGAGTCGACCTACAAGGAGGTCATGGCGTGTCTTCGGCCCCCTCAATGAGAGGAAGTTCCTGGAAAGGGAAAAAGAGTTTGTATTGAACCAGATCTTTCCATTCGTCGGAGGGATCGGAGCTTGAAGGTTCCTAAAGTCATCTTAGATATGGCCCCTAGATTTTCACTCGATCTAACTGTTGAGGTCTGGCGAGATTGTTTCTGTCATCCTTTTAAGGTTAGAGTGCCTAATTCGGATGAGAGAGTGTGTTTTCCACAGAAGAGTGAGGTTGGGGTGTATCTTAAAGCTTTTCACCTAGGACTCCGGTTTCCCCTTCATCCCTTCATCGTAGAGGTTCTGTGCTCTTTGGAGATTTCCATTTGTAGACTCACTCCCCAAGCTTTTCCCCCCTTAGTTGGCTTTATTGTGCTGTGTGAGCTCTGTGGGATTCGATAACCCTTGGGCTATTCAGATACTTCTTCAGGATAATACCCGACCCTCACCGAGTGTGGTACCATATCGCTGCTCGTCCTGGAGTGAGGCTCATATACGACCTTCTGATTTTCGACCCTAGGTGGAAGGATACCTTTGTGTTTGTCGTCCTTCTTGACCTAGGACTGTTGCTCAATAGTTGGAGTTCTCCGAATCCTGAGCTTGCGGAAGAGCCTCGGTTATCATCGAAGGAGGTCAGAGCCAGTTATCGTCGGGCGAGGCTGAGGCGGTGAAGCTTCTTCTGGATCGACCGAGGCAAGAGAGGTCGACTCACTATCTGTTGGATGATCAGACGTTGAAGACCTTTTTGTGGAGCCCGGGTATTGTATTTTGACTCTATGTCTTTATCTTTGCCACTCACGATAATTATATCCGTTGTCTACAGATATGACTAACGGAAACTGACGAAGTGGTGATTCTGGAATGGACCGAGTCTGGAGGGAGCAGCGGAAGAAAAAGAGAAGCGTCGAAAGGTCGGGCGCCCATGCTGAAAGGTCGAGCTCACGTGTTGACGGGTCAAGCTCTCGATCTCCCCTCCCAATCAACCAAAGCTCTTCTTTTGAGGGGGTGAGGTTAGGCAGACCTCGAGACCTTCTTCTCGAGCCTCCTCAAGAGAGGCCTTGAGCCAGGCCCCCGTGCGGTCTGGTGTGACCTAGCCTCCGTTGTGGTTTCGGAGCCGCTGGTGGTGGTCGACGTCGATGCTGCCGACGTTGCTGAGCCGACTGAAGCTATCGGCCAGAAGAGGGAGATGCCCTCATATAGGGAGGAGGAGCCAGAAAAAAGGTGGCGAGTGGAGGAGGAGGACCCTCTCCTTTTGCCATTGGAGAAAGGTATGGGGGTTGCCCTTCTCGGATATCAGGAGGCGATCAGGACTCCTTCGACGTCTCAGGCTCCTGTGACGCCCCTTCTAGATCAGTTGCCCTGGGGAGGTATCGTGTCGCCCGTTCCTTTGGTCGACCCGATCCCTGTGGAGTTTGATCGAGCATTACTGCTCAATCAGCTTTCGTCTCGCTCCTCTGGGCCGATGTGGGATGACTTTTACCTACCTTCCCTCACCATTGGAATGGATGAGTCAGCCTTGCTGGACTTTGGGACGACTGCTCGGTTGGTGGAGAACTCGATTCTCCCAAGGGACCTGTGGCTTCTTCAGATGTTGGACCTCGAAAGGGTGGCCAATTTTTTATGGGGAGCAGATACCAGGTACGTCGTCTACCTTCCATCTATTGATGCTCGAGTTAGCTGTCCCTGACTAATCTTTTCTGCAGATGTCTGTTCTCGGCCCCGTGTTGTGTCGTCGAGTCGTCGACTTAATCGAAGGAGGTCGGCGGGTGGAAGACGCAGAGCGCAAGGCGTTTGAGATCGAGGCTCGGATGCAATAGGCAGAGGAGGGCCGAGATAAAGCCCTCGCGGCTAAGGCGGTGGCTGAGCGGACTGCTGTAGAGGCTAAGAATAGTCTCTCGTCCCTGTCGGACCTCCAAAAGTCTACCGAGCTCCAGTGGAGGATGGAGAAGACGCAGCTCAAGAAAGAAGCATTCGAGCTCCGAGCCAAAGCTTTCGACTCCGAGAGGTTGGCAGAGGCTTGCAAGGCGGAGGCCGCTGAATCTTGGGCCAAAGTCGTCCAGCTCAAGGAGGCCGCTGCGAAGGAGAAAGTGGAGCTCACGGCCAGGCTTACAAAGGCTATGGAAGCTTTCACCAGCGTCTTTGCATCTGGGGGCGCTCCTCCTCCTTCTTAGGCCGGCAGGCCTTAGTTTAGGTTTCTTGTAATTTTCCTATCTTCCGTACTTTTCCTTCTGTAATGAAAATAATGAAAGCCTTATTGCAATTTTGGCATATTTTTGCATTTCTCTTTACTTGAATATATGCACGTGTATGGCCCCTCAACGACCCAACTTCTAATTTTGTAGAAATCGAAGGTAAGTTTTGTCGTTGATAAGTTAGGCGCATTCAATCGGTGAGCACAATCTTTCAAACCATAAATCACGCTTCGTTTGGTAGCGAGGAGCGAGACTCTTCGTCTCATGGCCGACGAGCATCGTGGGTCGTTCAGTGGCAAGGGGGACCCCTCGATTTACGGCTGACGACAAGGGTCGTACAGTGGCGAGGAGCGAGGCCCATTCAACTTACGTTCGATGAGCGTCGTGGATCGTTCAGTGGCAAGGGGACCCCTCGATTTACGGCTGACAACAAGGGTCGTTCGATGGCAAGGGGCGAGGCCCCTTCGTCTTACGGCCGACAAGCGTCGTGGGTCATTCAGTGGCAATGGGGACCCCTCGACTTACGGCTGACGACAAGGGTCGTTTGGTTGAGAGGGGCGAGGCCCCTTCGTCTTACGTTCGACGAGCATCGTGATTTGTTTAGTGGTGAGGAGGGATCCTTTTGACTTACGGATGACGACAAGGGCGTTCAGTGGCGAGGGGCGAAGCCCCTTCGACTTACGGCCGATGACTATGGTTAGAAAATTGTTGGACAAATATCGAAAGATGGTCGACTTTGTATTTATCCTGAATAGACATAAGATAAAAGATGAAGATAGATTTCAATCAGTTACCCTTGCTGGTACAATCACTGATAATACTTCCGCAAGTGCTCAGCGTTCTAAGGATGAGAAAGTTCTCTATCATCCAATGTAGCAAGTCGGTAGGTGGCAGGACCGAGTACATCGATCACTGTGTAAGGTCCTTTCAAATTTGCAGTGAGCTTCCCTTTCTTGAGAATCTTGGAAGTGAAAACAGCCTTACGCAGCACCAAGTCGCCTACACGAAAGCTGCGTTCGCTGACTCTTGAGTTGAAATAGCGGTTCATGCGTCCTTTTTGTTCAATGAGGGTCGACAGGGCTCGTTCGTGGATCTCATTCACCAGTTGTAGGTTGAGCTCGAGTCCTTCCTAGTTTCTTTTTTCGTCATAGTATTGGAGATAAAGCGGTCGCTTATTAACTTCCATTGGGACAACAGCCTCGCATCCATAAGCCAGCATGAATGATGTTTCCCCCATCGAGGTTTTGTGGGTCGTTCTGTATGACCACAGTATGCCAGGGATTTCTTCTGGCCAGGTCCCTTCGAGCCCATTTATTCTCTTTCGAAGGGGTTCGGGGATGCTTTTGTTGGCTGCCTCTACCAATCCATTCGACTGGGGACTGGCGACAGAGGCGAAGTGCAGCTTGATCTTCAGCTCAAAGCAGAAGCCTCTGAAACCGACGATGTCAAATTGTGTCCCATTGTCCCTCACAGTGGATTGTGGGATGCCAAAATAACAGACGATGGACATCCAGACGAAGCTCTGAGCTTCCTTCCAGTTAATCTGGGATAGGGGATCTGCTTCGATCCACTTTGTGAAGTAGTCGACCGCCACTATTAGGTACTTCTGTTGCCCACTCGCTTGTTTGAATGGACCAAGAAGGTCTAGTCCTCACTTGGCGAAAGCAACTGGACTGATGATAGGGATCAGATCAGTTGGTGGGGCCGAGCCGATCCTTGAGAATTTTTGGCAGGTCGAGCACCTTCGAATGTATTCGACAGAATCCTTGAACATCGTTGGCCAAAAATACTCTTGTCTCACGGCCTTCAAAAATATAGCTTTCCCCCCACAATGGTTTCTGTAATCACCCTTGTGGATCTCTTGGATCACGTAGTGCGCTTCCTATGGGGCTAAGCATTTAAGGTATGGGAAAACATCATACCTGGTCCATCGCCTTTTGTATAATGAATCATCTAGCAGGACAAATTGGTAGGCCTTCCGTTCTAGCTTTCGTGCCTCCACTGGGTCGGTCGGCTTCTCTCCTGTGTTCAGGTAATGGATTATGGGATCCATCCAAGTGATTTCTTGGTCGAGTCTTAGTAGCTCCTTCTCTAACCTACTGGGGTGTGGTAGACGTTGTACATACACTGTCCGACCAAGCCCCGCGGGGGAGGATGATGCGAGCTTCGACAGGGCGTCGGGTCGATGATTCTTCGACCTTGGTACATGATGGATTTCCATGCGTCTAAACTTGGCAAGCTCCACCTTTGTGATTTGCACGTAACTCTGCATTGAGTTTTTGCAGGCCTTGAAGGTTCCGTTAAGTTGGTGGACGACGAGGCTGGAATCGCTGAGTAGTTAGACCACTTTCACTCCTAGGGCTCGAGCCAATCGGAGTCCGTTGATGGCTGCTTCGTACTCAGCTCCATTATTTATGGTCTGGAAGTCGAAGCGGAGAGCGTACTAAAATATATTGTCCGTTGACGTTTGGACAATTATTCCGGCCACGCTCCCGGCTTGAGTGGCCGAACCGTCTACTTGTACGATCCAAGTTCCCTTGTCTTCCATTGTATCATTTGGTGAATTGATACCTGTCGAGGGGGAGGGGGTTGCCTTAGGTAGCACGTTAGTAGCATATACATCCTCTTTTGGGTCTTCGTCGTAAGTGAGCTCAACAATGAAGGCGACGAGGGCCTACCCTTTGATGGCGGTCCTTGACTTGAATTGGATGTCGAATTCGCTTAGCTCGACCCCCCATTTGGTCATTGTCCCTGAATGATCAAGCCTCTTTAGGGTCTGTTCTGGGGGAGTGTTGGTGAAGACCAGAATGGTGTGCGCTTGGAAGTACGATCGCAACCTCCTCGCAGACTGGATTAGCGCGAAAGCCATCTTCTCTATCCTCAAATAGTTGATCTCCGCGCCTCAGAGAACCTGACTGACATAGTAGATGGGTTGTTGCATCCCCGAGTCTTCTTTGATGAGTGCGGAGCTTACAGCCTCCGTGGTGGCGGCCAGATAGATGATGAGTTGGTCACTTTTATCTAGGCTTGGTCAGGAGTGTTGGGCTGCGAAGGTACTCCTTTAACTCGGAGAAAGCCTTCTTACAGTCTGTGTCCCACTCTATGACTCTTTTGCCACTCGATGCAGAGGCTCTCGCCTTCCTCAGCACTTTGAAGAAGGGCAACGACCTCTCGGCTGACTTAGACAAGAATCGGCCCAAAGCAGCTATTCTTTTATTCAGCCTCTGGAGTTCTCTGAGGGTTGAAGGCTCCTTCATCGTAATGATCGCATCGATCTTATCGGGGTTAGCCTCAATCTCTCGATTTTTCAGCATGAAACAGTGGAACTTCCCCGACCGAACCCCGAAGGTACATTTGGTAGGGTTCAATCGAAGGTTGTATCGTCGGATATGTGCGACTATCTCTCAGAGATCTACAACGTGATCCGTCGGCTTTTTCGACTTGACCAACATGTCGTCAACGTAGACTTCGAGGTTTCGACCGATTTGAGCCTCGAAGACTCTGTTCATCATGCATTGGTAAGTAGCACCTGCATTCTTCGAACCAAATGGCATTTTGGTGTAACGGAAAATACCTCGATCAGTGATGAAAGAAGTTTTCTCTTCGTGCTCCGGTGCCATCTGGATCTGGTTATATCTTGAGAATGCTTCCATGAAGCTGAGTAGCTCGTAGCCCGAAGCACTGTCGACCAGATGGACGATTCGTGGCAGGAGGTAGATATCATTTGGGCACGCTTTGTTGAGGTCGGTGAAGTCGACGCACATCTGCCATTTGCCGTTTTCCTTCTTCACCATCACGACATTTGAGATACATTCAAGATATTTGACTTTTCAAATGAATCCTGCTTTTAGAAGTCGATCCACTTCTTCGATCGCAGCCTTCATTTTTTCACCCCCATGTTTCTCTTCTTTTGCTTCATGGGTCTGGAAGTCGGGTCGACCTCCCGCTTGTGGGATATTACCTCGGGGTCGATGTTGGGCATATCCTTCAGGGACCAGGCAAAAATGTATGCATGCTCTCTCAGGAGAGTGATCAATTGTTTCTTTAGGTCGAAAGGGAGCAGCGATCCAACAGAGATAGTTTCCCCTCTTCTTCGGAGATTTGGATGTTCTCCTATTTCTTCGACTGCTGCAGGCCATCGATCTTCACCTTGGGGATCAACTGGGTCTACCTGCTTGGTCCTCCTCAAAGTGGTGGACTGCGTATAGCACGACTGTGCATGTTTCTAATTACATCTTGCCTTTCCGACTCCCTCGGGGGTCTGGAATTTGATCATCTGATGGAAAGTTGAGACCGCCGCTTCTATAGCGTTTAGTATTGATCTTCCAATGATTCTGTTATATGCCGAGTTGATCTTCACCACCATGAAACTGGTCAGGAAAGTGATTTATCGAGGATACGTGCCGAGAGTCACCGGTAGGGTGATGATGCCGGCTATTGGGGCGGAATGTCTGGTGAGTCCCACCAAGGGCCCCGAACAAGACGTCAACTCCACAGATGACAACCTTATCCTCTCCAACGTTGTGAAGAAGAGTATGTCGCACGTGTTGGAAGCAACGATCTAGGATCTTGGTTTGATGATGACAAACGTGTCGTTATATCTGACGTGTGTGCTTAGTGTGTTCCAGGATTGGCGAAACGATACATCTTTTGCTATTTGAGAAACTGCTATTCATATAGCTATTTGGGTGAGATAGAGAGCTTTGGCTAAAGCAAGGTGGACTTGGTCCAATATGGAGCAAAGTGGACTTGGTCCAATATAAAGAGATGGAGCCAAATCTTTTTTGGTTATTGGAATATATCCTATAGCCATACAAACTCCTTAGCCAAGACCAATTCCTAATAAAATACAAATTTCCAATCAATTCCAAAACTTCTAATCCCATCCCTTGCCAACAACTTCTTTGGCCACACAAAAAGCTTAGTCCGCACAAAACACCTCCTTGCCAACAACTTATAAATTCTATTTTCAAAACCCTACCCAATCCCTTTATATACCCCTCTTCGTGAGGGTGTTAATTTGCGGCTAGTATATCAAAAACAACAGCACGCAAATTCCTTTTACTTGCCTTAGCCCAATCATCCGTGAATAATATCAAGCAAGGCAAAAGTCTCCTCTTCAAAAAAGTAAAACGTGTTGCAAAGAAAACCAAAAATAAGCCTCATCCTTTTATTTGCAACCCTAGGAGAGCCAAACCCTAACACCCAGCGGCAAGAAATCCCAAAGCCCAAGCTTCCTTCCACATAACCTCAAGAGCTCGCCATCAAAACACCATCTCGTGCTGCACGTCGGAGCGAAGCTTAACATCGCCGTATCCATTCATCGCAGCCACGCTGTAACTCGAGACCGCCACCATGTTGCTGCTCATGTCATCGAGTCGAAGAAGAGCTTGCCGTCGTGAGCTCGAAGCTGCATGACTCGATCGCCTTCATCGCCGTTCGAGGTTGGGGACTGCATGCCCTAGCGAGAGGGGACGTACGAAAACGAAGAGAAAGCCAAAGCTGCTACCCACCATCTCGCCGTGACCATCTCGTTGCCGTCGCGGAGGAGTTGCCACCGTTCGTTCTTGCCAAAGAAGATCTCACCGTTCGAAGATCTCACTGACGTGGAATCTCGCCACGAGTAATCGTGAAGGAGAATCGAGACGGAGTAGCCGTCAAAAGAATCACCACTGCCGCTTGAGAGGAGATCGCCGCTGCCAAGAAGGAGACGCCGACATTGGACGAGAGCTCGCGTTGCCGTCAAGTGATCGGAGGAGATCACCGCTGCTGACCGTTCGTACGCCGTCAAAGGAGGAACCTCTCGCTGCTGACAACGAAGAAGAAGAAGTCGAAGAGGTTCTGAAGAACTCGACGTTACATTCGGAGAGCTCGTCGTCGTTTCCTGTTGAAGCTTACGCCGCCACCGAGAGTTGTCGCCAACAGAGCTGCTGAACGATGAGGAAGAGTTCGCCGCCGCCGTCGTCATCAAAAGTCTCGCCGCTGCATGTTGAAGAGACCGTCGTTGATTGGAGGCAGAACCCCACTGTCGAAGACCGCCATCATCGCTGGAGGGAGAAGCGAGGAACTCGGAGCCTGCATGCCCTAAAACGAAATGAAGACGAATCGCAGCGCGCACGAATTTTAGCGCTGACGTGGCAATCGGAGCGTCGTGTGATCGAAACGCAAAAGAGCTGCGGAAGCACGAATTTTAAAGGTGACGTGTCCCTGGGATTTAAGTGATTTGCTGAGCGCACCGACTGCCTATTATTTGGATTTGAACTGAAATTTCCTTACTCACAGACCAGTGTGCTATTTGCAATCCAGGAGTCGGATTGAGACACCGTTTGCGTCAGATTGGAGCTGACGACGTGCTGATTGACAGAGACGCCTACACGAACACAAACTGAGCATTTCTAAACCCTTAAACTCTTTTATTTGTGTCTTAGTGTAACGTTCTCTGTAGGGGAAACTTTACCATTTTTGGGGACTATTTGGGACTTGTCTGGTTATGGCTAGACAAGTGGGACCCAGCTAGTTTGGGACTAGCTGGTAGAAAGCACTACTAGGATTGATAGTGAGAGGAAACACTGTGTGTGTGGTACTGAGAGCCTGGCGAGTGTAGAGACGTAGAGGGTGCTCTGAGCGTGCTCTAACTTGTGGTTTTGTACCTATTGCGCTATTCAATACTAGTATCTGCTTTGGGGGCTGGAGTAGGTTGTTGGGACGACCGAACCAGGGTATATCTGTGTGCACTCTGTGATTGTCTCTGATTTACTCTGGTTGTGCTCATTACTGCGTGTGATTTCTCGTGGGTTGCGCGAGAATTTTTTATTAGCCTATTTATCCCCCCCTCTAGGCTAGGATCCAGATCCAACAAGGAGCTTCTGATGTCGACAAGTAACCTTTTTATGGCGATCTCCTTGATGGTAGCCGTGATGACGACGTCATCATCATGAGGCAGTTCCACACCCTCTAGATCTTCATCCGAGAAGGAGATAAGAGGCGTAGAATCCCTGTGGTGTTTTCTCCCCACAGACACTGTCATCAACCGTCCGGCGCTTGAGCTTTGGAGAGAGGTTGATAGCTCCGGGTGCGGGGGACCTCCCATTATCATATTGATGAGACTGACGCTGGGAGGTTTCATGGCATCCCAGAGAATGTTGATGGGTGAGCCGACATGGTCGAGTGGTTTATCGATCGGGATGTCGACTTGTGGATTCCCACAGACAGCACCAAACTGTTAAGGCCAAAATTGACAGAGACAGTTGTCAAGCTGACATAGACTCTTGATGCTGAGTCGGAGCCTCGTTAGCAGATGAAGTAGGACCCTAGGTTGGAAGAACCTGGGTCGAGTGCTGATAGTTGAATATGGTGTGAAGGTCGATCGACCTTCAGGCAGCTGATGCGTCGATCGCTCGAGTCTAGGAAGCTCAGTGACGACCTTCGACGTTGGATGATGACCGTCGATCTGCACCATAGGGACACGTTAGGGTGTTCGGATCTGGGTTTCTGCTCAAATCCCCTCCGATGCTTAAGTTAGTTTGGGAACTTAAGGATGAGAGAGAGCTTGGAGCAACTGAGATCGACCCACGGAGGTTCGCCTCAGATCTGTCGTCGCTAGCTCTATAGTATAAGAAATATCAACTGAGAAAGTAGAGTTCTATGTCGTAGACCTCGTACCTTGGAATTGGAACCCCTTTACCTTTGTCCTTTTGTCCATTTATATATTGTTCCTCATTAATTGTGTGTAACCGTCTCTCATTGATTCGGACACGATCTCCTCCGGGATTCGAGATAACGGCTGCCAATTTACTCGGCCCCATTAACCTCCCCCTGAATATTAGCGTTAGCCTAACGGTCGAACAATCCGTTCGTCTGACTCGACAATACCCCGTTATGAGCGACATGTATCGGGTTGCGGGCGTAAATATGTTGGGTATACGGATACTCCAACAGGATCTGTACCCGTGCACTAATAACGGCCTGGCCCGAAATTCTCCCTTGATTGAAATTAGTTGCACTTTACTTTTCTGGAAGTATTAAAGAACTTATCATGTTGTTACTACTTTGTAGGCTTGTCATTCCAAGAACTTTGAAGTTTCGTGATTGATGGTTGTGTATCTGGCATCTTAAGTAATTTAGAAATCTTGATCTAATTATCAATTTCATACCGTGCACTTATATTCTGGGAACCATGTCTTGATAGAGTATTATATTGTACATCTTGCATAACTTTAAGATTGCAATTCTATGGCAAGTATTTAAGCAAAAGATGTTTCAAAATGGTTTGGGGTTGGTCGATCCTGTTGATTGATATTCTGCTTGGTTTCAATTGGTTGATGCCATTAGAATCTTTAGGATCCTTTTAAGCCAATACACAGAATGGGAATTTAATATCTATAGGATGGTGATTGCGCTTATAACTGTGCTTCTAATGCTCTTTAAGTTTTAGTGTGCATCTTGTCCATGCTTCTTTGATTTGTACTGTGTTGAATCTTTCGGGTTTGCTTGTCTGAGAATTGATGTCGCTGTAGTTTCAGTCATGAATTACGGCAATTATCAGACAAGTAATCAAATCAAACGAGTATAAACCTTTTCGATTTATTTATGTTAACAATAACAATGCATTTTCAAGCTCAAGTAAGGGCCATTGGGCTGGGCCAAAAACTTGGCTCGTCTCAAAAGATGCGAGCGTTACTCCTAAGTGCAGGAGATCGAACAAGTAATAATCCTGGTGAGTCCAGGTATCGTATCCACGGGACAACTGACCTGCAAAACCACGAACTTCAGTTTGTAAAGAGTAATAATACGGTGATAACCAACCACCTAAAGATATAGAAGTGTGGTATCGAGAGTCTCAAATAACAAAAGAAAATCCTACGATACTTACGAGGAAGGAAAATTTGGGGTATCAATATGAAGAGTATGTGTTGGTTGTGATTTCGTTAGGATCAATGCAATCAATGATTATCAATACCTTTTCTATAACTCAATGTTTCGTCCGGTTAGGGCACGAGAACATCAGAAAATAATACGATAAACGAACATCGAAAAATGCCTAAGTTTCGCATACATTACTAGTTTCATGAGAAAAATAAGCTAATGTGTCCGCAAGGATCACACCACAAATAAGTCCGCCAAGATCATATTTGATCCAAGTACACCAACAACGAATATACTTGAGTAATACATGTAGAAACTAGCAAAATACACGATTTAACATGCAAATTAGGGCGAAAAGATATTAAATCAAAGATTTCATAGATCTAATGACATCACAACCAGCACATGAGGGTATTAGCCACGCATGGAGAGAAGAGAATCAATATTCGTAGCCAAATACATCATCAATACATCAAAATACGAGCTAAATATGCCAAATACAAGGGTAAAATTTAAAATTTTATCACCAAATCTCTAAAATTGAACCCCAAACTCCTTCAGAAGATAGAACTAGCCTCTGTCCCCAGGGCCTCCATATTTCATGGCGAAATACGGTTCCTAGAGCCTCCAATACGACAGAATGCGCTCAAAAACCCTAGAATATGCTTAAATAGATATATTGCGGGTTTAAGAGGCTTAACGGGTTGAAACCCGCATCCAAATCACTTAAAACCAAAACCTGCTTGTCGCTTCAAATCCCAGCCGTTGGATCAATGCGGGATTAAACGTGGTAGTGCCACGTGTCCTTTAAAATTCGAGCGCCCGATAATATTTCGAATCCAAGTCGGAGTCGCCCATGTCCGTTGGATCTTGATCGTTTGGCTACAAGCTCGCCACGTCACCCGAATCACAATCGTTCTCATTTCAAAACACGGGAGTTCTCACGACCGTCGGATTCGTGGGCGACGTCTCAGATCGAGCCACGTCGCCCGCACTTTCGAAATCATGCGCCTCGATTGCTGACCGTTCAATCAAAATCGAACGGGTAAATGATTGTCGCGTCGCCCGCCTACAGCTGCCTTCGGATGAAGAACAAATGGCATGGATTGCGCCACGTCACCCCGAGGAACCGCCTGCTCTCCGCTGCTGATGAAGGCTGATGTCGTCCGTTCGATCGCGATCGAACGGTCTTTATTTGGCCGCGTCGCCTGCTAATTTGAGTACGATGCAGGATTGATCTGGACTGTCCGATCCTGATCGAGCGGTCCATAAAGTTCAGTGTAGCCGTATGACAGGTTGGCCTTATTTCAAGCGTATTTGTTGTGTATTTCTGCATTTTAAATGGCATTTTGCATTCCAAAATACACAGTAATTAGCACAGATCTCAGAAAAATACAAATAAATAGTCGTTGGAATCGTGAGATCGAGATCTAGCCATAAAAAATATAATAAGTGTAGAAATACTCAGTTTATTACTGATTTGTGCTCAAATCAAGTGATTTCTCTAATAAGTGATGATATACAATATACGAACGTATTAGGGACCAATTAAGCATCATATAAGCACAAAATAAGGCTAAATGGGGTGTTAAATATGTAATATTCACCTCAAATCACACCCCCCAACTAGCGATTTGCTAGTCCCTTGCAAAAAGAGCGATTAATTTGGATGATTAGTAAAACAATAAATTCTATCAATTGCTTATGGCATGGCTCAATAATACGGTTTCCAACATGATATTGACCATCAGTATATACAATCCATGAATAAGTTCAATCACATAATATTTTCTCTAATTTATTTTGAATAAACAACATGCCAGCATCGTTTTGCGCAAGCGAAAGTATAGCACGTCGTTATGTTCTAGTTTTCTCATTTCCATGGAATTGGCATCTCAAAAAGAATCGTTCAAATCATAGGTATTGAAGTTGCTTAGTTTATTCACCATTTCTTTTTTTAGTTCCGCGTAACGCGCATAAAGCAACATTTGCGGAAAATGTATAACTTGGATCGCTCCATCAAATAAGTGAGGTTCCGGTCAATGGCTCCCAAATCAGACGATAATAGGGCATTAGGCCAAATAGGACCCCTCGGACTGTACTACTCGAGCCAACCAAGTTATTTATTTAGTGACATACTTATTCATTTTTTTGTTTCTTCGTTTTTTCTCCATTTTTCTGTTTTTTTATTTGTAAGCAACTCAACACCCATTCTTCGAACATAAACATTAATAACCACGGCCAAATTCCTCTTCAACTTGAAGACTATTCTAATAAATCGTGTATACTTAAGCTTGTTCATCACATTAGCATGCATGAAATAAATTCAAACTATTTCAAGATATTAATCATGGCAGTTGAAAGTTTTCATGCATAGCATATTAACGAGTAATTCCATGAAGGAAAAAAAATTAATTCAAGACATAAACAATTTTTAGAACTCAATTAATGCATAATCATATGCATTTGTGGTATGTGAAGAAGTTTTAAACGATGAGAATTGTGATTTATTCTTTTCTTTTGCCTTGTTTTTAAAAAAAATCCTAAGGTCTCATACACTCCCCCCAACTAAAGATGGACATTGTCCTCAATGTCGAAAAGAGTACGAGTTTATTCAAGCAAGCATCCTAGAAAGCTTATAAAATCGATACTAATGGAAAGAACACACGTGGTCAAATGGCAGATCCCGAATCTTTAATGGTGGAGGAAGTTGTTCTATCTGCTCCTTGCACTCCTCGGCGAGTAATCTTCCTCCAAAAGCTAAATTGGACCCCAGCAACACAACTCCAAGCATCTCTATATAGTGATTACGTATGTCCTATAAGAGATGAGTTATGTTAGTCCAATTTAGTTTAAAGTTCTTTGCAATAAAAATATTCCAAATGTAGTCATCAAAATAGGTGAAATAAATTAAAGCATGTTGATGACTACTCCTTGAAAGATGTGCACTACTCTCGGTATGATGCTCAATCATTGGGGAGAGGGATGAATGATTGTGGGAAAAAACTGGGGAAAAGTTTGGTTCGGGCTCAATAGCGATGATCTCTAAACCCATGTCCCTAGTCGTCTCCTCCTCCTGTTCATCCAAAATTGCTAGCGTATCCTCTTCTTTACAGATACTTCCTGCCATGTTAATGCTCTGATTTGCGCCTTCATCGTGACATGGCTCGCTCGATATACCTGCAACAGAAGATGAACTCATATTAGATTCTTGAAATTGAATTTCAAAAGAATTACTTTCTTCTAAGCAAGTGGAAATTAGAGTAAAATTTTCAATGGATTGTTGAATTTGTCGACTCCGAGCAAGGAAGTTCTCTTGGAATTGATGGGAAGTAGCCTCATGTGTCTGAATGAGCAAATAAACTTCCTCTTTCAAGGATTGCAATGGTAAGTCTATGCTTTGCTCCCCTTGATCAAGGCATGAAGGCTCCGTTGAATCGCACTCTGGATTCTCATATTAATGGTCTGATCATTCTCTTGTAGGGACTCTATGTATTTCCATGCCTCTGTCGGCGTCATGAATCCCAAAAATTTCTGCAGCTGTGGTCGTAGTCCAGATAAGAAGGACTTCATAAGCTCTTTCTTTGTGTACCCATGCTGCGGATAGCTCGATACTATGTCTGTGAACCTCCTCCAGGCCTGAAAGAAAGTTTCACAATCAGTCTGATTAAAACTAACAATCTTGAGCTTCTCCATCCTATATTTATGTGCCGCATTATACTCTGCATCGTGCCAATTGTTTGTGCAATAGAAATTCACGTGTTCCATTTTTTAAAGGAAAAAACTAACAAAAACCCTAAACTATAAGATGAAAGGATCACACCGAATGTTCCTCCAAACGAACTGAAATAGTAGCTTACATGTATCGTTATCCCTGGCAACGGTGCCAAAAACTTGGCTCGTCTCAAAAGATGCGAGCGTTGCTCCCAAGTGCAGGAGATCGAACAAGTTATAATCCTGGTGAGTCCAGGTATCGTATCCACGAGACAACTGACCTGCAAAATCACCAACTTCAGTTTGTAAAGAGTAATAATACGGTGATAACCAACCACTTAAAGATATGGAAGTATGGTATCGAGAGTCTCATATAACAAAAGAAAATCCTACTATAACTACGGAGAAGGCAAATTTGGGGTATCAATATGAAGAGTATGTGTTGGTTGTGATTTCATTAGGATCAATGCAATCAACGATTATCAATACCTTTTCTATAACTCAACGTTTCATCCGGTTAGGGCACGAGAACGTCGGAAAAATAATACGATAAACGAACATCGAAAAGTACCTAAGTTTCGCATACAATTCTAGTTTCATGAGGAAAATAAGCTAATGTGTCCGCAAGGATCACACCACGAATATGTCCGCAAAGATCATATTCGATCCAAGTACACCAACAACGAATATACTTGAGTAAAACGTGTAGAAACTAGCAAAATACGCGATTTAACATGCAAATTAGGGCAAAAAGATATTAAATCAAAGATTTCAGATATCTAACGACATCACAACCATCACATGAGGGTATTAGCCACGCATGGAGAGAAGAGAATCAATATTCGTAGCCAAATACATCATCAATACATCAAAATACAAGCTAAATACGCCAAATACAAGGGTAAAGTTTAGGATTTTATCACCAAACCTCTACAATTGAACCCCAAACTCTTTCAGAAGATTGAACTAGCCTCTGTCCCCAGGGCCTCCAAATTTCATGGTGAAATACGGCTCATAGGGTCTCCAATACACCAGAATACGCTCAAAAACCCTAGAATACGCTTAAATAGATATATTACGGGTTTAAGAGGCTTAACGGGTCGAAATCCGCATCCAAATCACTTAAAACCCAAACCCTCTTGTCGCTTCAAATCCCAGCCGTCCGATCAATGCGGGATTAAACGTGGTAGCGCCACGTGTCCTTTAAAATTCGAGCGCCCGATAATATTTCGAATCCAAGTCAGAGTCGCCCATGTCCGTTGGATCTTGATCGTTTGGCTACAAGCTCGCCACGTCGCCTGAATCGCAATTGTTCTCATTTCAAAACGCAGGAGCTCTCACGACTGTCGGATTTGCGGGCGACGGCTCAGATCGAGCCACGTCGCCCGCACTTTCGAAATCGTGCGCCTCGATTGATGGCCGTTCGATCGAAATCGAACGGGTAAATGATTGTCGCGTCGCCCACCTACAGCTGCCTTCAGATGAAGAACGGATGGCACAGATTGCGCCACGTCGCCCCGAGGAACCGCCCGCTCTCCGCTGCTGATGAAGGCTGATGTCGTCCATTCGATCGCGATCGAACGGTCTTTATTTGGACGCGTTGCCTGCTAATTTGAGTACGATGCGGGATTGATCTGGACCGTCCGATCCTGATCGAGCGGTCCACAAAGTTCCACGTAGCCGTATGACGGGTCGGCCGTATTTCAAGCGTATTTGTTGCGTATTTCTGCATTTTAAATGGCATTCTGCATTCCAAAATACAAAGTAATTAGCACAGATCTCAAAAAATACAAATAAATAGTCGTTGGAATCGTGAGATCGAGATCTAGCCATGAAAAATATAATAAGTGCAGAAATACTCAGTTTATTACTGATTTGTGCTCAAATCAAGTGATTTCTCTAATAAGTGATGATATACAAAATACGAACATATTCGGGACCAATTAAGCATCATATAAGCACAAAATAGGGCTAAATGGGATGTTAAATAGGCAATATTCACCTCGAATCAGCCAGGCAGCCTGAATTCTTATTGGGTCGCGCTCGAGCCGCTCCTCGACGGCCCGAATTCTTATCGGGCCGTGCCAGCCCGACCCTTTAAGAAAATCGAATTCTTATCACAGCCTGATAAGACCAGGACGGCCTGAATCGTCACCCCCGGCTGAAGATATTTGCGTTATTAGTTGCAAATTAGATTAATAAATTAAGGTATATGAGAACATAATTAAAGTGGGATATTGTTGTACGCTTGGTTACGGAAGCTAAGGATCGTCGGATGATCCAATGGTGAGGCAACAAGCATCAATCAATCAAAGAGCACCAACCCAATAAAGATTGAATCTGTTAGGCTATCGGCTGGCCATGGGAACACACGATAGCTTTTTGTCAATAAGGAAAACAAAATACAATGCTTCAACTTCTCAATGATGAAGAAGCGCTCGCTTTCTCCCTAAAAGCTCTCAATACAATCTATAAGTTGGCTCCCAATAATGGCAGCCAAATGCTCTCAATGGGTTCGCCAGGAAACCTCCCTCAAAACCCCTCCCACAGCATCCCTTTTATAACTTTTAGAGCATGGGCACAAACCAAACTTATATGAGAAAGGAACTCTAATTCAAATAGAACTCTAACAATTCGAGTCCAAATGGACTTTTATTTGGAGAGCAACTCTAACACGAATAGGATTTTGCATCCTCTGGTCAGCACCTCCGAGCTATCGAGCTCCCTGCTAGAGCCAGAACTTCCAAGATGAAGAGCTACCAATTGCTGAGCTTCTGAGCTATCAGAAAAACTGTGATGTCAAGTCGTCGATCTTCTGGGCTATCGAAAGACGAGCTATCGAGTTGCTGATCCTCCGAGCTACTGATCCTCCGAACCGAGGACTTAGACAAGCGAGAGTTAGCTCGGCCCTGATTCCATGTAGCTGGCCATGCAGAGCCAGATACACAGGACCTAAGACACAAACGAGCTACCCCTGCATAACTACTTATCTGAACATCTCCATCACCCTTAGCACCTTAAATCGAGCCAACTTTCACAAATCTCCACCTTGGCAATTGAGATTTGGGCCTATGTCTTACAATCCGTCCTCAATGCTTCGCCTCAATAAGAATCATCTTGTATTCCATTCAACTTGTTGCACAGAGCTCACCTGGCTCTTTCGAGCCTCAATGCCCCTAGCGGGGCTCACTCGGCTCTTGCGAGCCTCAATGCCCCCATTGTGGCCACCATCAACATCATCTTGGAATAATGTTGAGGAAATTCAAGCAATGCTTAAACTTGACTCCTGATACAACTTTCGTTAGCACGTCTGCTGGATTATCTTCTGTTATGATCTTCAGCAAGTTGATGTCGTCATCTTCTTCACCCACATAATCACGAATGAAGTGGTATATCACAACGATATGCTTGGTGCATGAAAGATTTGGTTCTTAACTAAGTGCACTGCACTTTGGCTATCACAATGCAGATCATACCTCTCTTGATATATCCCTAGGTCGTCCATCAAGCTCATGAGCCATATCGTTTCCTTTATCACTTTAGTCAATGTCATGTACTCTACCTCTGTAGTAGACAAGGTCATTGTAGGATGAAGTATACTCTGCCAACATATCAGAGTTCCTAACAGTGTGAAGACATAGCCCGTCATAGATCTCTTTTCATCTAGGTCTCGAAATCGACATAGCATATTCTTCTTCTGGCATTTCTTATTTTGTCCTTGTGCATTTGTTTATTGCTAAACATGGCACCCTTATTATCTTTCACTAAAGCCTTAGACATTATTTGTCCAAAGTCTCTTGTTTGACCAGTACATTCGCCAACGTCCCTATGAGTATTGGCTCATACTCTCATCCATAGATAGCCTTCACAATGCCGATATATTCTGACCGCAGCCTATGGACGATAATCATCCTCATACATGTATAAGTTAAAGCATTATAATGTTCTAATTTAGAAATTTATTCACAAAGAGATTTCACTCTGGAGAAATACTCACTCACTATAATGTCCTATTTGTGAGACTGAAAATAGCTCATTCTTCAAACTCGAACAATGGTCGTAGACTACCGTTTTCATGTATATTGATCCTCGATAGTATCCTCTGTGTGCTGAAGACTAAAGTCCCCGACCGCCTTCTGAGCCTTTATGAATGCGATCTACATGCTTTGATAACACTTAGTAAAAGCAATGGCAATTATAAAACAAAATTTATATTTATAAGAATTGATTATTATAGGTATTCCTCTAAACTCTATGATTACACAGATTATTGCAAGTATTCTATGCACTCTTTGCCAGCACATCAGCCACATTTTTGAGCTCAAGTTTTTGTCTCACAATTCCGGACACTTGATGCAAAATGAGAGTATGAGATTCTGTTAAGGCCAAAAATGACCGAGACAGATGTCTTGCTGACTTGGACCATTCGTACTGAGTCGGAGTCTCGTCAGCGAGTTGAATGGGACCCTAGGTTGGAAGAACCACGGTTGGTTGATGGATGGTGAATATCTTACTATGCTCGATCGACCTTCGAGCGGCCTGTGCGTCCATCACGGAAGGTCGAGACTCGTCGACCTACACCACAAGGAAGCATCAGGAGGGTCGGATATGGGTTCCGACTCAAATCCCCTCCGATGCTTAAGTTAGAATGGAAAATTAAGGAAGAGAAGGAACTTGGAGTAGCTGAAATCGACCTACAGAGGTTCGTCTCAGATCTGACGTTACAAGCTTTTTAGTGGAATAATTATAAGCTGAAAGAGTTGAGTCTATGTATTAAATTGCGTACCTTGGTAATTGGAACCTTTTGGTATTTATAGTTCTCGTGGGTCCTTTAAGGGAAGTTGGGGAGATAAAGGTCATCCATTATGGTGCCATGATCTTCCCTCTTTAATAGGAGTGAACGTTGCCCTTGTTCCTGCTATTTATGAGGCCGCCTTCAATCCCACATTCGAGTGATGAGAGTGCAACGGGCGACTGGCTGGTGGGATTTGACCGAGTCGATATCGAGTTTCTCTTGTGGGCCTTAACCTCTGTTGGTCGATTCGTCTCGAGTGCCGGTCCAATGGTTCAACAATGGCCCCCGTCGCAAGAACTCAAAGGGTCTGCCTGTTGAAATCAAGTGACGTTACATTGCATTAATGGGGCATGGCAGTCGAGGAATTAGCACTCAAGTTCTAGGCGCCAAAACGTCCGCCTAGCCAATTCGGATGGGCCGTCGGTTCGAAACCCAAGATAGTAGAGCCTTGGATCTTCGACATGAGTCTCATCATGCGGCTGTCACCTTATTGATATAATATGGTTCCAGTGACAAAATTCGAAGATAGCGTCTTCATCTTTCTTGATTTAGATTTTCTCCCTTTGAAAGAAATGGCGTCGTCTTCCGTCACTGCCTCTGAGAGGAGCTTGGTTACTGTCATGCAGAAGAACAAGGAGGGGGCTATAGAGCCTGGTCTGATCGCGAATCTGAGGTTCAAAGTTGGAGCCGATCAGATCCTGAGTTTTAGAGAAATTACGTCCGCCTCGATTATCAGATACTGGTGCCGAGGAGGGACGAGAGGGTATACATCAAAGCCTTCCAATGAGGGCTTCGATTTCACATGCACCCCTTCAAGCACTACTTCTTATGCACCTTGAACATTTCTCTCTGCCAGTTGATGTCGAACGCCATAGGTGCACTGATGGGCTTTATAACTCTGTGCGCGATGAAATGGATTGAACCATCGCTAAGACTGTTCAATCACCTCTTCTCGATTCTTCCTCTAAAGACTCCGGGCTGGTATACGATAACGGCTCGTCAAGGCAGGAAACTATTTGACGATCTCCCGACTTCTAATCCCAAATGGAAAAAGGTGTCCGTCTTCATGGTCTTTCAAGGAGATGTGAGCTTCTACACCGGCTGGGGTGTCCCTGACTTAGGCCCTACCGAGGATAAGCCTTTAACTAGAGAGGAGAAATAAGTTGTCGATGCATTGACGAGTCTGTCAGAGAATATGAGGAAGACGAAGTGGCTATGGTCTGACTACGTGTTGCGTCAGATCGTATGGACGAAAGGTTGATTCGATCGTGCCTGGCAGCTGTTCAACCCTCGTTCTCCAATTTAACTTGTTTATTTTTTCTGCAGGCACAGCCGGTCTGGAATACCAAGTGAACCATGTGTTGAGGGAGGCAGTTGAGGCTTCCATTAGAGAGGCTGCGGTGAGCATGTTATCTCCTCGGGTGCCGTCTATGGGAGAAAGGACGGCTCAACCGTCGAAGGATTGACCTGTTGTCGTTAAGAGGGCTACTCAGGTGACCCGTCTCTAGCAGAAGAAAAAGGAGAAACCCGCCTCTGAATTCGAGGTGGTTGCATCCGTCAGTAGGAGAGAGGAACTCCTCTAGAGGGAGACTCGGGGGAGACCGGGGTCCCTCCGGAGCTCCTTCTGGACGAGGATTTCTTCATTGTCTGAAGACATCCCCGATGAATTCAGACCGATTTTGCTAGAGAGTCGATCTCCTCAGACTCCATTCGATTGCTCTGCAGAGGAACTCATTCGAATGGAGTTTCCGATGAGGCGAGAAGATTCTGGTCTTCTGGATTGTGGGAACTCCTCCTGGATTGCTGAAAATGCGACCCTTCCATGGGACAGGTTTGTCATGGAGAGGGGCTATTACGAGAGGCTTACATCGATAGCCGTCCATGATAACGTCCAGGTAATTATTGCACCAGCCTCCATTGTGGGTGATGCAAGCACGGACGTTAACTAACGTGCGTTGTTTGCAAGCTCCCATGGCCACTGCTACGTTGCGTCGACGCGCTCCGGTGGTAGCCAATCACAAAGTCACCCTGGAGGCCGTTATATCGGCCGTGGAGAATTCTTAAGTTGATCTGACTAGGATTCGCCTTCTTTGCAGATCGAGAATGAATCACCTTCATCGGCTTCATCGTGAGCTACACGAGTCTCACAAGGGGGAGGTAAAACAAGCCGCTTTAAGGGAGCGAGTAGAAAAAGCTCTGTTGGAAGAAAGAGCCAACGTCGAGATCATATCAAAGAGGGCAGCCCAGGAATTCAAGGATTCACTGCCCGATTTCAATGAGTTGTACATTGAAGTCTACGAGCGATGTCGATAGGAAGTGAAGGACCGATTCCCTGACCTCTCCGTTGAGATCAACGGAATCCCGGTGCTGTTTTTGAATCTCGGTGACAACAAATTGAGTCAAGTCTCGGAGGAGGCCGCCCCTGTCGGCGAAGTTGTCACCATGACGGGTGACAATGCAATAGTTGGTGCTTCGGGAGACCAAGAGCATACTGCCATGCTGGGTGGAGATCAAGGGCCTAGTCAGCTGTTATAGAATCTTGACACCCCTCTTATCCATGCTTTAATTTTTGAATGTGTAGGGAGTAATGGAGATGTAAACGAAAACAATTTTGTAGTGAAATCACCAGAAGAGTGTAATGCCCTACAATCTACTGCACAAGTACTAGAGGGGGGGTGAATAGTACTTTAAAAATAACAAGGAGTATAATTCCTAATTATCGTGCAAACAACTACCAATCAATTTGCGGAATCTTAAATTGATGACAACAACAAAATTAACAATGCAAACAATAGATATTACTGGGTTCGGATCCACCCAAGTCTCCCCGACTTGTTCCCGGTGATCCTACGTCCCAACCACCCGGATCCCCTCCGGATACTTAGGTTAGAAACCCTAACCCAAGATTTCCACTATGATATCTTGTGAAAAACCTTCACAAGATCAAATCATACATGCAATGGCAATAGTGAATCCCACAACCCGGGATCACAACCTTCTCTCACAACCGAGAGAATCAATAGCAATGAAAATCAGTTTATATATGAAATAAACAATCTTACCACAAATCCTATACCTTGAGTTTTCTTACCAAATAGGTGCAATGAGGGATTTGAGGAAGAGGAAGTCACCAAGACCTAGCACCACTGAAATGAGCAGCAATGGGTGCCTAGGAGTGATTAGGAGACTTGAATCAAGCTAGAGCTTGAATGGCTCACCAAGAACAAACTTCTCTCAAGATGGATTCTAGATCTAGAAAGTGAGAGAATGGATTTCTTGTGAGGGAGAGAGCTTTGGAAATGAGTGAGAATCTCTAACTCTTTCAATCTCAATGAATCTCTGAAATATAGCTCTTCTTGGGGAAGAAGAACCCCAGCTTAGTATTTATACTAAGGGGAAAAAACGTGTTAGGTCAAAACCCAACGGTAGGAAATCTGAAGCCACTAGTCGGTCAAAGAACAAACACTGACCGACTAGTTCATCAACTAGTCGAAATCTCAAATACGACATTCAAATATGAATTCGAGCAAAAATTCAAAATATCACATAAAATACCGAAAAATCCAATAAGTCTAGCATGAACGAAATATTGCGAAATATAATAGCATGCAAGATTATTGAATGAAACATGAATCCTATATCTCGGATTCACCCATAATCCCCAATTCTCGACGCAACCGCACAAAGGAGTCCTCCTTTAGGGGTTTCGTGAAAATATCGGCGATTTGCTTTTGGGTTTCAACGTACACTAAAATGATGTCCTTTTTAGCAACATGATCATCTAAAAAAATGGTGTCGGACATCTATGTATTTAGATCGGGAATGGTGCACCGGATTCTTTGAAAGAGAAATAGCACTTTGGTTATCCACCATGATAGGGCTAGTATCACAATGAATGCCAAAATCCTTTAGTGTGTGTCTCATCCAAAGAACCTGGGCACATGCAGCACCGGCGGCAATGTATTCCGCCTCGGTGGTTGAAAGTGATACCGAATTTTGCTTCTTGGAAAACCAAGAGACACGAGAATTTTCTATAAAATGGCAAGTGCGACTAGTACTTTTCCTGTCGGATTTGCATCCCGCATAATCAGCGTCACTATATGAGACTAACTCACATGTGATAGATTTCAGATAAAGTAATCCAAAATCTAAATTGTAACTTAGATAGCGAAAAATACGTTTTACCGCTACTAAGTGAGAATCCTTAGGTTGAGACTGATAACGAGCAAAAATACAAACGGCAAACATGATATCGGGCCTACTAGTGGTAAGATAAAGTAAACTACCTATCATACCTCGATATAGATGAATGTCTACATCTTTTCCGCCCGTATCTTTATCAAGATGCGTTGTAGTGCTCATAGGAGTCTTTTTCCCGGAGGCATTCTCCATTCCAAATCGCTTTAGCAACTCCACCGTGTATTTCGTTTGGTGGATGAAGATTGCATCGTCTATTTGGCGAATTTGGAGACCTAAGAAATACTTGAGCTCACCCATGTGGCTCATCTCAAATTGTTCCTTTATAACATTAGAAAACTCTTCGCAAAGATCAAAGTTAGTAGCACCAAAAATGATATCATCAACATATATTTGAACTAAAATTATATCATTATTCGAATGCTTAACAAAAAGTGTAGAATCGGCTTCTCCCATTTTAAAATTCAAATCCAAAAGAAAATTCTTTAGGCGATCATACCAAGCTCGAGGAGCTTGTCTCAAACCGTAAAGTGCTTTCTTTAGTTTAAAAACATGATTTGGAAATTTTTCATTAATAAAGCCCGGAGGTTGAGAAACATAAACTTCCTCAACGACATCTCCGTTTAAAAATGCACTTTTAACATCCATTTGAAATAATTTAAAATCCTTATGGCATGCAAAAGACAATAATAATCTAATTGATTCTAATCTAGCTACCGGAGCGAAGGATTCTTCGAAATCAATACCTTCCTCTTGACGGTAGCCTTGAGCAACTAACCGAGCTTTGTTCCGGATGACGACTTGGTTTTCGTCGGTTTTGTTCTTGAAGATCCACTTTGTCCCTATGACGGTGTGGTTCTTCGATGGCAATGGAACAAGCTCCCAAACTTCATTCCTCTCGAATTGAATGAGTTCCTCCTCCATGGCTAAGATCCAAGCGCTATCTTCGCATGCTTCATTAACATTCTTTGGCTTTATCGAGGAGGCAAAGGCACAATGAGCGAAGTAGTTCACTTGCGATCTCGTCTTGACACTATCATGGATATTGCCAATGACTTGCTCATGAGGATGGTCACGAACGGTATGAAGCCGTTTGGGAATACCTTGATCACTAGGAACATTCTCAACAACTTCATTAGACGGGTTAGTCTCAATAGAATCAATAGAATCATTAGAGTTAGAATTACCAATTGAATCACATAAGACATCCATAGAGTCATCATCATTAGTAATTCTAGTTGGAACAAATCCTTCATTAAATGACACATGAAGCGACTCCTCGATCGTTGAGGTTCGTTTGTTGAATATCCGGTAGGCTTTGCTACGCGAAGAATATCCAACAAAAATCCCCTCATCGGATCTTGGATCGAATTTGTCCAAACTACCATACGTGTTCTTAATAAAACATTTCGAACCAAAAACACGAAAATGTTTAACTTGAGGCAACCTACCAAACAACAATTCATAACAAGTTTGTTTAGTGTCGGGCCTCAAAAGTATTCTATTAAACACATAGCAAGCGGTATGTACCGCTTCCGCCCAAAATTGATGGCCAAGTTGGCTATCATCAAGCATAGTGCGAGCACACTCCACTAGCGTCCTATTCTTTCTCTCAACTACACCATTTTGAGGAGGTGCACGAGGGAAAGAGAAGGTGTGTGTAATACCAACTTCATCACAAAATGTCTCAAAAGACTCATTCTCAAATTCCCCTCCATGATCACTACGAATAGTGACAATGGTGGTTCCAATGAGATTTTGTATTTTCTTAACAAAAATTGTGAAGTTTTCAAAAGCTTCATTTTTATTACACAATGAAAATACCCAGGTAAACCTAGAAAAGTCATCAACGATGACAAGTCCATATCTAGCATTACCTAATGAAGCAACTCTAGTTGGCCCAAATAAATCTAGATGTAATAGCTCTAGAGGCCGCTTAGAAGAAATGCTTTTCTTAGGTTTAAATGAAGATTTTGGAAGCTTGCCTCGTTGACACGAGTCACAAAAGCTTTTCTTTTGAAAGACAAGCTTAGGGAAGCCTCTAATAGAATTTAACTTGGAAAGCTTAAAAAGTGTTCCAAAGTTCACATGACCAAAACGTCAATGCCATAAGTGTTGTTCACTTGTGTTGACAATAAGACATTGTTCATGTGATCTTGGAAGATCTAGGATATATATATATCCTTATGGCGTGTGCCGGAAAACAATAATTCATTATTATCTTTTCTTAAAATATGGCACATTCCTTTCGCAAAGTTAACCTTGTAACCTTTGTCACAAAGTTGACTTATTGAAATGAGATTGTGGTTTAATCCTTTAACAAGGTAAACATCACATATAATGGGTTTAGAAGGATTACCCACTTTACCAACACCTATGATGGTTCCGCTCTCGTTGCCTCCAAATACGACGCGGTTCCCATTTGTAATGGGCACCACTCCGGAGAGCAATTGAGCGTCACCCGTCATGTGTTTTGAACACCCGCTATCGAGTATCCAATTTCTCTTGGAGCTAAATTTAAATTTGTTGCTTCGTTCCTTTTTCTTGAGTACCTATAGATATGAAATGTCGTATCATGGTACCCAAGGTCATTGGGTCCAAAAGATTAGACCTTTGGAAGCCAAGTCCAATTGGACTTAGACTTCCCCACATAATTACTACTATACATAACATTCGAAAAATAAGCATTCATATAAACTTGTTTTTCATCCATGCTTGTGTCCTTTGGGCTCCAAATAGTGAAAATCTTGGGAGCCCTCATCCTATTGGGTGCATGCATGCGTTGTTGGTTTCTACGTGATGCATGTCGTGGATAGGCATAAGGAACATGATGTAATGGTGCATGCAGATAGTTATTCATACGATGATGTGGGTGAACATATGCATGTGGAGGAACACGTGCATGAGGGTGTCTCACATTGTGTGCACGTGCCCGTGGACGTGTAGCATAGAAATCATCATATGTGTGAGCCGGTGGAGTAGGACGTGTGTTTCTACGTGACATGGTATTTGTGTATATGTAGGCATGACCCTTCTTTGGAGGTCCACCCAAAGTGGGTTTCTTTCCAAAAGAGGGTGTGTGCGAAGTGGAAGCACCATTGGTAGATGAACTACCAATAGAGTGTTTGCTCCCACTCGGTGAGGCATCGGAAGTAGGCCTAACAAAAGTAGTGGCCGATTTGGATGAACTCCCTATCTTATACCCCAAGCCAATGTGGTGATTGCCCGGAAGTAAATCATTTAGAATGTTATCCAAATGGTCTTTACCCTTATTGAATTTATTAATTCGGCCTATCGTGCACTCATATTTCTCGATGAGAGAATGCATCGAAGCACCCAAAGTGGATATTTGTGATGTGAGCACATAAACACGAGACTTGAGATTTTCATTATCAATACTCAAAGTCGAGTTTTGAGAAGTCAAATCCGCTATCCTATGTTCTTCCGAATCCTCAACACTAACATGTTCAAGTTTAGATTTGAGATTAACAATCTCATTTCTTAACTCTTCAACAACGGTATCGTTGTTGGTGATGATAGTCTTAGGCGAGGTTTGAATGCTAGCTAGGTCATCTTTTACCTTAGTATATCTATTTACTAATTTAGTGTATTTAGACCATAATTGTTCATTAGCATTCCTAAGATCATCCATCGTTACCTCATCGCCTTCGTTGTCGCTATCATCGGAAGAGGAGGATCCTTGATCATGCTCCTCTCTTGCCATGAAGCACATGTGCGCTTGCTCCACTTTCTCATCGTCCGACTCTCCGCTTGAGGAATCCTCGGAGTCGGTGAATGTTGCTCCGACAAGTCCCTTTTTGTACCCCTTTTTGTACTTCTTGGACTTGTCGAACTTCGGCACCTTCCACTTCTCCTTGTTCTTGTTTTGAGGACACTCCGCTTTCATGTGTCCTGGCTTGTTGCATTTGAAACACAAGGGAGAAGAGGCGTTAGATGAATTAAACTTCGATTTGTTCTTGAAGTTACCTTTCCGGAAGAACCGGTTGAACTTCTTTGCCATGAGTGCCATGGACTCCAAGTCCAACTCGTCTTCCGAGTCTTCATCATCGGTTGATGTGGATGTGGATGGAGCGGCCTTGAAATCAATAGCCTTCTTCTTTGGCTCGTCTTGCTTTAGGTAGGACTTCGTCTTTTCCTGCAACTTAACCTTGCTATCCTTGCGTACCTCGTATGACATTAAAGTACGCATTAGTTGAACTACGGTGTACTTATTCATATCATTACCTTCCTCGATGGCGAAGGTACGCTTTTCCCAACTAGAAGGAAGTCCTTCGATAAGTTTCGAACACTTCTCCTTTTGGGTGTAGGTGTTGCCGAGAGCTTCCAACTCGTTTATGATATCGACGAAGCGAGCATAATACTCCTTCATCTTCTCACCCTGTTGCATATGAAACATCTCGTAATCTTTGTTGACTACAACGAGTTTAGAGTCTCTTACCCTACTCGTCCCTTCATGTAATATGAGGAGGGAGTTCCATATTTGATATGCACTCTTACATGTGCATATCTTGTTGAAATCCTCGGGCTCCAAAGCACATTGCAAGGCGTTCATTGCCTTGGCATTGCTTACCTCCGCGGCGACCTCCGCGGTTGTCCATTTCTCGAAATCTTCTTCGGCAGGCTCGACATATTCCTTCATTGTGGTCCTCCATAGTGAAGCACTCCGGAGGAAAGTTTACATCCGGTATTTCCAATAACCGTAGTTGGTACCGTTGAAGAAGGGAGGCCTCGTTGAGGAATGTCCTTCCATTACCGAATAAGCTGTTGGATCTGGATCCCAGCCTAGAGGGGGGGTGAATATGCTAATAAAAAAATTCTCGTGCAACCCACGAGAAATCACACGCAGTTAAAAGCACAACCAGAGTAATGAAAAGCAGACACAGAGTACACAACAGATTTACCCTGGTTCGGTCGTCCCAACGACCTACTCCAGCCCCCAAAGCTAATACTAGATTGAATAGTGCAATAGGTACAAAGTCACAAGTTAGAGCACGCTCAGAGCACCCTCTACGCCTCTACACTCGCCAGACTCTCAGTGCCCCACACACAGTGTTTCCTCTCACTATCAATCCTAGCAAAGCTTTCTACCAGCTAGTCCCAAACTAGCTGGGTCCCACTTGTCTAGTCCCAACTAGACAAGTCCCAAAATAGTCACCAAAATATATGTAAAGTTTCCCCTACGAAGATCTATCACAATTGCTACACGAAATAATAAAGTATAGAGTTTAGGAAGCTCAGATTGTGTAGCAGCGATGTCTTCGCCAATAAGCACGGGCCAGAAATCGTCTGACGTAGATGTAGTAGTCTCCTCGACAACGGCAACTCAAGTTGCGGCACTTTCCCTTTGATATGTGCTCTTGGCTCCTTTGTAAATGATGTAAGTCTGGAACTACGGCACCAAGAGGTTGTGTTAGCGCTGATCTCAACACCAAAAAAAATGTTCTTCAAAGATAATTCTTGCGGCTTGGTGTTTACGTGACCAAGCTTCGTGATGCCCTGGAGATTTGCAGTAAGAGGAAATTCTTTGGCCTGTGTCTTTGATTGGCTCCACACTAACAAATATTGCGGCTTGCCCTTGTATATGAAAAGAAATTCGGCCGGCCTTTTGTTAACATTTGTGCGGCGCCTACAACCACATTAAAACAACTTCTTATTTCCTCCACTTAATATTTCCTCAGCAACTTCTTATTTCCTCCACTTAGACTTGAAACCTGCATGCACAAAACAAGAACGTGAGTGGGATTTTTTATTAAAGTCAGATCACAAAAGAACTCAAGTCAAAGAATTCTTTGATGTAATATTAAACAAATAAAGGTGCTTCTCTGTTGGCTCTTTGAGAATTGAAGGGGCACGGTGAGATCCTCAGGATTCTTTGCGATTCTCAATTAATGGCCACAGTTTGATCAATTCGGCATGTCCCCTTTGTCCTCTTTGGTGCGGATGTGACTGCATCAACAAAGACCAATTGATTAGATTATTTGAAACAAAAAAACAACGTACCTTTGGTCTCTCAACGCCTGCAAGCACATGGCGGTTTCAATGAAGTTTGCGGGTGCTAGCAGTCTTGCGGCAGGTTTGTCTCCTCGCAACAATTTTTAATAGATTGGCTTTGCTAATCTCTTCTTATGCTTGTGATTGTGAGCAAAGCAATGTGCGGCTGACTCCTCTCTGGATTTCGTGCGCCCCTTGTGCATTGATCTCGGCCACCTCCTTTTTGAGATGCTTGGATAAATTCGGCAGGAGCTCTTGGGAAATAAAATATGGCCCCTTGATTTCTTTTTTGCTCCCAAGAGAAATTAATCGTTGCTTCGTGCGTGACCTTTGATTTGATAGAGAAAGGAACGGTAGGGTTGCTTTTTGGTCAATAATGTCGGTTGCCCCTTTCTCCTTGATGACTCTTGGAGAATTGATGAAGGCCTTTGCTTGATTGTCCCGTTCTCTCTTTGATGCCGCAAGCTTCTCCCCTTCTCTCTTTGATGCCGCAAGCTTCTCCCCTTCTCTCTTTGATGCCGCAATATATCTTGGGGAATTTTAGCTTGGCCGACTTTGATTTGTGTATGCTGTGAGCCCCTCTCGATTTTTGATTGCAGCGCAAAAATATTTTTGGTTGCCGCATGTCCTCCCCTAGACACAAGGCTATATATAGGATGGGTACTAGGGTTTTGTGCAAGAGAGAATCCCTAGAATATAGGGATTGGGAATTTCAAACATGATTTGATTCTATCTCTTTGTACCATAGATAGGAGATTTGATTTGAGCTTTGAATAGGAAATTTGTTGCAAGCTAGCTAAATGATTTGATCAAATCCTTTATTCAAATTTGGCTCTACCCTTTTTTTTTCTTTGGACCAAGTCCAACTTTGCTCTCCATTGACCAAGTCAAACTTCTTTGTGCACACACACTCCCTCTCTCCCAATATGCTATACGAATAGCAGTTCCGTCAAAAAGTGAAAATATATTGTTTCGCCAAGCCTGAAACACACTAAGCACACACATTAAATATAACGACACGTTTGTCATCATCAAACCAAGATCCTAGATCGTTGCTTCCAACAATCTCCCCCTTTTGGTGATGACAAACCCATAAAAGATTTGATCAATAGAAATGAGTGTGTGACGTGTGTTGAAGGGTGTAATGCAATATTAATCATGAGATGATATTCAAGCACTACAACATGGCATGCGCCCCCTTCTCTCAAGCTCCCCCTTCACCATATAATCAAGTATTTTTCAAGCTCCCCCTTCAACAAATAATACCAGACATCAAAGTCTTTTCTTTCTCCCCCTTTGTAATCACCAAAAGTGGATTAATGAAGTCACAAAAATATTCCATGCAAAAATAAATCATTATTAAAAATAGCGTGCAATTTGCATGAGTATTCCAAATAATAGGCAGTTCAAGTTCATAGAATTTCATAACAAGACTTCTCCACCTTTGTGTAAGTGTAATGATATAGACAATGAAGTACAAAAGGAGATTCAATTTCAGAAAATCAACCAAATCAACCCACATTTTCCAATTTTCATGAATATCAATAGGATTGATTTTTCCCACCTCATCAAAGATGAGTTCAAGTTATCGAACCCCGAAACATGGTCTAAAAGGACTTTTAAATACGGGGTGGCATTGCTTGACGAGTTATATACACCAACACTAATGATTACCCGTGTAGCACAAGTTGGATACTCGTGGGTTGTGTTTTAGCCATGAAGTGTATCCATTTTTCATACGGAGCAAATATCGTTTTTTTTTCTTTTTTTTTTCTTTTGTGCTCAATTTTAATTCATGGCTAAACACATCATATCCCTTAGAAATTTCAGAAATTAATCATTCCTACATTCACTTTCCATTATTCTTCAAAAGAATCTCCAAAAGCACTAAAAAGTCAAATATCGTGAAAGTGCAAATGTAGGTGTAGAAGTCAAGTTTGAAACTTATGAGTCATGTCATGGCTACTAAAAAGAATAACATCATGTTCATGTAGCTACAACAATAATGAATTGACTTCTACAAGGGATAGAATTGATCATTCATACAATATCACTCAAGAGATTCAAAAGAGGATTCAATAAGCACACATATTTTTTTTTATTTTTGATTTTTCAAATTTTTTTTAGAAATAAAAACATTTAAAATCATCCATGCAAGCACACAAACCAAAATAAATCAAGCACACAAAAAAAATCTATGAAGGTATGCAATGCAATGCAATGCAAAGAGGGATAGAAATTATACCTTCTCGTCGCTTTTTGACAAAGGAGCTAAAAGAATGAAACATTGAGTTTAACGCTCCTCGCCAAAACTCCATCACACCTACATGAAAGGTGTTAAGTGTGACCTTGGAATCCAACAAGGTCCACTAGTGTTAGCCAATATTGTTTTAGGAACCCACACTTGTTTAAACTTGATGTTTGTGTTCCTAAATTTACAATAATATGAAGTGTGGCCTACACTATCACAAGTAAAGCACTTTGCATATAAGTTCTTTTCAATAGAAGGAGCATTGTGGAATTTCTTGAATTTTGGCTTTTCGGCATTTTTCAAACCAAATCCAAGTCCTCTTCTATTATTGCCATATAATTGATTCTCTAAAATATTATCCAACGATTGTTTTCCCATAGAGAATTTCTTAATGGCCAATTCAAGATTAGAGACTTTGGATTTCAACAATTTATTTTCTTCCACAAGCAATGTGCATTTACTTATAAAAGCTCTCTTGTTTTCCTCTACCTTCTTTTCAAATTCAACCATTTTTCTTTTGAAATCATTATCCAACATGCAGAATTTATCATTAAGCTCTCTAATAACATAGTCTTTTTCAGTTTCGAGCTTAATTAAATCAAGTTTAAGCATGCTAATATTATTCATCAAGGAAGGGCAAGAGAGACATGGTGCTTCATCATTAAAACTGGACTTTTCCTTTTTCAGATCGTCAATAGTAGAGTCACGAGCAACAATATCAATTTTGAGTTTTTCAATTTCTTTAGACATTTCATATTCAGATTGTTGCATTTCAAAGTTCTCATTTTGATAATCATCTATAGTGGATTCAAGCTCTACTATTTTATCTTGCATTTCTTTACAAAGAGTAAGGAGTTCAGTTTTGCTACCAGAAATTACCTCATCGTGTCTTCCCATCAATGCCATGCATGAATGGGCTTCGTGTTCCTCCTCCTCGCTCTCAGCTTCGCTATCCATGTCACAAGTAAGCACCTTGGATTTTCCCTTTTCTTTAGCTACCTGAGCTGTCTCATGTGGGCAATCCCTCATTCGATGTCCTCTTTTCTTGCATTTAAAACAAGTCATTCTATTAGTAGTATTTCTATCATAATTTTGCTTAGAAGACTGAAAAAAGTTAGAGCGATTAAACCTGGGTGCCATTTCTGCTCTTCTTTGCTTGGTCTGGACAAACTTTCTGAAATTTCTGACCATTAGCGCTATGTCATCATCTTCTTCTTCACTTTCGTCAGCTTTCAGAGCAAGTGGCTTGGTAGATTTTTCTTTTTCCTCAGGTTTCTCCCTTTTATCCACGTTTTGCAATTCAAGCTCGTGGGACATTAAATTACCTATCAAGTCCTCCACCCTCATCTGCGATAGATCCTTTGCTTCTTGGATGGCAGTGACTTTAGGCCTGAAAGAGCTTGGCAGAGCTCTTAATATCTTCCTCACCTGCTCAAGGCTAGAATATGGCTTACCGAGCGAACTAGACTTGTAGACAATGTTGGTGAACCTCGCAAACATTTCTGATATCGTCTCTGATGGTAGCATGCGCAATCCCTCGTATTCCGTGCTCAGAAGTGCAAGTCTAGACTCCTTCACATGTGATGTTCCCTCATGTGTCACCTCCAAAGTATGCCATATTTCCTGCGCAGTTAGACAATGTGAGATACGATTGAATTCAGATTTATCTAATGCACAAATAAGAGCATTCATAGCTTTAGCATTTAAAGAATAAAGCTTCCAATCATTATCATCCCACTTATCATCAGGTTTAGGCATCTCAGTATTTTCAATTTTGATAACAGGTGATTTATATCCTTTTTCAACAATTTGCCAAGCTTTATAATCAATAGAAATAAGATAGATTTTCATACGATTTTTCCAGTAAGCATAATCTCCTCCATTAAATCTAGGTGGTCGGGAAATAGACTGACCCTCAGCAAAAGCACTATCAATGTGGTCCATGGTCAAACTAGGCTAGATCTACTAAACTGGCTCTGATACCACTTGTTGGATCTGGATCCCAGCCTAGAGGGGGGGTGAATAGGCTAATAAAAAAATTCTCGTGCAACCCACGAGAAATCACACGCAGTTAAAAGCACAACCAGAGTAATGAAAAGCAGACACAGAGTACACAACAGATTTACCCTGGTTCGGTCGTCCCAACGACCTACTCCAGCCCCCAAATCTAATACTAGATTGAATAGTGCAATAGGTATAAAGTCACAAGTTAGAGCACGCTCAGAGCACCCTCTACGCCTCTACACTCGCCAGACTCTCAGTGCCCCACACACAGTGTTTCCTCTCACTATCAATCCTAGCAAAGCTTTCTACCAGCTAGTCCCAAACTAGCTGGGTCCCACTTGTCTAGTCCCAACTAGACAAGTCCCAAAATAGTCACCAAAATATATGTAAAGTTTCCCCTACGAAGATCTATCACAATTGCTACACGAAATAATAAAGTATAGAGTTTAGGAAGCTCAGATTGTGTAGCAGCGATGTCTTCGCCAATAAGCACGGGCCAGAAATCGTCTGACGTAGATGTAGTAGTCTCCTCGACAACGGCAACTCAAGTTGCGGCACTTTCCCTTTGATATGTGCTCTTGGCTCCTTTGTAAATGATGTAAGTCTGGAACTACGGCACCAAGAGGTTGTGTTAGCGCTGATCTCAACACCAAAAAAAATGTTCTTCAAAGATAATTCTTGCGGCTTGGTGTTTGCGTGACCAAGCTTCATGATGCCCTGGAGATTTGCAGTAAGAGGAAATTCTTTGGCCTGTGTCTTTGATTGGCTCCACACTAACAAATATTGCGGCTTGCCCTTGTATATGAAAAGAAATTCGGCCGGCCTTTTGTTAACATTTGTGCGGCGCCTACAACCACATTAAAACAACTTCTTATTTCCTCCACTTAATATTTCCTCAGCAACTTCTTATTTCCTCCACTTAGACTTGAAACCTGCATGCACAAAACAAGAACGTGAGTGGGATTTTTTATTAAAGTCAGATCACAAAAGAACTCAAGTCAAAGAATTCTTTGATGTAATATTAAACAAATAAAGGTGCTTCTCTGTTGGCTCTTTGAGAATTGAAGGGGCACGGTGAGATCCTCAGGATTCTTTGCGATTCTCAATTAATGGCCACAGTTTGATCAATTCGGCATGTCCCCTTTGTCCTCTTTGGTGCGGCTGTGACTGCATCAACAAAGACCAATTGATTAGATTATTTGAAACAAAAAAAACAACTTACCTTTGGTCTCTCAACGCCTGGAAGCACATGGAGGTTTCAATGAAGTTTGCGGGTGCTAGCAGTCTTGCGGCAGGTTTGTCTCCTCGCAACAATTTTTAATAGATTGTGTAACGACCTGCTCTCGGGGCCCGTTACTTATTTGGTTTATTCGCAGGTTCCGCAGTTTACCAGTGAAATCAGCATAGCCACAACTCAGAGATGTATCACAATACTCAAACCAGCGTACAGACGTTATTACAGTCCAAATTAAAGTACAACAACAACCAGCACTCTCTCTCACAAATACATGAAGGAAGTACTGAAAGGAAATGCGGAAAAGGAAATACACTGCACAACACACACACCAACAGAAAAGTAACTAAAACTCTGCCGTCTCTGGGTCAATGTAGGCTCCACGAACTCTGGGGCAATCTCCTCGATCAGGTCTTCGTCTGCCGGTGCCATAAATGGAACCGAAGGTAAGTCACAACAATTCTAGCGATAGAAAAAGTGGAGTGCACAAATATGGAGCAGTCTATAGTAAATAAGTGCGGTAAGTAAAGTAGGGTCAGACAAGCATGCAAGTGCGATAAGTAAAACACATCAAGTCAAGCATGCAAGGGTGACAAGTAAAGTAAAGGTGACCAAGCAAGTAACTAGTAATGACGATAGCAATGAAAATTGCAATAATGAGAGTACTTGTGCCTATTCTAGTTTGTGACTTATAACGGGAAGTACAGTGAGCAACCAAGAGGCCAACTCTTGCCGCGGGTGCTACCCGGGCGAACCAATCTCTGAGAACTATGCAATAATCTGTGAACTGTGAACTGTGATCTGTGATGGTTGTCACCGGCACTGTTATGGGTTGCTAGAACCCGCATGGTGACAACAAAGTCTGGACTAGTCGCTCCCACACTTCCGCAATTATAAGTTACCCCAAAACCCAGTGTCTGTGCAGGTTACCGTACTTTGCAATTTTACTAGTCATTTACTGTTCTTACATTTCCAATTACAATCTTTCTGTCAAGCAATGTCAATAATCTGTTCAGGTCAATAACTGTTCCGAGACTAGGTGTCAAGTCCTATGTTCATACGAGTACACTATCTATATTTCTAAGGGTAGAATTTACTGTGACTTACACTTTCGGGATTGTCGTAGCAAGACGAGGATGGAGTTAGGGCTTCCATGGGAGTTGGTGCACAAGAATCGGTACCTGCGGACATGAGATGTAAATAGTTATAGGTTATCTTATTTTTCTAACTATTTGTCTTAACGTTTTTATTTATACTAATAATTTAACAATTTGGTTACTCTTAAAACAATGGACTTGCAAATCCACGAAGGTTGGACATTATATACTACTCAATTAACATGTTAATCTTAATCATTCCCTCTCTTCTAGGTAACCGGCATTTTAGGACGAAATTTATTATATTTTGAGTTTCAAGTATAGGTCATGAAAAGTTCGTAATCCCGGCTATATTGTATAGTGCTTTCAATTATTCACCAATACATACGATAGAAACAACATGGTACAAGAGTCCTTTTCAATAGAGACTGGGAAATTTTTTTGGAGTTCTATAACAAGTGATATCATGCCATTTAACTTACTCCAGAACAAAGAGGAGAGCATTTGCAAGCCACCAACTGAAACAATGGTCCACATGCCCAACATACAAGAACTGTAGGTAAGAAATTTGAGCAAAAGGTTTTTCATGATAACTGTGTTAGCAAGAAACCTAGGTGACCTAGGAACCTTTATCAGAAACCCAGAGCAAGAACATCATATTGAAGCAGATATTTCAATTTGAATGAATTGGCCAACCGAATATCTTAGAGCATACTATCGAGGGCATGCTGACGCCTACCACATCAAAATTTGGGCTATATAATATGGCAGATGCTAAAATTATGCTAATAACAGACAGTCTCATCCAGGCAATCACCATGCTTATGGTCCAACAAGAGGGGTATATTATCTAGAGCAGAAGGAATTAGATGAAGGTGGTTCTCGGTATGGAAGTAATTTAAACATGTGTAACTTTAATGATATGTACACTTTGAGAGGCTAACCATTTTAATTCATGGATAAATATGACAATTAACGTTGCAGGCCAAGTAAGCCCCATGTTTATTAGTATATCATTCAGATATAATTGATAATGAGATGGATTAACAATTTTATGATATTATGACACTACAAGGCCTGAACACAAGTAACACCACTAATCAATAGTATGCTAAAATTATTAAAAATCATATCTGAGTATTAAACTTAGGGAACGTACCTCTTCAAACGCGTATTTCGCGGGGTTAACGTCATGGTGGAAGAGCGCGTCGGCTTCGACGTGGGAGTGGCGGTCGACGGAGGTGGTGGCAGAGCTCGGGGAGAGAGCTTCGGCATTGTGGCATTTCGTCGAACAGTTGGCGGGTCAAGTGGAGGACAGGGAAAACAGGGCAGCGAGGGACCTCGGCATTGGCTTCGGGTGGCTAGGGCTGAAGGTGGTGGGGGCGTGGAGCGGCGCAGTCGGAGGGCTTGGTGGCGGTGATCGACGTGCCGTGGCGGCGGGCCTCGCGGCGGTGTCGCTGCTCGATGGTGCGGGCGTCGTCGGAGGCGGGCCGTCGAGCGGAGGCGGAGGCGCTGCTCGGAGACGACGATGACGCGGGAAGCTGGGGCAGCGTCTTGTGCGGCGGAGGCTGCTGGAGACGGCAGCGCCGGTGGTCGACATGGGGTGGCGGTGGTCGGAGAGAGGGCATCGGCGGGAGAGTGGAGCGGGCGGCGCTCAACCCTCCGGAGGCTGGAGATCGTGAGTGAGAGAGGGAGAAGAGAGATAGAGTGAGGCTGTGAGTGTGACAGAGGGAACAAGATGGGGCTTATATAATGATAAGTTAATCCAAAATGATACAGTTGTAATAGTAATGATAATAATAATACAAATTTATTATAACAGTTGGATCTGAGCGGCCAAGGGGGTGGGTTAATGAGGGTAGTTAGGGAAATTATTAGGGGTAGATCTGGATTTTAATTCGGGGTAAAAGTAATTAGATAACAGTAATTAGTAAAGATAAACGATCATTAGTGAATGTGATAAGCAAAATACAATAGATTTGAAATTACGGTTTTGCCCCTGATATTAACCGTGTCCGAAAAATTACGAAAACATACCCACGAGATCGTATCATCGCGAGGATCGCGAATACAAGATCCGTTCTGGGATTTGAGCTACGGAAGTACAGGTTTTTGGCCAAAACGTTTAGGAAGCGGGTTTGCGGGTTCTAGGCTGAAATGATTTACAAAAATTCTGAAATTAATGTGGGAAGCCCTAAATGATCATAGGATGCTACTGTAGAAGTTTGAAGACGTTTTGAATACGTTTGTATAGAAAATAAATTCGTCAAAACAAAACGGTAATTTTGGGAGATGAATTTTAACAGAAATGTTTTGGGCATTTGAGGAAATCTAAAATTGCTGAAATACAATATGATAAGTCTAGTGCTCTAAAATATTTTTATAAGAATTTTTTGAAATCAGTTTTGATATACAACTCCTAACTAACCATTATAAAGAAAATTTAGAATAAAAATACGTTAAGTACGTATTTGAAGTGTTTGAAAAATACAGGCCGTTACAGATTGGCTTTGCTAATATCTTCTTATGCTTGTGATTGTGATGAAGAGAGCAAAGCAATGTGCGGCTGACTCCTCTCTGGATTTCGTGCGCCCCTTGTGCATTGATCTCGGCCGCCTCCTTTTTGAGATGCTTGGATAAATTCGGCATGAGCTCTTGGGAAATAAAATATGGCCCCTTGATTTCTTTTTTGCTCCCAAGAGAAATTAATTGTTGCTTCGTGCGTGACCTTTGATTTGATAGAGAAAGGAACGGTAGGGTTGCTTTTTGGTCAATAATGTCGGCTGCCCCTTTCTCCTTGATGACTCTTGGAGAATTGATGAAGGCCTTTGCTTGATTGTCCTGTTCTCTCTTTGATGCCGCAAGCTTCTCCCCTTCTCTCTTTGATGCCGCAATATATCTTGGGGAATTTTAGCTTGGCCGACTTTGATTTGTGTATGCTACGAGCCCCTCTCGATTTTTGATTGCAGCGCAAAAATATTTTTAGTTGCCGCATGTCCTCCCCTAGACACAAGGCTATATATAGGATGGGTACTAGGGTTTTGTGCAAGAGAGAATCCCTAGAGCATAGGGATTGGGAATTTCAAACATGATTTGATTCTATCTCTTTGTACCATAGATAGGAGATTTGATTTGAGCTTTGAATAGGAAATTTGTTGCAAGCTAGCTAAATGATTTGATCAATCCTTTATTCAAATTTGGCTCTACCCTTTTTTTTTCTTTGGACCAAGTCCAACTTTGCTCTCCATTGACCAAGTCAAACTTCTTTGTGCACACACACTCCCTCTCTCCCAATATGCTATACGAATAGCAGTTCCGTCAAAAAGTGAAAATATATTGTTTCGCCAAGCCTGAAACACACTAAGCACACACATTAAATATAACGACACGTTTGTCATCATCAAACCAAGATCCTAGATCGTTGCTTCCAACAGAAGCGCCTTCACGGTTCTTGAAGGTGCTATAATCCGAAGGTGGACGCACGGTCTTATTGTCGTTGGCAGACATAGCTAAGTATCTGGCTCTGATACCAAATGTAATGCCCTACAAGCTATTGCACAAGTACTAGAGGGGGGGTGAATAGTACTTTAAAAATAACAAGGAGTATAATTCCTAATTATCGTGCAAACAACTACCAATCAATTTGCGGAATCTTAAATTGATGACAACAACAAAATTAACAATGCAAACAATAGATATTACTGGGTTCGGATCCACCCAAGTCTCCCCGACTTGTTCCCGGTGATCCTACGTCCCAACCACCCGGATCCCCTCCGGATACTTAGGTTAGAAACCCTAACCCAAGATTTCCACTATGATATCTTGTGAAAAACCTTCACAAGATCAAATCATACATGCAATGGCAATAGTGAATCCCACAACCCGGGATCACAACCTTCTCTCACAACCGAGAGAATCAATAGTAATGAAAATCAGTTTATATATGAAATAAACAATCTTACCACAAATCCTATACCTTGAGTTTTCTTACCAAATAGGTGCAATGAGGGATTTGAGGAAGAGGAAGTCACCAAGACCTAGCACCACTGAAATGAGCAGCAATGGGTGCCTAGGAGTGATTAGGAGACTTGAATCCAGCTAGAGCTTGAATGGCTCACCAAGAACAAACTTCTCTCAAGATGGATTCTAGATCTAGAAAGTGAGAGAATGGATTTCTTGTGAGGGAGAGAGCTTTGGAAATGAGTGAGAATCTCTAACTCTTTCAATCTCAATGAATCTCTGAAATATAGCTCTTCTTGGGGAAGAAGAACCCCAGCTTAGTATTTATACTAAGGGGGGAAAACGTGTTAGGTCAAAACCCAACGGTAGGAAATCTGAAGCCACTAGTCGGTCAAAGAACAAACACTGACCGACTAGTTCATCAACTAGTCGGTCGGTCAAACAACATGGACCGACTAAGTGATGAACAGTGAACAGATAGAATTTCAGACCTAGAAATCTAGTCGGTCCAAGAAGACTGTCTGACCGACTAGTTTCACAACTAGTCGGTCGGTCAGTGAACTTAGACCGACTAAGAGTTAAAAACAAATAGTCTCAATACAAATTGAGTTAGTCGGTTCAAGAACAAATGTTGACCGACTAGTTCATCAACTAGTCGGTCGCTAAACGTTCTTAGACTGATTAACGATAAACAGTAGCTCAGGAGAAAATTGGCATGAACAGAGACTGTTCAACTAGTCGGTCTAAGTAGCATCACTGACCGACTAGTTCACTAACTAGTCGGTCGGTGAGTCAACATGGACCGACTAAGTATAAACAGTAACAAGGCAAGTTCAGGGAATGTTCAACTAGTCGGTCTAAGAAGAATGACTGACCGACTAGTTCACCAACTAGTCGGTCGGTGAGTCAACATGGACCGACTAAGTGTGAACAGTAAAGTGCATGAAGTTTAGAAAGCAAACTAGTCGGTCCAAGAAGCTTTGCCGACCGACTAGATCACCATCTAGTCGGTTGGTTCTTCTTCTTGAACCAACTAACATGCACAAGAAGTCCCGAATCGAAGCGCGATGCTTCGGGAAAGATTGTATGGACTTCTACTAAGATCCTAGCTCTAAGATAGGAGCGATATGAAGATAGAAATGTAAGATATACTCAAGGCTTAACATTCTATAGATCGAAACTAAAAGACTATAAATAAAACCTTAAGGAACGGTCTTCCAGAGCTTCAATCAAATCTTCATGACTTCCAAAATGGTCCAAAAGCTTCAACGAAGCTTTAGGCATTGAATACGAGCTTTGAGAAGTCTTGAGATGTCGTTTTGAGTTTTCTCGTGAATTTGGCGACGATCTCCATAACTGCGCTCACAAATTGTTAGTTCATGAATTATTTATGTTTGCTCATCATCCAAAACCAAATCCGGGGAGTCCAATACTCAACAAAGAGTTGGCTTTGTTTGTCACCGTATCTCTTTGTTTGTCATCGCACATGTCGTGTGGTCATAATGCCTGATGGCCCCTTTCGATGGGTTAGACCCTTGCCCAAGATGATCGAACGTAAGCCATCGAACCATGTTAGGAGTAGACCACTACATTCAGTGGTGACGGAGCGATTTCATCGACTCACGGCTGACGACACACTAGGGTCATTTAGTAGGAAGGGGAGGCCCATTCGACTTATGGCTGACGACACAAGAAGATCGTTTAGTGGCGAAGGGGTGGTCCTTTAACTTACGACTGGCGACACAAGATTATCATTCAGTAGCGAAGGAGTAGCCCTTTCAACTTATGGCGGACGATACGATAGGGTCGTTTAGTAGCAAGGGATGGCCCTTCGACTTACGGCTGACGACACGAGAGGGTCGTTCAATGGCGAATGGATGGCCTTTCGACTTACGGCTGACGACATGAGAGGGTCGTTCAGTAGTGATGGGGTGACCTCTTCGACTTATGGCTAACGACAAGTTAGGAGAGTCATTCAGTGGCGAAGGGATGGTCCCTTCGACTTATGGCTGATGACGCATTAGAATAGTCGTTCAGTAGTGGAGGGTTGGACCCTTCGACTTATGACTGACGATGCATTAGGGCCATTCGCACGAGTCTGATCAATATAGATTCGTCTTATCCAGGATTCCCCAGGGTTCGGATCATTTTAGTAGGGAGCATGATGGGACAGTTCTCGTAACATTCATGAATGCTTGGTTTCGAAAAGGATGCAAAACTTTACTTGATGAGAAACATGCTTTATTGAAAGGATTAAAAAATAAAAGGTGTATATGTGTTTCCGAACTTCGTCAGAGTTGCTTTCGTCCCACGCCTTTTTTATTCGATCCTGAGCTCGGAGGCTTGCTAGTCAACCACCTTGGTAACATGCGACCTTGTCATCTTGCCCTTCTGCTTCGAGGGTCCCTCCTTGCTAGGTTGATCGCTGGCCGGGTTTTTGGGATGCCCACGCTTGACCAATGCATCGATCTCTTTTTTGAGAGTCCAACGGTCGTTGGTATCGTGCACGTAGTCATTATGGTACTTGCAGAATTTGAGGTCGTACCTCTTCTCATACTTGCCTTTCTTGGCAGATTCTTGTACCACTGCTTTTCGTGGGGCATAAACGAGGACTCCGTCTTGCGGGCACTTGGTCTTGCATAGGTATAGTGTTCCTTGCTCCGAGGGCTCCTCTCTCTGGGTCTCTTGTCTCTAGACTCTTGTCGAGGGGTCCCCTGAGTCGGTTTTTCCCGCCTGGTGTCTCCACGGCGGGCGAGGGTGCCTTTCCCACTAGTTCCAGTCGGTTCATCCGCTTCTTTGGAAATGGTGAACTAATCCATTATATTGAACATCTCTGCGAGGTTATTAGGGGGAACTGGTGGAGCGCCCTTCGCAGGTGTTTGTTCTGCATCGCTTGAGTGAGCACCGTTATCATAGTTACATCCGTCGTCTCCTCTACATCGAGCCTCTCGTCGTTGAATCTTTGGACGAAGGCTCAGATTGATTCATTCTCGTTCTGTTTAAGCACGAAGAGGTGAGAGGACTTCTTGGAACGAAGATCCACGACGAATTGTTTGTAGAACAGATCAGCCAATTCATCGAATCACCTGATGCAACCGTCGGGTAATACTTCGTACCAACCTTCTGCCCTCATAAATAGGGTGACGTGGAAAGCTCGGTATATGTACGGCTCATTGGCCCTGTGAAGCAGCATGACGTTCAAGTACTTGCGGATGTGCGACCACAGGTCACCTCTGCCATCGTATGTTGGCAAGGCGGGGAGCTTAAACTTCAGAAGAGAATGTGGGAAAATGATGTTGTCCTTCAACGGGGTCTGCCGAAGTGCGGATTGGATGAGCAGGGATCGTCCTTCCCCGCTTTGTCCATACATGGCTCCCGAAGATCGGTTTGGGATCTCATCTCTCCTTCCATATCTGTTGGGGGAGGTATGCTCTCAGATCATTTATATTTGATGCAAATGATTTTTTATATAGGATGTGGGAATTTTGCCTATGATGCAAAAGAGAATTAAATGTGTCGTAAAATGTTTGCGTACATATTTAATGTAATAAATGCATAGAAAAAGTTACCTGGAAGACGGGATCGTCCCGGTCTAAACACAGGTTTAAACAGCATCAAAACGGACTCCAAACGTGCAAAATAAAGCCAAAACTATGCCAATAGCCAAAACTAGGCATTTCGGGTCTGGCGCCTGCTAGGCGGGCGCCCGACCCACCTGAAATAGAGGCACACATGCCCAAAGGGTGGGCGGGCACCCAGACTATGGGTGCCCTAACTGAGCGCATGGGGCCCTAACTGAGCACATGGAGCCCCCTTGTGGGCCCCATGCATAGGGTCTCGAACCCTCAGTTCTGGCAGCGGCTGTCTTGCGAAAATACAGATTTTGTCTCATCTTTGGACATACGTTTAAGGGGTCAAACGGACTCGGAATGGAGTACCGTTTGAACCTAAGCGTTCACCATTCAACCATCTTTGATTTGATAGGTTGTATCACTTTCGAAGCCCAACAGTAAGGGAAGAAAAATTCACCAAAGTTTGGCCTTTGTGAAAGGCAAACTTTAATTAATTTTTTCTCCCAAATTTTTTAGTCCCACATCGGATATGGAGTAAAGGGGAGGGGTTAGCCGCCTATATAAATGGGGGCATACCTCCTCAAAACTCGTCCGAAGCTCCAGATCTGGGTGGCTCCATTAAACGTGAGCAAGCCCTGATCTGAGCTTAAAATAAATATTCTCTTTCTTCCTAAATTTCTGCTTTGCTCCTGTTTGGGCCCTAGCAAAGCTACTAAGGAGCTCGGATCAAATCCGAAGTCTTAACGTGAAATCTTACTCGACGCGTGGTTGGCTCGGCGATAAGGGTGTTATCGCCTCGGGAGTCGGGACGCGGTGCAGTTCAGAAAGCGGTTCGACTGGGGACGCAGTTCAGCTTGGGAGATGCGACGCGGGGCCAAAGAAGTGTTGCTAAAACGACGCTTCGTATTCTACGAAAACGTAGTGAAAGGTATGTACTTTAAATTAAGCATGCGTTTATAAATTGCATATGTTAGATAGATCTATTCTTAGGGGTTGATCGGACCCAATCTCGGGATATTAGATATCTTAGCTAGGGTTTGTTCCCTTTAGGGCTTAACTTAAAATTGTTTTAAGTTAATTTTTCCGCGGCTTATTTGATAACTTCGTCCGACCGACTTAGGCCGGACGTCGTATTTATAGCCCTAAGGACCCAGAAAACCCTACAGTGGTATCAGAGCCTTGTCTACATTGATCTATAGTTTTGCAATTTATAAATTGTATATGATACAACATGCTTCTCCATCAGATAGAGGTTTTATTTAAACTTTAAAAATGTCATTTTTAAAGCAACGTTTTATTTTCGAAAATTGTTTTTGAAAATTAGATTTAATTTTTATTTTAAAATTAAATCTTTAAAATTATGTGATTATTTTGGATGTGACTTAAACTTATGCGATAAATTTTAGGTTGCATGTTTAGCAAGATATTTTATGAGATAAAATTTAAATTGATTTGTTATGCCATGCTAAATTGTTTAGTTAATGTTTTAATGGTTATATTAGTTAATTTTTATTATGTGATAATTCAAGTAAGACTATTAGGATATCCATTAAAAACTTCCAGAAAAACTAAGAGATAATTTTTGGACATGATATGATTTAAAAAAAAATTGCAACAAATTAAATTCTTGTTTAGGGTAGCCCTCTCTAAATTATTATTTTAATTGTTTTAATAATAATTTCGAACAAAATGCTATGATTTAAAATTGTTGCAACTGGAATTTTAAAATGCCTAATACAAGATTAGGATAGCACCTTAAAATCCTTATAGTTGATAAGGACATTAATCAAAGTTATTAACCAATCCTAGTAATTTCGAATTTTAGGATTCAACTAGTTGATAGGATTAACTAGTTTTAATTAAGCCATTTCTAATCGAACAGGACACATATGAATAATAAGTTTCTTTCAGTGGACCATGATCTGGTCTAGTGTGTTTTGACTAGTGTTAAAGATCACTCTAGATTGACTTGGGATAGTGATCTTGGCCTAGTCAAATCTCTGGCCGTGTTCCGCTAGACCGCAAGGATGGGAATTATGATTATGTGACGTCGTCGATTATATCTAGTCAATTACGTTAAAAATCTTCTTCAAGGTTAGTCATAACCCTCCTTGTTTTAGAGGTTGTCATAGTTGTTGAGCACACTCAAGCTATGTCATAGATACTTTATGTAAACTAACTTCTTAATACATGAGATGTAGTCTAGACTTAACCCAAACCGTCGCGTCATGTCCATACACCTAGCGCCAGCGTAAGTTAGGCTAGACACGAAAACAAGGGTCCGACTAGACTAGCCATTGTGATTTGGATGAACACACTCATGATCATAAGTGACTAGGGGTAAAAACCAACAAAAGAATCATATATAATATGATTGATGAAGAGTCATCTACCAATCGCAGAGTTAAGCAATTTGTTGAGCACACTCAAGGTTGTGAGGCTCATTGTGATTGGATCTCTTTCCCATTAAATTTAATTAAATTGTTCATTATTATGGCTAAAAATGATCGCAAAATAGTGGGAGGATATGTTAGATAAAAGCCATTCTATCTATATTTAAAATTGAACATATGCTAAACTAGGTTAGTTCTATGTTTACTGTAACGGTCGCTTTTCGATCGTGTGTTTTTCATGCACGTACTTTCTTTTCGTACGTGTATTTATTGTGACCTCCTCTTGTATCCCAAACGCACGATGTTATATATCGTTGTGACCCTCGAAAAGAGTAGTTATTTGTGGAATTTTTTATGAACGTCATTTCACGGGTCGTTCTCCCACAAATCAGCTTTGATTGAAGGGGTGTCGTAACTTTAGACCTCGACGTTTGATCTTTTTATTTTTAGTTTCGTTTTTCGTTATCCTAGCACATGACCGATCATCGTAGTCTCGACCCTCTCGTCGACACGGTCATCCCGATATTTTTCTTGTATTTATCGGACACCGTTAGACCGACCCTTCACCCTAATCATCTTTAATCTCTAATTAGCCTAGACTAATTCAGAATTCAATTCCTACTTAAATCAAATCTGATCTAATCCCCTAAGAATCCTACGTACCATCAAATATCTCCCTTAGCTATTTGCCATACTAGTTGTACCCTTTCCCCCTCTCACACTTTCTCTCCAATCAAGCCTAAGTCTACCCCTTTTCTAACCCTTTTAGCATCCCCTCATTATAACTTACGCATCTCTAGCCTAGGGTTTTCTCTCACTAAACCAGCTGCCATCACCCGAAACTTACGCACCCAACGCAAGCCAGCCGTCGGTCTCCCTTGCCGTCGACCACCGGTGCAACCCCCTCCTCCTCCACAAATCCGGCCACCCTCTCCACCCAAGCTGCCGCAACACCTCCTCCCTTCATCCCCTTAAACTCCGGCCATCTCCTTTGAAACCCTGCCACACTTCCCCACAAAACAATTGACGGCCTCCTCCTCTAGACCACCGTAAGCCACCACGAACTGTCGTATCCTCCCTACCGTCGACCTGCCCACGACCAGACCCCCATCTTGTCGGCCATCACTCTGGCTAGTCTCCCTCTCCCATCTCCCAAGCCGCAACAAACGCCCAGCAAAGCCCCATGAACTGCCGACCACCTGAGCCCCTTGCACAGCCGGTTCCTCCACCCGAACAACTGCCGACGCATCCCCCTAGAACTACCATTGCCGGCCTCCTCTCTCTCCCAACCTTCCCTCCTCCTCCACGGCGCACCCCCCATAAACAGCCACATCTCCCCTCAAGACCCCACGGCATGCCCTTCTATTAGCCGCCAGCCGCCCTCTCAATTGCAGCAGCCATTGAGAACCCCCGACGGTCGGCAACTTTTCCTCTAGGCCGACAGTCTGACCGCAGCACCCCCTCGTGGCCTTCACCGCTGTGTTCGCTACCTCTAGTGGTCGTCGTCTTCGCCGTAGTCTGCCGTACCTTGCTCGCTGCCAGAATCCAACCCCTGACGTTGCTACCCGACGTCAGTGTAGCTTTCGCGTTGTGTTATGGTAAATCCCGATTCGTAGGAACCCACACATCCGTCGGTTTAACAAGATAAAAATCGTGATTTCCCTTGCTTGGTTAATGACTAATTGAAGATTAAATAATATGGGACTGTAGGTTTGGTGATTGTGGTTTGGGCACATAGGAGTTTCTGGACCCCGTTGATCTGAGACTTGTGGACGTATTTCAGGCAAGTGAAGCTTGCAAAGTAAATTGTTAAGCCATGTTTTAGGCTATTCTGAATATTTGTGTAAAATAAGCTAGGCGATGAAATGATAGTCGCCTAGACACTATGCTTGATCTAGCTTGACAATGAAGCTAGATCCGACACCATACTTGATCTAGCTTGACAACGAAGCTAGATCTGACACCCTTGTCATATCATTTCATGCATATTACATGTCACGTTTACTTTCTGATAAACTGTACGCATTCAACATATGCTTGTTATACCATCATGTTGCATATCGCATGTCATTTCATGCATTTGAATGTATTGTCATGAATGTGTAGCACACGCTACAAATGAAATGTAAGCTACAGCGCGTAGAATTCTGACTCCTATAGCATGTAATGACGCTAGGTGCGCCCCTATGCCAAATAAAGAACAATTCCTGGCTCGTGTTCCAGAAGCATGAAATGTAAGCTGCGGCGAGTAGGATTTTGACTCCTACATCATGAATGATGATAGGTCAACCATATGCCATAAACACTTCCTGGCTCGTGATCCAGAAGATGGGCGTCAGTCCATACACACATGGAGGGATAGGGTTAAGCGGTCACTTAGTGTAGAAGTGTGCACGTACAGCAACTTCATCTGAAAGGCGTAACCCTTGTGCACGACGTGAACGCATGTTTTACTGATTTTCAAGAAATATTGTTTAGTAGATTTTTGCTACGACGTGACATGCAATGTTGAATATCATGTTCATTTTAAATTACTGCATTCATTGAATATCATGCCATGTCATCATGTTTTAAATTGCTATTGCATTCATTTAACTCTTATGTTTCCTTGCACAAAAGTCTCTTTCTTTTAACTTTTGGAGACTTTTGCTGACATGCGCCCTTTCCTCGTTGGGTGTCGCATGTTAGGTTTGAGCCTGAATTAGTTGCTGATGTCGAGCTTGAGGCCTGTTGTTGACGTTCAGTTCGAGGACACCGAAGTCCTATCCTAATCTCAGTTGGAGGCTTCTTCGTAGTTGTTGTTTGCTTTCCTAGTAGTTGCTGTTAGGTTGTTCGATGCATAGCACCTTTCTTATGTTTCAGTTTTGGCCATGCTTGGGGCCTTTCTTTTTAGACTCGCTTGTACTACTTTTTATGACTATATCTCTGAATGTTTTTGAATAAAGATTGGATGTTGCTAGAATGTTGGTTAATTATTGCATGCGTTCAAATTATTATTATTTGTTGTTCTTTCGTTGCAATGCAAGAATCTATGAATGGATGAACACACAGACTCTTATCAGACTGTAGATTCACAGCTTCAGTCTGAGCAGACATCTTCGCGTCTCGCCTTCCGTACTTGGGGAGCGGGGCGTGACAGGTTTTTGTGGTGGCCCATGCAGGTCGTTGCGCCTGTGAAATATCGAAACAACGATAATAATAAAACATCCATTGAAACATTTAAAATATTCGAGTCATAAAAATTGGAGTCTAATGTGAACGTTTTCCTTGTCTTAGATGGTAGGTAGACTTAGATAGACGTCCTAGTTTAATAGTCAGAGACCTCGAAGGCGTATTTTCAGAAGATGTTCCAGGTTTATGCTCCGGAAGAGATCACAATCTTGATCCTCTAAGGACCCTTTCCCCGAGATCTCTATTACAGTCTAGTTCATTAGAAAGTCTTAGTGCTAAGTTTCTCCTAATCTTTAGTCAGCCCGGTAATTAAAACCCCTGATTTCTATCATTTTCCTCATCATTACACTTTTGAGCTAATGACCATAGAATCCCATCGTAGCGGATCCACTAAGTTATTTCCCAGTCGTATTTACGTTTCGAATATTTGATTCACTTCCTTGCTTTTGTTTCACGTGATTCCTTCATGTCGTTCATCATCAATCGTTGAATATTCCCCATTGCCATCCTGATTCTTCGAAAAGTATTTTCAATATTATTTTTTAATTCCTCTCCCAGTTTAAATTCTTTAAAAACATTTAGCATGAGCTTAGACTTCATACCCTTCAGTTGACTTAAATTCATTCTCTGAATTTCGAAACTTTTCGCCGAAATCTTTAAATTACTACCTTATAATATTTTCTAACCTATATCTTCCATACTCATGTGAATATCTTACTTCCTTCATATAATGACCTTTCGGTAATCCAATATACCATTCCTTCTCTTACTATATATATACTACTCAAACTTATTTCAAACAATTTATTGTACCGACGCTTATCAGACTGTAGCTTCACAGCTTCAGTCTGAGCAGACCTCTTCGCGTTTCGCCTTCCGTACTTGAAAAGCGGGGCGTGACATTTACCAATGGATCAAAATCACAATATCCTAGGAGAATAAGTTAACTGGTCCAAATGTTGATTAATGGAATATCAACTCAAATTCTAATTGATAAACTAAACTATTTTCTCATCGACATTAAAATGACCTTCTTAGCACAGACTTAAGGACAATGATTTCCTTAAGCTCTGGGTCCAACAAAATAAATACACGCTACCTGTCACTCGCCTATATAAGGGGCAGCTTGAACATAATGATGTTCAAAGCATGTTTCTCCATACAATTTGTTGAGTCAACTCAAGATTGTATGGAAAACGGTTTCGATCTGCAAAGTTCGAAACTTCGATCAAATTGTTTGAATCGAAGATGAGTGCATAAGCGATACAAGACTATGTATCCCAACCGGATCTTGAGACAAGTAACTTGTTGAGCACACTCAAGGTTGCAAAGCTCAAGCGTTTGGATACTTGAAATGTTTGCACGGCTATTATTTTTGTTGAGAAGCGTAATATCTAAATGAGATTTAGAAAAGGAAGAAGGCATTAAGAAAAGTCAATTGAGAAAGAAAGTTTTATCTATCATTAGTAAAGGCAAAAGTAGGAAGGACTGAAAATGTGACATATTTGATGTCACGACTTCAGGATAATCGTAATACAAGATAGATTGTCATATGTGTTGGAAAAAGGAGCAATTGTTGTTTCTTTGACCATAGAGGACGTCTAACATTTTGGCGAATGGTGTCACCTAGCTTCTGAAGCAAGGAGTAATTTGTATAACGATAATGTATTAAATGTTAATACATGAATATGCAAGGTAATAGCAATACTTATATGGCAAAATAGACTAGGCTGTACCGAAGAGACTAAGCTTCACAAGTCACATAAAGAGGGGACTGACCTCTCGTATTATGAAGTCAATAGACACTTGTGAATCTTGTCTCAAAGGTATGATGGCCGAAATTTCCTCTGTAAGACAGTGGGAGAATGAGTTAGTGAACTTGTAGTCTCGTACATACGGATGTACCCAGACCCAAGTCTAAGTTAGCCAGGATAAGTTGTTCTTATTACGACACGTGTTCTTACTGAAACACAAGTCTAATAAAATAGATAACACAATGACAGAAGTATTTGAACTGCTTCGATTAGATCGAAGAATCGAATATTTAGTTGTATAAATCTTGCGTAATTAAAAGAAAATGTGATTTTCTCTCAGGTCAAGTCTCTTAATACATCGGTGTGTTGGAGAACATGAATCGCAATTTGTTAAACATGGAGTGATGCATGGAAAGTGACTCTGAGTTATAATCTTCCCTCTAGGTTAAGTCCCGGATAGTAATGCTTATGTTCTTGATAAGGCTCTATGAGGACCTTAACAATATGATATTCATTAAATCAACCGTTAAGAAGTTGCTAGATTACTCGAGTCTCGTGAGACGAATAAGGCGAGTAAAAACATCATAATTGATGATGAATTAGTCAACTTCCAGAATGCCATTCAGAGTAGGGAATTTGATTAATAACTTGATGCAATACAAAAGGGTCCTTGCACGTAAATAAAGTATGGACTTTAGTTTACGTACCCAAAGAAGGTGTGTCTTATTGGCTGCAAGTGAATCTTGGAGTTTAGAAGATTGGTGCAGAAAGAAAAATAGTTAAGTACAACTTATGTTGGTCGAGAACGGTTATCATCCTAACGCCTATAAACGGATTATGATGAAACTGTCTCGCCAACATATGTGTACAGATCTACTCGGACCGAACTCGATGTAAATGCTCATGATGACAATCAAAACTAGAGCATTCATGTATAGTCCATTTTCTAAATATGATTTAGAAGAACGAACTTATATAAATCGGCCAGAGAGTTTTCAAGGTCAGTGGAAGCGAATATAAAACATGCGAGGCATCAAGCTAGAACATATGTTTTGACAAAATGGTCAAAGAGTTTGACACTTTATCAGAAATGATTATGAACCGACTACATAACCAATAATCTTATTTGGATTATTCTTGTAAGGTACGATGAGCTGGATTAGATCCAGGAAAGACATTTATTATGGATTCCAAGAGACCAAGAAAATTATTTGGATAAAATTCTATTATGTGGTCTAACATAAACATAAAAACCACTTAAGTCTATACAATAGACTGTTTAGCAGATTCACTCACGAAGGCTCTGTCACATAAAGTCTGTAGAGACTTATGTGTAAATGCGGTATGAGATGCCGGGATAAATAGGCCTGAGTGCAAGTGAAAGATGTTAGGAGATAAGTATGCCCTCGAACTCGAGGCAATTTATCTCTGTGTAAGTGTACAAACATCTTGTTCAAAATAACAGTAAGTTGTTTGATAAGAATTTACCTAAGTTTAATAATAATGTAGTCGACATTAGAACTTAGGTAAAGTCCTAAGACTTAATGCGAGGTTAAATAAGTATCAAAATGAAGATCTCGATCATAGAGAATTGTTTGCCTATTAGTAGCATAAATCTGAAATCGTTCGTAGTCGTAGATATTTTGAGAAAAGGATATCGAAACATCGGATAGACCATTATGTCTTAGTCTTCACTATGAAGTGGTGACGATGATCTCATGATCGTTTAACTTGGCGAAGTCGAAGACGAGACACAGGTGCTCATTAGAAAATGATTTCACTGAACGACCCAACGAGAGTTATCATATGGTTATGATTGACCAATCTGTCAATGATAACTCTTAGTGATGATAGGTAAGTTGGTCTTTTGACTTGAGGTCATTGTACGAACCTGTGCGTGAACGGTGTCACTTAGATCACTGATCTAGCCTTGGGAAAGCCACGTTGAAAGAGTTTTGGTTGGGTTACATTTGAAGCGTGCGAGATGAGTAATGACCAACATAGGATTCGTCTCTTCCGGTCAAGGGGAGTTAGTGTCGCAGAGTTAGTCTGATCTTTTAGTGAGAAATTCTGGCCAGAGTATGTTGGAAGAAGTCCAACATTATTTTACTAAAGATTGATGGATACTAACCAATTTCGAGCTGGTAGGGTTGACAGTTGATCATACCCTAAGCTTGACTAAGCAACATAATTTTGACGAAAAGACTATAATTGCGGAATTCATCACGGACACAGTCAGGGTGGTCCCGACAATACTCATGTCAATGAGTTAACCACATAAGTATGATACCGAAACAGGGACGGTACCTGCTGCTCGAGGTCTTTACCATCTGGGGTTTCGAGCCCCACCTGTAGTAGGGTCATGCTATAGGGTCTCACACAGAGTGAGACCTTCGTCAAGTAATAGGTAGAAATTAGGGAGAATATGCATTTGATGCAAAGGATAAAAAACTGAAAAAGTTTTGCAGTTAGCTCCGGCATTTGGGATTAATGATCCTGAGTGCAAGTGGAAGATGTTGAGGGATGTATGTCCTCAGATCATTTGTATTTGAAGTAAATGATTTTTTAAATAGGATGTGGGAATTTTGCATGTGATGCAAAAGAGAATTAAATGTGTCGTAAAATGTTTACGTACATATTTAATGTAATAAACACGTGGAAAAGGTTACCTGGATGACGGGATCGTTTCGGTCTAAACGCAGGTTCAAACCGCGTCAAAAACGGACTCCAAACATGCCAAATAGAGCCAAAACTATGCCAATAGCCAAAACTGGGCATTGCGGGTCTGGCGCCAGCAAGGCGTGCGCCCGACCCACCTGAAATACAGGCACCCATGCCCAAAGGGTGGGCGCCCACTGATGCGGGCGGGCGCCCTAACTTAGCGCATTGGGCCCCCTTGTGGGCCCCATGCATATGGTTTTAAACCCTCAATTCTGGCGGCTGTTGTCTTGCGAAAATACAGATTTTGGCTCATCTTTGGACGTACGTTTGAGGGGTCAAACGGACTCGGAATGGCGTGACGTTCGAACTACGCATTCACCATTCAACCCTTTTCGATTTGATAGGTTGTATCACTTGCGAAGCCCAACGGTGGGGGAAGAAAAATTCACCAAAGTTTGGCCTTTGTGAAAGGCAAACTTTAATTTATTTTTTCTCCCAAATTTATTAGTCCCACATCGGATATAGAGTAAAGGGGAGGGGTTAGCCGCCTATATAAATAGGGGCCTACCCCCTCCTCAAAACTTGTCCCAAGCTCCAGATCTGGGTAGCTCCATTAAACGTGAGCAAGCCCGGATCTGAGCGAGCTTAAAATAAATATTCTCTTTCTCCCTAAATTTCTGTGCTGCTCATGTTCGGGCTCTAGTAAAGCTACGAAGGAACTCGGATCGGATCCGGAGTCTTGACGAAGGATCCACTAAAGGTGAAATCTTTTTCGACGCGTGGTTGGCTTGGCGATAAGGGTGTTGCTTGCCTCGGGACGTGGTGCGATTCGGAAAGCGGTTCGGCTCAGGGCACGGTGCAATTTAGGAGATGCGATGCGGGGCCAAAGAAATGTTGTTGAAAACGACACTTCATATTCTGCGGAAACGAAGTGAAAGGTATGTAGTTTAAATTAAGCATGCGTTTATAAATTGCATATGTTAGATAGATCTATCCCTATGGGTTGGTCGGACCCAATCATGGGATAGTAGAGATCTTGGCTAGGATTCGTTCCCTTTAGGGCTTAACTTGAAATTGTTTTAAGTTAATTTTTCCATTGCATATTTGATAACTTCGTCCATCGACTTAGGCCGGACGTCGTATTTATGGCCCAAAGGACCCAGAAAACCCTACGATATCCACCTGCAAGACTAAGAGGGTTATAACCTGGGAAGCCCCGTATATTACCTGGTTCAGGATGTTGCGGTTCGCTTCCTTGTAGTTGGAAGGACCGGGTTCTGCTTGGAAACTGAAGGCCCGATTGTCAATCCCCTTCTCGCCATATTGGTGAGACGTGGGAGTTGTATTGTGCGAGCTGATATCTTGCCAATCCCTGAGCAAGGCTGTGCCTCTAGTTGGTGTTAGGGTCAGGTTTGGAGGCGGTTGTTGCTCATTGGTGAGCGGTGGATCTCCCCTGCTTTGGCGTATCAGGGTTGCCAAAACATCGAGACTCTTGTCGTCCTGCTCCACGAACTGGTCGAATTGCTTCTAGGTCACCTTACGTTCTTTGGTGGCCTTCGCATGTCGCTTTGGTGGGGACGTAGAGCCCGAGGCATCCTCTACCAGGACGTTGTTGGCTTTTTGTTTCTCCTTCGGACCTTAGATCGGTCCGATATTGATGGGTGCAGCTGACATAACTTCTTGATCGCTTCGGGATGTCGAGCTGGTTAACGATTTCCCACAAACGGCGCCAAACTGTTAAGGCCAAAAATGACCGAGACAGTTGTCTTGCTGACGTGGACCCTCCGTGCTGAGTCGGAATCTCGTCAACGAGTTGAATGGGACCCTAGGTTGGAAAAACCAAGTTCGGTTGATGGATGGTGAATATTTTACGATGCTCGATCCACCTTCGAGCGGCCTGTGTGTCGACGGATCAAGGCTGGGACACTCGGGAACGACCCTCGCAGAAGGTCGAAACTCGGCGACCTGCACCACAAGAAGGCGTGTGGGGGGGGCACATCTGGGTTCCGACCCAAATTCACTCCGATACTTAAGTTAGAATGTAAACTTAAAGAGGAGATATAGCTTGGAGTAGTTGAGATCGACCCACGGATGTTTGTCTCAGATCTGACGTCACAAGCTCTTTAGTAAAGAATTATAAGCTGAAAGAGTAGAGTGTATGTATTAGATCGCGTACCATGGGAATTGGAACCTTTTGGTATTTATAAACATCATGGGTCCTTTGAGTGACATTGTGGAGATAACGGTCACCTAGTATGGTGCCATGATCAGCCCTCTTTAATAGGAGCAAACGTTGCCCACGTTCCCGCTATTTATGAGGACATCTTCAATCCCATGTTCGGGTGATGAGAGTGCAACAGGCGACTGGCTGGTGGGCTTTGACCGAGTCGATATTGGGCTTCTCTTGTGGACCTTAATCTCAATCGATCAATTCGTCTCGAGTGCCGACCCAATGGCTCAACAGATTCCTATTAATTGGTGCGCAAGCAGGTGGCTTCAACCAACCCAGATATTTCTGAACAAAGACATTACAAAGAAGAAATTTAGAGAGAGAATATCTAAAGAGAGCCGGTGACTCTAATGGCAACTTGGAAGACGACCCGCAACATTATGTAAACAGAAGCCAACAAATCAAGAAGACTTGACTTGCTAAACCCCCGTCCATTTAAAGAAGGGAAATTGAAGCAGAACAAGGAAATCAGAAAGAAAGAGGAGGAAATGGTGGGCGGCGAGGGCTGGGCGGGGGCGGGGTCGGCGATAGCGAGCCTGATGTTCGTGTGGGCGATCGCCCGCCAGTTCTTTCCCCACCACTTCGACACCTGCATAACGAGATACGCCACCAAGCTGCTCCACGCTTTCCATCCCTACGTGGAGATCACGTTCCCCGAGTACAGCGGGGAGATGTTCGACCGCAGCGAGGCCTACTGCGCGATCGAGTCCTACCTCTCCGGCTCCTGCACCGAGCGGGCCAAGCGGCTCAAGGCCGTGATGGACCGCGACAAGTCCAACCTCGTTCTGAGCATGGACGAGCACGAGGAGGTCACCGACGAGTACCAAGGAGCCAAGGTCTGGTGGCACTCCAGAAAGACCGTCTCCGACCGACAGATCATCTCTTATTACCCGGGCGAGCCTGATGATCACAGGTAATTTCCCCAAACGACTAATTTACAGACAGCTATGATCGGCGAAGGTAAAACTCATTGTGATACGATGCAGGTACTACCAGCTGGTCTTCCACCAGGCTCAGAGGAAGCTGATACACGAATCCTACCTCCCTCACGTGATGGAACAGGGCAAGGCAATCAAGGTCCGAAAGCGGCAGCGAAGGCTCTACACCAACGACCCGCACTACGAGGGGTTCGAGTACAAGAAGCTCCAATGGACCCACGTCCCGTTCACCCACCCGGCCACGTTCAACACGGTGGCCATGGATCCTGAGAAGAAGAACGAGATAGTTCTGGATCTCCTCAACTTTGCCAAGGGCAGGGATTACTACTCCCGGGTCGGGAAGCCTTGGAAGCGAGGATACTTGCTGCACGGCCCCCCGGGGACCGGCAAGTCCACCATGATCGCGGCCATGGCTAATCTGATGGACTACGATGTGTTTGATCTTGAACTGACCGCGGTTAAGAACAACACGGCGTTGAGGAAGCTGCTTATAGAGACCACAAGCAAGTCCATCATTGTGATCGAGGACATTGATTGTTCACTGGACCTCTCGGGCAAAAGGAAGAAGAAGGTGAAGGCAGAAGGGTCGGAGGAAGACGAGGCGAAGAGGCCGGAGGAGGAGAGCAAGGTCACGCTCTCGGGGCTCCTCAACTTCATCGACGGCCTGTGGTCGGCCTGCGGGAGCGAGAGGCTGATCGTGTTCACGACCAATTATGCCGATCAGCTTGACCCGGCGCTCGTGAGGAGGGGCCGGATGGACATGCACATCGAGCTGTCCTACTGCACGTTCCAGGCCTTCAAGGTGCTCGCCAAGAACTACTTGGGGATCGACGATCATGTCCTGTTTGATGACATAAAGGAGTTGATGGGGAATGAGGAGATCACCCCGGCTGACGTTGCTGAAAATTTGATGCCCAAGACTTTTGATAGAATTGCAAGGGACAATTTTTGCATTTAGGCTATTTTTTTAAACTTATTTACAAAATCGACCAACTCATAAACTATTTAGCAAAACCGACTAACTTCTGGGCTCGCGCGTGCGGGGGGACGTTTGGAGTTTGGACGCGGTTTCAAACCGCGTCCAAATTGAAATTTGGACGCGGTTTGAAACCGCGTCCAGATTAACACCCCTTCAAGCCCGACAGCGCCCGGTCTGCTTCTTTCTTCCTTCTTTCTGTCTTAGTTCTTCCTCCCGAGCAAAAAACCCTAAAACCCACGTATTGTCCTACTCCGTTGAGGAAGTGAAATATAGCTCTCATCAAGTAGTGACAACCTTCAGGAGGTATGATTTATGTAATTTTTTTTCATTAAGCTCTTGATTTATCCCAAATTTCAATGGGGTTTAGGGTTGATGAAAATTTATATTGGCTCTGATCTAAAAATTAGTATTCGTGTTTAAGCTAAAAATTTATTTTGTATTGTATATTGGCTCTCCAAATGTAAATGAAATGATAAAAATTTAGTTTGTAAGATAAAAATTTAAGCTAAAATTTTAGACCAAATGCCATGTATTGGAGTATTCGTGTGTCATAATCAAAATTTTAGCATACAAAATTTTATGGAAAGCCATGTATTTATTGATGAAACATCAATACAAAATTTTAGATGAAATATAAATCTTTTGTATGCTAAATTTTTTCCTATCAAATGCCATGTATAAATTGAAATAAATTTTAAATGAAATACCAATTCATGTTAGTTGATTGTAACATTCATCATTAACATCAACATCCAATTTTTTTCATCTTATATATTTTTTCTAGCAGATATGGACCCGGGACCTGTTTCAGATACGGTCTTGAATGAGCAGGCACGACATCGTTCAGCAAATATCCAGCCTGGACAGGTATGAACAAAACTAGTGAATTAATATTTTTATAGAAATGTATCTTTCTTCGTAATTTTGGATGAAGTATATTAACAATACGTATTTTTTGGTTGCAGGCGGATATTATATTGGTAGTGGACCACACGAGGAAACATACCGCATGGGTTTTAGATGAGAGGGCATCGCACTATATGGAAACTGCCAGGCTTGATGTATGTGCGAGGTTGAGGTGGATACGGTTGGATTGGGCGTTACTTTCTGCATTGGTGGATAGATGGAGGCCCGAGACCAATACATTCCATCTCCGTCAGGGTGAGATGACGATCACATTGCAGGATGTGTCAGTCATCACGGGCCTTCCTGTTGAGGGCATTCCTATATGGAGAATGACAACCCGTCCCAATTGGGCGGAATTGATGGAGCGACTCCTTGGACAGGCATCCATAGAAAACCAAGGAGCTAAGGTAAAACTGAGCTGGTTGCGAGAGACGTTCATGGAGTTGCCTGCAGAAGCCACCCCTGAGGAGATTCGGCAATATACTCGAGCATATATTTTGCATATGATAGGCACATTATTGGTGCCAGATCCAAGTAAAGGGTCGGTGCATCTCAGGTGGTTGACAAAGATGGAGCATATAGAGGCCATTGCAGATTATTCATGGGGTAGTGCTGTTCTTGCTCACCTATACGCAGAGCTAAGTAAGGTGGCAAGAAGGGAAACAACTGGGTTATACGCATGCTCCACCTTGTTGCAGGTATACAATTTGAAACTTAAGTTCATTGTAATAATTTTTTATATAGTAACAGTCACTGACAATTTCAAATTCACAGGTATGGTCATGGGAGAGATTGCATATAGGCAGGCCGACTTGCGCCCAAGACATATTGGATGGCACCCTCCCTTTAGGATGCAGGTGGAATGTGCCATTATCATTCAGAGAAAACCCCCAGCGGCAACTGGATTTTTATAGAAACGAGCTTGACATGTTAGAGCCTACGCAGGTAAGAAGTTGTAAATTTTATACATTGATGTGATGACCGATGGATTATTATTACGAGTTATTCATAATTTTCATTTCCTTTAGGTGATCTGGGAGCCATATCTTCAGAGATATCAAAATCTTCCTGATTTATGTGTTTTAGAAAATCAGAGCTGGCGTGCGCGTGTACCGCTAATTTGCTTTGATGTATTGGTGATGCATGTCCCAGATCGTGTTATGCGCCAATTTGGTATCCCGCAGCATATTCCAGAAGCGGTTCCAATAATGCCGGTGAAGACCGGCATGAACCCTAGAGCATGGAATGAAGCCACTGTGCAGCCCCTCATGCAGTGGTACAATAGGGCTGAACATATTGTTGAGCAGGGGGATGCTGTCAGTTTAGATGTATATATGGAGTGGTATTGGAGGATCACACGGCGGTGGATATATAGTAGGCAAGAACCCCTGTATGGTTACATGCCTCGTGGTCCAATCGAGCGGGAAATGGTAAATAGTAGTTTAGCATTAAAATGTTTGTTTGTTTATTTTATACATAGGTTTCTAATATATATTTTATTCATATGTTTTGCAGACTGACGCACTCAGAATGTTAGAGGATATGTGTACACGGGCTTACGAAGCACGTGACCCAGAGCAGATCCTGCAAATTAGGGATAAGATTGGACAGGTACTCCGCGGTACACGACATAGAGATGAGGGTGCACGAAGAGAAGAGCCTGTCAGGGATGAAGCAGGCACACCTCAGCAGTATCAGCCAGCTGGGGATGAAGGAGGCACATCTCAGCAGTATCAGCCATTTACCGGTGATGAGGCTGGCACTTCTCAGCAGCTGCAGCCATATACCAGTTATGATTTCGGTATGTATCAGCAGTATCAGGCATACCCCGGGTATGAAGGCGACCCATCTCAGCATTATCAGTCATATACTGGGTATGAAGCCAGCACGTCTCAGTTTACTCTGCCGTATACCGTTGTCCCTGAAGCTGACCCATGCCAGCAGTATCTGGCAGACGAGCCACAGCAGCAGACTCTGGCAGACGAGCCACAGCAGCAGACTCTGGCAGATGAGCCACATCAGACTCTGGCAGAAGAGCTACATCAGACTCACGTGCATGAAGCTGACACTTCCGTGACACAACACACCCAACCAGAAATGGAAGGGGACACATCAACTCAGCGAGGTCAGTTTCTCACATACAGGCGTGGGCGGTCTCTTATGAGCAGGTTTTTAAAGAGGCGGCAATGATTGTAATAGAGATGTGGGTTTTATATGTGTTGAAATCTGAAATTTTGGAATGAAATCTGAGATATGGCACTTTTGGAATGAAATCTGAAATATGGCACTATTATGAGCACTTTTGGAATGAAATCTGAAATTTTATTTTCAATGTGTAGAAATATGGCATTTACGTGGGTTTTATATGTTTAAGCTACGTGGAATGAGAAATGAGTTGGATATATGTTGTATATGCGATATGTGTGTGATATGTCATGGGAAATGCGATATATGTGTGTGATATATGCGAAATGTGTTGGATGTGTGAATGGCATGAGATGTGGGAATGTGAAAGGGGATGGAAGAGTGGTTTGGGGCTGGCGGCAGCAGCAGCTGCTGCTGCTGCTGCCGCCAGCCCCAAACCACTCTTCCATCCCCTTTCACATTCCCACATCTCATGCCATTCACACATCCAACACATTTCGCATATATCACACACATATATCGCATATATCACATGTATCCGATTTCATTCCAAAAGTATATATCGCATATATCGCATATATCACGTCGTATCCATTACATATATCTTATACACTCACATTCACATATATCAAAAATACAATACATAGATTTCAAATATTACGCGACATGGAATTATATAACTTCATGCACGCGAACCGCCTCCTCGATGCGATGGAGCCCTAGAACATTGGCTGAAGTTAGTACACAAGTATTTTCATAAAGACTAAACATGAAATGTGAAAAGGAACTTACGATGCTGTGCGTAGAGGATTTTGGCAACGTGATTTCTTATGACCAAGCTGATGACAATTGGTGCATCTATTCTGCATGCTTCCTTCACGTGGACGATCCATTTCTCCCCGAATCCTTGTCGATCTTGGCCGACCGGGTTGTCTTCTTTTTTCTGGAGGAAGTAAACTGGGACCATCCCACTCCTTCCAGTACCTTTCATCAGGTATGGGGTGAAATTCTGGGATATATGACAGTTGATATTTACTCACACTATACCATGGTGAACAAAATGGCCAATATGATATGTTGGCACCATATTGCTGTCTTGACGTTGCGGCGATCACATGGACACATGGCATATGCTGAAGCATAGGAATGTTGCACGAACATGTGCAACGGTCACCTTCTATCGTCACGGTATATGCTTGTGCATTTGTATCCACCACCTGCCACTCAAAGTCACCAAATCTTGTGATGTAGCAACACCTGGCTGCTTGCACACGTGCACCAATAATGTTCTCGGTTTTTGGGGTGAAAGTGTTCGTCCAACGGAGTCCATCAAGCCGCCGATGATAGAAATACTTGTTTAATCTATAAAAGGTTCTTGCAATCAACGATTGTATCGGAAGCGCTCTAGCTCCTTTAAGAACCCCATTGAAGCTCTCCGAACAATTGGTTGTCATTATACAATAGCGTCTACCGCCATCTTCGTGGTTCGCCCACCTCTTTGTATCTGCCCCCAAGTTTGTAGTAATCCAATCATCAGCTGCCACAGACTCTTTTCTAATCTTTTCACGAAAAAAATTATATTTCAACAAGTCTGATGCATTGCCAGCTTCCCATAGGTTATTTTCCAATGTAGCTGTTCGGAACCCTTTCGCCATGTAATTTGCAATAACGTGGCGCAGACAATACCTATGGTGTCTAGAACCTGGCCATCCCTCTCGTAGTGCTCTCGGAATACCTTTCATTCTATCGGAAATGAAGGTAATCGTTCGGTTTCTACGGGCACTCGGTATCAACTCATAGATGCAGCAGAAAAACCACTTCCAATTTTCAACATTCTCAGCTGATACTACTGCAAATGCTAACGGAAATAGGCCCCCATTTGCATCCACACCTGTAGCCACCAGTAAGCACCCTGCATATTTCCCATACAAATGTGTGCCATCGATACTTAGGACCGGCCTGCAGTGTTTGAACCCTTCAATTGATGGTCCAAAAGACCAAAACACTCCTGTAAACAATGCCATTCTTGGCCCGATAGTTTCATATGTAATTTTATACACTGTTCCAGGATTGCTTTCCTTGATGGCTTCTAAGTACTGTGGGAGCCTCTTGTATGACTCCTCCCAATCCCCAAATATCCTCGCTAAAGCTTTCGATCTAGCCATCCATGCTTTGTGATATGATATTCTGATGTGTAACATGGCATGAATGGCATCTTGTATTTCTGCAGGTGTCATATCAAGCTTGGTCTTCACCTGGGGCATAATTTTGTAACTAATGAAAGATGATGTGGCTTGACTATGATCAGTATTTAGAGTAGGATTGTTGCATGTGTGTTCATCACCTACTTTTGTTATCTTGAACCTCCCAGCTGTTCTTTTTCCCACTGCTGCATAAACCCTCCAAGGACAATTCCTACTCCCCTCATCTTGAGTATGCGGATTCACTTCATGATTCAAGCCACATATCACGGAATAGCAAGTTTTGTTTGTCTTGATTGGTCTAAATGAGACATTGTGCTCGATACTCCATTCAGTTATTGCTTTTATCAAGTCGATCTTTGTATCATACATATCACCGACGTTGAAAACTCCGGAACTGCTGGGAAGCCTAGGCTCTATCAGCTGCCTTTCTTGGGTATTCCTCATAATTGTAGTGTTCACCCATTGTTCCTCATCCTCTCCATCTGGCAACGGCTCTTCAAACTGCACATTTGTATTTTCTGCAACCGATTGATGTATCCATTCTGTATCATCTGCATTTAGATCAGCAGCAACCTGCATGCTATCCTCCCTCACATTAGGATGTTCATCATTATCCGTACCATCACTTTCGTCATCCTCCTGTCTCGATATAGACGTCGATGCTCCAATATTTGTGGGTCTGTCAATATGTTCAGGAATCACATTTGCATGCGTGGGCATCGTCTCTGGTACAGATGGACCTTGAATATAAGTGGAGTAAGTTGCATTTGCATCATCTCCTTGTCCCGCAACATTCCAACTGCAAATGTCATATGAATAATTGAAATGTTTAGCATATGGAATTCACTTCATACAAATATAACATAAACATATTTAGTACTTCAAAACTTTATATACTTACGTATCCTCTTGTTGGTTATACGAACATCCTTCTCCCGCCATATTCTCTATAGGCATAAAGTCAGCCGAATCATTACCAATATCAAGCATACGAGTAAATGTGCCATGTGGTTCGCTCACTCTGGTGTTGATTACTGCTTCTTTTTCCACATATATTTCAACTGATCTTTGAACTTCACCCAAGCTAAACAGAATCTCCATATCCCCGTCATCTGATATCTTCACCGCGGTAAACCTTTGATCAGTTATTGGCCATTTGCACACCAGATTCAATCCAAACTCCTCCCGGTTTATCCGTGTGCCTATGTATATCCGATCTACTAGCTCAGCATATGTTGACGGTCTTCGCACAATAATTGGTCTCACAGTACCTCCGACATACTTCGGTTCGTGATTTTCATCAATCATTAAATCTCCATCAACATAGCATGTAACAAACATCCTATCACTTGCCATTATTTTAAACCTACACATAATTGACATTCATTAATTTCTCTACAACCATCAAAATTTGAATTATTTCAAGAACACTATCTTATTATGAAGTAGATTTCTCACCTCAAAATCACCTAGAAGACGCACACCAAATCGCCAAAACCTCCGTGAGATGTTTTGAATTTTACTTCAACGAGTGAGTAAAAATCGCTTCTGGTCGAGGAAGAAACAAATGAACACAATATGCTCCAGGGCAGCAGCTGGGGGCTGTAAAGGGGTGTTAATCTGGACGCGGTTTCAAACCGCGTCCAAATTTCAATTTGGACGCGGTTTGAAACCGCGTCCAAACTCCAAACAGCCCCCCGCACGCGCGAGCCCAGAAGTTAGTCGGTTTTGCTAAATAGTTTATGAGTTGGTCGATTTTGTAAATAAGTTTAAAAAAATAGCCTAAATGCAAAAATTGTCCAATTGCAAGCGGCCAGATTGATACCTGTCTCAATAACCTGATCCGAGCTCTGAAGGAGCGCAAACCGAAGGTTGAAGCGCAGGAGGAAGTCGAAGCAGTTGACGATGAAATCGAATCTCTGAAGCCAAATGTTGGAGGGGAGGAGGGAGTTGGAGCAGCAAATGGAGTCACAGAGTCTGAAAAGGACGCAAGACGTTAGGAACCAAATGGCTTAAAACACATGAACCACACAAGCACAATGACCACATGATAACTAATTTGAGATGTGTACCATGTATCTCCGAACTTTTCTGTTTGTTTTGAATGAATACGATGGGCCACTTCATATAAATGTAAACGATATTAGTAGTTTCGTGCGTTAATGAAATTAGCTTAGCATCAGGTAACGCCGCAGTTAGCTACATACAAAGAAATTACGGATTCATCACTATTCCAAGCAAATGCATCATGAAAAAACACAGCAGAAAAGACACAAGCAACACTGAACAAATCAGTGGCAATGCAGTAACAGACTTGAAGATCATTGCCGGCACTTCAATCACTACAAATTCGTGCATGTGCATATGTGCAAATCTAGATATAGGTGCAAGGATAAGCTCAGGACTGGCTAACAACAAGATCATACATCCTCCCTTGTATATAAATGATTAATCCTAAGAGATTAATCTGCTCTCAACTAGATTTAATGGCTGTTACATAACCCAATGAGGGCAAAGAAACAGCTAAAACGTTATTAAGCTCCCACATTCCTTTTATACTGTTGTGCGCATTGAAGGGGATTATCGTGTACACTAATCGCTTACTCAAGCAAGGCAGAAAATCAATGGGGCTATTCCCTAAAATGAACCGCCGAGTAGATGGCGAAGTGTTCCCAAATAAGAGTGAATCCCCATCTGTCCTATTCTCTCTCTTGCAGTCGCCTTCTGTGTTGCACTTGCACCTTACAGCCACTGCTCCTCAATCTGAAGAATCCCCCTTGCGCCCATAAGCTACACCAACAGTAGGTTCCTCTATCATCTTCACACCTCAAAAAATTACACCTCAAAGGACTACGGTCGTGTTGCCTTCAGATGATTCTGATGTACTTCTGGGAGAATTACATGCCCATGTAAGAAATGGCTAAGGGTTATCAGTGTCTTCATCCTTCATCATGGTGTTAGGCCCATCCTCAAAACCAGTTACTGGGGCGAGCTCATTGAGGTCTAGAAACCGCCTCTTTCGAATTCCTTCTCTTTGATCAGGAATTTCATTGGCTTTATCTATTGATTGGCCCGGTTCTTTCTCCGCAATCCCATTTGGTGACTCCTCGTTCATTTTCTCACCTTTCATGATATGCTCCGCATCTTCCCCGTGATCCTCAGAATCTTTGCTTGCCGTTGTGATCTCCATATCATTACTGGCATCTGAAATTGCATCAGATGCATTGGACTTCTCTGGCTTATCGGACTCTACGTCTGTCTCTGACAGCTCATACTGTCGGTAATTGAACCGTGGACGTGTAGACCTTTTGCTTCGTCTGAGACCAGATTGGATCTCATCAACAGATCTCAGCTTCGCTCCCCTTCTGCTGCGAGTTGCGCGTCTTTTATACTGGTGTGGCTCATCGGTATCTTCATCACTGATACTCAAAGAATCTTCCTCTTCTTCATCCTCTTCCTCATCTTCGTCAGCATTTTCCTCCCACCGATACTCTTCATCTCCTTCGGAACTACTGGAACCCTTCTTCTGCTTACGGATCCTTAGATATTCCTCATCATAAACTGCTTCTCCAACAATATCATCATCGCTATCAAAATCTGCTTCATTATCTGAAACAGCTTCAACAAAATCCTTCTCTGAATATCTTTGGGGCCTTTTTCTCCGGCGATTACTAATTATAAGAAATAAGGATCAGAAGAATATTTCGATATCAAACATATAGAACGGCAAGCTATTAGATGGGACGGACAAAGAAAACTAGAAAAAGGTCAAAATACGAAATAACATCTTCAGGTACCTCCGGTCCAGAGGATCAGCTTGATGTTCGCCATCAGTTTCGTCACATTCATTTGATTTTGGGGACAGTGTTTCATACGAAACATGTTTCATCGCATGTGAATTTCCATTCCATCTGCCATTCATGGATGGCTCTGGCCTGGTGCTGCCTTCCTTCTTAACAACATGTTCAGGTGAGTTCTGTCTTTTCCTAAGAGATCAATTTTGCACATGCACAGAGAAACAACCAGAACTCAGTATGCCAACATAAAAAGGGCAAAATGGTAAAACTAATCCCGTGCATAGAAACTATGAGTCCATGGACAGAGAACATACTTGGTTATTTTTATAGCTTCATTAATGGACCGGTCATAGTCATCTGCACATTGTTTAACATGACACAATCAGCTTCACATATAAACCAATATAAGAATACATAATATACAGAAATGCACTATCACGATTGAAGATAATGCCATTATATAATGTTTGAACAGAATGAAGATGATCATATCCATTTCAGGAAAAAAGGGGAAAATGTCACCTGATAAAAAGCCAGAAGTTAAAACCCAGAGGTATTACAAGTTTAAAAACAAAAAATTCGGGGAAAAAAGTAAGTTGAAAGTTGATCAATGTCAAAAGATTTATCAGACAATCAGATCCCTCAACAATATATCACACAAAATCAAGGTCAAAAGCATGGGAAATGGGAACATAGAGATATAGCATGTTAAATCTTGGCTCCAAGAGATCAGTCCACTATGATTGGAACAGTGGACTCCAATATGACTCAGATAAAGCCTGGAATTTGATTCACATCGATGCCCATGTTTCCATATCATAAGAAGGTGGAAGAATTAAAACAAGAATAAACCGCAAAATCCACATGGTCCCTCATATCTAATTTTAAAGGTTATAAATGATGATTGACAAGTCATTTGATACTGTTTTTATTCATTACATTCCTGCTAGTACTGTGTGTGTGTGCTCGCGTGTGCACGCGCACGCGCACGCTTTATGTCTGTCCAGGTCCCGTGTATCTAATTGCATTACAATAAAATGCAGAACTTCCTATTGCCGACTTGCTGTGAAGGTTTTCTCGCAAGCTTCAAGGTGTAACAAAGAAATAGCTACTGAACTAACTTTATGCCATTAAAAGTGATGAGGACGCAGGCTGGCCAATGAACACTATGCTAAGTTTTAGGTGACACCCCTGACCTAGGGTTTCCCATCGCTATCCAGAAATTTCAGATTCACCACTAATCCTCTGAAATTATAGATTTGTCACTCAGTCCCAAAAATTACAGATTTGTCAATGTATGCAATCTCATCATTACTCCGCTCCCAAAGAATCAACTTGTCCTCAAGGTGAAGTCATGAAGTCCCTGGACACGCTACTCCAAATGAGGGCACTCTCCTAAGCCGATATGCACGATATGCACGATATGCACTCGCCTTGTTCATCTTCGACCATCAGCACATGGAAAACACGATCACGCCAATGTAGTAGCTTGAACTTCTCATCGCAGCGAAAGCATGGTCCCTACTTGCGTTTATTCTTGAGCTCTGCTTCCGTGAGACGCTTGAACATGATGTCAGGTTGAGGCTCGTTTTCCGGGCTCGTCTGAACCCCACACTGCTGGAACTTTTGTATCTCTATAGTGGCACGAGTGCGGGATGTGATCCTACTCATCGCTCCCTTGGAAGCCCGCTCTGCAGTGTGCCTATCTTCCACCATCTGAGCCAGCTCCATCGCTTCTCCAAGCCCACGCGGCCTCAATATATGTAGCTCAGATATTCGCCTTAGGCCCCTTCATGAAGCTCACATCCAATGTCGCCTCAGGTATCCTCTCACTTGGCCCGAAAGCATCTTAAATCTCTCCATGTAGTCTCTGATGGTGCCATCATGCCTGATTACAAGGAGCTGCTCGTGTAAATCTCCTCCCTGAATATCTCTAAATCGGTCTAGCAATCAATCCTTAAACTCCTCCAATGACATCACAGGTTGCATATTCCATCCACTGGAACCAGGACAATATCTTCCCCTCCAAGTAAATACCAGCCACTAGCAACTTCTCCTCTGTCAAACTGTTCACATGAAATATCTTTTCGTGCGGTAAACTTATCCATAAGGATACTCTCCCTCAAAAACCGACATCTTCATCTTCCCGACCATGTTTTCAGCGCTTAAAACCCATTACCAGATTCAATAGCACCAATAACACCTCAAACCTGCTCTCCCTCTAGGTTGGTCGAAGTAAAATTGTTGGTAGGCATTCTGCTGTGCACCAATATCTTCCCACAGGTCTCCCTCTGCTTACCGTCTTTTCCCCAATAGTCGTCAACCTAATCTGGATCTCATCAATCCTTGTCGAACCCCTGGAACCCTCCCTTGTCGTCAATGTTGCCCCCCAAAAGGGCCTCATGTGGACCAATCGAGGCCTCACGGGCCTCCTCTACTATTGTCAAGCTACACAAGGTCTCCACCACCTTCAACGAAGCTTGGATAGACGACACAATGATCGCCATGCCTCTCAAAAGCATCTTCACCCCCTGGAGGATGTCGCCGAGCCTGTGGGCTTATAAACAACACAATGATCGACATGCCTCCCAAAAGTATCTTCACCCCCTGGAGGTTGTCGCCGAGCCTGGGGAGGTTTACGCCTGAAAACCAGGGGCCATGGGGCCCATAGAAATTGTCATCAGCCCTGGGGACCCACCCAGGGGCCGCCATGCCCTGAGCGGCCAGCCCGCCAGCCCAGGCCTTGCCAACCCTCAGAACGGCCAGCCCAGGTGTCACCCATCCAATCCGCTTCCCCCAAGTTTAGGGGAAGGTTTTTGCCCTTCGTGTGCGGTTCATCGTGTTTGGGTGGAGATCTGCTTCAAAGTCGACAACTTTCCATCTTTCCTTACTCAAAACGACGCCTTTCGTCTTAGATATGCGTTGTAATAGTTGTCGTTGATCAGATGCCGGATTTGCTTGGGATTTGGAAAAGAAATTTAAGGATTTGAGAAAAGATAAGATTTTTATTGATAAAAGAGGGAAATACAGGATACGTGGCCTAAATTCGAGAGAATGGCCACTCTCCCAAGCTTCAATTAGCGAGGAGCCGAACTCTCCAACTAATCTAAGGGTTCTACGCATATTCTCAATCAATTCTTCACCAAATTCAACATAAAACCTCTTCTAATCTCCTCTTTATTTATAATAAAACTCCTACTGAGCCGTCACCCCAAAATTACCGAACGCCCCTGACCTAGGGTTTCTAGTCGCCGCCCAAAAATTACAGATTGCCACTGAGCCCCCAAAATTACAGATTTGCCACTATATGCAATCTCATCAAAGTTTGTGGATGATATAAAGTTGCAGAGTTAGAGTAGGAGATGCAGATATATTTGATGTTAACTAAAATTTGGATCCTAGTTTGCCACACGGTATGGTTTCATTGACACCGCTTCATCCTAGAAACAGAGAGACAGAAAGACATGAAGACTGCATCATAGTCATTTTCATTAACAGAGTTTCCCAAGTCTAGCCCCACGAATCATAGACTCACTTTCACTAACAAAGTTTCTTAAGTATATTCCCATGACCATACACTAACATGGGAAGTTTAAAATATAATAACTACATGTTTATTATGCATCTAAAAAGGCATGATAAATTAGACAAGTTCTAGTACAAAGCTCTTACCAAAAGTGTATGTGACAGGTTTTCTATCACGAAGGGATCGTCCTGTAGAAAGCCCATCAGCAGTAATATAGCTATCAAGGAGGAGGGATTGTCTATGTTGCTTCTTCAAAAGTCTTTCCTTCCTCTGCAGAATTGATCAATTTCAAAATTAGTTCCATACGCTGTTACTGTAATAGCCAACAAAGGTAAATGTCAACTTGCAATCGAGAAGAAAGTTTTCTTGTGATTTTCATATGCTGTGCCATATTGAACAAACAAAGTAATAAATCAATAGCTAGAAGAGTAAATACCTTGTGGATTTTCTCAATCTCTGGAAGAATGTCATTCTGTAACCGCTTTCCAAGTGCAGCCTCAGTCCTATTTTTACTTGAAAAAAGTTTATCCTAGAAGAACAAAGTTAAATTTAGGGGAAACAAATGGGGAAATGCAGAAGGAAAGGATGTGACGTTGGTCATGAAATCTTCACAAACAGAATCACTGAGCAAAAAAAAGATGAAGATATCGATAATGCAGATGAATGAAAGATTCGGATGTTTACTATTGAAAATTGTAAGGACGTTAGACCAGAACAATGAAGATGGCAAGTCACAGTCAACCAAAAATATAGAACAGACCATTGAGACTCAGCTGGCTTGTAAAGCCTTATCATCATCCACCCAATATCCGATCAAAATGTATTCATTCCTAGAACAAAACTAAGTTGAGAACGCCCCAAGAAGGATCAGACCTTAATAACAGGCCACAGGCATGACATCATCACCCCTCCCCAATACAATTTTTTGGATTTTACAAATCCAAGATGCTTTCGAAAAGCCCAAAAATGTGACAGGCAAGTGCATGGATATGACATGTGACACTCTTTGACCTGCCTGTGCTTTCTAACCAGTTATGAAAATTGAAAATTTAAGTATTCATCATTTGGGCAGGTTGTCATGTAGTGAATTTCTTTCTATTGTACCATGATGTTAGTTTTTCTTTTCCTTCTTAACTTTGGGGTGGGGGAGGGGTTTGCACTTCATTAACGGCATAGCTGCATGATAGATCTGGAATTTTCAGTTGTAAGAACGTTTTCGTAATTTTCAGTTTTCAGTGGCATTTTTGTAATTTTCAGGTTTAGGTATCTTTTTGTAATTTAGTTATTTTCAGTTTAATATTTATATGGGACGAAAGGGGAGTAAGAGTGTGTTAAATCTTGAGAAAAGAAAACTCATTATTGGGAGATTGCGGCTTCGACTCGAATAGAAGCTTGTGAGAGCAGTTCACCTCTCAAATGTCACCAAGAGCGAGAGAGTTCCTCTTGAAAGAACCACCTTTATCTTGTATCTTTTTATATTTCAGTTTATATCAATAAAATCCCACATTTTCCTCGTATCTCTTCTATTAAACCCTAAAAATCCCTCTTTTCCACTAAAAATACCAACTTTCCACCAAAAACCTTATTTTTCTTCTATTAAACCCCCAGCGGATCCTATCAATTTAGTATCAGAGCACTATGATCCATGACGATGGCGACGAAAAAAATCAAAGCTTTCAATGGCAAGGCAGATGATCTTAAGAAATTCATCAAAGAAAACTTTTCAAAGTGCAAATCGGAAATAAAGGGTTTTTTTCGATATTCATCTCTTAAATCTTCTGTATTTTGATATTAATCCCTTAAATATGAGTATTTGATCTCAAGTCCCTCAAATCTTAAACTTTAACCGAAATAGTCCTTACATCCTATATTCTGTTAAAAAGTTAACCGAACTTAAATTAATTAACGATTAAATACTAATTATAGTTAATTAATTAAGAAATAAACACTAATTAACAATTAACCAACTCCCAAAACACCCCCTCATTTAGTTTTGGTCGGATGCAGCGGCTCATCCCAGTCATTCTTTGGGGCGACGGCGGCACCGCCTCCTCCCCCTCCTCAACGGTTTTTTGTGGGTGGATGAGGTGGCGCCTCTTCATCCCCATCATTTTTTGGGGGCAGCAGTGCAGCCGCCTCCCCCTCGTCGTCGGTTTCTTGTGTGGATGAGGCCGCACCACCTCCCCCTCCTCCGTTGTTTAGGAGAGGGAGGCAACATTTCTGTCGCCTCCTCCCCGTGAGCCACCTAGACCCCCCAACCCCCACACTCACCCCAACCAAAAACCCTCAAGCTCTAACAAACGTCTAACAGAATATTCTCTCTTATGTTTAGATTTTAACAGAAAATTAGAGAGATGGACTATTTAGGCTAAAGTTTAAGATTTGAGAGTCTTGAGAGAAAATACTCATTTAAATGACAAAATCAAAATGCACGTGATTTAAGGGATAAATAGGCAAAAACCCCATAAAGAAAGGGTGGGTAGAGGTAGACGAGATATTTTGCCTTCGGAAGGAGACCACAAAACCTGATCTGAAAAAAGATAAAGTCAGCGGCACAGATCCAGGCACCAACGACGACATCGATGCAGTTCTGGAGCAAAAGGCACCACCTTTGAATCAGAAAAACAGAAAAGTCGACAACTTTGATGCAGTTCTGCACTCAGAAGGTGAGGATCGGTGCAAAGAGGAAGCGGGAGGTACGACAAACCCTAGATGGTCGCCAAAGGCTGCAAGCAGTCCCCGCATGCAGCAGGCCCAGGCCGCATCCCCGTAAGCCCTGCAGGCCCAGGGCCGCATCCATGTAGGCCCTGCAAACCCAACCAACAGGCCTGCAATCACTGCAACCCGTCAGGCCTACGTGCAGTTCCGCTGGACCCGCCATGGCCCGTCAACCCTTTTACGGGGCCCATGACACATGGTTTGCACATGGACGACCTTCCGAACATGTGTGTTTCTGTTTTGGGCCTGGAGAACTTTCAGCCGGGCCACGTGACCACCATGACGTATATCTGGACGTTGTTGACGGCGGTGGAGACCAATCACATCCCTTTGAGCCAGGAGGCAGACAACTCATTTGGAGCAGCGTGGCACATAGATTTCATTCACCACCTTGAGGACAAGTTGGTTTTCGAGGGAACGGTAATGATAGATCTGGAATTTTCAGTTGTAGCGGTGTTTTCGTAATTTTTGGTTTTCAGGAGCATTTTTTAATTTTCAGATTGAATGGTCTTTTTGTAATTTTATTATTTTCAGTTTAGTATTTATATGGGGTGAAGAGGGAGTAGATGTGGTGTTGAATCTTGAAAGAAGAAAACTCTTTATTAGGAGATTGCGGCTTCGTTTCGAATAGAAGCTTGCAAGAGCAGTCTACCTCTTGAATGTGGCCAAAAGAGAGCGAGCTCCTCTCGAAAGAACTCACATTTATCTTGTATTCTTTTCCTATTTCAGTTTATATCAATAAAAACCCCACCTTTTCCCCTTATCTCTACTATTAAACCCTAAAAATCCCTCGTTTCTACTAAAAATCCCAACTTTCCACCAAAAACCCTAATTTCTTCTATCAAACCCCGAGCGGATCTTATCCCTGCATTGATGGGGAAAATGCAGACCAGAGAACATCAACAATTCTACCATCTTAAGGCTATGAGATGAGGAAAATGGATGATGCTTTAATCAGCAGTTTCTTTTCTTGTAAAACTGAACAAGCAAAAGAGTTTCTAAGAGTATTACCATTTTATATTGGTTTAACAACAGATTTAATTCAGATCTAAAATGCACTTTGAAAAGCAATTATTTAAAATCCAGAAAGAAACTGTCCTGAAGAATATGTTGTATTGCAAATATTAACAATAAAGGAATCGAATAGAACTGAAATCAGTTAACCAAATTCCGACCTGACATTTTCTGGAACATGGACTTGTGAGTTGCATTCTATAGATGTATACTAATACATACATACATACAGTCATTTCATCTGTATATGCATTTTACTGATGTAAAAATCCAACGAATGCAGGCATCAAACACACTAGTATTTTGATGTTTAGGTTTATGAAACTATCCCCCAAATCTGACTCCAATAAGATTTTTTAGATACTGGTCCTTTAAATTAGTCTTATCTCCATCAAATCAGTATAATTTCTATATAGTCCCCCAACTCGTACAAGTTACAATAAATTAGACCCTCAAGTTAATTTATATCTCAAATACTATGAACACTTGGCGAAGCCAGAACAGTAAAAAGACCAAATTTGACGTACCCCAAGAGTGACTCCATAATTGAAAGGTTATGTGGACCCCTAAGAATTGCGGATGCCCCTAATTGAAGCATGGAATGTATGGTTATGTGGAAGTATGGAAATGGGCTGGCAGGTTTGAGCCATGGAATAGTTATGACTGGTGGTGGGGATTATGGAAGTTATATAGGTACCTGGGGAGATGGAAGCACAACGGTGTAACACTGGAAGTGAGTGGATGAAGAGAACCATGGTGGGAGAGGAAGGACCAAGATGGTAATGGAAATCCCGAAGCAGAACCAGGCTAACTTATTTTTAAAAATAATAAAGCAACATCCTAACAGCGACAACTTCTAGCATTGTTACTGGCTGTTCTTAGTTCAGCTAGAACTGAGCATTGTCAGCTAATTTAGCGGAGATATCAACAAAGGGGCCAATTTGAGATACGGTAAATGAGTTGGGAGACTAAATAGTCATATACAAGTTGAGGGGCTCATATCAAAAGAATACTAAAATAAGAGACCAATGTCTAATACTCTCTTTCAATAATTCCAATAAACATCAGACACGGGTTCCCAATTTTTGTCTAAACTCAGCGAACAACTTATAGATCCAACATCTATTATATAGCTGAAACTCCACATCTTAATGCAAAACACGGCTGGAAATTTGGAAATAATATACCCAACATGCATTAGAATGTATAAGCTCATATCAGCACATGTAATAACATACGACTTAAGAGATTAGCTATAAATGAATAGAGAGAGATTGAACTCATGTCTCTAATTCTTTAATTCCATTTAATAAATTCATCAGTTACGTATCGATTAGATGAATATTGGGATTGCCATCGCATGGTGTACCCACAGCACAAAAACATAAAATTAATTGATCAAGAACTGTCTATGAATTAGAAAGACAAACACAAGTATGAAATACATACATGCTTTCGGTACTTGCTCATGTAAAACCTAGATGGAACACTATGTGAATGTACAATACCTATAAAAGTGAAGAAAAAATTTATAATCAGCTATAAAACCACCAGCCGTCGGTTCAAATATGTTGGGCAATTAGAAAAAACAATATAACTAACACATAAGTAAAGTTGAGATGATTAGACATCAATGAGTAGAAATTTAATAAAGATAGAATATGAAGGAAATGAACTTGTACTTCAATAAAAGAAAAGTTGAAGGAGAATCATTGGACTCTGTAATGGATGCTAATGAGTATGACAGTTAGGAGTAGTATGACCATAGTTAAAGAAGCAGCTGAAACAGGGAGTGGACCAAAGTGAACCTCAAAAAGACACAGTAGTTGCTACTTTGATAGAGGAAATGTTCCCTAATAATAGCTCAATGGAAACAAGGATTCATGCGGTCAACCTTAAAAATAAAAAAAGAATAAAAGTTGGTTATTGATGTGAAGTAGATAGATACACCTAAATCCAAACACTGGAGGAACTCATTGCAACTACATAAATCATGCTCTCTGTTATTCAACATATCTAAACTCTAAAACATGAAATAACTTTTCAGCTATTTTTGAAGCTAATAAGCATCTGATCTCGCGACTGTACACAATTCTGAGTGAAAAACTTGTTTTCCCAATCTACCGTCAAAATGGACACTACAAAGCCATAGTAATAATAATTAGGAGCTTTGATTTTTATTTTTTTGATTTCACGTGTTGCACGTCTTTTTTTTATACTTACATGAGTTTTTCATTTATTTTTAGTTGATTTTATGAGTGGCATGTGGTGTGCATGTAGTTTGTCTTAAAACAAGGATCCACTGAACATTTGGATATCAATGGTTGGAAGTTTTGTTTTTTGAGAGAAATTGTGGATTGGTTCATGAGTTCCAGTTTTATTGAGAAAACTCTTTTCTTGTGAGGGATTGAGAGTGAGCGTGTAGCACCAGAACGTGAGATCTGAATCATATCCCTTTATCAAACACTTAATTTTTATTTTCCAAATCTCCAATTGCATCCCTAATTCTTTGATTTTGCACCATCTTATAACCTTAGATCTCGAACCAAATCCTAGCTCTACTTTTTTCATGCATCATATTTGGTATCAAGCGAAATAGATCCACATATCCATCAAATCTTCATGTTTGTCTTCTCATTTTCCTTTAAAATTAGCTTTTTTTAAAAAATCCCAACGCTAGCCGTAACCCCTCTTCTTCATCTTCTAGTTTCAGTCTAGATTTTTTCAGAAAAGAGAAAGAAATAGCAGGCAGAAAATAAAAGAAAATCCAAAATCGCATTATTCACCTTCTTCTCCTGATCCAGACCTAACCCAACCCCTAGTATGTGCACATCCCCTTCCAGCATCCTATTCATCACTGTTAATTACATCACTTGACTCCACCTTCATCACCATCATTGTCAATCACTCCCTACCACCATCATCATATCAAACCCATCGCCATTACACCCATTTATTTTGTATGTCCATCCTATCGCCACTGCTCAATACCTCCTTCACCAACGTCATCATCTTCCCAGGCATTGTCGTCGCTGCTTCACTTTCACAGAAAAACTTTAAGATGTCATCTTCCAAGTACTTCAACAATGCCAACAATTTTCATACCAACATCACCGTCATCGCCTATCATTTTCTTCCTCATCGCCATCGTTATCTAGCTTCAGCACAGTCGTTTGATGCTTTCAGCACTACTATCGTCATCAGTTAAGGCCATGGCCGTCAATGTCATCGTCATCTGTGTTTGCCATCGTCATCGTGAATACTATAAGATGAAACCAACATTAGTTTGTCTTGACCGGGCTAAAAAAACAATAAGAATCCGCTTAAAACAGAGACAATGTGTCAGCTCAGCTCACGCCGATCGGCGTCGGTTAAGCCAAAGCAAGATGACCCAAGCTGCTAAAGCCGTCAGTATTCCAAATCTAGAGACCAGTCCAACATTGTTCATCAACATAGTCTCAAGCCGTAATAGCATCAACATAGTCTCGAGCTGTAATAGCAATCAGGTTAGTTTAGGCCGAATTTTGGGTTTTTGTGTGGATTTTCTACTTTCAACTTATGGGAAATTAATGTCAACCGAAGGTTCTTATAAGTTTGTACGTCACACACACTCATTCGTAGTCTCTGGTATTTTCTAAACTTTTTGACTCAGTTTAAATTAGTGGGCCTTAGTATTTTTGCTACAACCAGTGATTATTGATTGGTAATTGTGTTTTTGGATATGACTTTTGTGCTGGCATCTCTTCATTTAGGATTGCATTTCTGCAGATACAAATTAACCTTTAGGTGCTATTCTTCTCATTTAAGTTGCGCGCATCGTGCATCGTGTCCAGAAAGTTGTCTCATCCACATGTTTAATTGATATTGCATATCATTGAACCCAGCTAGTGGTGCATGCTTGGAAGTGGAAAAAACTTTTGGCTGGGAATGGCTAATAGTGGACACTAAGCCCTTGAGAACTAAACAAAAATTAATGAGATGTACAAGATGTTCAAATTCATACCAACGAGCATCTAGATGCACTCGAAAATAAGATTATGGATGAACCACACTCCGAGGATGACACTTATAGTTATGTTTAAAGTGAGCATGAGCAATTTGGTGAGTAAAATAGGATGAATGAGGTAGATTTATAGATGAAACAAGGCCATGGCCATAGATGGTTTAAATAGCACAATTAGGACACAGTTGGTAAGCATGGGTGAGATGATGTCATACGTAGGCTTAAAACAGGTGTCCCAACAATTGATGACGCATACGACCCTAGAGTTTTTCTGATTGTCTAGCTAAATGGATCATTTCTTTGATTGGCATATGATATTTGATGAGCGCATGATTCAGCTCGCTAGAATGAAGTTTCAAGATCTGCCAATATTTATTGATCCTAGGTTAAGAGAACTAAAGAGGGAATATCATGAATCCATATGAACCTAAGATGAGATGAAAACTAATCGTAAGCAGAAAAAACCATTCCCATGCTTATAGCGACCACTTAATGGGCCATTTAAAAAACTTATGTCAAGAAAACATGATTGTGAAGAAGTATATAACTAAGTATGATGATTTAATCATTAGGCGTGACCTTCGGGAAGACCCTTGATATGGTTTCACACATGGTTGCAAACAAATTTACGACATGAGATGCTCATGCATTCTATAAACACTATCGAGGAGGTGTTTTGGTTAACCCAAGAACTAAAAAACTTATGTAACTAAGTATGTTTTGGTTAACCCAAGAACTAAAAAACTTATGTCAAGAACTAAAAAACTTATGTCAAGAACTAAACCAAGAACTAAAAAACTTATGTCAAGAAACATACTTAGTGTTTTGGTTAACCCAAGAACTAAAAACCCGAGGTGTTTTGGTTAACCCAAGAACTAAAAAACTTATGTCAAGAAAACATGATTGTGAAGAAGTATATAACTAAGTATGATGATTTAATCATTAGGCATGACCTTCGGGAAGACCCTTGATATGGTTTCACACATGGTTGCAAACAAATTTACGACATGAGATGCTCATGCATTCTATAAACACTATCGAGGAGGTGTTTTGGTTAACCCAAGAACTAAAATCCAGTGCAAAAATTTCTTAGATAAAAGATCTACTTCTAAAGGTGAGGAGAAACAGTTGGTAATGGGGGGTCGCGGCCACACGGTGGCGATTTTATAATTTTGCAGCACGAGGGGCAATTTTGTAAATATGGACAAATCGGCGCTATATATATATATATATATATATATAATAAAAGAGGGATGTTATCAAGAGAAATTGGATAAGAGATATTGGAAAAGAGAAATTGGATAAGAGATATCTATATTATAAAAGAGGGATGTTATCAAGAGATATTGGATAAGAGATATTGGAAAAGAGAAATTGGATAAGAGATATCTATATTATAAAAGAGGGATGTTATCAAGAGAAATTGTATAAGAGATATTAGACATGAGAAATTGGATAAGAGATATCTATATTATAAAAGAGAGATGTTATCAAGAGAAATTGGATAAGAGATATTGGAAAAGAGAAATTGGATAAGTGATATCTATATTATAAAAGAGGGATGTTATCAAGAGAAATTGGATAAGAGATATTGGACAAGAGATATTGGATAAGAGATATCTATATTATAAGAGAGGGATGTTATCAAGAGAAATTGGATAAGAGATATCTATATTATAAAAGAGGGATGTTATCAAGAGAAATTGGATAAGAGATATTGGAAAAGAGAAATTGGATAAGAGATATCTATATTATAAAAGAGGGATGTTAACAAGAGAAATTGGATAAGAGATATTGGACATGAGAAATTGGATAAGAGATATCTATATTATAAAAGAGGGATGTTATCAAGAGAAATTGGATTAGAGATATTGGACAAGATAAATTGGATAAGAGATATCTATATTATAAAAGAGTGATGTTATCAAGAGAAATTGAATAAGAGATATTGGACAATAGAAATTGGATAAGAGTGATGTTATAAAGAGAAATTGGATAAGAAATATCTATATTACAAACGAGTGATGTTATCAAGAGAAATTGGATAAGAGATATCTAGTATATAAAAGACGGATCTAATCAAGAGAAATTGATAAGAGAATTTGGACATGAGAAATTAGATAAGAGAATTTGGATATCTATTATATAAAACAGGGAAATTGAATAAGAGAAAATATAAGAGATGAGATTTTGAGGGATAAAAGAGGAGGTTGGGAATTTTGCACATACAACCCCGGTTTTTGTCTTTTTGCCTATGGACCCTCCACACACACCCCCACACTTTTTATTCTCACCCCTTCCGGCCATTTTATTTCCAGTTCTATGAAGATTTTGAATCTTATCCTACTAGGACAAAGCTTTGTCCTACGTGGCAAGTTTGTCCTAGGTGGTAATGACAATTTTGGGGGGGACTTAAATTTTGGGGGAAAACTTAAATTTGGGGGGAAACTTGAAATTTTGTGGGAAAACTTGAAATTTGGGGGAACTTGAAATTTGTGGGGGAGAAAAACTCAGCCATTAAATAAACCGTGCCCTATGGGCACGGGTAATGACTAGTATATATATATATGAGGGCTTAGTATTAGGAATATGTAGAAAATTGATGAAGTATAAAAAGTAGAGAGTAGAATTTTAGGAGTAGAGTTTAGATATAGATCTTGGGAAAGTTAGCATTTATCTCGAATTAAAGGTAGGAGGGCGGTTTTATAATTTTGCAGCACGAGTGGCAATTTTGTAATTTTGGGCCCAAGTAGAATTTTTGTAAATATGGGCAAATCAGCCCTATATATATATATATGAGGGCTTAGTATTATGGATAGGTAGAAAATTGATGAAGTATAAAAAGTAGAGAGTAGAATTTTAGGGGTAGAGTTTAGATATAGATCTTGGGAAAGTTAGCATTTATCTCGAATTAAAGGTAGGAGTGCGGTTCTCTCTCGAATTGAAACCCACTATGTTGTATTTCCTGCATTAATCCATAAAATGTCATTTTCTGCCAAATCCCCAAAGTTCTTCCATCAAATCCCTAGATGTTCCTATCAAATTGGTATCAGATCTCTATGATCTATTGCGCCAATGTTTGATGTGAAGGAGATCAGAGCTGCGATAAAACAAGCCCTCGATGAGTCGAGAGCCGCAGTGGAGCAAACGATGGAGCAAATCCGTGCAGAGACTCGACGTTTAATAGCAGAGTATTTTGCGGAGATCGATCGCCGCTACCCCTCTGCTGTGAAGCTTTGGAAGCCAAATCTGTGAACCACGAGCCCATATCTGAAAAATCATGAGCTCAGATCCACCAAATCTGGAGGAGGCAAACGGCGAAGATCCGAGCTCGGCGGAAGCAAGGGAGCCCACATCGGAGACTAGCGACTTCCGACAAAGCCGCCAAGAGGTTGCAACCTCCAGGCGACCCTGCCGGGGTCCGACGAGCCCTGCCAGGGCCAGCCGAGGGCCGATAACCCCCCGACTGGGTCGCATGGGGCCTCGCAGCCCCCAGGCAACTCCGCCTGGGGCCAGAGAACCTCTCGTTGATCGCTAAATGGCCGACAAACTCCCAGAGAGCCACCAGCCCACCACCCCCGCGCCACCCATGTTTGACGGACGAGCTGTTTTAGCTCGTCGACGCAGCCGCTGGCGACATCCGGACCACCGACCCCATCAGCTTCTTCCTCTCCTCCGAACGAACACACTAGACAAAATTTCACTGCAAACCGTCGTCAGAGCTGTCGGAAAAGGACATCGGCACCGTCGAGTCGTCGCCGCTGCAGTAGTGGCTCGATCCAGTCATTTCCTTGGAGGAAACGAGGTGTGAGCCAAGCCGAGCCGCCGACCCAACCCAGCTAGCCGAGCCGCCGACCCGACACGGCTCCAGCCAAACTGTTGAATGGTCAACGGCTACACAGTGTGCCGTGCCATTTTTTGCCATTTTTGGGCTATTTTCGAAGGAATTTATGCGCAGCTTTCGTATTTTGACAATTCCGTGTTTGTTTGGAATTCAAATTCAGAAACGAAAAGCACCAATTCCTAGACAACTCAGCCACGGACGCACTACCACTCCTGCAACAACATTTCGAGAAGGACGAAGCTCTTGGATGGCTTTTGATCCAAAAGGAGACGATAGAACGAACACCGTCACTCAGAGAAGCGCACCCACAGACTTCGTGCACCACCTTAACGACAAAATAGTTTTTCAAGAGCAGAGTAGTGTTGGGAATGGGGGGTCATAACCACACGATGACACTTTTATAATTTTGGAGCCCACGAGGCAATTTTGTAATTTTGGGCCCGAGTGGCATTTTTGTAAATATGGGCAAATCAGCCATATATATATGAGTGAGGGATTAGTGTTAGGGATAGGAAGAAAATTGATGAAGAAGAATAGAAAGTTAAAAATATAAGTTTAAGAGTAGAGGATCTAAATCTTGGGTGAGTTATCATTTATCTCAAATCAAAGGTAGGAGAGCAGTTCCATCTCGAATTGAAACAATCTATCTTGTGTTTACCGCATTAATCTATAAAAATATCATCTTTTCCCCAAATCTCCAAAGTTCTTCCATCAAATCCCTAGCCGTTCCTATCAGAAACATAATCAATTGTCTAAGAATAATACCATTTGTACCGCCATCGTCACTAAGGATGCATACAAAGTTATGATTTGAGAGTCTTCACAACCAAAAAGAAAGAAGGCTCAGTGTTTCAAGTGTCATGCATATGGTCATCTTGTCTATTAATGTCCTAATAGGAGTCTACATATTAAAGAGATTCATGATGATGGTGTAAATAATGGAATAGATGTCCAGGTTTCCACAAACAACTCTAGCAATGTAGATGAGGGTTTACGTTAGGGGTTACATCAGTCTAGTGCATGTTTGCAAGTCGTCAGGTGTTTGCGTTACATCAGTCTAGTGCATGTTTGCATGTTTGCAAGTCGTCAGGTGTTTGCTATCCACACCTAAAATGAGTAAGATTGGTAAATAACTATTGTCTTTTATACCTATATCAAGATAGGATATAATTCGTTTCGTTTGACACTTGATGGAGGGGTTACACAAACAATTTACCAAATCAGTTTTATAACATACGTGACTTAAAGCTAACCCACATTTATAACCATATGAAGTTACTTAGGTCAATGAAACCGGTCGTAATGTTAACCAACACTGTCAAGTCCTTTTCTCGCTATCGAATTATTTTGATCGCATCTGGTGCACTGTTCTACCTATGAATGTCGCACATGTTTTGTTCGGCGGGGGGGGGGGGGGGGGGGGGGGGGGACATAGCCATATGACTTAGACGCAATGAGTTTTGGGAGGTCAGACATGTTTTTGTTCATAATAGGAAAAGAACTGTGTTGGCCCCCATTCTAACGCGAGAGTATAGTTCAGGATCAAAGGAATGTGTTATTCACTAACAAAGCAGGCACATAGTCACTCCACTTGATTGTATAGGATCCCCTTAAGTTAGGCATTGGTTGCATATCTAGCACACTTCTTTGAGCCATTTGCATGTCATTGAGTGAGCTGCGTGATGAGGTTAGATATAAAGATTCAATTAAAACAATCTCAATACTGATGAAAATTTATGTAAGAGTTTGCAGGAATTTGCATTTGGAGAGGATGATATGTTTAGAGAATACTGAGATAGGTTCCATCTTGGAACTATGTAAGAGCCATCCACTTAACGTACAAATCTGTTTTGAACCTTGAAGATAACAGGCTTTGATGCGTGCAAGCTGTATATCCCACAGGAACCCGACATTGGTCTAGATCTTGACATTGCTAATTTGACTTGTTTGTCACCTGAGCCATGAACATATCGTTTAGATTTCAAGCAGTCTGAACCAGTTACCTGAGATGCCTTTATTGTCACCATTCACGAGTGAATGTTTTCATACCGAGGATCTGATTTAGACTTACCATGTGTTTATTTTATTTGATTTTTTTAATTTCACATGTTGTACATGAATTTCATTACTTTATAGAGCTTTTCTTGTACTTTTGATTGATTTTATGACCTAGGCGTGATGAGCATGTAGTTTATACATTTGGAATAATGATGTACTATACATTTGGAATGGAATAATTATTTATTGAGAGATATTTTAAGTTGGTTCATAAGGAACCATGATTTCCTTTAAAAATCTATTTTCTTGTGAGGAGTTAAGAATGGGTGTGTGAGGCCCGAATCATATCCCTTCATCAAATTGCTAATCTTTATTTTCCAAACCCCAAACTTTATCTCTAATTGTTTGATTTCTTACAACCTTATAGCCATAGATCTAGATCCAAATACCTGTACTTTGTCATCTGCATCAAGTAGCATGCAAGAAAAGGTCATAGCATGCAACCTTTTTCCCAGTGCCGTGTATTCTACAAGCATGCAAATATGAAACAAATCCATATCTTGTTGAGCAGTATGTATGTATACAAAAGCATGTGGCTTTCTTCTCAAGATTATATAATGACTGGTGGAACAGAAGAACTACCACATGGCAATGTGCGGAAAATGTAAAATGTATTTTGCGTCACTGAGACCAAACAAATTGGAGAAGAAAAGTGCAAAACTTGTGTGGCAACTTGCCATCGTCAAAAAGCTTCAGCGATAGCACAGTTACAGTGTATCATACAACTGATCGATGTTGAACGTAGCCATGACAGCATGTGGTCGGAGAAATAAGTAACTGTTTGTTATTTCAAAATGATAGAAAATGCATTGACATAATTAGTATTAGTGGTTCAGAAACTTACTGAAACTTCTTGGAATTCATCTAAATTGGTTGCAACGGTTTCCCATTGGTATAATACATTAGCGGGGGATGCTGCCCCCCTTGTCTTTGCTTTTTGCGCTTCAATATGTCTGATTTCACGGTATAATCGGTGCCCAATAATGGGATCATCTTCATACCTAGTAGCAGGAAGATAGAAGAACAGCTAAAATAAACTTTTCAAAATCATTGAAAGTAAATTTTGACAATAAATATGGAATAAAAATTCCAGTATTTTAATTTTTCCTACTTTTATCTTAAAGATGTTATGATGCTATGGAATTTATGGGCAATAATAACCATGAGGTTGCATTTATTTTACCAATATGAGATCCCGAGAGAATCACCCCCAATCCGTTCTCTTCGAAATGTAGAAAGTTTGATGCCATGTTTTAGAGAACTTTCTATGTAACCTCTAATGTCTTCTTGCTGCAAAAAATAGTAATAAAGAGTCATTTAGTCCTCCATGCCATAGAATAATTAATCATTTCGGGTGGCAACTATGGAGTAAACCATGAAGAAAACGAAAAACAGTGAGTATGAATGGGTGGGCAATAGGAAAAAAATATAACTTTACAGCAGAAGATGACATGATCTGTTTGATCAACTTAACCATGTAAACACTGGACAATAGCAAGCAGGAAAGAAAAAACATTTGGGGAATTTATATCAATTATCATACTGGTACATTCAGATAAGAGGAAGGGGTACTGATTATTAAACTAGTTTTCCCTCTGGATCATATATCTAAAAAGTTGGTTAGCATCAGGAAGCATCGTATAGATCTGATACTAGATTTTCCTATTGCATTTCATATCTTAAATGGTTATTTTATTAGCAATAACTATGGCAGTATAAGCTGACTAGTTGTTCTTCGTCGCTTGAAAGAAGAGATGAAAACACACAGACAAGTTAACCACATAAGGGGTTAACTGCCCCAAAGAGACCAATAGGGACGACACATCGTATAGACACACAACAAAATCTAAAAACGGCACAAAACAAATCTAACATGGCATATGCTTGTGTCAGATGTGTGGCCAATGCATGCATGTCCGACATGACTTAGACTCTTGATTGAAGTGTCTATGATATGCACCAAAAGCTTAAGCTCCGCTTACATGTAATGGATGGTGTTTGGTGAGTATATGCTGGGTGTTGATGGTGACAGAAAACAGCAAGGAAATAAAAGTGACGAGTTGGCTGCAACTGCAAGAACCTAGGCTTACTTTATTATAAATGTTACTGACAGAATGTTACGTGAGCAGCTGCATGCTGATAACAGGTAAAGTAAGAATATGCATATAACTAACTACATCACAAGAACTAGAGCACCCATTACTCAGAAAAATAATCAAGACTTCTCTAAAAATGGTGTCGCTACAAAACACAATACAAGGTGGGAAGGAAAATGAGTTCCAACTTGATAAAACTTTCATATGATCTTGTGCTAGATTCTAAACACCAGGAAACTATGAGCAAATAAAAGCTTTCTCACAAACCTAAAAGATCAGTTGGCAGTTAATGATAATTACTGATCCTGCAGTGTTCATATCACCACAGTAGAAATTACTTTTATCTCCCCAATATGCATTAGATGAGTAATAGATTAAACCAAATATTGGCTCTCACTGAGGTAAAACGGGGATGCACTTGCAGTCCATACATGCTTATTTGACAGTGTGACTTTATAGTAGTTTAAATATAAATACAAATAGAATGTTTAGTATTAAGCAAACATCATACAATCAAATTGAATAACAGTAACCCTAGTTACTGAATACGGTTTAAGTTTTCCCTAAGCAAAGCACCATCCTTGCCAGAACCAGATTCAAATGTATTGAAAATCAAAACACCAGAAGATTTGCCTGCTTACGGCTGTCAACGGATGCTTTAAGAAAGATAGTTAAATGTGACCATTCTGTAGTTAAATGATTATCCAACCAACCCAGCTCGACAAGAAATTTTATCTGCTACAAATTATTCTCCAATGAAGCATCTGGCAATTAAAAAAAATTCTTCATGCAAGAATCGGATGATACCTCTGTAGGAAGTTGCAGTAAAAAGCATGGGATGCAATGATAATATAACTTAAACCATCCCTAAGGAGTCCACCTAAACTCATGCTAAGAAGAATGCTTGGTCTCCTCGACTACCGTCCTCTTAGCTTCCTCAAGGTAAGGCCATCAATGGAACAGGTCATGCCCCTCAAGGTGGCCAAAAAGCCTGCCGGCCCGCCGCCCGGCCCGGTCAATGGGCTGGCCCGGCCCCGGAAGCGTTGACCGGGCCGGAAGCCCGGCCCGGCCCGAGCCCAGTGCCGGGCTTTCGGGTCAGCCTCTGGCCCGGCCCGGCCCAGGGCCCGAGCACAGCAGCTGCAACATGCAGGCAACAGTCATATGACCGTTACCACTTTTTTCCCTGCTTCTTTTGGCAGCCAAGGGTGGTTATTTAGGTAATTTGTGGTATTTTGGCCAAAAATACCCCTCCCAACGGTCATAAACGGCCATTTGGGTGGGGTATTTTGGTCATCATTTTACACCCAAAAATCCCTATAAATTTCAGCCAACCCCTCTCATTTCTTCACAATTCTCAAACTATCAAACTCTCCCACTCTCTCATACGTTCAAGCAAGCAAGCTCAAGGCTCATCTTGTCAACTTCGCACTAAATCTCGTCGTCAAGCTCAAGGCTCAAATCGCTATCGCTCTCAACTTCCTTCGCTATCAAGATCATCCCAGCTCCCTTCGCTATTACGATCATCTGCTCTCTACACCACTTGCAATCCGGCAAATCAAGTTCCTATATTTTTAGCATAATGTCTGCACCAAACCGTAAGTCTTATACATTCCACCTTGACAACACTAAGGAGCAAGATAACTTTAATATGATGCGGGATAACCCGATAAAAAACCTAATTATGAAAATGATATGCCACAAACAGAAACGTATGAGTACCCAGATGCTATACTACCTGCTTTTACTACTTCTGCGCAGACATCTTCTGTACACGCTTCTACACATGCACAACCTATTATTCCTAATGTTCCAGCTACACAACAATCCCAACCCAGATCAACAAAATCTACGGTTTGGGAGAACTTTATGGTTGAAACAGTCGCTGGCAAAGGCCCACGTGCAGTTTGCAAAATATGTAGATCTGATTTTACTTGCAAACCTTCTGATGGCACAACACAACTAAAGAGACACATAGCATCTCCCTTTTAAAAAGATCTTAAACAGACAACATTAAATTTATCTGGCTCTTCTTCCTCTTTATCTAATTTCTCATATTCTGCTGAGACTGAGAAAAGAGATAGTAAGATTTGTTTTATACCGTGAATTGCCATTTAGTTATGGGAAAAGCCCCGAATAAGAAAGATTTAGTCAAGTGGCACTTAACCCTGCCTTTAGAAGAGTGCCTAGAAACACTCTTCGAAGAGATGCTAGATCGGCTTTTCAAGCCAGTAAAACTAAATTGATTGAAACTTTTGCTAGTATAAAATCTAGAATAGCTTTGACTTCTGATATTTGGACAACAAAATGTAGTGCTTCATATTTATGTGTTACATCGCAATTTGTAAATAATGCTTACATGCTAAATAAGATGATTATAGGATTTAGAATGTTAGAGCTTTCTCATACTGTGGGTGTAATTTCTAACACAATAATGTATTTTAATATTTCAAAAAAGATTTTTTCAGTTACGTTTGATAATGCATCAAATAATACTAGTGCAATTAGCTGCTTAAAAAGAAATTTGACCCCCGATATGGAGGTGTTATTGCTCCATCAAAGATGTGAATGTCGCGTCTTAAACTTGATAGTTTGCGATGAACTTACAACTTGTTCAGTGTATTTAAATAAAATTAGAAATCTCATGTTGTACATACATACTTTTGGCATTAGGCGACTTCAGTACAAACAACTATGTCGTACTAGCCAGAGACCTACCTTGCATTTAAATTTGATGTTGCATCAATGTGGAATTCAACTTACATATTGCTGCGATCTATCCTTAAGAATAGAGAGCAGCTTACAGATTATGCACTTACATATCTTTCACATGACCCTGCTTTTGACATTAGTGATCTAGAGTGATCTAGAGTGGTTAACTGTAGATCATCTGCATGGTTTTTTTAAGTTTTTTTACTGCTACAAACAAATTATCTGGGGTTTACTAACCAACATCTGTTTTAGGATTAGAACAATTAGTTTTTATTTCTTATCAGATATCTAAGCATAGAGACAGTACACAACCTAACATTGCTATAATGCTTATGATACAAGACATGTCTATAAAACTAGCTAAGTATTGGCATCATGTTCCTCTTCTTTACTCATTAGTTAAAGTTTTTTATCCTCGTTATAAGGAGGATGTTGCAATAGGTTTATTAGAAATGTAAGAGGTAGCTGCTGTTAAACATAGCTTAAGAACCATATTTGCTTCTTATGAGGCTAGATTTGGTAGTGTTTCACATACTTCTTTTGTGCCTGCTACTACTACTTCTAGTAGGATCCGACAAATGTTAGGTAAGAAAAAACAAAAAACAGTAGAGTCAGATTGTTCTACTAGTGAACTATCTAAATATTTAACAAATCCATTTCCCTTTTCAGAGAAAGTAATGGATCATGATCATTTTGATCCTTTTGACTGGTGGAAAGGATATGAATCAGTTTATCCATTCTTTCCATCATGGCACCGAATTTGTTATCTGTACCTATATCTACAGTTGCTTCGAAGTCTGCTTTTAGTGCAGGTGGTCGCGTTCTGAGCAACAAGAGATCACGACGGAAGGAAGACATAATTGAAGTTGTGGTTTGTGCGAAGGATTGTTCCATGCTGAAACCCGCTCGCAAAACAAAGACCTTTCTGTAGATTCCGAAGAAGAAGATAAACAAGATGAGTGATGTATTATTATTTTCTTATTTGTATTATTTTTTGTTTTGGCCATTGTATGAGGGGTAAGGCTGGCCGACTTACGTCTCCCCTCAAAAAAGATTTTAATTAATAAAATTTAAAGGTTCAACCTATGACCTTCGAGAATTTCGGGCTTAAATATTATTTTTGTCATGTATTCACTTCTTTATTTATCTGCTTACAACGCATTATATATTTTAAAATTTTTATATAATTACAATTTACAAAATACTATCTATTAATAAATTACTATGTTTTTATAAAAGTATATATCTTTAAAATTTCTATTACTATGTATTTATGACATATAATAAGTGTAGATTTTTTGTACATGTTAGAAATTTTTTAGATTTTTTTAGATTTTTGTAAGTCTTAGATTTTTTTGTTTTTTTAATTTTTTTAAATCTCGGTCGGGCCAGGCTTCCGGCCCCTGGCCAGATTCCGGGCCGGGCCGGCCGGGCCAGATGGACACAACGACATGCCCCGAATCCATATGAGCCCCAAGCTCGACCCAGATCTGACCTGTCAAAATCATGCTTAGACATGTGTGGATCTGATCCAAATAAGATCCAATCTAGTTAATACGACCCAATTAAAAACAGGGTTTAGATATTTTTAAAAAAGTTAATTTAAAAGGAAATAAAGGAATGTTTTTAGAAATTCTTCTGCCTTGATCTTCTAGTTGTCTTTATACTCGTACAACTTTCTCCGATTGTATTACTCATGATCTCTATATCTAACTGAAAGCTTTTGCTCTGGTGTGGATGACACGTGGCATCTGGTTTTCATTATTCATAACCCTAAAAACACATTTTATGAAATCCTTGACTGAGAATTGCTCTACATCTATACGTGTGTTCAATAGTCAGCTACCTGTATACCTTGGTGGTTGTTCACTCGTCAGCCGCCTTTATCCCTTAACCAATGATGTAAAACCCGATACTAAGATTTTAAAATTCTGAAAAATAAAAACCAAAAATCATTTTCTTTATTAAAATCAGATCATATACACTCCGGACGGGAAACTAAAATGCAAAACAGTAGTATGCCAAGAATCCAGGCTAAACGGGACCCCCCCCAACAAAAAAAACAAAAACAAACAAACAAACAAAACCAGGAGAAAAAGAAAAGAAAACACATGCTCGTACGCACGAAATACAGCACCCAAAACAGAGGAACAAATGGACAATATTTCAGGGCAGAATCCAAGATGACAATGAATCCTCACAACTATTGCTGAAATGAATTAAAATCACCATCATCCTCCACCAAGCATTTTCTCATTAAAACGGTTCGCTTGTGGAGTACAAATCTAGTTTCCACCAAATATGATTATGATTCTGATGCTCTGACCATCTATCAATGTGATGTCAAACAGCTTCAAGTTGGTGCGAGATTCCAGACTGAAGCAACTATATCTGCAAAAGAGGCCTCAACGATAGAGCCAAACTCTCAAAATTTGAACGCTCTATGATAAAGTAGATGAAGAGGTAAAGTAATTAGATTGGCATAGGCAATAACATCTAACACAACCATGCAATATAAACCAAAGAAAAGATTTTTATGCTATTAGCTATTCTGTTGTTTCTTCTCCAAACAAGAACCACCGATTTACAAATCTTATCAACCACAGAATTTAGTGAGCGGCACCAAATCTTTCTTGACGGGATCACAATTTGACCAATCACAATTTGACCAACATGAAAACTTAAGACTCCTAAGAAATAAGAGAAACAAAGAGACCTAAAAAAAGCTAGAGCGATCTAACTTGTTGAAAACCCAGTATACCTAAAATAGCCAGATGAATTTGCACTTTTTGAAGCATCAAAACAAAGGAACAAACGTTTACTTTTTTGTAAATGGGCCCTAGATGTAATGTTAGGTCGCTAGAATTGGTAGGCCGATTAAATTGATAATTGTTTAAATGGGGGAGTCATGGTAGGCCGATTAAATTAGTAATTGTTTAATAGGACAGGTAGCTCAGTTATTTTGGCTAATTACCTAATTAGTAAGGAGTTTTGTTTTAAGTAAGAGAGGTGAGGTCATAAGGGGGGTTATGCTGAATATTGTGAGAGATTAGTAGTCAAGTAATTAGTTTAGATTATTGGGAGAGAATTGGCCTTCCTCCCAATTTGGAGGCCGTATCGTGTTAGATCCAAACCCCAATTAATAAAAAATTCATCGTTTGCCCGAATTCTACCCCAATTCCTATCAAATTGGTATAAGAGCACTCAAATCTATGATCAATGGCGGTAAAAAAATGGATGCTTTGGAGGAGAAACTGGAGAATGTGGTTGAACTTCTCAAAAATACTATGGAGGAACGGTTCGCAACTGTTCAACAACAATTTTGTCGCTGGAAACTATGATGAAGCAATTGATCAAGATAAACAGCCACCCTCCACTGGTGGTTGTTCCAACGGAGGCGGAACAGAACGGGATAAATGCTGGAGATGACGGCACAACGGAAAGAGCAGATCTCAAAGGAAAACCTCATACACGAGGAAAAACCCAGGAAGGATGAAGAGGGGCACGACGTCGGGAAGAGACCCCGTCGTCGAATCCTCACGGATTGGCAGGAGAGGAAAGCCGATGGACTGCCACGGTCCTGCGGAGGGCCGAAACTAGCCGGAAATGGTCAGATCGACGTTGGCTAGATCCCGAAGCAAGTATGGGTGAGCCCTTGGGGTCAAGCGGGCTCACCACGCCCTGGGACGGCTCAATCTAGCCAACTCCAGCCAGATCAGGACCGACAGGAGCTGAGGAAGAGGTCGACATGGGCATCTGGGCAGCGCATGCCCTGGAGCAACAAAAGCCCGCATGTCTCGCGTGCCCAGGACACAGAGTGAGTGGTGGCATGGGCCCAGGGCCTTTTAAGACGGCATCAAGCCTTAGAGGGGATGCCCTATAGCAGAGAAGGACACGATGGCTTTTTGGGGAGACAACGAGCCCCGGGGGGTCGCCCAACAACGGAAGGGGGGTCAGGAACCTGCTGGAGCGACGGCTAACCCCGAGGGTCGCCCGACAATGGAGGATGGCCCGAGGGCCTATATTAGAGCAGCGACGAACCATGGCAGGCGTCCAAACGCATGGGAGGACATGTTGGCCTGAGGAAGTAGTGACGAATCCCAAGGAGGCCAGAGGAGCGTGACGGACAGCCCGATGGGGTCAATAAGGGGCGGGCTGTCCTGGGGACGTGGCGGTGTGACCGCGGGACCTGTTGGGGTGCGACGATAGGCGGGGCCCATGTGAAGGCTATGACGGGGTCGTGGGAGAATGCTGGGGGTGCAACAAGAGGCGATGCTGTAATGACCCATATTTTGGGAATTTATCTCACATTTCCCTATAAATCTATGCATTAAATTTTCTTTCCTAAGTCATGTTTTAAATCATTTCTTTCTTTCCCACTCTTTTTCATCCTTTATTATTTACTACAAGCTCGACTGATTGGCACAAGCCCATGTGCCTATTTACTGTTCTATTTACTTCTTTATGTGTTTTCTGTTGAGTGAGCCTAAAGCCCTGTCCAAACACTTCTAAATAAAACCCAAGTTGCCAGCACTCAAGTGGAGGGCCACTGCCCTTTCAATTAAATCCTTGAACCAAACAAAATAGCCCAGCCAGCCCATTAACCCTTTCCTCTCCACTAACAAAAAGCCAACCAATCATATTTTCCCACTCAACAGGAACCCAAAAACTTCTTTCTGTTCTCTTTCTCTTATATGAACCAGCCCACACCCTTGTTTCTATTCCAAGCCCAGAACTGAATATAGTTTTTCCCCAAACAACAGGGCTTGGCACATTCTATAACTTTCCAACCTCATTCAAAATAACCCAGAAACCCACGTGAGCACTATCCCCTTCACTTTGTTCGGGCTGATCTCTCCTCTCTCATTAATAGGCCCAACCTTCAATCTGTTTTCGGACCGATCTCTTCATGTTCTTTCTCCCTTCGATGGGTCGACAACAGAACCGCCCCACCTTCGAGCGAATTGAACCCATCGACCACCTCGCTGCTTGCGCTCTCTTCGGAAACCCTAGCCGACGATATCGGAGAGAGATCTGACCCGATTCGGATCCCCCACAGATCGGGATTCCTCTCTATCTCTCCACGCGTCTTCTCCTTTATTTATATCTGATGGTTTCTAGGGTTTGGTTATATACGAAAATCCTCTTCTTCCTCCTCTAAATTTCTGATTTGATTTGGGGATTTAACGAGCTCGCTGGATTCAGATTTTTGGGGCTTTTCAACATTTCGATCGCTTCTATTGAGGTAGATTCCTTCTTCTCCATCTTTCAGTTTATATGAATGGGATGTGATGATTCATAATTGTTTTGAGAACCATTTCTTCTATGTGAATAATATTTGGCTCCTTCATTCGCGTGCTGTCTTCGTTAACTTGGTTGGGATTCTTTTTTACTTTTCATATGAAAGCTCGACAACTGTTGTCATCTCTTTTCCTTTGTGTTTCATGGGTCAGCCGCCAGGGGGCTTAGTCCCTTTCTTTCTGCTATCTGTTTCGGGCCAAATTGATGTTATTGTCTTGGCCCAATTATTGCTATTTGCTTCTGAATCATGTCGTTACTTTTAGTTGTTGAACTGAGGACTTGCTATTGTTAGACTTGTGCCAACACCCCCCTTTGGCCGGTAGCCCATGTGCCATAAGAATCTGATCCCATGAACAATGTTTTGTCTATTTTTTCTGTTTCTAAATTAATTGCAGATTATAAATATTTGTTTTGGCTTTCCATGTTTAGTTAATTGCATCAGCATGTAAATATTATCTTCGAAGTATAATTGCTCTTTTATTGGTTTCTTTTATTTTCAGTTTGTTAACACTCATGAAATCTTTTGTTAACGACTATAAACAATTGCAGATTATAATTAATTGTTTTGGTTTCCCTGTTCTTTTTAATTGAATCGTTATGTGAATAAATGTCTTTAAAGCATGAACACTTACCAAGAACGCACACAATACTTGACAAATCATGACATCAACCCACATATTAGAATGACATACACTTAGCTCACTGTCTAAGGGGCGTGAATGTGATTACGGAAAATGTATTCGGTTTACCACTCTCCTGATGGAAGTGGGACAAGTTACAACAATCAATTTTCCTCCTTTTTAAAGAACGATGGGTTTTAATGCAATTTTCCTCTTTCATCTGAAACGAGGGGTTCAATTTCAATTGTCCGCTATTTACACTAATAGCGAGGTTACAGAACGAGTGAATGCATCACACTCCCTTGGACATGAGTCACGAATTAGAATGGTTAGTTAACTTTAACCAACCCTTCAAGACATTCAATAACTTAGTAGATCATTTCTCATGTTCCGAGATATTGTACTTGTACTGTTTTTGTTATTGTAAACTGTTTAGTTTGGTTTTGTTGTAATCTACTTCTAACTTTGTTGTATATCTTCTCCTCAGGTTTAGCAGGAGATTATACAGTTTTGATCGTGCATCAAATTTCTAAGACTAATCATACAGGTATGACTTTAAATTCGGTATTACTTTCTGCTTAGTCCTATTCTGCTTTCACTGGTAACCAGCAGGATCTGCATAATAAATGAAATTTGTGACGGCCCCCGAAACCGGGTCGTTACAGAGGCCCCCATGGAGGCTCCAGTGAGGCCTTCCGGGCCTGCCGGATGCGACAGGGGCGGGGGCCCTGGGGAGGCTGCAGTGGCACCATTGGAGCAAGGTAAGTCCGCGATAAGGGTAGGGGCGGCCGTCGGGTCCACGATGATGGTGGGAAAGGCCCGAGGGGATTCGACAAGGCCGTTGGGGCCCGATGCTGCTTCAACAAGAGCGCGATGGCCCATGGCGTTTCGACAAGGCGGGGAGAGGCTAGCGAGTCTTCAACAAGGTCGAGAGAGGCTGGCGAGTCTTCAACAAGGCCGGGAGGCTGGTGAGTCTTCGATGAGTGTGGGGGAGGCCCACGGAGTTCCGAGGAGGCCGGGAGAGGTCGGTGATGCTTCAACAAGGGCGGGAGAAGAACACGGTGTTTGGACGAGGCCGGAGAAGGCTGGCAATGCTTCAACAATGGCGAGGGTGGGGGCGGCCCACAGGGTTCGACGATGTGAGGAAAGGTCGACAAGGCTTCGACAAAGGGTGGGCGAACAGTGGCACAGTAGAGTGTTCTGATGGGGGATTACAGGGGTCCCACAGTTCTAAATTTGAACGCATACCAAAAATTTCATTACAGACAACCTCGATTTAGAGCTGCACTAGGACAATTCGGAGCCGACTTGCAAATAAGCAAGCTGAAGATGCTGATCTTTAAGGAGAGAGGACGTCAATGGGTGGGTATACTATGTCGTACGATATTTCACAGTGAACAAATTTACGAAGAAAATAAGCCAACGGCAATCGTCTTATATCTGGAAGAGAAGGAATTAGCATGGTTCCAATGGAAAGAGCATCGATAACTCATACGATCTTGGAAAAAGTTCAAATATTACATTCTGAAACGGTTTTGTGATACTCAAGGTGGTGATCTGCACGAATAGCTAGTCATACTCAAGCAAGAGGGGACATTCAGGAAGTACAAAAGATGTTCGAGTTGATCTTGGGCCAAATAAGAAGGATATCGAAAGTGATGTTGGAAGGAAATTTCATTGGAGGGCTCAAGACAGGCATTCAAGCCGAACTACGCCTTTTGAGGCCGAGAGAGCTAGGTGAAACGATGAAGATGACACAAATGATCGAGGACATGAACATAACAAAGCAACGTGCAAAACACACATCAGGGGGGTTCACTTCCCGTACCAATGCCACGATGGATGGACTGAAGATACGGCAGAGGGTACAGACAATCTTAAACATGAACAATGAGATGCAACCCGAAAGTAGGTTCAAACGTCTCACGAAGAATAAGATACAAAATAAACGTGCGAAGGGATTGTGTTTTCGTTGTGACGAAAAGTTTACTCTGACGCATCGTTGTTGAGATCGCGCCCTTCAGGTTTTGACTGTCGGTGACGACGAAAACGATTGCATAGCAGTTGAGGAGGAGGAATTAGGAGAAGACGAGGACCCTCATTTGAAATAGGATGTGACATAGGGGCCAATTGACGCAATCCATTCGGTCGCAATTTTCGATATTCCACCTTGCGCACAAGGTGTCTCGTTGGGAGGGGAATAATGTTAGGCTGCTAAAATTGGTAGGCCAATTAAATTGGTAATTGTTTGCATGGAAGAGTAATTGCAGGCTGAATAAATTGGTAATTGTTTAATAGGATGAATGGTTCAGTTATTTCAGCTAATTACCTAATTAGTGAGTGCTTTTGTTTTAAATAAAAGATGAGATGCCATTGGGGGGTTATGCTGAATGTTGTGTAAGATTAGTGGTCGAGTAGTTAGTTTAGATTATTGCAAGAGAATTGGTCTTTCTTTTGAACTGGAGGCCGTATCTTGTTAGATGAAAATCCTAATTAATAAAAATATCACCTTTCGCCCTAGTGCTTCCCCAATTCCTATCAGCTAATCATTATTGTATGTTTAAAGAAAAATGAACATAATATTTAAGAATCAAATATGAAAACCATGTCAGATAAAACTAAAAGGCATAAACAAACTTCACTCATTCTGTGTAAGCTCTAAGAAATGGTTAGGTATTGGGAATGGCACAACATTTTCATAGAAATTAAAACAAAAACAAAGCATAGTTTGTTCTGATTTTTACAATTGTGGTTTATGGATATATTTCTATTAGTTTTTCCAACCAAACAAAGAGGCATAAATGGGAGAGACATAAGCATGCAACGAAGTTAATCAACAGAAAGGCACACATATACACAATGCTTGGTCAATTAAATTGTGTATAAATTTTTCTATACTGTAAAGAAATGTAGAAGAAAGCTTAAACTAGCATGTGAGAGTGCAACGGCAGATTAACATGTGAATAGTAACACTGACTAGAAAAGGTACCTCGACACGGATATCACACAACGCTTTTAAAATCAACACACGAGTTGCGGGTTCAAGAGTTTTGTAGTTCTCAACTTCCGCCCTAAAAAGCCAATATCTCAAACACATTAACATGGACGATATTTTATCGTTCAAGAGCCACTTGAATGAGGAGAACTCACCCATGAGATGCAACAATCGGTATCTCCCCGTCAGCAACCTGTAATACCATGCCAATGTTAGCCAGGACCTTCTAGAGGACAACGAAATTGCACTATATGTTGAGACAATGTAAGGTTAAAAAAGAATATACTTATTAAACATACCCAATGCCACCAATCTCTCAATTTCCTGCATAACACTGTAACCCAGGTGGCCCGACCTAACGCCATGCGAGTAATAGGTGGGATTGCCTATAAAATGTAAAAAGATGCAAGACAAGCATAACCTTGCAAATTAGTGCACATGTGAGATATAAATGTTACTCTGGCAGCTTCAATATCACACTTCATCAAACAACTAAATGAACTATCATAGTATGAGTATAAAGCAATAAAGAACAGACTATGAATTCCAACTTACAAATGTAATTGTATTAACATTTTTCTTTTAAGATCACCTCCGTAGTCCTGACTTGTTAGTAACTACAATTATTAGAAAAATGGTTATGGAATAGTGTCAATGTATCTGTATTTCACACATCAATAACACAACACCCATTATGCCCACAAGTAGACTAGGTCGTGGTTGTTGAGCAGTGTCCAGGAGTAGTCCCTTACCACATCATACCTCCACCGCTGAGTCAAGCAATTAGACTAATACACCTACTCGATTGGACCAGGTTTTAGGCATACTTCACAAAGAATAGAAATACATGTCAAGGAAACCGTTCTCCTATCCACAGATGCATCCAACTCTCTCCTCACAGATGCATCCACCTGAAAACGGAAGATTTAACTTATTTCTAGAGTTTAAGGTGAAAATCAAGGTGCCTCCTTGTCTTGAAATGTCTAAACCAAATCTATAAACAAAGACTTGGCAAAAGAGGCGCAATGATGACGAAAGAAGAATGGTTTCTTTTCTATGCCAACAGTGACAGCAATGGTGGCCAACAAGTGGGTAAGACTGCTGAAACTGTTCTCATGTTATCTTGCAAAAAGTACATCCTGGCAAATGCCGGCTAGGTCAACAATTTCTCCAGTGACATAAAAATGAACGTATGTGTATCAGGTATGATCATTTGAGCATTTTCTCGTCAAAATAGGGGAGCTATGAAGCAAGGCTCCATGAAAGAATTAACTAGTATTATGATTGGCTATTTTGGCTATTGGCTCAGTGTGAATCCTCTCTTAATTAGTGTCAACCTCTTAGGCAAGGAAACTATGAAAACATTTGACTTGGCATAAAAGACCAATTGGCATCCTCCAAGCTCTCCAAAAGTTTAAAGATCAAAAATGTCTACCGGAACTAGAAAAGATGATAAATTTGCTATAAAGAGGTGCATTCAACTTTGAGGCATGCATAAAGACTGTCGAATCAAAATTGACCTTTCCTCGAAGATTTGAAAATGACAACATACTTACATGAATAATGAGATGGAATTTGCATGTTGAATAATGAGATGGAATTTGCAAGCTGAATAATGGACTTGTGTGGGAACTCATAGTCAATGATCAATTAGTCATGGTGGTTTAGATCCAGGTTCAATTAGTGGTTGGATTGTGCTTGGATTGGATAGATATTATACTGAACTCAAAAAACTTCCAACATTGACCCAACAAATAAGCATATACATGCCAAATCAAATCCTCCTGGTCTGAACCTGAACCAAGCCAGAATAGGCTAACATCACCTTGAAAACTATACCACATAGGGTCTTAAGATCTATTGTAATTGAAATGCCAGTTCACTCCATCTACACCTAGTATAAACTCAACATAAAATTAACATGCTTATGTAACAATTCATCGTCCTTCAACAGCAAGCCAGTGTTTTCATTTAAGTGGTTGCACTCTCAAAAGTGGGTGTTATGGTACTATCAATATAGAAGTGTCATGTACAAAGACAAAGAACCGAGAAACCAGTTATCCTTCTTCAAAACATGGCCAGGAATCACATCCATGTGTGTGGTAAGGTATTATCATTCATTAAACCAACCAAATTGTGTGTCCTTTAAATGCTCAGGTGAGCGGAGATTGAGAGGGGCTTGGCTTCATCTTGCAACCTTCTAGCTTTCCTAATACACCAATTTCTAACCTCCAATGCCCACTCTTTTTTATGCAAGAGATATTAACATCCCAACCCTATAATTCAGTAGATTCAAGGTAGGAGGATAGAAAGTATGAAACTATTTGATATGTATCAGATTATCCACGAATCTATCTTATATTCATCTTTTATTTCAGTTTATATCAATAAAAATCTCACATTTTCACCAAATCATCTCTATTAAACCCTAAAAATCTCATCTTTCCACTAAAAATCCCACATTTCCACCAAAACTCCTAAATTTTATCCACAAAATCCTAACAAATCCTATCAATTTGGTATCAAAGCATCGATCTTGGCACCTATGACGGCCACGAAAAATACGAAAGCTTCGAAGGAGGAATTCGATTGCAAGGTGACCGATCTGATTAAGTGGATCGAAGAAGAATATTCAAGGTTCAAATCAGAGATGAAGCACATCTGTGAGGAGTCGTGCCTCAAAATTTCAACGAGTTTTCGCCTTCTGAAGGAAACCACAAAGCCAGTTCTAAAGAAGGATGAAGTCAACAGCACAGATCCAGTGTCAAAGGTGACGCCTTTGGACGTGAAAGATGGAAAAATCATCCCCTTTAGGAGAAGATCCATTCCAAAGACGATCCAGCTTCAGATCTGGACATCAACAACGACATCAACGCAGATCAGGACTCCGAGGCAACGGCGGACAACCAGAAGAGGGGCGATGGGCCATCCCTCACCGCAGCCCCGACTGCCCCTAGAGGGCTGGCCGAGCCCCTGCAGTGCTGGATGGGCACTGTCGCAGCACTGCAGGGCCGACCGGGCCCCGCCGCTGCCATGCAGGCCCGCCAAGGCCTGCTCGTAGGCTTGCGGGCCCGTCAAGGCCTATGCGCAGTTCTGCTAGGCCCACCATGGCCCGACAACAGTCTTCAGGACCTGTCGTGGTCCGTTGACACTTTTGCTAGGCCACATAGCCCATAATTTTCATATGGACAACCTTCCGAGCACGGATGTTTCTGTTTTAGGTATGGAGAACCTTCAGCCGGGCTATGTGATCACCATGACATCTATCCAGATGTCATTGAGTACGGTGGATACCAATCATATCCTTTTAATTCAGAGAGGACGAGCACTATAAGTCGAAGAGGGTTGGTCCACGCATTTCATACACCACGTTGAGAACAATGTGGTTTTTCGGAAAAAGAGTAATGATGAGACCGCATCCTAGAAGAAAAGGGTAGATATGAAATTTTTAAGTCTTAGGGATGATTTCGTAATTTTCTATTTTTAGGGGGGTCTTGTTGTAATTTTCAGCTTTAGAGTTATTTTGTTAATTTGTTATTTTCAGTTTAGTATTTATATGAGACAAAGAGGGATTAGAGAGGGGTGTCGAATATTAAGAGAAATCTTATGTGAGGTTGATAAAATCCCTCTTTTGTTGGAGATTGCGGCTTCGTCTCGAATAGAAGCATAGGAGAGCAATCCACCTCTCAAACGTGGCCAAAGGAGAGCAAGTTCATCTCGAAAGAACTCAACTATATACTGTATTCTCCTTTTATTTCAGTTTATATCAATATAAATCTCACTTTTTCCCCAAATTATCTCTATTAAACCCTAAAAATCACATCTTTTCACTAAAAATTCAACCTTTTCGCCAAAAATCCTAATGTTATCCATCAAAACCCTAGCAGATCCTATCAAATATACTTGCAACGATCACTAATATTGATTAGTACAATGTTTTGGGATGAGATAAGGCTTCATCCTCCCTTTCCTGCTCTCCCCCAAACTCCCCCATCCCCCCCCCCCCCACACACACACAAAAAATTATTATAACACCCATCACACTTCCAACATCTTAAGTGGTGTTGTCCCATAACAGTCGGGGTTAGCTTGGTTAGCTACATTTGAAATTCAGCAAGTAAATGTTGCATGCATCATATGTTGCAGGAGAATTAACTTTAATTGCTTGTTTGGTGTATTTGATGTAATATTTGTTGCATTGATTCTATTAACAATTTATAATGATATGTATGTTAATGTGATAGAGTAACTTTGGCTCTAATATAGTTTAGAAAATAAAATGAAGTAATTTCTAAGGTGACAACCCATTTTTAAAACACCCATCTAAGCGGGAAGTAATTTCTAATGATGTACCCCCAACATCCCCACAAAACCCACGAGATTAAACACCCATCTATTTCAAGAAACAGAATTTCATCTATCTTAATTATACGCATGTCACATGGCCTGACAATGCCAATACCTACTACTCGAACTGCCTTGGATTGGTCTTCTTGCTCAAAATTTAATTCCACACCCATGTTAGAACCCATTTTTTGATTAAATTGTCTTGAATGGATGATCCAGATTGAATTCATTAACCCACCATGCTGCTACAATGGCAAGGGTTTTGGCCATCTACACAACCAATGCCATGAAGCATGACTTTCCTGCTCCCCCCCCCCCATGCACAATTATCATCACAATGGAATCATTTGCAATTATAGATCCCACAACCTCAAGTAGAGATTAGACTCATTATCATGTGGTGGTCGGACTCATTAGAGATGAGAGGGTCTCTTTCACGGGTCAAAAATCACATATTACCAGGTAACGTCCAACAAAGTAACCCATCAGCACACCAGGTTGCCTTGGCCCACATGGTGCATGTAAAACTTTCCATGGGAACCAATCGCCAGTAAAATTTTCATATCACGTTTATGATGGCAGCTTCAAATTCAATTTACTGGAATTTACGTGTAAGACCTAACAGGAACGGAAGGGACATTACTACATGTATCATAACGAAGTATAAATCTACCATATTGAATTAGAATAATATAAAAAATACATGCCTGGTATATAAAAACAAGCTCAATGAGTGATTGTTGGCCCAGGATCACAAATTGTATCCCAGAACACAAACAACATTTTCTCATGCATGCCTTCAGTTTCCTAACATCAAAAAGTTACCAAAGAAAATTTAAAACAATTCAAAATAGTTATTAAATATTGGAATTGTAACCTAAAAGAGTCTGGCTGTCTAGTTTAAGCATAAGCTGATGATTACAGTGGTGTTCCCATCTAATCAAATATGTCATTTGAGGTTTTTGAACCATCTATCATGTTGATAAAAGAAAAGGTTTAGTAAGAACCAACCGAAAATTTCCATGAACCTTTGCATGCTATGGCTGCAATAAAATATTTCAACAATAGCTCAAATATCCAAAAGCTCATATGGCAATACCCAACATACGTAAAACATACAAACAAGATGAACTGTGTTATTTTATGGGAGCTACTAAATGAATCTCATAATTTAAGACTATGTTTGATGCCAAAAATATAAGGAACAAACCCGGGGAACTAAGACGTGTATTAAAACATTGTGATACAAATTTGTCCACATTGTCTTCTATACCCAACCTCCAACCAGAAACCACTATGGAAGATTCTTAACATTGAAGTTAGCAAAAGCCAAAAATTCATTTCAATCTTAATAGGAAGGTACTATCTCTCCTGCTCGAAGCTTCCTCCAAGATTTTCCTAACCCATTTCAAATGGACAGTACGCATATTATGAACTAAGTGCTTTAACCAAGTGCAATGGTTCTCAAAAGCGCAGCATTTATGTAAATGTTGAAAAAAAAACTCAAATATTGCAAAAGCCACGTAAACTGGACTTCCATTATGAATCTGAATGCTCGGACACAAGCTTTCCTTCTTTGAGATTACACAATATTCCCTGCAAAAGCCCTGAAATCTTAACACCAATCTAAATGGGATTAATTGCTTCCTAAAGCAACCACATTGTTCAAAGACAATAACTACCGAACTTATCCTATTAACTTAAAAATTAAAATCACAAAAAAACAGCAAACACGAAAATGATTCCTAAAGTAACCACATTGTTATTGAAAGGCTCAAAGCTCCATAGGCTAGAAAACCCAGAAATTTCCACCAAAAATGCCGAAATGACCTACCTTTAGCAACGGAATATGCACATCATCCAACGTGCTATTCGGCATGATCAGTGCTGTCTCCAGCTCTTCCGCCGAGAACTCCACCGCAATATTTAACAAAGGCCAAAACACCTACGAAGAAAAAAAATCCCCATTTCAGCACACCACCACCACAAAAAAACCCTAAATGTCCGACCTTTTTGAACCATTTGCTTTCCCCTCACATGCAAGAAGTTTAGCAGCGACGCCATCTGCCACATGGACCTGATCCCCCACCTCGGTAGCTGCGATGGCGAGTCCGGCGGTGGCGGTGCCAGCGGCGTCACGATCCTGCTGTTCTGCTGCTTCTCCTCGCGCTCCTTCCTCGTGGGCCGGCGGTCGGGAGGCGGCGAAGGCGGGGGATAGAGCCTGGCGGCCGCGGAGCGGGAGGTGCAGGCCCTTGGGAAGCGGGCCGCGCGCGACGAGGATAAGCGGGGCGGTGTCTTCGAGTGCTGGTTGCGGTCAGAAGACGAGGGGGATGATCCACCTTCGTTGGGAGCAGCGGCAGCCGGATCGGGCTCCGCCGCTTCCGCCGCCGCATCGGGAGGCTGAGGGGAGGGCTCCGGCGGCGCTTCGGCCGGCAGAGGAGAGGATGGGGATTGGGACATTAGAGGGTTAGGGTTAAGGTCTTGAGGGTTAATAAGGGGATTGAGGAGGAGGAGATGAAATCGGGGGAGAGAATCTGGGAGGAAAAGAACAGCATGACGTGGGAAAGGTCATAGAATGGGAGGAGAAATTTGCGTGTGTGCGAGTGAGCGAAGGAATTGGGGAAAGGTGAAAAGACTTGGAAAAGAGAGTGATTTTGAGACCAGCCAAGGTTTACTTGGGCCCTCTTTTGGGCCTTTGGAAGATTACATAGTTAATCAGGGAATCAAGCCCATTCCCATTTCTCTTTGGTGGCTGAGTTTAATATTTTTGTATTTTTCATCGTTCAATTTTGTTTTATTTTTCTTTTTCCTTTGTTCATCGCATTTTTAATTTTCTATTTTTCTTTTTGATGCTTAATTTTTCTTTTTTGATGCAATTTTTATGTTTAGCAATGCTTAATTAGGTTGTTAGACAGAGAGATGCATTTTATTCTTTAATGATTTTTGTTACGACCTAAAGATCGTAGGAGCCCGACTCCCGCCCGGATCCGTTAACACACCCCATTAACTCACCTTTACACAAAAGGGCCGCCGCCCCGAAAATCCGGGGCATCATGGAGACAGGCGCGCTTTGCAGCGCTCCCCGAACCGGCCGAGGCGGACCACCGCAGCCGGCCGACTCTTAGTCCGACGCTAACGACAAACAACCTAAGGATAAGGACACCTGACACATACGTCACCCGACCATCCGACAAAACACCCCCTGACGGAAGAGCCGCCTGACATAGCGCTTTCGCTTTCGGCTCTGACATCCCGACAAAAGCACCCCTGGGCCGTTGCGCCGCCTGACAAAGGCAGGTCGGGAACTCCTATTCCCGGCGTCCTTGTCCGAAGCCTCCGCTGACACCCGAGCCAGCTCAGCACGCCTAGTCATCACCCGTCAGGTATAAATACCCATTCTCCTCTTACGGAGAAGAGGTGGTTGCTGCAGAATTCTCTCTCATTCAACTATTCACACACGAGTGCAAAGGTCTTCCATATCTTTGTTCTCCCACCTATAGCTCGCCACGTGCGGTCGACACACCGTTAGTCCGACCGGCGTGACCAGCCCCCCATTTTAAGCCCTATCACTGACTTAGGCATCGGAGGGGCTAAGGGTTGAACCCCCAACCCAGCCCTTCTGACGAGTTGTTCGTGTTGCAGGAGAGCTCGCCTATCAACAACAGTCGGCGTCACCCCCCTGCCGTTCAACCTTGTCCAGCCGCATCCGGCGAGATTCAGCCCCGCGACCGTCACTGGCGTCGAGATCGACTTCTTCACCCCACTAATCGCTTGTCAAATAGCCTACCTAAACCCCCTTCTCCACATAACCACCGTGCCCTTGGTTCCCATTAATACAAATTCATTGTACGCGAGTTCCACCTCGTAACAATTGGCGCCGTCTGTGGGAACGAAGGGTCACACCCATGTTAGATTCCATACCGATCTCGCGGAACCCGGACCACGGCAAAGATCCCGTGGGACAGGAACCGCTCTCCCTACAAATCACCCCGGCGTCCGACCCCCTTCTGGGGATGGGCTCCGAGATCGAACACACTTCAGTCCCCGCCGTCCTGAAGAGCTTCGAGGCCGTTGCTCAGGCCAGGGGAGGCTGTCAGACGGCTGGAACGGAACCTCCGCCCGGCCCCTCAGAGCCCCTGAACGTGAGGCGAAACCTCCACCCTTAGTTCGAGGAGGAGGGGGAGCATAGGGGGCTCGCTGAGGAGATCGCGGCCCAGCAAAGGCTCCTGGAAGAGGAGGTAGAAGTCGCGCAGCGGTGGAGGCGCCTGGGGGAGGCGGCCGCCGCGCAGAGGCGTCTGGACGAGGCGGCCGAGACCACCCGGAAGGCTTACCAGGAAGAGGAGGCCGCCCGCCGCCAACTTCGCTTCATCATCGCGGAGCGCGAGAGGCTGAGGATGGAGAACAGGAGCAACCGAGAACTCCTGGACGAGGCGACGACGGCCCGGCGGCCTGGGAACGGGCGGGACCCGTTGCTGAACAGGTCCCCGCCTGGAGGGGGCGGCCCCCATCACCAACACCACCCCTCCGATACCCTGCGCGAGGAAGCCGTTTGTCGGCAACTACGCTTCCTCACCACCGATCGTGAAAGACTCCTTCGGGAGAATCAAGAACGGATGGAGGCCCGAGGAGAGTTGGCCAGGAGGCGTGGGCGCTGGGAGGACCGTAGCCCGCAACCCGTCGAATCCTCGGCCCAAGGAAGGAGCCCCGCCTGGAGACCGTCGGGCTACTCCCCGGGGACGGAGGACCGTCGGCGGCCGAGGCGTGACCGAAGCCCGACCCCCGAGTGGCGGAGGGGGGATGCGCCGGATCGCCCGACCTACCCGGAGGAGGCCACGCCACTCGCCCGGTGGATCACTTCCGCCCCCAGGCCCGTAAGGTTCAAACCCCCTCACTTGGCCACATACAATGGGAGGGGCGACCCCCTCACGCACGTGCAACAATACCGGGGGGCGATGGAAGCCCAGGACGTGGATGAGGCGTTCATTTGCCGACATTTCTCCCAAAGCCTGAGGGACACCGCGCTGGACTGGTACTTTGCCTTGCCCGCGAGGTCCGTAGGGAGCTTTGGCGAACTATCCCATAAGTTCTGCCAAGAGTTCCGGGCCGGGCGAACAAAAAAGAAGCCCTTAAACTATCTCAGCACGATAGTCCAAAGGGAGGGGGAAGGAACGGGAAGATACCTCCGCCGCTTTCAGGAGGAGAGACGGGCGGTGGTGACATGCGGCGACGAGGTGCTTATGCCGGCCTTCAAGACGGGGCTGCGGACTCGGAGCCTCCACAAATCCCTGCTCCGGGATCCACCGACCGACTATGAAGCGTTGGTAGCAATGGCGGAGAGGCACGCGTTGGCGGAGGAGACTTTGGGTGCAAAGGTTGTATTCCCCCAGGCGAAACCACCCGCAGATGGGCCCCGGCCGCACCCTCGGCCGAGGCAGGAGGAAAGGGGGCGAGGCCGCGATCAGATGGCCCTACCGCAGCGGGAGCCACCCGAGCCCCGCCCGCTAGATCGCCTTGGCCCGGCTCGCGAGTTCGCTCCGGCACGGAGGCCCCCCGGAGTCATCCCAAGACCAGAAGACCCCCCGCCGGTGCATTACACGCGACTCAATGCCCCCATGATGGAGGTGCTGGCCGCGGCGACGAGGGCCGGGTTACTGCCGGAGCCTCCCCGGGAGATGAGGACGGACCCGGCGAGGCGGGACCCCCGGAGATACTGCCGATATCACCGGGACCACGGTCACGACACCGACCGTTGTTACTCCCTTAAGAGAGAAATCGAGCGGCTGATCCAAGCGGGTCACCTGGGGAACTTTGTCGCGGGAAGGCGGGTGGCGGCAGAAGAGAGAGCCCCCCCGGAGGAAGGGGGACGGGAACCCCCGGCGAACCGCGATAAGGAGGAGCCACGCCCCCCAAGGGCGGTCATGCGTATTGAGATGATAACTGGAGGCCCTTCCTCGGCGGGGCGGGCGCCCGCCATCCTGGAGGCCGGGGCCCGACAGGTGATGACGGCAGCCGCCGGCCACCGACCGAAGCGAAGAAGGACACACCGACCCCCCATCACCTTTACCGAGGAAGACTGGCAGGAGACGCGGAGCCAGAACAACGACGCTCTCGTCATCGAGGCTCGGGTCGGGGCGGTTGACGTCGGCCGGCTCCTGATTGACACCGGAAGCTCCTGCGACATCCTGTTCCTGTCAACGGTCGAAAGGATGGGGTGGGGGCGCACAGACCTAGAGCCCTGCGTGGGCCCTGTGGCCAGCTTCACCGGCCACGAGATCCCTACCGAAGGAACGATCACCTTACCCATGACACTGGGGGAGGAGCCGAGGATCGTCACCAAGGAAACGCTTTTCGTCATCGTCGACATCGCGTCGGTGTATAACGGAATCATTGGACGCCCATATATGACGGCCATCGAGGCGCTCCCTAGCCTGCAACATCAGACGATGAAGTTCCGGACCCCGCGGGGGGTGGGACAGGTGCGGGGAGGTCGAGGGGTGCCCCAAGACCACAAACGTGTGCCGTCCCCGCCTGGGGGCCCCAGGCGGACACTGACGCCACTCGTCCCCGACGAAAGGGAGGACTTCTGCGACCAGCGGCCGACCCCGGCCGAGGAAGTAGAGGAGGTCCCAATAACCTCGGACGAGGGGAGAGCCGTCTCCATCGGGACGAAACTCCCCTCCGCCTTGAGGGCGGCCCTCGTCACCCTGCTCCGGGAGAACGCGGACATATTCGCATGGTCACCAGCCGACATGCCCGGGGTGGACCCGGCGGTAATCTCCCACAGGTTGAATGCGGACCCAGAGGCCCGGCCTGTTCGACAGAAGAAGAGGAGTGCGGGGGCGAAAAGAAGAGGGCAGCCGAGGAAGAAGTAGAGCGGCTCCTCGAAGCCAAGTTTGTTCGGCCGGTGGACTACCCCGACTGGCTCACCAACGTCGTTCTAGTGAAGAAGCCCAGCGGGAAGTGGCGCATGTGCGTTGACTTCACTGACCTCAACAAGGCTTGCCCGAAGGACAGCTTCCCTCTGCCCAGGATCGACCACTTGGTGGACCAGGCGTCCGGTTATGAGTTGTTGAGCTTTATGGACGCCTTCTCGGGGTACAACCAAATACCGATGGCGGAGGAGGATGAGGAGAAGACGTCCTTCGTCACCGATAAAGGCACCTTCTGTTACACCAAGATGCCCTTTGGGCTGAAGAACGCCGGGGCAACTTATCAACGGATGGTTGACCGGATTTTCGGCCCTCAGATAGGGTGAAATTTGGAGGTCTACATCGACGACATGCTGGTGAAGAGTGGAAGGGCCCTCGACCACCTCAACGACTTGCAGGAGACCTTCCAGAGGGTCCCCCGATACAACCTGAGACTAAACCCCGCGAAATGCATCTTTGGCGTGCAATCGGGAAAATTCCTGGGCTTCATGATAACGAAGCGGGGGATCGAGGCGAACCCCGACAAGGTGACGGCCCTCACCGGTATGACGGAGCCCCGAACGATCCGGGACTTGCAGCGACTGAACGGCCGGAGTGCTGCTCTGGGACGATTCCTGTCGAAATCGGCGGAGAAGTCGCTCCCCTTCTTCAGGGTCTTACGCACGGCCTTTGGCGAAGCTAAAGACAAGAGGAAGGTGATCCCGTGGGACGACGACTGCACGCGGGCGTTCGCGGAGCTGAAAGCATACCTACAAGGCCCACCGCTCCTCGCACGACCGGAGGAAGGTGAACCCCTGGGGTTGTACCTGGCGACCACCGAGGAGGCTGTTAGCTCCGTCCTAATCAAGGAGGAAGGAGGGGTGCAACGCCCTGTTTACTATGCCAGTCGGATCCTCCGGGATGCGGAGACTCGTTACAGCCCCATCGAAAAAGCCGCCTACTGCCTAATCACCACCGCTCGAAAGCTCCGACCCTATTTCCAGGCCCACCCCATAACCGTCCACACCAGCATGCCCCTCGAAAAGAACATGAAAAGACTGGAACGGTCAGGGAGGATGCTCAACTGGAGCGTCGAGCTCAGCGAGTTCGACATAACGTACAAAGCCCGGACGGCGATCAAGGGTCAGGCGCTGGCCGACTTCGTGGTGGAATGCACCACGGAAATCCCGCCGGGAGACCAGATAGAGCAACCGTCGGCGCCCACGTCCCCCCAGAGGATCGAGGCGGGCGAACCCTCAGCGCCCTCCCCGACGACGACAGACGAATTATGGACCATCCACGTCGAAGGCTCCGCGACGGGCTCCGGAACAGGAGCGGGAATCGTCATTCAGACTCCAGACGGATGTTCGTTGGAATACGCCCTACGCTTCGACTTCCCGGCCACCAACAATGTCGCGGAGTATGAAGCCGCGGTTAACGGGTTAAAGCTCGCCAGGGCGGTCGGGGCGACGAACGTGTTGCTCCTGAGTGACTCCCGTCTCGTCATCCAACAGATCCTGGGGGGCTTCGAGGCCCGAGAGGAAACCATGAAGCGGTACCTGAATCGCATCCAGATTGAACTCCGCAAGTTCAAGAAAGCGGACGTGCAACACCTGCCTCGCTCCAACAACCTCCGGGCAGATGCCATGTCTAAGCTGGCTTCCTCCTCAGCGGCCAAGATCGGGAAGGCAATCTACGTCGAAAGCCTGTCGACACCCTCCATCAATGAAGGGGAACTGATGTGCACGGGCACGATGACGTCCTGGATGACCCCCATTGTGAAGTATTTAGAGACAGGTGAACTACCCGAGGAGCGGTTGCTGGCTAAGCAGGTGGAGAGACGGGCTCTGACGTTCGTGCTCCTCGACGGAGTGCTGTACCGCCGCCGCCGCGCCAATTTCGACATCCTGCCCTACCTGAAGTGCTTGGGACCGGAACAGGCCGAGCAGGTCATCCGCGAGGTGCACGAAGGCTTCTGCGGTAACCACCACGGCGGGCGCACCATCGCCCACAAGATAATGCGCCAAGGGTACTACTGGCCGACGATGATCCGGGATGCGGTACTATACGTCAAAAGGTGCGAGGCGTGCCAGAAATTCTGCCGACGGACGACTGCACCTCCGGCCAACCTGATGCCCATCTTGAGCCCGGTCCCCTTCGCCAAGTGGGGACTCGACATCCTGGGGCCCTTCCCAAAGGCCTCCGGGGGAAGGAAGTATCTAGTCGTCGCCGTGGACTATTTCACAAAATGGGTCGAAGCAGAGCCGCTGGCGCGGATCACGTGGACGGACATGAAGGGCTTCATCTGGCAATCCGTCATATGCCGCTTCGGGATTCCCCGTTCCATAGTCACGGATAACGGAAAGCAGTTCGACTGCGAGGGCTTCCGCGACTTCTGCTCGGGCTGGGGGATTAAACTCCAATTCGCATCAGTCGCCCACCCACAGTGCAACGGAATGGCGGAGGCCGTGAATAAATGTATCTTGAACCCGATGAAGAAGAAGGTGGACGCCGCCCTGGGAGCATGGGTCGATGAGCTACCAGGGATCCTATGGTCCTATCGCACCACCCACAAGGCCTCGACCGGAGAAAGTCCCTTCATGCTAGCGTACGGATCGGAGGCGGTTGTACCTGTGGAAATCGGCGAAGAGACGCTCCGGCTAAAACTCTTCGACGAAGAAATCAACGGAGAAGGGCTCGGCCTCAGTCTTGAGCTGATAGACGAGGTCCGGGACATGGCCCTAACCAGCCTCGTCAAACACAGCCAGAGGATGGCCCGATACTACGACTCCCGGGTGAAACCGCGGACTTTCAGGATCGGCGATTTGGTCCTCCGCGACGCCACCTTCCGCCCCGAGACTGCGCAGCGGGGAAAGCTGGCCGCCAAATGGGAGGGGCCCTACACGGTCATTGACATTGTCGGACCAGCCACCTACATCCTTGCCACCCCCGAAGGGAGCGAGCTGGCCCACCCTTGGAACGCGAAACATCTGCTGAAATTCTACCAATAGTTGTGAGTTTCTCTTTTTTCGCGCAATATACACATCTACACGTTTTTCCCAACCTGGTTGTTCCTACACAAATTTTGCAGTTCGCTAAAACTCCGAACCTCTGGGGCAGGGCCAACCCTAGCCACCCAAACCAGAGAAGGGCACGGGCCGGGCTACGCGCCCGCTCCCCCCCCTCCAGACCTCTGGGGCAGGGCCAACCCTAGCCACCCAAACCAGAGCAGGGCACGGGCTGGGCTACGCGCCCGCTCCCCCCCTTCAAGACCTCTGGGGCAGGGCCAACCCTAGCCACCCAAACCAGAGGTGGGCACGGGCTGGGCTACGCGCCCGCTCCCCCCCTCCAGACCTCTGGGGCAGGGCCAACCCTAGCCACCCAAACCAGAGAAGGGCACGGGCCGGGCTACGCGCCCGCTCCCCCCCTCCAGACCTCTGGGGCAGGGCCAACCCTAGCCACCCAAACCAGAGAAGGGCACGGGCCGGGCTACGCGCCCGCTCCCCCCCTCCAGACCTCTGGGGCAGGGCCAACCCTAGCCACCCAAACCAGAGCAGGGCACGGGCCGGGCTACGCGCCCGCTCCCCCCCTCAAGACCTCTGGGGCAGGGCCAACCCTAGCCACCCAAACCAGAGGTGGGCACGGGCCGGGCTACGCGCCCGCTCCCCCCCTCCAGACCTCTGGGGCAGGGCCAACCCTAGCCACCCAAACCAGAGAAGGGCACGGGCCGGGCTACGCGCCCGCTCCCCCCCTCAAGACCTCTGGGGCAGGGCCAACCCTAGCCACCCAAACCAGAGCAGGGCACGGGCCGGGCTACGCGCCCGCTCCCCCCCTCCAGACCTCTGGGGCAGGGCCAACCCTAGCCACCCAAACCAGAGGTGGGCACAGGCCGGGCTACGCGCCCGCTCCCCCCTCCAGACCTCTGGGGCAGGGCCAACCCTAGCCACCCAAACCAGAGAAGGGCACGGGCCGGGCTACGCGCCCGCTCCCCCCCTCCAGACCTCTGGGGCAGGGCCAACCCTAGCCACCCAAACCAGAGAAGGGCACGGGCCGGGCTACGCGCCCGCTCCCCCCCTCCAGACCTCTGGGGCAGGGCCAACCCTAGCCACCCAAACCAGAGAAGGGCACGGGCCGGGCTACGCGCCCGCTTCCCCCCTCCAGACCTCTGGGGCAGGGCCAACCCGAGGGGGGCCACGTACCCCTGACTCGGAAAAACAAAAGAAAACGGGGGCACGCGAACCGGGACAAAATGACATCAGTTCCCGAGTCGACGGCCCCGATGGGACTCGGCGAAACGAAAGGACGCTCGCGAAACACGCCACCATTAATGATGCGCTCCAAAAGAGGACACGCAAGAGCCACCTGGCCAAGGCGGTTTCCCACAGGCGCGAATTCGAGGAGCCCATTAATAATGCCAGCTCAGCGCAATAAATAAGGGAGAAACCGTCAACAAGATCTACATATAAAGAGGCCATCCCCCCCCCCCCCCGAAGAGAAAAAATCAACAGACATGAAAAACCGCCACTTGATCCCCCCACCCTCCGGGAAAAGGGCTGAGATACACCGCCCTAACAAAAGAGAGGTCACCGGCCATCAATGGTTCCCGCCGCCCAGAACGGTGGTGCCTAGATCCCCAGCACCACTAACTGGATATTCCGCTTACAAACGGATCGCTATCCGGATATTCCGCTTACACACGGGAAATCCACCTTTCACGCCTCCGTCCCATAAACGGGGACGAGGCGGAGAAAGAATGGCATCCGTTCAAAGTAATCTGGGCAGGCGAGAGCCCCCAGCGCTGGCCGGCCAGTACCTCCTCGCCCTCGACCTCCATCCGAGGACCTCGGCAAGGCTGCATCCCCGACAAGCCCAAACGGCGAATCCTGGCATGTCAGCTCGCCGAGGCGCCATCGGGCTCGGGACCCCACCCTCAAACCGAAACAGCGAGGCGTGGGGCAGCGGGGAACGGCCCGATGCTCAAGAACCTCCCCAGGGGGCAAGGCGGGGCAAGCCGGCTTCCCTTCTCAGCGCCTATACCGGACCGAGGAAAACCCTGTCCGCGAAAAAAGACAAGGCAGCGGAGGGAAGGCGGCCCGGTCGGCACGGTACCCCCCACCTATCCCGAGCCAAAGAGACCTCGCAACACTTCAGCCCAGACGGCGGCCCCTCGCCTCCGCGCCAAGATCGGCTCAAGACAACTTGCCCACACGGCCCGCGGAAGCCCCAAGACCCGGCGGTCATTAGGCCCGTGAGACCGGGCAAGGACATCTCTAAAGCCCCTCCCCGACTCGGTTCTGACCCGACAACGGGCGACGAACTAAAAACTAATGTACAAGCTGTGGCCCAGCACTCATAAATTTAAACGAAAACATTGTTCTTTAAATATCATAGCATGTGTCTATCCCCCCACGCCAAGCACCGGGCGAGCAACGCGCCGCCCCGCCTAACTGACCTAGGACACCTACGAAATCTGGGACGCACAGTCCCGCTCCCCCTGCTCCCTGAAACCCACCAACAACTTTCCCCATGGCGAAAGGGGTGCACCGGGGCTCGCCTCGCGTAACCGATTCGGCCAGACACCAAATCAGGATAGACCAGTGTGTCCCATCCCGAACCCGTTCGAGGCCGCCCCAAATGCAACACGGGAAGACAACATCCCCCTCCCCCAGACAGGACACGGGGATGTTGGGGGCATAATGGGATAATGGGTAAATTGCGTAGCTCCCGCAAGAAGCCAAGACAGGTGACCCGGATCGGACCGGTCGCAAGACAGAAACCCCGAAATATACGCCCTGTCCTGAAATGACAGCGGCCTTGTCCCGTCACAACAGCACCCCGATGCGACTCAACATAACGAAAGGACGCTGGTTCAACACGCCATCAACAGCAACACGCCCCCCAAGGGGCCAGAGTGCCGGATACCGCCAGGAAAAAGTGATTCCCGAAGCGCGTGATCCCGCAGAGCCCATGAGCGACGCTAATCCACGGCGTTACCTAAGAGAAACCCGTCCGCAACACCTCGCTATAAATACCCCCCTCCAGAGGTCAGGGTAAAGGAGGAAGAAAGACGGGATTCCTCTCCCCTCACTCCGGGCATAAAGCGGCCCTAAACGCCCCACCGAGCTACGAAAAAAGCCGATAGCCACCGACGAACTTCACTTCCCCCGACGATGGGTGCCACGGCCCCGCCACCTCCGTCCGGATATTCCCCTTACACGCGGAAGGCCCCGCTCGCCAGCTTGCCTCCTGCTTGTTACTGTATCAAAAGGCAGGTTCAGACGGCCGCCCGCGTGCCGCAACACCCCAGTTAACGCCTTCACCTTCGGCGATCCCGACAGGGTGTTGGGGGGGAAACCCCCCAACTGCTCCCCCCGCGGCACCGCCACCGCCACCTCGTCCTCGACCTCCCCGGGGTTCCCCCCTCGGTGCGCGGGGCCCCCCAGCAAAGCCGAACGACCCTCCAGCACGACAGCGAGGCAGGATGCGAGGAAGCGAGGAAAAGGGAAAGGAAGAGGGCCCCCTCCTACGACCGAGGGTCGGCCCCCTAAGCCGAACCGCCACGGAAAGGCACCGCCCTGACGCGGGGATCTGCTCCTCCGACGAAGCGAACAACAAATGTGGACAACCCTCCGTCCCGACCGCCGCTCGGGCCGCACCTTCTCCTGGTGTTGTAAATATCACCTAGATTTCCGATAAAGACTGACTTATAATGTTCCCCCTTCCGAACTCCTCCCCCTAAGCCCCAACGCGCATCCGCTGGAAGGTCTATCGGGCACGGCCCGGCCAAAGTTCCGCAAAAACTGCAAACGCGTCCGATGAACGCCTCTCAACAAGAGCCCTAATATTCTCAAAAAGTCGAGCTCCCCCGAAATCCGACTCAATAATCGCCAACAACGACACCTCGCTAGGGACAGCGCCCCGCTTAGCTCACACTCCGGAAGAAACCACGCGAGCCCACTATAGCGGGACACATCCCGTAGGACCAGCATCCCCCCTAAGCTCTGATCCGAGCCCGGGCCACGTTAAAAGATGGTGTCGCGGTAGCGTTACGCCATCCGAGACGAACCGGGCTTCCGCCTCGCACTCGAATGCTGGGGGCAATTGTTACGACCTAAAGATTGTAGGAGCCCGACTCCCGCCCGGATCCGTTAACACACCCCATTAACTCACCTTTACACAAAAGGGCCGCCGCCCCGAAAATCCGGGGCATCATGGAGACAGGCGCGCCTTGCAGCGCTCCCCGAACCGGCCGAGGCGGACCACCGCAGCCGGCCGACTCTTAGTCCGACGCTAACGACAAACAACCTAAGGATAAGGACACCTGACACATACGTCACCCGACCATCCGACAAAACACCCCCTGACGGAAGAGCCGCCTGACATAGCGCTTTCGCTTTCGGCTCTGACATCCCGACAAAAGCACCCCTGGGCCGTTGCGCCGCCTGACAAAGGCAGGTCAGGAACTCCTATTCCCGGCGTCCTTGTCCGAAGCCTCCGCTGACACCCGAGCCAGCTCAGCACGCCTAGTCATCACCCGTCAGGTATAAATACCCCTTCTCCTCTTACGGAGAAGAGGTGGTTGCTGCAGAATTCTCTCTCATTCAACTATTCACACACGAGTGCAAAGGTCTTCCATATCTTTGTTCTCCCACCTATAGCTCGCCACGCGCGGTCGACACACCGTTAGTCCGACCGGCGTGACCAGCCCCCCATTTTAAGCCCTATCACTGACTTAGGCATCGGAGGGGCTAAGGGTTGAACCCCTAACCCAGCCCGTCTGACGAGTTGTTCGTGTTGCAGGAGAGCTCGCCTATCAACACCAGTCGGCGTCACCCCCCTGCCGTTCAACCTTGTCCAGCCGCATCCGGCGAGATTCAGCCCCGCGACCGTCACTGGCGTCGAGATCGACTTCTTCACCCCACTAATCGCTTGTCAAATAGCCTACCTAAACCCCCTTCTCCGCATAACCACCGTGCCCTTGGTTCCCATTAATACAAATTCATTGTACGCGAGTTCCACCTCGTAACAATTTTAATCAACAGCGGCTATTTTCACCATACATTTCAGACTCAAATACGCACAAATCACAAAAGCTTAGCTCACAAACAGAAGCACTGATGCATACTACTGCTAGCTACTAAATGATTTATTTTCCAAAGGATGAAGCACCACCGCCACCCCCGATGCCACCACCGCATCAGTGTCCATCGCCGCCGAGGTCACATATCCCTCCAGCGGAGCCGATCACCCCGCCGAACCCTTTGGCGCCGCCGATGACACCACCAAGCACTGGGAAGCCTCCGACAGCCACGAAGCCACCGACCCCCCGCTGACATAGGCGATAAAGTTCTCATGGTCACGAGCATCAGCTGCTGGAGGGGTGCTGCTGCTGCTGCTCAGCCTCTGGAAAGTCACAGCGGTGATATGCTGGTCGGGTGCAATTTTGGAAGTTGGCGCGTTGCTAGCCGCACAAGCGTTAACCAGTACAACAACTGCTAGCAACACGAAGGTGATGAGATAACAACTGACCATTGTTTGCTAATTGATATAACTTCTCTCCACAACAAACTACAGCTCTTGGCCCTTGGAGTTGGGGCACTGAAAGTGATTGAGGCCGGTGATTATTTATAAGTATTTTTTTTGGGGGAGGGGAGTTGTTTGGATTGATTTATTTATATTGGATTGGTTTTAATGCTGAGAGTTGTAACCCTTTGAGGATACGTGAACGGGTTGGTCTAAAGGCTGCGATGAGTAGATAAATCATGTTATCTTTGCTGTTGACATTGTTGTATGAAAAAAATTGGTAAAAATAAAGTATATAATAGTATTATGTAATTTAAGGAGTTTCTGGTAACATTGCAGGATAACAGCGAAAGTTAAAGGTGGTTTTGTGGAAACCAGCCTCCCTTCTAATTTAAAGTTTTTGTTTTTTTTTTAAATTTCTGGTTGATATATTGACTGTGTAAAATGGTCTAATCCCAGCGTCACCGCTTTTTTGGCAAACCAAAAAAAATTGGGAATTGCTAAACGCTTGACCGTTTTTGCTCTGTGCACGATCGCCACCAACTTATTTACAAGTTTGCCATTAAATATTGCTAATCACGCACGACCCGGACAAATTTCAGAAAATGACACTGGATGTGCTAACATCAAAACAGCGACGGGCGACGACACTGCCCACTCCTTTGACAAATTAGCCCCGTCCGCTCCGCCGCCATCTCCTCTGACAGCACAGCCCCACCTCCACCCTGATCCGCCCTCCACAGCCTCCATATCCCACCTCCCCCTCCCCCTCCCCCTCCCTCTCCTCCGACAACGTCCTCCTCCTCCTCTGACCTTCCCAGCCCTCATATCCATCTTCCCTTCCCCCCTCCGACCTCCCCAGACCCGTCGTTGCCCCCTCCCCTGACAACCCATCCACACTATCCCTCATCCGGACTCCCAAGCCATGTCCCCTCCGCCGCCTCCTCCTTCGACAACACATCCCATTCCTACGACAGGCTAGTGTAAAAGAGGAACAATGACAAGCTTGTAAGGGTTGGACGTACGAGTAATGGCAAACTTGTGAATAATATGGCCGTGTGAGAGCAAAAAAGGTCATGCGCGTAGCAATTCCCCCAAAAAAATTCACCCTTCTGGGTCAAGGTGTTAAAACGGCCCGGGGCCATGCCGGCCCGCCGGCCCGGCCCGGGCCCGGTGGCCCGTACCCGGGCCGGGCTCTGGCCCGGGCCCGGCCCCCGGGCCGGGCCGGGCTGGGGTACCCAGCCCATGGGCCGGGCCGGGCCGGGCCGGCCCGGATTTTTTTTAAAAAATGCTCATTGAGCAGCGTTTTAGGGGGGTGGGGGAGCCGGGCCGGGCCGGCCCGGCCCGGCTGGGCCCGGGCCGCCGGGCCGGGCTGGGCCCGGGTTCTCCCCGGCCGGGCCGGGCCGGCCCGGCCCGGATTTTCGTTGGGCCCGGCCGGGCCATGTTGACACCATGACTTCTGGGTAGTTCATAAATTCGGGGTTAGGCTGTGTGAATATTCAATGCAACATTTGGAATGGCTTCATTCAATGCTTTGGTTCTTATGCCTTCAAATCGGGCTGGGTTTTAAATGTTTACAAAATTTAAAAACAAAAAAAATTTAACACCCAACAAACCTTCCAGATCGAGCCCGGCCCATAAACACCCAACAACCCGTGGCGGTGGATTCTCGTAGTTCGAAACCGTAATGAATTCCACGTGACCTCGCCCGCGGTAAACGACCGCAATTTCCGACCAACGACGGTTTTTTCCCGCATTTAAAAAGGCTGGAAAAAAACCAAACCAAAACCCCACCTTTGGCGATTCTTCCTTCTTCCTTCTCTCTCTCTCTCTCTCTCTCTCAAAATTTCAATGGGGAAAATAGGGGTTCTTATCTTCTACTCCCTTCTCATCATCTTCTTCATCTGTCCTCATTCCGCCGTCTCAGCCAAAAACCTCAGGATCGACGATCGAGACTTCTTCGATCCGACGAGGGTCACCCAGCTCTCGTGGCACCCCAGGGCTTTCCTATGTAAAGGATTCCTCTCTCCGCAAGAATGCGATCATCTCATTGCATTGGTAAGCAAGAGGAAAAGTTACAGATGAGAAAGTTTGGCACTTTTTTGTTTATTTCTAACGGGCGCTTGCTGGCAGGCGAGGGACAAGCTCGAGAAGTCGATGGTGGCGGACAACGATTCGGGGAAGAGCATTGAGAGCGAGGTCCGGACGAGCTCTGGGATGTTCCTTGAGAAGAAACAGGTAATTCTTATCAAATGGATTCCTTGTATTTAGATGGATTTCTACTGGAGATCGGATCTGATTCTTAAAAGTCCAAAACTTGATCTACGTGGACGATCTAAGATTAGTTTGGGAAATCTCTCGCCTCAGGATGACAAGGATCATGAAAAAGCGCAGAAAATTAAGAATTAAAATCATGGTGTGTAGAATTATCCTCGTGGCTCGCTCGTAAAAAAAGAATTTATATTCGTGATTTTTTTTGGTTAGAAGTCACTTGGGTTATAACTTGTAAGAGGCACTAGGTTAGGGATCTGATGGGTAAGAAAGTAAGCTTTTATAGGTAGGTATCGGATATTGATTTGTATTGATCAATTATACAAGATATACATCATATTTATACAAGTTTGGTCACAAGCTTTAATGAGGAGCTCGGGAGACGAAGCAGGAGCTCGGAAGACGAAGCAGCAGCTCGGGAGACGAAGCAGCACAAGCCAGTGAGTCAAAGCGACATTCTTGGGAATTTAACACCCCCTCAAACTCAGGGTGGGTCAAACTACCAAGAGGTTGGACAAGAAGTGTCGTAACTGAGTAACTGTCTGGGCTTTGGTGAAGAGATCTGCAATCTGATCTTTGGAGGCAAGATATGATAGTGAAATACGTCGAGCATGGTATTCCTGACGCACAATGTGGCAGTCAACCTCGATATGTTTTGTTCGTTCATGAAAGACCGGATTAAGAGCAATGTAAATAGCACTCTGATCATCACAATGCATAGGAATAGGCATATGAATATGAACTCCCATGTCTTGCAAAGGTTGACGTAGCCAACGGATCTCAAGGGTAGTATCAGACATGGCTCGATACTCAGCCTCGGTACTTGAACGAGAGACGATAGCCTATCATTTGCTTCGCCTAGAGATAAGAGATGAACCAAGAAAAATGCAGTGTCCAGTAGTAGAGCGACAAGTGTGTGGATTATCAGCCCAACCAGCATCAGAGTAAGCTTGAAGAGTCAATGATGAATCCGATGGGAATAATATAGAGCAGGTGATGGTGCTTTGAAGATATCGAATAACTATGGGGAGAGTTGCATAGTGAACTGTCGTCGGAGTAGCCATAAACTGACTGAGAGTGTGAACTGCATGAGCAATATCAGGACGAGTGGCTGATAGATAAATAAGGGCACCGACAAGCTCGTGGTATCTGGTAGGATTGGGTATTGGTGTACCATCGGAGCATCGAAGCTTACGATGAAGTTCCATATGAGTAGTCACTGGTGACGATGCTGCTTGTAAGGGGTTTATAGTAACTCTTTTTAGAAGATCAAATATATATTTTGTTGAGACAGTAGATATCCACGAGAGGAGTAGGCAACTTCAATGCCAAGAAAATATCGAAGATATCATATATCCTTCATTTCAAATTGTGCCTGAAGACGTCGTTTGAGAGATTGAATGGTCAAAACATCATCTCCAGTGATGATCATGTCATCAACATATAACAATAGAATGGTATGGTCGTGAGATGTGTTGCAATAAAACATGGCATAATCAGCAAGGCTCTCTGTAAAGCCAATGGATAACATGGAAGTGTGAAAGCGATCAAACCAAGCATGCTGGGCTTGTTTGAGGCCATATATAGCACAACGAAGACGACAAACATAAGATGGAGGTGCATCAATACCAGGAGGTGGTGTCATATAAACTGTCTCATTAAGATCACCATTGAGGAATGCATTTTTCACATCCATCTGGTACAATGGCCACTTGCGAACTGCAGCAATAATAATGAGAGTGTGGATAGAAGTCATTTTGGCGACAGGGGCAAAAGTTTTCTCATAATCAAGACCATATTCCTGAGAAAATCCGCGTGCAACAAGGCAAGCTTTATATCTTTCAACAGAGCCATCTGATTTGGTTTTAATCTTAAATATCCACTTACAATTGATTGGTTAATCAGTTTGCTCCTGAGGGTAATGGAACAAGATCCCAAGTTTGAGTTCGTTGAAAAGCTTGACGTTACTCCTGTATAGCCTGCTGCCATTCGGGATACTTAATCGTCTCGGTATAAGACTTAGGTTCATGTAGAGTATGAATAGCAGCAAGAAAGGACACAAATTATGGAGAATAAAAATTTGTTAGACAACTATAACGAGGAGGGGGATGTCGATCTCGTGGGGGATTGTGTCGAGGCGGCGGTGACTGGAGATGAGAGTGGTGGTTGTGGTGTCTCAGTGACCATTGGAGAGACATCAGAAATAACCCCATCTGTATGAAGAATCTTTATCAACATGAACAACCCTAGGAGATGGAATTGTTGGAATGTGGGTAATGGGTAAAGGTGGACTGAGTTGTATAGGACTATTTAAAGATGTATCTGATGATGGTGGATCCTGAAGGAAGGATAAGTCAGAATCTATGGTAGGTGAAAAGTATGCTACATTCTCAAGAAACATGGCATACCGAGAGATGCGAAGTCGACGACTAGTGGGATCATAGCAACGATAGCCTTTGTGACTGGGACTATAGCCTAACATGACACAACGAATTGATCGTGCAGATAATTTATCACGTCCATTGGGTGGAAATAATACAAAACATACACAATCAAATACTCTAAGCAGAGAATAGTCAAATTTAGATGAGTGTAATCGAGAGAATGGACAGGTGTCTAGAAATAAAGAAGATGGTGTGATATTAATAAGGGGAACTACAGTAAGAAGTGCTTCTGCCCAAAATTGTTGTAGAACAGAAGCACTAAACAAAATGGCCTACACCTATCCGACGAACACTTCAACGTCTTCATCACAATTTCCAGAAGGGCACTCTACTACAAGGTTTCCACTATTCAATGGTTCCAACTACTCTTATTGGAAGACAAAGATGACGATTTATCTTAAAAGCATCGACTACGAAGTTTGGAACATGTTGGAAATTCAATACGAGAAGCCTACAACTCCCTATGCCCAATAGACCGCTACTGACAAATCCGCTGCAACCCACAACTCAAAAGCAATGAATGCACTATTCTGCGCTATGGACAAGAATGAGTTCAATCGTGTCTTCTAGGCCAAAACAGCATATGACATCTGGCATACACTCCAGGTAACACATGAAAGAACTAACAAAGTTAAGGAAATTAAAATCTCTGTTCTTATTCACATGTTTAAGTTATTTAGAATGAAGGAGAATGAACCAATTGGAGAAATGATCACTCGATTTACTGACATTGTCAACTCCTTAATAGCACTTGGCAAGACCTATACTTAAACGGAACAAGTAAGGAAGATTCTTCGTGCCTTAACGTCAGAGTGGGAGAAGAAGGCTACAGCCATAGAAGAAGCCAATGACTTGTCAACTCTCACCGTTGAAAGCTTGGTTGGTAACCTGATGGCTTATGAAGTACAACTCCAAGATCACAAAAAACAAGCAGATACAAAGAAGAAAACTTTTGCCTTCGCCGCTTCATCAGACACTGATAGTTCAGACATGGACGATGAAGACATGGCAATAATAACTAGAAACTTTAAGAAGATTCTAAGAAGAAATAAGTTAAAAGTTTTAAGCTCAAAACTACTGATGCTTCTTTGTGTTTTCAATGTAACAGACCTGGACATATGAAAAAGGATTGTCAACTTTTTAAGCCTAAAGAAAGGATATTCAACAACTTCAGAAAGGATAAGAAGTTCGAAAAGAGAAAGAATGCACTAGCAGCAACATGAGACTCTTCATCTTCAGACGAAGAAGAAGAAGTAAATGATCAATCTAATGAAGAAAATGCTCATATGTGCTTTATGGCACAAAGTGATAATGAGGCAAGTAGTTTAGATAATGAAGAACTACTTGATGCTTTTAATGAATTATATACGAGATTCAAGAAATTGAATTCTCAACATAAGACAATGGTTCTTTCTCATCAAGAACTAACATCTTCTTCTTCATTAGGTAGTCTAAAAATTGAGAAGGAAACATTATCCTCTCAAAATGATAAACTACTTCATGAAAATGAGATTCTCAAATCTGAGAATCATAACATGATTTCACACATTTCCATTTTAGATAAAGATATCTCTTCTCTAAAATTGAAATATGATGATGTCTTTTCTAACATTAGTAAGTTTAATAAAGGAAAGAATAATCTTGAAGATTTACTTAGAGTACAACATCCTGCTAATCATAGACAAGGTTTGGGGTATAAGAATACTCCCAAATCAAATATTTTTGGTAATATTATTTTAGAAAAGAGAGGCATGTATTTATTAAAGCAAAGAAAACTGATTCTTCTAATAGTATAAAAAGGATACTATTCATATGCCAAAGAAGACCAATTTTCTTACATCTTTTAAGAAAACAATTATGCATAATATTTGGGTTTCCAAAGACATTTGCTTATATGATAAGGATTTATATATTTCTAACTTTATGCTAAATGTTATTCTTTCTTCTAATTACTTGAAGAAACCAAATTCCACTTGGGTTTGGTTTCCTAAGGACTAATCATAAGGACTCATATAAAAAGGGTACCAATATTTATTGTTTATCTTTCAGGTACCCATAAAAGAAAGATGGATACTAGATAGTGGATGTTCTAAACACATGACTGGGAACATCAAACTTCTATCTGTAGGAAGATGTATGTCCTTGAGGCATTTATCCTAAGATAAACATTTTGTTCTAATGTTGATACGGTACAAATTGTCCTAGTATAATTATGAATTATATACTTAGACAATTTCCTTAGACTTATAGTAACGTCAATACATATCTAGATGTAGTTCTAGATTGTGGAAAGTAATTGATCGATAAGAACTTAAGTTTTAAACGGTTTGTGGTCATAGATATGTCGAGAATAGGATATTGGCACATCGGATAGACCACTGTATCTTTGTCTTACCTTAAAGGTAATGATGATCTCAGAGTCATTCGGCCTGGCGAAGTCAGAGACAAGGCACATGTGCTCATTGGAGAATGCGTTCACTGAACGACCAACTTAGAGGTATTAAATGGTTAATCTTTAACTGAACTGTCAATAATAACTCTATAGTGATGATAGGCAAGCTGGTCCTTAAGACCTGAAGTCGTTTGTACGAACATGTTCGTGGATCGTGCCACTTTGATCTATGACCTAACTTCGAGGCTAGGCCTGTCGAAAGGTCTTAGATTGGGTGACACCTGAAGCATACGAGGTAAGTAAACGACTAAGATGTGATTCGTCTTTTCCGTTTAAGGGAAGTTAATGTCACAGGCTCAGTACGGTCTTTGTGATAATCATCGATCGAGGTGCGTTGTAGAAAGTACGTGTATATAACAAAGACCGTTGTATACTGACCAATGCTAGCCAGTGGGGTTGACGGTTAACCATACCCTAGGCCGTACAGCGACACAGTTATGACGAAGGGACTAAAACTGCCGTATTCATCGCTGACACAGTCAGAGTGATCCCGACGACATTTTTGTCTATCACGTAAGTATGATGCTGAAATGGGGACGACACCTACTGCTCGTGGTTACTGTCGTCTAGGGATTTCGAGTCCCAACCTGTAGTATAGTCAGTCTGTAGGGCCTCACACCGAGCAGTATTCACGTCTTAGTAATAGGGAGAACAGTAAGAGGAATATATTCGATGCAATGGAATAATTAAGCTCACAAATGGTTTATGAGCATAAAGCTAAAGAGTAGTATTTGGGATTGAAGAGGACTCCCTGAGGAATCCACAGGAAGAGACCGCGTTGGAATTGGAGCTCAAACGAGCCCAGAAACATGAAAACAGCAGAAAGGGACCAAGTGGGTCAGACCCACTTCGGAAAGGCGGCCACCCGCTAAGGTGCGCGGGCGCGCCCGGTTAAGAAGCGGGCGCGCCCGCTCGGCGGGCTGGCGCCGGCCCGCTGTGGGCGCAGCGGGCAGGCGCGCCCGCTGCGCCCCATTGCGGGGCCCGCCCGCAAAGAGTGCGGGCGCGCCCGCATGGCTTAGCGGGCACGCCCGCGACTTAAGTACTGATTTTAGGGTTTTTGAAACCCTTTGTGACGGCTACGAACTACAACTTTTGCTCAACTTTGGGCAATTGTTTGAGGGGTCAAACGAAGTCGAAATTCGTCGCCGTTTGTTCCTACGCGTTCACTATTTGAAGCTCTTCGAAATGATAGCTTGTATCGTCTCTGAAGCTCAATGGCGAGGAAGATTTAATTGGTTGAAGTTAGACATTTATGAAAGGCTTACTAACTTAATTAAAGTCCTCTTTGATTATTTAGTCCCACATTACTCGTGCGACGAGCATGGGGTCTAACTCCCTATATAAATAGGGGTGGACACCCAAGAGAAATTTGTACCAAGTCTCTGATTCGAGGAGCTCCTGATTTTTGGGCGCGCTCAATCGAGGACTAAATTATTCCTCCTCTTTTTTCCTATCCTCCAATCGAGTCCTAGCAAGACGGCGAGGAGGTTTGGATCGGATCCAGAGGTCTCTGATGTGGATCTTCTTAAGTGAAACTTTCTTCGGCAAGTGATCGGCTCGCTTTGGGTAGATCGAATCGAAGGCGCAAGGCGGCTCAGCTTCGAGGAGCGAAAGAAGGTGGTGCAGTACATCTTGCCTGCTCCAAGGCCAAGATTCCGGGTATGTCATTTAGTAGCTTCTTAGTGTAATTTTAATAATGTCGCAGTAGTATAGATCCCTCTTGGTGTGGTCAGATCCACACCAAGTCGGCATAGATCATGGCTAGGTTCTGGCTTGCCTTAGGGCGTTAGCTAAAATGTTTAGCTATATGTTTTTCTGCTGCGATTTTTAATCCCTCTGTTGTCCGTCCGACGTAGGACGGGCATAGATCTGACCCCTAAGGGTCCGCCAAAACCCTTCACTATCAACCGTTCAATTCAAAGATGGTGTCACTGTTACTTTCGGTGATAACAACAAAGGTAAAGTTATTGGCATTGGAACAGTTGGTGATCCAACTAAGCCAATCATCGAAAACGTGCTCCTCGTTGACGGGTTGAAACATAATCTCTTATCCATTTCTCAATTAGAGATAAAGACTTTAAAATAGTTTTCGAAAAGAATACATGATTATATATGATCTTAATATGACTAATATTTTATTTCAAGGTAATCTTAAGAATAATATATCTGTCTTATGCATGAAAACATATTCAAATGATCGTTGTTTACTAGCATCTACAGATAACACATTATTATGACATAAACATTTTGGACACACTAACTTTAAACACTTAGCACGTATTTCAAAACAAAAGTTAGTTTCTGGTATGCCTAATATATCTTTTACTCATACACAATTTTGTGATGCATGCCAACAAGGAAAAATGCATAAATCCTCTTTTAAATTGAAAGATGATATCTCTACAAAAAGACCACTTGAATTTTTGCATTTAGATTTGTTTGGTCCTTCTAGACTAGCTTCTTTAAATGGTAATAAATATGCATTTGTGATTGTTGATGATATTTCAAGATATACATGTGTTTTATTTTTGAAACATAAAAATGATGCATTTGAAGAATTTATAATATTCTGTAAAAGAATTTAAAATTTAAAATCTTCATCCATTATTACTATTCGTAGTGATCATGGAGGAGAGTTTGAAAATGAATTATTTACAAAATTTTGTAATAAACATGGTATAACACATAACTTCTCTTTTCCTCGAGCTGCACCACAAAATGGTGTAGTTGAAAGGAAAAATAGAACGTTACAAGAATGTGCTAGAACCATGTTATGTGATAGTTCTTTACCAAAATGCTTTTGGGCAGAAGCCGTTGCTACTGCATGTTATATTTTGAATAGAATTTTGGTAAGACCACAAATGAATAAAACTTGTTTTGAATTATTTTATGATCGTATACCTCGTGTCTTATTTTAAAATATTTGGTTGTAAATATTTTATTCTTAACACTAAGAATTCACTAGATAAGTTTGATTCTAAATCAGACGAAGGTATTTTTGTAGGATATTCTACACGTAGTAAAGCTTATAAGATTTACATTAAAAGAACCTTATATTACTGAGGAATCTCTTCATGTAAGTTTTGATGAAAATTTTACACCCATCACACATTTAGATGAAGATTCTATGCATATCACTAGTTCTTTAGAAAATACTAAGTTAGATGACGATGATTCTACTAATTTCATTCATGAGATTATCCTTGAAAATACAAGTCTTCCTAAAGCATTTGTTGAAATTCCTAATCATCCACATGATTTAGTTATTGGAGATATTTCTGATGGAGTAAGAACTAGATCTCAAATAGAACAAATGACTAATTGTGCATTTATATCATCCATCGAACCAAAGAATGTTATTGAAGCATGTAAAGATAGTTCATGGATTATAGCAATGCATGAAGGACTTAATCAATTCAAAAGGAATGATGTATGAGAATTAGTACCTAGACCTTCAGATCATCCTATTATTGGAACAAAGTGGGTATTTAAGAATAAATTGCATGAATCCGGTCAAGTAGTTAGAAGTAAGGCTAGATTAGTTGCACAAGGTTCTAATCAGGAAGAATGCATAGATTATGATGAAATCTATGCTCCTGTAGCAAGATAAGAATCTATTAGAATGCTTTTAGCATATGCTTGTTATAAGGATTTTAAGTTATATCACATGGATGTTAAAAGCGTATTTCTTAATGGTATTATAAATGAAGAAGTCTATGTAGAACAACCACCAGGATTTCAACATGAAAGTTTTGAAAATCATATCCCACATTTTAATATCCTGTAGAACAACCACCAGGGTGACTCCTTAGATTTGATCTAAGGAGTTGCCCACATTTTTCCACATATCCCACATTTGTTTTTGAATTTTTTTCTTGGGATTGTTGTTCACCTCATGGATGATCAACATACCAAAAATCAAGTCATTCCAAAACTTTTAGAGCACCCATTTACCCCTTGCAACTTCATGAGGTTTAGCACATTTTTCAGACCGTTGAAGTTGCAAGGGATAGATAAGGGCTCTAAACGTATTAGAATGACTTGATTTTTGGTACGTTGATCATCCATGATGTGAAAAACATCATGAAAAATAAAACCCAAAAAAGTGTGGGAAATGGGGCGACTCCTTAGATTTAAATCTAAAGAGTTACCATAGGAACACGTTACCCATATATATAAGAATTTAATTACCATTGATTTTATTGTATTGAAATTCTAAATTAAAAGTTCGATCAAATTAAATTGGAAAACATTGAATTAAATTTCAACCACGACTTATAAATTAATTTTGTATTGAAGTTTTCATGAAAACTATCTTGGTGAATCTAAAATTAACAGTTTATTGCAAATGAAAAGAAAATTTATTGAATCATATTTCAATTTTGACTTTTAGGTTACTTCTATATTGAAAATTATTCATCTTATAATAGTATTCTAAAATTGCGAGTTTCATTAAACTAAGTAAAAGCTATCAATTAGAATTGAATTATGACTCCTACTTTAGTTAGGATTGATTAGAAAAATCTTAATAAAAAGACTTGTTTCATATTGAAATCTGAAAATTAAGAGTACAACGAAATTAAAAAGAGAACTTGTTAAATCATATCAAGTATAATTTCTATGTTAGTTTCTCACTAAAATATATTTCTATTAAAATGTATCTAACTAATTAGGAAACACGAAATTAAAATTCAATTCTCATTCAAACATTAATTTGGTTTAAGTAATTAATGTTAAAAGACTTATTTTAAAAAATTACGATATACTTTCATGTACAAAGCACATGCCTAAAATTAATATGTATGTGTGTGTGTATAAGAAAATATTCCTGAAGTGTCTGCTCTAATAATTATATAATGAGACGGCTTAAAATCACAACATGAAATGACCATATGAATGATCCCTTTTGTTCATCATATGAGGATTAACATGTAGATCCAACTTATTCAAATTTTAAAAAATTGACAAATCAAATCTAAAATCCATTTTATTGGATGTAATCTAAAATATATAAACTACCTATAAATAAAAATCTAAATGATTTTTGTGTTTTACCCATGCAAAAAATTATGACAAAATCGATGTTTCAGAATTTATTATATACTCAATTATTTGGATGTCACCACTTAATGCATGTCAAAACACATCTATATAATTTGGATCTTTGTTTATATGTGGTTTAAATGTGTTTGATCACATTTGACAGAACATATTTTCCATTTTGGTTTTTATTTTCTAAATTTCGATGAGTTAGATGCACATGTTTGGTCATCTTGAGTGTAGCATTGTGTGTGTGTGTGGGGGCTTCCTGTGTAAAAATTTTGCACCGGAAGCATGTGCAAAAACTTTTTTATTTTTTGATTTATTTTTTAAAAAATTGTTTCATGGTTTGATCTATATACATATATATTCCATAGGAAAAATAATGGGTGAACCATATTGAGATTTGACCTTCGATCAAAGGTATTACAAATTTAACAGTTTCAGAACAATAAAACTTTTATGACGATCTGATCGAGGATCAAATAGAGTGGGATTTTCATGATTAATGGCATGTATGTGTTAGCATATGTAGAACACATTCAACAGTTTGGATCTTTAAAATTATATATATGTGTGTGTATGAAAACTTTCAATTGCAAACATTTCGCACCGAAATTTCCGTGCGAAAATGTTTTTATTTTTTTGAAATTGTTAATCAAATTTTGTTTCCACCTTCACTTCATGTTGTTATACACCCCTAAAAATAATGGTTGAAAAATAATGTGATTTGGCCTTCGAACAATGTTTTACAAAAAGTTCTGTGTTGTTCTGAAACCGTTAAATTTTGTAACGGATTGATCGGTGCTCAAATCCCCCTTTGGTTCTGATGCGGACCATGCTGCATCATCAGCCGGCACGCGCTCCAAGGAGGCCGCACCACGTGCGGTGGACGAGGGGGACCGCCCATGATCACTTACGTGCGCAGGAGGAAACATGGAGGCGTTAATTAGTTATTATTAGCCTTAGGGGTATTTTGGTCGCTCTAGGCCAAATTAGTAAATCCACCCATTCTCTTTATTAGGGCTAGCCGTCATTGTATTTGCTTATGCTTAGATTGTTGAGAAACTCTTGAGCATCCTTAGTGAAGGATATTTAGGATTTTGTTCCGTTCAATCAAAAGCTCGGAGAGCAAGTCTCCTCTCGAAAGAGGCTTTTATCAATTGGTTTCCATTGTTCTTCTCAATCTATAACCCTAAAAATATTCCTCATTTTGTTAATTTTTCCACCTTTAAATTGATTTGCTTGATCGATCCAAGCGGATCGCCTCAAATTGGTATCCGAGCTCATAAGATCTAATGGCGCAAGACACGAGAGCCACCATTGAGGAGAAGCTTCAAGCCCTACATGAAGAAATCACCAAGGAGATCGGAACCACGATGGAGACGATGAGCGATCGGCTTGAGAAGAAGATAGAGGAAAACAACCGAGCCGAAGAATAGAAGCATGCAAAAAAAGCGAAGCAAATCAACAAAAAATCATGGAGATTTTGCAAACCCTAGTTAATGGAAAGGGAAAGAAATCTTGGGCGGAGGTTGAAGATGACTCGGATCCCGAAGTCCAGGAGTTAAGGGCGCGAGATGCAAGGGTTGTGGCACAGTTTGCAACAGCCGGGACATCGGAAGTCGTTGTATCAACGAAACCGGACGACGGCGACGAACGGGCAAGCGAAGAAGACGCGCGCGCGGGGCATCTTGGCCTGGGACCCCTCCCTGGGGGTCGGCCAGACCAGGCGAACCCCCCAGGGGGTCGGCCAAACCTGGCGAACCCCCAGGGGGCCGCGAGCCCAGCCAGGGGGCGGCAGGGCTCTGCCGCAGTGGCAGAGGCCCCGCGCGGCCCCCGCCTGGCCGCAGGGGAGCTGCGCCCAGGCGGGCGAGGTCGGGCGGGACCCCAGGGCTCCCGCTTGGCCCATGGGGGTCCTGGCGATGGCGGATGAGGCCCAGTGGGCTGCCGACAGGGGGCGGCCAACAGCAGGAGGCCTTCGGGAGGGCGCGGGGGGTTTTTCGAGGCGAGGTCGATGACCGGGGGGTCATTTTGGTGGTCGATGAGGGCAGCGACCAGCTGCTGCAGCTTTTGGAGGACCCCATGGGCTGGCACTAGACGGTAGGCCTTTTGGCCAGAGGACGAATATGCAGATGAGGACTACGATCCCCTTCGGAACCATGGAGATATGTGTTGGGACCAGGAGAGGCGGGGAGAAGCAGAGTTTCATGCTGATAGGCGGCTGAAGAAGCTGAAGATGCCCGTGTTTGAAGGGAGCGATCCAGATGGGTGGATCTACAGAGCGGAGAGGTACTTCCAGACGATGTGTTTTACCGAGAAGGAGGTCCTGAAGGCGGTGGGCATCTACTTTGAGGGAAAGGCCTTGGCGTGGTACCGGTGGAAGGTTGCACGCAGTCCCTTTTCCTCGTGGTGGATTTGACAGCCTACTTGATGGATCGATTCTAGGAGACACTATGAGGAGATTTTTACGAGCAGCTCAGGGTACTCAGGCAGGAGGGGACGGTGCAGGACTTTGTCAGGAAGTTCGAGCTACTGTCGGGCCGAGTGCTTGGGGTCACGGAGGAGGCGCTCATTGGGGAACTTCATGGGGGGCTCAAGCCCTCCATCCGAGCTGAGCTGAGGATGCAGAGCCCGGGGGGTTTGGAGGACATGATTCACCTCGCACAGAAGGCGGAGGAGAAACTTACGGAAGAGAGGAGGATACGTGGGACTTGGGGGACCCAAAATTCCCGACCCACACCAGCAGCGGCAGTGTCGAGGGTACCTGCCGGTGCACCAGAGACTAGGGAGAGACTCGCTCCGCTACTCTTGGGCGACGGATGACGGAGGCGGAGGTGAGGGAGAGGCGTGCCAAGGGGTTGTGTTTCCGTTGCGATGAGAAGTTCACCCCTGGCCACAGATGTTCGAGCCGCCTACTACAGATTACCATGGTGCCAGATGAGCAGGAGTGTCGGGATGACGAGGAGGAGCCTAGGGTGGAGCCACTCGAGGAGGAGAAGTCTCACCTAGACTTCGCGGAGGTCTCCTTGAACTCCGTGGTGGGGTTCACACCAAACCACACCATGAAGTTGTCAGGGCAGTTGGGCGATATGGCGGTGACAGTGCTGATAGACAGTGAGGCCACCCACAATTTCATCTCTAGCCGAGTGGTGGAGCGTCATGGGCTGCAGTTGAGCACCATGGAGAAGTTTACTGTTTTGCTGGGGACTGGGAAGATGGAGGAGAGCAAGGGGCTTTGCAAGGGGTTGTGTCTGACCTTGCAGGGAGTGCAGATTATGGAGGATTTCTTACCCCTGGAGTTGGGGAATGTCGATATCATTCTGGGCATGCAGTGGCTGAAGAAGTTGGGGGACGTGCGGGTGAACTGGAAACGTCTCAGGATGGAGTTTGAGGAGGGTGACCGCACGATGGTAATCACAGGTACCCCACCCTATGCTTTTCGGTGGTGGCCTTTAAGGCCATTACTCGGGCTTTACAGAGGGAGGAAAAGGGGTACTTAGTGGAGTGTCGTGCAGTTGGAGTTGAGCAGGAGCACCGGCAGAGGTTCCCGAGGTGGTTGAGCAGATGCTGGAGCGGTTTCAGGAGGTCTTTCAGGACCCACATGGGCTACCACCGGTGAGGGGACATGAGCATGCGATAGTCTTGAGAGAGGGAGCAACACCAGTGAGCGTGCGGCCGTACCGATATCCTCATGTGCAGAAGGACGAGATTGAGAGGATGGTCAGGGAGATGTTGGAGGCGGGAGTGATCCAGCCTAGTGTGAGTCCTTTCTCTTCACCAGTGCTGTTGGTGAAGAAGGACGGGAGTTGGCGGTTCTGCGTCGACTACAGGGCGCTGAACAAGAAGACTGTGGCTGACAGATTTCCCATTTCCGTGATCGACGAGCTGCTAGATGAGCTGCATGGCGCAGCTGTGTTCTCGAAGATTGAAGGCAGGTTATCACCAGATCCTGATGAGGCCCGAGGACGTGCTAAAGACGGCGTTCCGCACACATGAGGGGGACTACGAGTTTCTCTTTTGGCTTGACGAATGCTCCCTCCACCTTACAGGCCTTAATGAACGAGGTATTTCGGCCGTACTTGAGGAAGTTCGTCTTGGTTTTCTTCGACGACATCTTGGTTTACAGCAGGACCATGGAGGATCATGTGGGGCATTTGGAGACAATCTTCCGGGAGTTAGGGGCGCAACAGTTGTATGCGAACCGGAAGAAGTGTAGCTTCGGCCAGCTGCAGATAGAGTACCTTGGGCACGTGGTGTCGGGGGAAGGAGTAGCGACGGACAGGGCGAAGATAGAGGCCATGTTGGACTGGCCAGTGCCTACTTCATTGAGGGCATTGCGGGGTTTCCTTGGGCTGACAGGCTACTACCGGAAGTTCGTAAGGGGGTACAGTACGATTGCACGGCCGCTTACTGACCTTTTGAAGAAGGATGGGTTCGCTTGGCGGAGGAAGCGACCAAGGCCTTTGGGGCCTTGAAGGTGGCCATGACTACGGCCCCGGTGCTGGCGTTGCCTGACTTCAGCATCGCGTTTGTAGTGGAGACGGATGCATCAAGAGTAGGTTTGGGGGCGGTGTTGATGCAGTTGGGGCAGCCCGTAGCCTATTACAGCCACGTGCTCTCTGCTAGAGCCCGGCTGAAGTCGGTGTATGCGAGAGTTGATGGCGATCGTGTTGGCGGTGCACAAGTGGCGGCCGTACCTACTTAGGAGAGAGTTCGTGGTCAGGACAGACCAGAGGAACCTCAAGTACCTGCTTGAGCAGAGGTTGGTAACTGAGGAGCACCAGCGTTGGCTTTCGAAGCTGGTAAGGTACCGGTTTGTCATTGAGTATAGGCCGGGGTTGGAGAATAAGGCGGCTGACGTCTTGTCTCGACGAGAGGAGGGAGTGCATCTGAGGGCGCTCTCGTTACCGATGTGGCTAGAGGGGGAGCCCATGTTACGGGAGGTAGAGACCGACCCAGAGCTGAGACAGATCAGGGAGCAACTACAGGGCAGCGGGGAGGCGCCGAAGGGGTACTCTTTGGAGGGGCGCAGGCTGTTATACCAGGGACGGCTGGTCTTACCGCGGAGGTCGGCCTTCATACCAGTGTTGCTTCAGGAGTTTCACAGTTCAGGGATTGGGGGACACTCGGGGTGCAGCAGACTTACATGTGGATGGTCCGAGAGGTTTACTGGCAAGGGATGAGGAAGGTGATCGCCCTCTTAGTAGCGACGTGTGATGTCTGCCAGCGTCACAAGTACATGGCCATGGCACCTGCAGGGTTGCTGCAGCCTCTGGCTTTGCCTGAGCGGGTGTGGGAGGAGGTGACGATGGACTTCATTGATGGGTTACCCAGGTCGGAGGGGTACTCGGTGATTTTCGTAGTGGTGGACAGGCTGAGTAAGTACGCACATTTCATACTGCTGAAACACCCGTACACGGCAGTTTCGATGGCCACAGCGTTTACTAGAGAGGTGATACGGTTGCATGGGATCCCTGGTTCTATAGTGTCTGACCGGGACCAGGTGTTCTTGAGCGGGTTTTGTCGGGAGTTGTTCCGGTTACAGGGAACGGTGTTGAAGAGTAGTACCGCCTATCACCCCCAGACAGACGGGCAGACGGAGGTGGTTAATCGTAATATAGAGATGTATCAGCGATGTTTTGCCTCGGAGACACCGCGACGGTGGTACCGCTGGTTGGCCTGGGCGGAGTATTGGTACAATACTTCGTACCATTCAGCAGCAGGGACGACCCCTTTCCGGGTGTTGTATGGAAGAGACCCATCAGAGCTGATTCGATTCGGGAGTAGACAGACACCAGTCTCGTTGGTGGAGGGTTACATGGAGGAGAGGGATAGGATGCTGGAGCAGCTGAAGAAGCACTTGCTACGGGCTCAGCAGGTGATGAAAGCGAGGGCAGATGGACATCGTCGGGATGTGAGCTTTCAGGAGGGAGACATGGTATATCTCAAGCTGCGGCCATACAGACAGAGATCAGTGGCGATGAGGAGGAATGAGAAGCTGTCTACCAGATTCTTTGGCCCCTTTGAGATTGAGGCCAAGATTGGCCAAGTGGCCTACAGGCTGAGGTTACCCACGACGACTACGATCCATCCGGTTTTTCATGTTTCGCAGCTCGCCGCGCTATTGGAGAGCATATGGTGTTATCCACACTTCCACCGACACTGACATAGGACATGGAGGTGATGCTGGAGCCGTTGGACGTCAGGGCGGTGTGTCAGGGTCCGGGGCGTCGGCAGGAGCTATTGATACATTGGACGGGATTGCCGGACTGCAATGCCACGTTGGAGGCGTTCGATGTTGTTTGGGAGCAGTTTTCGGACTTCTACCTTGAGGACAAGATGGCTCTTCTACGGGGGTATTGATGCGGACCATGCCGCATCATCAGCCGGCACACGCTCCGAGGAGGCCGCACCATATGCGGTGGACGAGGGGGGGCCGGCCATGATCACTTACGTGCACAGGAGGAAACGTGGAGGCGTTAATTAGTTATTATTAGCCTTAGGAGTATTTTGGTCGCTCTAGGCCAAATTAGTAAATCCCCTCATTCTCTTTATTAGGGCTAGCCGTCATTGTATTTGCTTATGCTTAGATTGTTGAGAAACTCTTGAGCATCATTAGTGAAGGATATTTAGGCTTTTATTCCGTTCAATCAAAAGCTCGGAGAGCAAGTCTCCTCTCGAAAGAGGCTTTTATCAATTGGTTTCCATTGTTCTTCTCAATCTAAAACCCTAAAAATATTCCTTTCTTTTTAATTTTTCCACCTTTAAATTGATTTGCTTGATCGATCCAAGCGGATCGTATCAGGTTCACCCATTATTTTCTCTGGTGTATATAATTGTATAGATTAGAGTCATTAAACATCAAAAAAAATTTGCAAAAAATTCTTCTAAAAAAATTAAAAATGTTTTCTAATGGTGCAAAAACCATAGTTTTCGCACCCGAAAACTACTCTGTATGTATGTATGTCAAGGGCGTGAGAGGTATATAGGCGGTTATCCACACACACATACACATATATATGTGTGAGAATAATGGATATCTCATATGAGAGATCTCTCATATAAGCTTACATGTCATATTCTTCTTCATTTGATATAATTAGTCATTTGAGATATGCTTTTTGTCTCACATGTATTTTATGGATGAGAATGTACCACATAAGCTTGTATGAGAGATATCGCATATGACATATGATACACATTATCTATATGTATCTATATTACATTTGAGGACTTTTTGAATTGCCTTGCTGACTAAGACAAGCTGATGTCATGCTGATGTATAAAGAGGTTGATAGAAGAATGGCTAGAATTTAATCTTGGTAAAAGAAGGGTTGAGATGAATGTGTGTGAAAACCAAAAAACCTCATCACATGGATCGCTGACGTGGCTAGATTCAATGAGATCTGATCACATGGATGATGACATGGCAGAAATCTCATCCATTCAATCTAACATAAATTAACACAACTGGATCCAACCCAAAAATTTGAATCACCGCATGTTCCCAAGAAAAGAAACTGTAACACATCTCACTCGCATTAACTCTCCCTCATCAAAAAATTGGAAAGAATTAATTATGTGGAATGAGTTAATTACATGGAATTAATTAATTATGCGCCCATGCGCGCCAAAGGCACCCACTAAATTTTTGTTTTTTTAATTGTGAAGTGAAATATTATATGTCCCAAAATTTTGGCAGGAAAAATAATTTTTGGGAAAACAAAGATTTTAAATAAACGGGCACGGTTTATGACTAGTGTGTGTATATAATATGAGGAATATGTGCATTAACTTTTTGAGAAGGAAAACCATCATATGCGCTTGTCAAAAAGTACATGCCATTATTGGTTGGATGATCGATGCTGTTCATTTTGAATTTCATTTCTAAATCCCTGAGGTGAAGGAGATCTAGAAATGAATGTGCTTTACTCATTGATTTAGTCATTGCAAACTTTTTGTAATGATTAGATCTAAAAATAGTGGAGAGTTTACCAAAAATCTGATAAACCCCAAGCTTGTTGCTTGTTGATATAAAGATGAAAAAAGTTATGTGACTTCAAAACTGTTAAATTTGCACCAAATCATTACATATGGAATAATTATGGAAACTTCAAGATTTTTGTTGTGGATCCTATTCTTCACTATTCACTAATAGGAAAGCCCTATTTCCAACCATCTTGCCCGCAAGTTCAACCTCCATATGGCAGTCTTCTTGCTTTTTGTGGGTCTGAGGTTTTTTTAAATATATGTTTTAGAGCATGTATATCAACATGAACAGAGATCATGACGAGAGTGTGATGAGTGGATTATTTTTTTAAACTGGCCATGGGTTGCTGATGCTCATTTTTCTCGTGTGTCTGTGTGTGTGTGTGGAGGCAAAGGAATTGACCTGTCACCTTAGCCAATTAAAATATATTCATACATGCATAATAACGGCAAAAACGTAGGCTGTAGAGTAGTGTCACTTGGTTGTCAATAGTACTATCTAAAAAGAAAATGGGAAACTTTGCTAACATTTCCACCTCTAGTATTAATTCAGCATGACAAATCCTCCAAATAGTTGACCCTAACCTATACAATCTATTACTATATATGGTAGATAAACTATATTTAGGTTCAGAATTAGTTTTTTTTTAATGCACATTCAAAAGATAAGCGTCAAGCAAATTTTAAGGTATTGCTGCACAGTCCTTGATGTTTCAAGTGCTGAAGTGGCCAACGTCTTAAGCATAAACTCCCTGAGTCAATTGTATTCATCATGTTGCACCAACATCATTTGTATTCTGTGACAGAAGAGACAAGGATGGTAGTGTCAGAGATTCTGGTCCCATATTTGATCTGGTATATGGAATTGCTGCGCTTAGCTATCGTATAAGCCTTTTTCCAACCATGAAAATAGGGTCATATGTAGTTTGTCTCGGAGTCAATAAAGCTACACAAAAGCAATAGGCTAAGTTTTTGCAACCAGCTGCCGATGTCACCCGGCTTTTATGAGGCTGTTAGTTGGGCTCAAAGTCTTTCAAATGTGTACGAGGCCATGTAATTAGGTAGGTAACTGTTGGATTTGCGGTGCGAGTAGCAAACTTGTAATTTTGGGCTTCATGGGCATTTTTGTAATTCTGGACAAATCAGTCCATTATATGTAGGATGAGTGCTTAGGGCTATGTTGTGATGTGGAATTTGGAGAAGAATATTGAGAAGAGAAAGGTAGGAGTAGATTAGACTAGATGTTGGGAGAGTTCGGCTTTTCTCTCGAATCAAAGGCTATGAGAGCAGTCCTCCTTTCAAATTGAGGCTACTTATCCATTTATTTTTCCAAATTATCAACAAAAATCCAATCTTCCCATCAAAACCTGAAATTTCTTCCCCAAATTGGCAAATCCCTAGCAACTTCTATCAGTAACCCCATTGTATTGGGATAGAGCCTAAGCTCATGAAAGTACAATCTTCCAAAGTTCTGCCAGCCTTGAAGGACTTATTCTAGTCAAATAACTAAATGAGGTCTGCTATAGAGCCCACTTGTAGGCATCATATAACCCAAACGAGCAAATGAATTAGGTCCCACTTTGAGAGAGTTGCACTTACCACTGGGCATTAAGCATCAATTAGTGGGACTCGATGAGTACAGAGGTCATTCTAGGGTTCTAGCATGAAATATTTCTACCATCATATGTTCATATCCCCTTCTTTTTTATAAATTTCACTGGAGAATATTGGAGGAAGAATGTAATTAGCGGAAAGCACATCTGATGGATATATCGAGTAAAGACACTAGAATGGTGGATAACTCAGAGCTGAGAGGGGAAGTGGAGATCCACATTGGAGAATTATAAGTAGATGAATCATTTAGAACTATGTCTATAATGTGTATTGTGTCTGAAGTAATTTCGTATTGCAACACACAAAAACAATACTGAAACACCAGTGCGGTCAACTGTTGGTGGTGGTGGGATCATCTGTTTTTTTAAGCTAACATTATCCTTGTTGTAGAAAAGGGTTATTTATTTTGATGAATATAACAATTAGATTTATGTCTTTCATGACAATGAGTATGATGTCACTTGTTCTTCCTTGCTTTGAAGGACGAAATTGTTGCAAGAATTGAACGCAGGATTGCCACTTGGACCTTTCTTCCAGAAGGTAACTATGCATCTTTTTTGTGTGTATGAATGTTCTTCCCTATGTGGCCTTCTAACCAGGATTTCTTTTTAATCAGAAAATGGGGAGTCCATGCAGATACTACATTACGAAAACGGTCAGAAATATGAACCACATTTTGATTATTTTCATGACGTAGCTAATCAGCAACTTGGTGGCCATCGGATTGCCACGGTGCTTATGTACCTATCAAATGTCGAGAAGGGGGGAGAGACCATCTTTCCAAATTCAGAGGTAACGAGATCTGTCAATTTTTTCCGTGTATCTTTTCCGTGTGCATATAGCATAAGGATCTCTTCCATATCGGTGTTCTGCTTTATTTTTCAGGGTAAACTTTCTCAACCAAAGGATGACACCTGGTCTGACTGTGCAAGAAACGGATATGCAGGTAACAAGCAAACTTTCATTCTGGGTAATTTTTATGGGAGGAAACAACTTTGACACCTCGCCAGATTCTCGTTGGAGATAAAGCGATATGGGTTCATTGTATCAACACTGCATATGGACTAAATTATCTATAACTGCCAATCGACCTCACAAGTCACAATTATAGTTGCCATTGTGCCATTAGTAACAAAAGTTCAACTTAAAAAAGTTTTCTTTTTCTGTTGTATGTACTTATGGGAATCGACTACTGATGCTCCTTATTAGGATCAACGTCTATATCGATCTGTCTGTTCTTCTCTCTTCACCATAAGCTGGTGTGAATGTGCAGTGAAACCTAGGAAGGGAGACGCGCTGCTCTTTTATAGCCTACACCCTGATGCGACAACAGATTCAGATAGTTTGCACGGGAGCTGCCCTGTCATAGCAGGTGAAAAATGGTCTGCAACAAAATGGATTCATGTAAGGTCCTTTGATCGGGCAGAGAAGACATCAAGCGACGGATGCACGGATGAGAACACCTTGTGCCCGGGCTGGGCTGCCCTCGGCGAATGCCAGAAGAATCCGCTTTACATGTTGGGATCAAAGGGTTCCCCTGGATTTTGTAGGAAGAGCTGTAAGGTTTGCGACTCTTGAAAGTTCATGTAGTTCAGCTCTGATCCAGGCTGCAACTCCTCACGATGCTAGGTGTACATAACATTTGAGTTCTATTGAAATCATTGTGAACGATGGCACTATGTATATCATTTTTGTTCTCGGTTTCCTTTTTAAAGGTCTATTATGTACCAAACGAACATTATCATCTGACAAGAACAGAAAGTCCGAAGCCACGTGGCTGTTACGTGGTCCGGCGAATCCTGTCAAAATGTGGAAGAAGCTGGGAGTGCTTGCTCGTTTTGGTGGAGAAAACCAATGCCAGCTTCACAAGAAAATGATTGATGGTGTGTCCTAGATTTCGGATGTAACAAGAAATGATCACAAATTAGGCATACTCATTCACATATAAGAGATAAGATTATAAGGCTGTGTTTGAGTTTTTTTTAAATGCAAATTTTCGTTTTTTTCAAAGTTTTTCATACATTTGAAACTTACATGAAGCTTTGCATCCACGGACAGGCAATATGAGTGTCAGGTCAATGTAATTGCTTTTGAGCCGCCAATAAGAGAGCGTCACGTCACCAATTTAAGTTGGTCAGTTGCTATCTTTTTGACATTATTTTAGTATGCGATTTAGTAATTTAAAGAGTAATTTTATTGGAATAGCATAAAAGCTTATGGAAGTTTTGCAAAACATTGCCGTTTTTTCCCCCAAAATTCATCCAAAATTCATGTTTTATTTATTTTATTTGACATCCACATGCACTGCAAGCCCTTTACCGACTTGGGAGCACGAATGATATCTTTCGTTTCGTATTATTTCTCATCGCTTATCATCAAGATATCAGAGGACCGGCACACAGTGTTACAATAGTCGAACACAACACTCCTGAAAAATTAACAATCGAAACGCTAGCAACCCATGACTTTGTTGGCCTCGATCTTGGGCTTCTCAACGACGGTGCCGTCGTTGCCAGCGAGAGCCCGGTACTTGTCCTTCCTAGTGAAGCTGGTGCACTCGTACGAAAGGCTCGAAGCGACGAGCCTCTGGATGTAGTTGGCGACCTCGTGGCTCGGCCTCCCCGCGCTGCACGACAGCTCCCTCGGCAACTTGTTAAGGAAGGTCACCTCGTAAGCGGGGCTCGGGTTCATGAAGAAGTAGAAAGGGTCCATCCCCTTCCACCCCCTCGCCGTCGTCCCGTGGAACATGCTCATCCTGCTCGCCATCGCCACCGGCACTATCTCGTCCGTCAGCTCCGCGAACAGCGCCGAGAACCTCAGCAAGAACGGCTCCCTGCACGTAGGCGTGCCGTCCTATCATTACAGTCATGTATACATGAGGCCTTAGCTCATATGTCATATGATACGCTTAATTACCTGCATGTCGTCCCTTCGGGGCATATGACCAGGTCCCCCTCCTCAAGCAGCTTCTTGATCATGGCCGCGTCCTTCGCGCGGTCGCGGTTGAGCCTCACCGTCTTGATGGGCGATATGAACTCCGACAGCCGCGACACCGAGTAGGTGACCGCGGCGATCGGCCGGCCGAGGGCGGTGGAGAGGAAGATCGGGTCGAGCAGCGTGCGGTGGGAGCAGATGAACAGGACCCCGGACTGGCCGATGGACTTGGCGGCCGGCGGCGGGGGGCTGCCCCTGACGATGACGCGGACGCCGAGGAGGCGGAAGGCGTAGTAGACGTATCTCATCGGGAGGAGCGCGCCCGCGGCGATGCGGAGGCAGGCGAGGAGGAAGCCGACGGGCATCCAGAGGATGACGAGGAGGGCCAGGAGCGGCGTCGGCTTCTGGACCAGGCGGCCGTCGTGGAAAACGATCGGCTTCGGGAGTTGCTCCCGTTTCACCGCCTCCACCTCCGGCTTCGCCGGAACCAGATAAGCTTCCTGCGTTCACGGTGGGAGACATCGTATCGGTTCATAATTATGACACGAATTAAGGGGAGTCACAATCTTCTCATGCTCCACCATTAACACTTGTTGAGTTGTTGTGCGTTTGAATATTTCAAAACTTTCTTGTGTTAATTGTGAGAGGAAATTAGCATGCACACCTGACATAGGCCCATGAACGGAAAATCCGTCCTCCGGTCGCCCAACCCGACCTCCGGCGACGCGTCGCCGAACTCCTCCGCCAGCGCCGCGGCCTTGTTCGCCCCCACGAGCACCCCGGGCGGGGTGACGAACCCCGTGGCCCGCCCTCTACACGTAGCAATCTCGGTCCCTATGACCAGGTCGGCCCCCAAGTAGTCCTTGAGGAACGCCTCCACCATCACCCTCGGGTTCGCCGTAAGCACGACCCGCCGCCCGCACGCCGAGAACACCCGCCACGACTCCGGGTGGAGGTCCATGGAGTAGAACTTGGGCAGCACCGCCCGGGCCACCGACTCTATGTCCGACACCCTCATCCCCGAGAGCGTCGCAAAGATGAGCACCTTGATGCCGCTGGCTTCCGATATGAAGTAGTAGAGCAGGCCGGCTAGGGGAGTGAGTAGCAATAGGAAGAGGAGCCTCACCAGCCCCCCGACTTCGAACGCGACGAGCGCGAAGTAGGGGAACGAGCTCCGGCCTCGGAGCAGCGTGCCGTCCAGGTCGGCCACGACCGTGTGCTTCTCCCGCCCCTCGGACGGGCATCCGTCCACCGTCGGGAACGATTGATCCATGGCTACTGTCATACTGGCTCTGGCTCTGTCTCTGGCTCTGACTCTGGCTCTCGCTTATTATGTAAATATGGACGGAATGTGAGGCATGAGTGTGATGAGTATATATAGAAAAAGGGGAAGAATATCGATAGGTGAGGAGTAGGGATGGGACAACAATCTTCGTGGTTAACTGTGGGTGGGGGTTTTGATGGATGTAGGGCACGAGAATTCCAAAATGAAAATGATAGGCTGATGATTCTTTGGATTGACCGTTTAATGTGTTAATTTTTTGCATGGGATCAAATGTTGTTGTTGCCGTCCATTTTCTTTGTTTGCTTGTGTCCCACCTGCATGTTTATTAAATGTTCATCGCAAGTTGGTAAATCAAAATGCCCATTTATAATTTTGTATAAACTATCAATTTAGTTACACATTCATACCTTCGTCAATTGATGGTAGGAAGAGCACCAGCACATCGTTAACACAGTATTGATGAGATTAGCAGCAACAAAAACCAAAGGTTTGATTAGGGTTGGCAAGTTGGGAGGCCGACGACCTTGGAGCAAAGTCAACAGAGGTAACGACTAAAATGAGTGTTGGCAAATTTAATGGAGGCCGAAATTTCGGTGATCACCGCCCGAAACCGCACGACACGCATGCTCAAAATTCAAACTACTTGGAGTTGAAATGCAACGTTGGGGGAGTCAATGGTTAGTAGAAGGTTCTCGGGTTGCGTGTTTTGGATGCGTTTCCTTTTTTCAACCTAACAATTATATAATTTCAAACAAATGTAAACATAGGAACATTCACTGCATATACTAGAAATAATTCGCGGAGAAAAAAACTCATACGAAGAGGATGCGGTGAATGTGCGCAATCGAAAACGGAGCGAAAAATAAAGGTGTGCGTACTACCAGTATCGTCGTCCGGGGGGGGGGGGGGGGGGGGGGGGGGGGGGGGGGTAAAAGTGCAAAGTTCGGGGTTAAAACACACAAAACCTTGGGAGGCAAACATGTAAATAAGTTGCTGTTTTTTGGTTTTTTGGGATGAAGAGCAAACATGTAAATAAATAAGTGTGGTTGGTTTTTTAAAGGGAATGACAAACATATAAATTAATGGCGTGGGAGTGTGAGATTTGGGTGTGGTGGAGGATGAGGTGGAGGGGGGTGACATAAATGTACTAGTCAAACATATAAATGTACATTTGTCCTAGTCACACTTTTCCCACTTCAACAATTGTAATATGAATGTACTAGTCATAACACGTGTCCGCATGCACAATGCATTTAAGATTTTTTCCCCACGAATTTTTTGTTCCCAAATATATTTCTACAACCAAAATTTAAAAGAATAACAAATTAGCATAAAAATATTTAGAGGCATGGCGTCTTCGGTAAGGGCGTCTTCGGCGCGGACAACAAATTCGATACATGCACATTCGACATGGAACAAATTCGGCGGGAGGCCTTCAGCGTGGAACAACAGATTAGCGTAGAACAACAAATTCAGCGCGAGCGCCGTTGATGCAAAACAACAAATTAGCGTAAAAAAATCGGAGCGGAACAACAAATCAACGTAAAAATATTTAGGGTCACGGTCGCATTCGGCTTGGAGCAACAAATTCGACGTGGACGCCTTCGACACGGAACAACAAATTTGATGCGAGTGCCTTTGACGCGGAACAACAAATTAGCGTAGAGCAACAAATTCGGCGCAGAACAACAAATTAGCTCTTCACAAATTTCGCTCTCCGGCATCTTCCTTGATGGTGGACCCCGCGACCATTAAATTACCATGACCAATGCATTAAACGCAAGTGCACTTATTCTGCTGCATTAAGTGCAAATGTGTGAGTGTGACTAATGTATGCAAATGCATTAAACGCAAATGCAACAAGTGCACTTTCTTTTCCACAAAATGCATTAAATCCACGTAAATCCACGCAAAATGCAGTAAGGGATGGGATTTGCTACGCCCGAGGTAAGAGATGGTCAGCTACATTTTTCCATACACATTTCAAAATATTAAGTTTTCTAACCAAATAGATTCTCCCTCAAAACTTTCTCAAAACTCATCTCAACCTTTCATTCCTCAAGATCAAATGTCAACCACTATTTATCTTGTTATAGTCAGACATAGGATTCAAAAACAGTTGTCAAATATAATATAGATATACACTATGTTTACTTGTTTTCTAATTTTTTTTGGGATTTATTCTACACCTCATAAACGATCACCATATAAAAAAACAAGTGAATCCAATGCCATTTGTCCCTCGTTGTAATTGTTACAAACCTATCGATTTCCGAACAACAAACTTTTCGCAATGAGTTCGAGCGAAATCCCTTAAAGTTTATCCATAATTAGGATTTTTAAAATTTTAAAATATGTAAAACTCCAAACAAAAAATTTATTAAAAAAACTCCTTGATTTTTTGATGAAGCCAGCACAGACAGCACAGACAATAACCTCATAAAGTTTTAAAATAGAATAAGCAAATCATTCTAATTTCAGTCACTAGATATATAAGCATGTGGCTATTAGAGTTTCGCAGTTTCCAAAGATCAGAAGCTACCAATAAAAGTGAACTTTACACATAAAATCACCATCACATACATCCATGATTGAAAGAGAACAAATACAAATTTGCAAGTTCCATCTTCTATGTACCAACATAGACTATGCAGTCTGCCTCACTGAAAAATAATACAATAAAAAAAATCAAAAATGATTGCAAGAAACTTGATTTTTCAGATGGAGTATGAAGTTCTGAATAATTTAAAAAAAATAACCAAAAGGTCAAGAAAAAGAGGCACCATAATACAATCAGCAGAGAGATTGAAAAGAAATGAACCAAACACTACAATGGACTGCAACGATACAAACCTTCAATTTTTGTGAGAATCAAAGAAAACTAATTAAAACCGAATAGGATCCAAAAGCTTCTCCACCTATGCCCTTTCTAGATCCAGTAGCAGAATTTGAAAAAAAGATACAGACTGACGAGTAATTGCGATCAGAGTAACGAAGTGTATATTTGGCAGGTAAGCGAAGCAATGCCCCTCTAACCTTCTCCCTACTAACACACACATTATTTGTGCCGAAAAGCACATCCCCCACACCAAAGAATTTACATAATGACCGACAATTGCATAAAAATCGATGGCCTTTTCCATCTCTCCTACATTCCCTATTTGCTTGCACAACACTCGCACCAACACCCACCAAGCGAAGAAGAAGAAGAAGAAGAAGAAGCAGCAGCAGCGCACGGCTCACTGTTAGCATCACTACCGCTTTAGCTTTTGCTTCTTCCTCATCCTCTCTCTTCTCTCCTCTTCCTCAATGAGACGAAGCTGCTCTTCATCCTCCTCCCTAGCAATCTTCTCGCTGTTTAAAAAAAGAAAACAAACATCAACTTTGTAGCTAGAAGAAATTAGGCATGATTGTTATTGAGATGCACGGTACATGCCATCAGGCATTTTTCACTCAGTACTTATTGTTGGATGAAGTGTTTGTTCTGATAATACGGTGGTTTGTCATAGAAAGCATCAGCAGAGACTCGGATAAATACAATAGCACTTCAAAAAAGTTAAACTGATGGGAGTATGATACCTTCTCTTCTCCTCCCTCTGGATTTCATGAAAATCAGCTTCCATGTCACTGACATCGTCATCAACAGCTGAGTATTTTGCAGGATTATACCTGCATATTGAAATGTTTAACTATTTATTAGTATATGGTCTCTGTTGAATAATGAGACACGTTTATCTACATCAAATGTCACTATGTAGTGCTCTGCTGTCCACCAAACTAACAGTAAGAATTTATAATGAAAGCTTCAAACTGTCACATTTGCTGTCTTGGAAAAGTTTCACAGATTTGACTGTTCACTTCAACTCATCGCAAACCATGTAACTTGCGATAATTTTTGCACAAGTATATTTTTCAAAACCACTTCTAAGGCTAGAAACCTAAAGAGATTCTTATTGCAACAAATTTTCTATTCTCCAAGAAGCAAAACAACAATTAAAAGTCAAGTGAATCCAATAAAATCATCACAATAGGCTGAAGGTCAAGACTGAAGGCCAATAGTGAGAGATACAAACCCAAACATCTTTCTGATCATTCCGATAGCATCTTCGTCATCGTCATCATCTAGTCTCCTTTTCATTGGCTTCTTTTTTAGACGGAAATCATGACTGTCCCGTGGTGGGATTTTCTTAGGAGGCTTCATCAGTCAAAATTTTAGTGTCAAAAAAGAATTCAGGAAGGAAATATAAATTATTAGAAAAATATACATAGACATGAGAAAACCTGAGATTTTGAAGAAGGTAATGGCTTGTTTGGCATTGATTTCATGTTATTCATGCTCTGACTTGGCCTTTTCTGATCAGCATAGTGATTCTTTTGAGCCGAAGAATGAAGAGCTGCTGCTGCCGGCCTACTTTTCGGATAAGGATCCTTCAAAACCTTTGGAAGAGGTTTGCTTGTACTCGTAGTCTGAGCAGAAACCTTGGTAGGTAACGGTTTCTGCATTATAGGTCGGCCAGTGCTGTTTCTAGTATTATCAATTTTTCTGGGCATAGTTGTAACTGGTTTGTGTGTGTTCAAAGCAGCTCCATTTCCCAGACCAACTCTGGTCTGTGATTGAGGAGTCTTAGCAGCAGGTTGCTTTAGTCCATGTCCATTGGGGACCGGCCTCGTAGGCTTGGCCATTTGTGGTTTACTCTTTGCAGGGGCTTGAGCTAAACGTCCATCTTCCAAAATAAGCAGAATCCTGTATAAGTATCCCCTATGAAAAAAAACTACATCTTATTTATTGATTAGATAATATCTGATATCGGACCAACCAGAATTTGAAACTGGAGTATTTCGAACAGGCCTCTGCTCCTCCTTAGCATCAGGTAAATCCAAATCATCTGATAGCAAAAACGAGTAATCCCGCATGTCTTTAAGTGTCTGTGCCTTCTTTTTAACCTGCATAAAAGACATGTTTCACATTACATATGGATATTTGGCAATATATTCATGAAAGGTCCTGCAGCTACATATTCGTGTGCCCTAACCTCATTGACAGATTTAGGTTGTTGCTTATGTACCACTGCCTTTTTTTCGGAAGAAGTGGAAGCGATATCCTTCACATTCTGCAGTAAAGAACAAACTACTCAAATAATGCCAGTCGAGAGCTTGTACGCTATGGAATTATTGGCCAGGCCAGTTCTACATACACCAGATGATCCACTTGGAATCCTAGATATTATATGCTGGGTCTCTCGTATTGAACGTCGCTCATCAAGAACTCGTGAAGCAATAACCGGCTGAGAAGGACCAAAAAAGGAGCCAAAACTGCAAGAAATGACAGACTGAAATGAATCATTAAAGATCCGTAGATGACAAGATCCAAAAGCACATCAAAGTTGTAATACTGACCAATTGATTATGTCATTCCACGCTATACAATCTTCATATACATTGTATTAAAACTATCAACGTAATAAGGAAATCCATAAAAGTGTAAGACTGGTTTGAGCTACGTTTTAAGTCCAACATGTTCAGAAATTAAAAGAAAAGATCAACATCCAGGACTGATCATGACACATGAGAAACAAAAGACAATGTTAGAGCCACCGTCTAGTTATTCAACTCAATATGCATTGTTATGCATCATGTTTGTTCTCCTACATGCATCCTAAAACAAGCCACACCATCTTGACTGGTCATCGAATACCAAAATAACTTGACGACTCAATGCTGACATATTAACACCGCTCTACAATTGACGAATAGAATCTATGATTTTTTTTTCTGTTTACCTGACATGATAATATTCAAGGATTATGTTTCTCTAAAGTAAATATAATTATCATATTACAAACATTACATTCATCTCATCCCAATATCCAACACTTTCAATCTTGCAGTAACTATCAATCAGAGTATTTCAATCTTAATATCAAATTAAATCTGGAATACTCCGTAATTGCAACAACTCCATCCGTTCAATTAGGGTTGTAGATGATAAATCTGATAGTCCAATCAAATTTTAGATATAAAATCAGATTCCGGTCAAAAATTCCCAACCAAATTCAAATTCAGGTTGGATTCTGACCTATAATATTAGATAGATATTGAGATTCAGGCCAGATTAGGTATTAGGCCCAAATTGAATTCACATAGAAACAGTATTAACAAAATTCAAATCCAAAATACGACTCCAATTGCTTTTTCTGTATCTGGATCCAATTGTATCTGCTGTACTTTGGTTTCGGTTCGGATGGAACATTCGTATGGATCCGGCTTTGGATTTTACACAGATTGGATCTGAATTTGACCCATTGGCAGCCCTATGCATATTATAGTTATAATTATCTTACTCGTTTCTACCTACTGCAGAAACTAATATATAGTACTTTATGGATGTAGCCAACGTCATCACATTCAACTTCGGTTTGGCGATTTGATTCAACATTTGAAGAGTTACATGGTATGTAGGACCAGGTTAGTCACCAATGGAAGATTTCCTAATCCAATCATAGTCTAAAAACTGCTGCTTCGCCTTCAAAATCCATCTTTATATTCGCCTTCGTTTTGCATTTGGTTCAACATTGATAATTAAGTGGAAGGTGGGGCCAGGTTACCATGGGAAGGATTTCTTAACTCCAACCGCACTCTAAGAACTGTTGATTCACCTTCAAAATCTGTGTCTTCTTACTGCAGACACCAAAAATACCACCTTAAATTCCTCCACATGAATATCTGTCTAATTACAGATGCCAAATTCTCCAAAGCAACAAATAATTATGAATTCATGGACGCCACCAAAGTATATATAGGCCATGACTCTGGCTTAAATTCAAAACAAGGGTGCTATAAGGTATTGCTTCTACTCATCATCAAATATCTAATCTCAGACTCTTAGCTGATTCACCAGCTATAAACTGAATAAAACATACCGGATTTTAGCAATATCAGATAAATTTGCTTAATACTGAATTGTCCCTTCTTGCAAGATCCAATGCTTCATTAAGCTGCAGCACTAGTTTGTTCAACATTCCTCAAACTCCACATAAAAATATTTGCATGTCCCAAAGCATATTAGAAGTTCCCTAATGAATTTAATCCATAGTCTTGCTATTATCACCATATTGCTGAATTTCAAAAAGATCATGGACAGTGAGGAATCTTGTTCTTGCCATCAGTCATTACAAATACATACACGCACAAAACAAAATGAAAAACAGCTGGCTTAGATATCATATAATACAAGGAATAACCCACTTATGTCCACCAAAAAATAAAAAAGAGAATAAAATAATGTAAGCCTCCTCTTCTGTTAGGATACTAGCCTCACCAAAGGAGATTGAAAAAGAGACGGGATGGTGAAGTTTGTTATCTGGGAGGGCCTCCTAAAATAAAAGTATATTGACTAGATAAACAAAATTTATAAACTAGATGAAGAGATAAAACCAGGGTGTCTCTTTAGAAGGGCCTACACTCATTCTTAATGGATAAATCAAAAGGAAATTGACTAAAATAAAACAAAATGAGCACGTGGGAGACACTAGTTGACATACTAGACTCCTAGTTTTGCATCCCGCTTATACGAGCTTGGAGCTCATAACAATCTAGGCACCATACCTCGGAGCTCATAACAATCTAGGCACCATACCTCTTTAATACCATCCACTGTGCTAGTTATAACTTGTGAGGAAAATGCAATGTGCCAATATATTTAATTTATTCTACATAAATACCTTATAGGATCAATGTAAATGTACAGATTAAGAGAGAGAGAGAGAGAGAGAGAGAGAGAGAGAGAGAGAGAGAGAGAGAGTGTGTATCGCTTTAACCACTTATGAAAACACTCCACTTCATAATTATGCTTGCAGTGACTTACTGAACCTTTAGGTTTTATCAGCATTTCTCTAGTTCACATATAAGTCAGGTTTTAATAATGCTTGATACAGTTCCCAATCAAGTTCACCGCGTGAATGGTCAAAAGATATATTAATTCAATATAAATCAGCATATTACAATAAGACTTTATCAATTATGAGCTTAATAATCCATTAAGACTTAAATAATGTTTAATATTTCATCAAATTTACAACTGAAATTTACAAATGTCTATAATTTTACTTTGGGCAATCAACAAACAGCTGAAGATAAACTATAGTATCAATTGACATTTTAATGAGCCAATATTCACTGATTGCTTGCATTGATAACACTAGAAATCCATTGCATGTATAATAAGGTCGTCACTCACTTATCAGTTGTTGTTGTCCGTTTCCTGTCTTGCAATTGACTTCGACCAAAAGCACCAACGGCTTCCTTCTTGAACTTCTGTCTATACTTTTCTTTAAGCTCTTCCCTCAATTTAAGAAATTCTTGTTGTTCGTGGCTTGGTGGTGCCTCCTCCTCCTCCTCCTCCTCTCCCCCCTCCTCCTCTCCGGAAGCATCCTCTTCATACTCATAATAATCTTCCTGTCCGTACTCATCCTGATCTCGCTGATGGTTGTGAAAAAAAATCAAGAAAAATATAGTCAATAATTTATAACATTCGGTAAGTGTGTATATTGAAGTAAATTACAACTACAACAGCTTACCATTCTAGAATGGCTCGGCATTCCTCTCCGAAGATCTTCAAGAAGACCACAATGTTAAATAACCATGAGAGAATGAAATATACACGTAAGGGCACCTAGATTCACAGAACAAATAATAACAAAGTAAGAACTTACACAAACAAAAAGTGATCTAATAAAGGCTTTTCAAGTTAAGCCATAAAAATTATTAGCGATAAATAGATAAAGAAATCAAACTAACAATCAAAAATTCTAATAGAATTATATAAACAACATATGGGATGAACCTCCACAATACCAATTAAACTGGAAACTTCTGCAATTTATCACTATTCTCAAAAAAACTATCATAAACTTAATAAATAAAACTAAGACCCTCTACACTTATCCCACAATTTTCTCGAATCTACTCTCCATGACAAAGGCATTGTTGTTCTGTCATGTGAATCACATGAAAAATTTAGGACAAAATTATCTTGATCAAAAATACTAATTTGACACAAGAACTGCATATGCCTTCAATTGTTCTTTTTTCTTTCCTTTTTCCCCCTTTAGTTATAGAGGGCGGGGGGAGCACCGCATGTAGATGGTGGTGGAGGTGGTGGGGAATGAGAGAGAGGTGGCGTCTACGTTGGAGGCATATGAGGGAGGGAGTGTTGGCGATGAAGGTAAAGGGTGAGGTGGAAGAGGTATTTGTGGATGAGGTTGAGGAAGGGACATGTGGGGGGGGGGGGGGGGGGGGGGGGGGGGGGGGGGGGATGGAGGGAAGGGGTGGAGGCAACCAAAAGGGAGCGGACGGTACGGGCATTGAGGCACGGGTCGGATAGGGGGAGGGGTGTTGGTAACAGGGCCGGAGGAGAGGAGGTAGATGAGGAGAGGAAACTTTTAGTTTGGTTGATTATGTTTTATTGTTTGTCTTTATAACCTACATGGTAGTCTCATGTATATAAGAGGTATAAAAATCCATTAACAGTGACATCATCAACATTAGGGAGTTAATTAGAAAAATAAAAGTTTACAAAGATAAAAAGTATTTTAGGGAGTTAAAATAGTTTTTAAACTGCCATAAGGTTTTAACTTGGGCAGCCGCATATACAACCGTTCCAAGTAGCACATCACCTAGCACAAAATCAAGAGAAAAAAGTTTGTCGCTTCATCTATAAGCACCCAGTTGCTGCCGCTTAGAGTGAGGGTGTGAGAAAACAAAAGATTCCTCCCCAAGAAGACATTCTTACCTATTAAAGTAAAATATACAAAACTCACAAAACATATAAGAAATCCCTAAATTTCATATCATTAACGACGACTAAATCCAGAGCCATGATTCATCATTACAACTCAAATTCTTTTACCATAAAATAAAAGCATCAATTTTGGGGAGACATCAAGCCATTACATTTGCTTCTTCTCACAGCCAAATCTCAAATTCTCCCAAAAACAATGAAAATTCTCATTCTGGAAATTTAACAGATCGGCATCAATATATCATTCTTGAGATTAGATTTCGCATTATATCACATATATGATAAATTATGCACAAGAATGACACCAAAATAATAATATGACAAACCAGATATAGGGATGTACATCGTTCAGGTCTAGATCCACACTTATCCAAAAAAAACAATTGAGTGAAAAAGGAGTTTAAACCCTGCTCGATCACAATTAAATACATGTTTTAAGAAAAATAACCAAAAATCAGCGGGCAGACAAATAATTAAAGCTGCTCGAAATAAATACTCATCCGGGGCATATTTCCTTTCTTATCCACTTATCCTTTTCTTCTTCTGCCTCTCCACTATTCATCTATCTTAGTACTCCCACAACAACTTCTCCTCCGTATATATAACGATTGGATAATCAACTTGCTAATCAATTTAGAATACTAGCCCGTCGTAGACAAATAATTAAAGCTGCTCAAAATAAATACTCATCTGGGGCATATTTCCTTTCTAATCCACTTATCCTTTTCTTCTTCTGCCTCTCCACTATTCATCCATCTTAGTACTCCCACAACAACTTCTCCTCCATATATATAACAATTGGATAACTAACTTGCTCATCAATTTATAATACTAGCCCGTCGTAATTAACTAATAGAGTCATCACTTACACGTTTAAAGCACCATGTCATGTAAACTCTTGTTATTCAACCGTGCATTAAAAAAATATTTGCTGCTGTCAGTTCTTCTCCAGCAATTGTCAACAAAATATGAACTTTAGCTAATATGAATCCAATTCAATATCCCTAGCACAGGATTTAAACAAAATATGTCATCTAAATCATCAATATATGAACACCAACAGCATATTCAACCTAGGTTATGATCAATTCATTCCCCCCAAAAGGATAGTTTTCCACAATTTCCATCAACACAACTGTAAAAACTTGATCTCAAACAAAAAAAACTGAATCCGATTGCAATTTTACAAGGAACTCTATTTGTTTACCCAAAGAAAATAAATTTAACTCCGGCATCAATGCCCTTCTTCAAATAAATTGAGTTAATATGCGTATCCAGCAAGAAAGCCCTAAATTTTACAATTAAACTCCCCAAGAGAGTGAGAATGCTTACCTGGACAAAGAATAGGCGACAAGGCCTCCGTCTAATTTCGCCACACAGGCCGCCGCTGCTAGTGCGCAATCGCCGACGATATCAGATTGATGAGATTAGAGATAGACGTCTTCGTCGAATTGGGAAAAGGGCAAACGTTAGACGAAGGTGAGAATGAAAGGATGCAGTGCTGCTGGTCATATTACACATTTTGCTAATCATATTATATTTATTTGCAAGTTTGCCATTCCCTTCGGTAAACTTGTGAAAAATGGAGAGTTGCTTCGCGCACGCACCGTCTTACTCAGCGCACATACCACTATTTACCAGTTTGCCATTTTAGTCCTGCTCACAACCCACTTGAATGGCAAATTTGTAAGTAGTGATATATGTGCAGAGTAATACGGTGGATGCGTAAAGCAACTGTCGGAAAAAATAAAGAGTTGCTTCCTGTACTCACCGTCTTACTCACGCGCACAACTGCATATTTATAAGTTTGCTATTTACTCCTGTGCAGGTGTCACTTAGTTACAAGTTTGCCACTCAAATTTATTGATCGTGTACATTCATTCAAAAATTCGAAAATACCCATTTGTGCGCGGTAAGTAAAACGGCCGATCGTCGGAGGGCAGCGAAGCCGACCCCTCCGCCGACCTCCCCAGGTCATCGCACCCCTCTCATCCGCCCCCATTTGTCGACACTCTTCATCTTCCCAACCCCATCCATCGCCCCCTACCCCCCTCCCCCCATCCTCTGACCTCCCTAGTCCCTCCGGCGACAGCCCAATCCAGCCCAGCTCCCTCTGCTGATCCCTCCGTCGACAACACAATCCAGCCCAGCCCCCTCCGTCGTCCCCTCCTCTGCCCTCCATAGCTCCTCTGCCTCTCCCTCCTTCGACACCCAGCCCTTTCACCTGCCTCCTCCGTCCACTCTCCCTCTCCCTCCCCCGCCATTCCAAACCCCAAAAACCCGTCGGCGGGGGGCTATGGGCGGGGACGTGAAAAACATGGTAAAAGATGGTAAAGTTTGAATGGCAAACTTGTGAAATAACGGTTGTGCGCGTGAGTAAAATGGTGGGTGCGCGAAGCCACTCCCGAAAATCTTTTAACACCACCACCAGTAATTACATAACGGGCGTATTCATGCTGTGGACGCTATCGAGAGAAATTGGGATGCAGTAAACGGCCATTGTCCAAACTCAGCAACGTCTCTTCCTGTATAAAATTTCAAAATTCTCCCCCTTCCGTCCCCCACCTCTCCCCCTCTCTAAATTCTCCCACCAGTAATCCCCAAAATGCCCCTCCCCACCCGCCTCACCCGCCAAGTCCTTGCCGCCATGATCCTCAACCACCCGTTCACCCACCCACCCGCATCATCATTCCCTGGATTCTCAACCGCCGCCGTCCTCGAGATCATCGCCTCCGTCCCTTTCTTCTTCTTCCTCTCTTCCCGCTCAGTCGGCCGCCAGCGTCCCACCGGCCGCCACCGCTCCCCTCTCAAGCCCCGCCGGCCCCACCACCTCGTGGGCCCTTCGGCCCACCGCGACCCGTCTCTTGTCCATCTTGGCGTCCTCAAGGCCCTCGAGTTCTACTCATGGGCCGAATCCTTCTGCGGCTTCGGCCACTGCGAGCTCACCTGCCGGGCCGTGGCCCGGGTCCTCGCCCAGGCCGACAATCTCAACCCCCTCTGGACATTCCTAAAGAGGAACACAACCATCGTCAACACCAAGACGGTCACAGATGTCATCAAGATCTTAGGAGAGGAGGGACTCGTTAAAGAGGCCTTATCGGCATTTTATCGAATGCGTCAGCTGCACTGCAAGCCCGACGTGCAGTGTTACAATACAATGATCTCTGCATTGTGTCGGGTCGGAGATTTTAAGAAGGCGAGGTTCTTGTTGGGCCAAATGGAGCTCCCTGGAGCCAGGTGCCCACCCGATGCTTACACTTATACCATCTTCATTAGTTTTTACGCTAAGAGGAGCATGCAGACGGGCTGCAAGAAGGCAATCAGGAGGAGGATTTGGGAGGCCAATCATATGTTTCGGGACATGTTGTTTAAAGGGTTCGAGCCAGATGTTGTGACTTACAATTGCTTGATTGATGGGTTGTGTAAGACTTACAGGATCGAACGCGCACGGGAGCTGTTTGATGAAATGGTTGTCAGAGGTTGTTTGCCAAATAGGGTGACTTATAATTCGTTTGTGAGGTATTATAGTGTTGTTAATGAGGTTGATAAGGGGATAGAGATGATGAGGATGATGGTTTCTAGGGGGCACGGAGTGCCCACGTGTAGTTCTTATACCCCGATTATACATTCGCTGTGTGAGACTGGAAGGGTGAGGGAGGCAAGGGATATTCTTGTGGAGATGGTTGATGGTGGCTCTACGCCGAGGGAGTTCACTTATAAGTTGGTTTGTGACACTTTGAAGAGCGCCGGGGAAGAGGGCTTGCCGATGGAATTGTGCAGAAGAATAGAGGGTTCAATGGATGAAAGATATAGGCAAGTGATGCAGGTAAAGCCCATGATGAGGGGAAGCAACAGACTCATCCGAGAAGAGTCATGACTAGGGATGCATGTCGATACT